>OX638062.1:58021971-58635841 GCA_951804385.1 Trifolium dubium
ACTATGAAATTGTTTGTGTGTGGAAGAGGATCAAAGTTGAAAAAACAGTTAAGGTTGTAGTTTGGTCTTACTAAGCAGATTCAAGGATCAGTGAAAAGAAAAGAATGTTTTTGGAGAGAGAAGAAAATGTGGGGATGAATGGAATATGGATCTCCTTTTTACTGTTTTTCAACATTTTTTTTTCTCTCTTTAATTAATTAAATAATTAATAATCTGTGTTTAATTTAATCACTGTATTAATTTTGATTAGCACAGCACACCAAGCAAACAACAAAGGAAATTGATGGTTCAGTAAGAAAAAAGGGAAATGAATGCTTATTTCTATTTTTAAATTTTTGCTATAATTTTGATCCTTTGAATTTTGGTCGAGATTGCAGTATCCACCATTGAACGTAGTGACTATTCTCTTCACTGAATTGAAGATACTTCAAAGAGCAGAATATCCTTTGAATGTCTATGAAATGTTGTTATAATAATTTTGTATGCATAATTATTTTTTGGTGTTATTTAGTTAATTATTTTAGACTAAAAATGTATTTTTTGTTAGTTGTTTTGGTATTAAATATATTTTTTGTTAATTAATTTAATCTATAAAATTTTATATAAGAAGATGTGTTTATAATTTTGATATATTTAATAACTATATTGTCATTGTCTTACAGACTAAAAATAATAAAATAATTATTCAATGTAAATATTTTTTTTTTGGTATAATTCAATGTAAATATTTAAGATAATATGAAAGATTAACAGTTAATTACTTGCATAAAAATGCAAGCAACTAATATAGGGTGCGTTTGTTTGAGATTAAAATAAAATAGATTTTTTTAAAAAAATCTATTTTTAAAAATAGATTTATTTTGTAGAGATTTTGAAAAAAATTTAAAATTGTTTTATGTTTGTTTATAATTAGAAAAATCATTTTTAAAAACAAACACATGGTTATTGGAAGAGTTGACAATGTAACTTTTCTCCAAATAATAATTTAACTTTGATTCATGGAAGCTCCTATTTAGAAAATAGATCAATCTTAATTAAAATAATGTTTGGCTTTCGATTGAAGAGTTGACAATGAGACTTTTCTCTAATGAAAAATTTGATTTTTATTCACAGAGACTCTTGTTTATTTAGAAGGTAAACCAATCTTAAATAAAATAATATATCACTTTCGAATTGTTTGAAAAACTTAAATAATAAAAGAATCCATTTCTACATTAATAACACTAAAGAACAATTAACATTCACCATGATTTAAACCTATATTTTCATATTACTTCAAATTCATATTTATCTCCACATTAAATTGGTAACTAGTAAAGCCAATGACCCAATTCTATGATAAACTTCCATATGCTTTGTTTTTTGGGTGAAAGAACAATTTGGCACCATGTCAAAAGGACTAAATAGGGGTTCAAATTCAGGTCATGGACGTCCGGCCTAACAATTTCGGCAATTTTTGCCAGTTGAGCTAGAACTTTTGGACAAACTAATTTTCTTTACTCTCTTATGCCCAGGGGCGTTGTTCAGGCCCAGCATGCCCGGGCACTTGCCCGGGCTTCGGCCGAAAAATATTAGTATTTTTAGGGTTACTATAAGGCAAAATTAAGATTTTTAGAGTTTAATTTAAGGCAAAAATGATATTTTTATTTAAAACTGAGATTTTTAGAGTTAATTTAGGACAAAATTGAGACTTTTTTTTTAAAATTGAGTTAAATTAAAATTTTTAGAGATTAATTTAGGACAAAACCAATATTTATTTGTTAGACTAAAATTTTGCCCAGACTTAAAATTTTTTCAAACTCCGCCACTGCTTATGCCAATGAATTTTTGGTAAATTATCATTGTTACACAAAAATGAGTGTCACGTGCTAGGAAGATGTTTATGGTAAATCATATTTATGTCATAGTTTTCCCGGCACAAGTTATGGTGCATAAGCCATATGTTTATGCACCGTGCATAAATACTCTAAATTGCTTAGTGCACCATTTAAATTTCTAGCGCACCTCCCAAATTTCTAGTGCACCTCAAATTGTTTAGCGCACCCCTCAAATTATTAGAGGGTGAGCTAGAAATTTGAGGGGTGCGCTAAGTAATCTGAGAGGTGTACTAAGCAATCTGAGGATGCATTAAGCACTTTTCATTACTTATGCACGGTGCATAAGAAAAAAACTTATGCACCATAACCACTCCCAGTTTTCCCTTGCTTAAATGTGGTAGGAAGTAACGGACTTAGTTGGTGGGAAAACCTTCATTGGATCCCAATATACACCAAATCAGTTAATATGTAGTACTTTATTATATTTTTGGTACATGTTTTTAATGGTTTTAAGTTATAATCTAGGTTAGAACATTGCTTTCATGACTAAAAATGATATTGTTAGTTGGTCAAGATTTATGATCAAAATAAAGCATGTACATGAGGATGCACCCAACAGAAAGTGTAAACACAAAGTGTACATGGTTGGTCTTAATTAAGTTTTTTTTTAATAAATATTTTCTGTAATGCTAGATTAAAAAGGCCCATCATATTTGTGAACTTGAAATTTTGGGCTTAGAATTATTTAGGGAAAAATTGTGTTCTTTAAACTTAGACTTGTGATTATTTTAACTATAACTTTTTTAATCATACAATTTTGTTTTTGCGCCCTTGAAAATATCGTCATTTGTGATCGCAAACTTGAAATATAGTCAGAGTCGCAATTGCTTGAAACCATCGTGTTGGGGCCGATAGTGTTGATAAACATGGTCGAGCCTATCAAGGAGAGAATGGATTAAGAGAATGATCGATTATTTGACATTAATAGAATGAAAAAATAAGTTGATTCCAATAAGTGTATGATACTTTATTGTAGTCCAACTTAGCATACAACTAGAGGTGTTTGATGTCTAGTTTGAATTAATTTTCAGTAAAAACGCAATATCTAAACCAAATATTTAAGTGGTATCGGATTTGATTTGATTCGATTTGTATTGTTGTATTGAACAATTCTAATTTGATTAAATTTTTGAATTGAATAGTTTATTATGTTTCTATAGTTTTTATAGTTGAATACAAAAGTCGTGAACAGATGAATAGTGACGTTTCTATAATTCATTTTAATAGTAATGTTACTATATATATATATATCGTGAAACAAACTTAAGACTCTTCATCTATTCATCTGAAAAATAAAATTCTAATAACTAAACAACCTGATAAAAGAAAATATTGTATCACATCTGTTTCAAAAGAAAATATTGTATCATATTTTGTGTCTAAATGACAAAACTCGTCACTTTAACTTTTGAGGATAAAACTCGTCACTTTAACTTAACACGTGATCTTTAATATTACAATATGTAAAGATTTGATCCTAAAATTGTTCACTTATTTATTTTAAGCGTGAAATTTGATCTTAAATTATTTGATAAAAAATATGGTGTTAAATAAAGAGTGTAATTTTTATTTTGATAGAAAATAAAGAGTGTAATTGAAGCATATAACACATGATTAATCCATTGCATTTTTAACCAACCATTCCTTTCATCATGTCATCACATTTTCTTAGAAAACCAAACAATAAACAATTACATTTTGTTTTTGATGGGATTAAGAATTATCCAATTCAGTGGCAACACTATGTTCTTCATGCACCAACAACCACAAACAACGTTGCACCGTTTTGTTCACTTTTCATCTCTCTCCAATTCTTCACGTTCACCCACTTGGCCAAAGTCACAATCTTTATCTTCATCTTTCACTTTCATGGCTACCCATTTCAATCTTTCACAATTGGGTTCTTCTCCTTCTTCTCTTTCAATTCAACAACATGATCTTTTAATCGTTGGTCCTGGTGTTCTTGGTCGTTTGGTAGCTGATCAATGGCGTCAGGTACTCTTTTTAACTATTTCTTCTTATTGGTTTTCACCACCAGTGTCCGGCTCACCGGTCGACTAATGGATGGAGAATTCTGGCATCAAGTGGTTCCGGTCCCTGCTAAGGGATGAAATTGTGTTCCTCTCTATGAAGCATGGACATTGGACACGACACTGACACGTCATCACTGGACATGATATAATAAATTTGTAAGTGTCAGTGTTGAACATGCTTAATCTGAGAAGTGTCCATGCTTCATAGATTCCTCCTATCAAGTCCAGCGTCAATTACCACTGAACCAAATAACTATTTTTTGTTGATGTTGATATTTTGTTGTGTTTATTTTTCTTAAAGTTTGGAATTTGAATGTTGTGTTTTTTTATTGATGTAGGAATATGAGGGTTGTCAAGTTTTTGGACAAACAATGACAACTGATCATCATGAAGAGTTGATTCAATTGGGTATTAGTCCTTCTTTGGATTGGACCAAATCTGATCACAAATTTCCCTATGTCATTTTTTGTGCTCCACCTTATCAATCCTCAGATTATCATGGTGATCTTAGGTGAGAAATCTTGGAGTTAAATTATATTAATCCCTTCATTTGTAGTATTTGGTAGGATTTGTAGTAAATGTTGTCGATCGCGAATTGTAGAGAATAGTGATTTGTTCAAATTCTACTATGTTGCAGCTGTTATAACCCCTAGTTGACAATCCTTTGTACTTATTCGAGTATTACGGAACAATAACGAGTTGTTCAAATTCTACTATGTGCTGCTATAGCCGCTATTTGATTATATTTTGGAACGGTTTGTTCAAATTCTACTAGTACTATGCTATGGTTGCTATAGCCGCTATTTGACAAACCCTTGGTACTTAATCGAGTAGCGTGAAACAATAACTGTATAGGGCCACTACAACCACTAGTCGACAACATTGGTACTAATAATGTTTCCTAGGATTTTAGTTTTTGCAGGGGTGTTAGTTGTCATCATGAACTAATGATCACCTTTGCATTGTTTAATTATAAGTTCCATTATATAGCGGATCTTCTACTAAGCATACACATATGTTTTCAAGTTTTGAACCTGTGAATCTTCTACTCTGCATTGTCAGATACTTTCATGGATCATCAGTAAATATAATTTTCTTAACATTTATGTGGGAAGGATGCATGCTTACAATGCTGTTAAAAGGATGCATGTCTCTATACCTTGTAGTAAAACAACATTTATGGTTTTGCTTAGCATATTATTTGATCTTATCTGTGATTTGGACTGTCTACCATTCAGGCAGGCTGCATCATGCTGGAACGGTGAAGGTGCTTTTCTGTATACATCAAGTTCTGCTCCTTATGATTGTAACGATAATGGTTTATGCGATGAGGTAGGTCTTAAGACATTATCCGGCTGTTATCTCTCAAGTCTCCATCTCCTTATCCAAATATTAGTTTAAATTTGTGGCATTATGCATCACCTTTTCCCTCATTGTTCACTTTCTTCTATGCAGGATACTCCAGTTGTGCCAATTGGGAGGAGCCCGAGGACTGATGTCCTTTTAAAAGCTGAAAATATCGTTCTGGAAATTGGTGGTTCGGTTGTTAGACTGTCTGGACTTTATATATCCTTTTCATAACCTCAATTTTCTAGGATTTTTAAGATCCATTAATCTTCTCGTTGATTATTTCTGTTATGTTTATATTGGATGACAACCTTGACTTTTAAAATTTAAAACAAAGAAGGTAAAGGTGCACATGCTTATTATTTAGAGAAGGGTATCGTTGAATCTCGACCTGATCACGTTCTGAATCTCATACATTATGAGGTTCGTTAGAACTTCATTGTACTTATGTCTGATGGTGTCATAATTTCCTTACAAAATCGTATTTTCTTACCAACGTATGGTAATTTAGTACTTGTTAATATGAAAAACTGAATATTTCGTTTAATGTACTTTGTTTCGAAACAGGATGCAGCTTCCCTTTCAATTGCAATTTTGAAGAAACAATTCCGTGGAAAGATTTTCTTGGGTTGTGATAATCATCCTTTATCCAGGTTAGATGCTTTCCCATACATACGTCGAGTGAAGATAGACTTACTCGAAGAGTTAGCCTTCACGGTGTGTGTTTGGTTTTATGACAGACACCATCAAAACATAAGTATAACTAGAAGTGATAAATAGTAGCTTTTGCGTTAGGTTGAAAACTTTACACTAAGTTTTACATTAAACTTGCTTAGCAGTAAAAACATCTAAACATGAATAACTTCACTTAAAGCTCAAACTCATTAACCAAATCATATTTACACAATCAATTTCTTTCAAAATCGCGATTTGCTCGCGCATACGCGTGCACATTCAAACACACACACACACACACACACACACACACACTCAACCGATGAGTTATGTTTATTATCTTTTGTCAAATATGAATTTAACAAATCCAACCGATGAGTTATGTGATGTTAACATGATGATCATGTAGCCAAATTTGTTTAGTTAATTGGTTTATTTACTTATATTTTAAAAAGTATACTATATGTTTAAATGAGGTTGTTTGATGTATTATATCAATCATTTCCGATTTAACTGTTGGATTTGTTGATTTTGTATTTGTTCACATAAGTTATTAAACATTGTAAAATTGACAAGACTTACTAGTGAAGCAAGTTGATCTTCACCTCTCGAGTCGTGTCTTTTTTATTTTTAAATAAAGAAAACTTATTTTCGCTTTTAATAATTTGGCAGGCAAGAACTGATGGATCTAGTCGATAAAAGTGGGAAATTCAGTAAAAAGTTCGAGAAATTCACAGGTGCATACTCATATGATTTGTAAATCTCAAACTTGATAATGAAGACCAAAAACAATTAATGAAACATAGTAACTTATACTATGATGTCGCTCCTAATTCTGAAAGCATCGTGGTTTTGTAATTTTCATTTGCAGGAACTAATGATCCTCTTGGCAAGAGATTAAACAACTCGAGAACTCGCCAGGAAGTAGGGTGGGAGCCCAAGTACACTAGCTTTGGGCATTTCCTTGAGACCTTATGATCAACTTCTTCTGAATATGTCTTTGGGGTTGAAATCAAATCTAATCAATATTTTCACCATGTTGACATTGTAAATAAAATATTGGAGTATCATTGATTAGTTAAATAGAAGTGTTTTCTATACACTTCTACCAGGAGTTAAAGTTGAAATTAACTTTGAAAATGAGAATTGAACATTGATAAGGCATAATACTATGTATGAACCATTTTGATAAAGCATAATCATTAAATATCATTGCATTTTTCATGTCATTTATGGCTATGATTTCTCTTTTTGGCTTAATATTATGGCACTACCTCTGCAACTGCGCTTGGGAGGAGATTTGAACTACTTGATGTTAGAACTAACCCTTGAATCGGATTAGTCGGTCTAGTGAGTTGGATACCGGTGGTGTAAAACAATAAAATATCATGGCACTATATGGTATTAATCATTGGAAACTAACTTTAGGATTCATTTCCCAAATCTTTGGCTTTTGTCTGAAGTAAAGCAGCTGAAAATGCTAGAACTATATATCAGATAATATTGTGTCAAATAATGTGATTTGAGACTGAGAGGCTCCACATGAAAATTTTCCATTTCATCTTTAACTAATTAAAACCATAATAATTTGTGAAAATAAACACTTTTTTAATCATGGTTGATATATTTTGTGCATATTTATGTCAACTAATTTTATTAAATAATATTTTATCAAAATTATGCTTTAATTCATGTGGTCTAATTTTTAGTCCTTTGATAGTCAATTTTTTTATTTATAAATATTATCACTTACAGTTTGTTTCATATTTAAAACTTTCTATAGGACCATACAAGTACCCTGTTTTGTACTAAAAATAGTAAAATAATTGGATTTATTTGATATATAACCATTGACAATTACAGTATTTTACACCACAAAACAATCACAACTTTCGAATTATCCAAATTCTTTGAGTTTAATCATAACCTTAAAACTAATACAAAAACAAAATTTGTGATTAATTGACTATGTAATACAAGTTTTATCAAAATTAATCTCTAAAAAAACATTTAAAGACATTATGTAATGGTCATAAATGGTTATGTCCAGAAATTTTAGTTTAACTAGTAAAAATTCATAAATTGTTAGTCGGACATCCATGATCGAAGTTCGAACTTCTTCACTCTTTGTATGTAAGTTTTCAATAACTTATCATTTCATATTCGTATCAAAAACAAGGACGCACATACAACAATTAACCTATGATCTGACTACGGAGTTAAAGGGCATGTGGCGTTTGTCCACTCCTACTAATATCAGTGTTTCGTTCTATCTTCATTCTTCAAGTACGCCACACTATATTTTGAAATATTGTCGAGTTTAGATTATGTGAGTCTTATAATTTTGTCCTTCGTCTCATTGAATTGAGAAGTCAAAAATCGAAATGTTGCGTATAAATTATCATTAACTTCAATCCTCAAATAATAGATCCAACTATCAGACCCGACCGATACCCCTCTGGTTCACCGGTTCAGCCGGTCCGACCGGCCGGTTCGGTTTTTAAAACACTGGTTTTCCTAAGTGATTTTCACTTTGCATATATGAGACTTTTTTGTTAACCTGTAATTTGTATAGATAGATAGATAGATATAGTGTGGAGACATAGCAGATTATGTAACTCCACGTCATCTCATCACCACCATCCATTTAGATTTCTCTTCAAACACACTTTGCATTTTCTGCTCCTCAATCTAACCCAACCATTTCAGACACAGTCAAAGGAAGAAAAAAAATGTCCCTTTGTTATTCCTCTACTTTCATCACACTCCCTTCACCCAAAAATCAAAACTTTTCATTCAATTTCTCTTCACACTTCATCAACCTATCCTTTAGAAAATCACATGAGCCCATTAAGTATGCTAAACAAAAATTGAAACTTTTTGCATCTCTTTCACAATCTGAAAAAATTGAGACAAACCCATTAACATTTAGAACCAAGAATCCAAAAGATGTTAATGTATTGGTTGTAGGTTCAACTGGGTATATAGGAAAATTTGTAGTGAAAGAGTTGGTTAAAAGAGGGTTTAATGTTACTGCTATTGCTAGAGAAAAGAGTGGAACTAAAGGAAGAAATGATAAAGAAACAACCTTAGGTGAGTTAAGAGGTGCTAATGTGTGTTTCTCTGATGTGACAAATTTGGATAGTTTTAATGAGTCTTTGAAAAACCTAGGTGTTAGTTTTGATGTTGTTGTGTCTTGTCTTGCTAGTAGAAATGGTGGGGTTAAGGATTCATGGAAGATTGATTATGAAGCTACTAAGAATAGTCTTTTAGGTGGTAGGAAATTTGGTGCTTCTCATTTTGTTTTGCTTTCTGCAATTTGTGTGCAGAAGCCTCTTCTCGAGTTTCAGCGTGCGAAGCTGAAACTCGAGGATGAGTTGGTTAAGGAAGCGGAAAAAGATGATAGGTTTAGTTATAGCATTGTGAGGCCGACCGCGTTTTTTAAGAGTTTAGGTGGTCAGGTTGATTTGGTGAAAGATGGGAAGCCTTATGTTATGTTTGGTGATGGAAAGTTGTGTGCTTGTAAACCTATTAGTGAGCAAGATTTAGCTTCTTTTATTGTTGATTGTGTAATGAGTAATGACAAAGTTAACAAGATTTTACCTATTGGAGGACCGGGGAAAGCATTGACTCCAATCGAACAAGGGGAAATTTTGTTTAAACTTTTAGGTAAAGAGCCTAAGTTTTTGAAAGTTCCAATAGGTATAATGGATTTTGCTATTGGAGTTCTTGACTCTTTGGTTAAGGTATTTCCTTCATTGGAAGATGCTGCTGAGTTTGGAAAAATTGGAAGGTATTATGCGGCCGAGAGTATGTTGATTTTGGATCCTGATACCGGCGAGTACAGCGATGATAAGACGCCGAGCTATGGGAATGACACGTTGGAAGATTTTTTTGCTAGGGTGCTCAGGGAAGGGATGGCAGGTCAAGAGCTTGGTGAGCAAAATATATTTTAAGATTGTTTTTATGGTTAAATAAATGTGAACTCAATAGGTCAAATAGTTACCAATTTTGTTTCTGTATAAATGTATGTATTCAGCTATAGTCACTTTAACATTTACATGTTCAAGCATTGTTGGGAAAAATTCAAGTATTTGTTGAAGATTCATTCTTCAATTGGATAATAAATTAGCTCTGCGATTCACCTATTAATTAATAAATTGCGTATTGTTATCGGCAATTATGTTTGATGTCCTAAAGATGCAAGTATATAAATGAAATTTGCAATGTTTCTGTGAATATACGATGTGCCTGATTGTGTTTCCAATTTGAAAATGATACTTAAGCTTTAAATTAAAGATAAACTTACTCTAGAAGTAATTTGATATGTCTGCCGTTATATTATATAGAATTTATAAAATGATCGAGCAATAAAAGTTTCATCCAAATTTTAATTTTTTTTTGACACATCCAAATTTATTTTATAGTACTTTAAAAAATGTATTATACATATCAAAGTTTATTTGTGAAGTATCAAATGTATTTTTAACATTTTATGAAATTTGATGTTTATAATGTGTCAAATTATATCATAATTATGTGTCAAACTAAAACCTTAACAATTTTGAAGCCTCATTTGACACTTCTCATAGTTTTGACACTTGAACCAACTAAGCAAAGTTTTGATCTTTTTTTTTTTTTTGACAAAAAAGTTTTGATCTTGATAAGGTTGATAATTGATATACTTTATATTCAAGTAGAGGTATTTTATAGGTGAGTCTTCTTGGTAATTGGTAATAAGATATTTTATTGATGTTATATTTCAATTAACCAAATATAAACAAGTTTAAATGGCAAACACATAATAGGACTTTACAAACCAAAAAAGATACTTACAATGAAAATTACAAATATACAAAAGAGCTAAATTAATAATTCGTCACTTACATAAAAGTTGGTGAGTATTTGAACTTGGCTGGCTGAAGCATAAGTATACCTTGGAAAAGCACTTACATAAGAGGGAGAATGTAAGTGACGATGATGCTGAGTTACAGCAACCTTTAAAACAGGAAAAGGAGAATGGTTTACAACATAGGGATGGTGGAAACAATGAGGAAACTGAAATGAATGATAAGAATGATGGTCTGAAAGATGATCAGAAGAAAGAGGTAAAGCAGAAGCAAACATTTTATTCTGAAGAGAGCTTAAAAAATATAGATGTGAAAATTAAGGAGGTGGGAGGAGAAGAAACAGTGGGAAGCTCAAAGATAGATGAAGCTTCAGAGCAATCAGACTCCAAATCATCAAATCATTCAGATGAGTTTGTTTACCCTTATCCAAAGTTCAATGACTTTGATAAGAACAAAAAAGAGGAATGTTTCGCTTCCGGACAGATTTGGGCTGTTTATGATGATCTAGATGGCATGCCTAGATTTTATACTGTAATCAAAAAAGTTTTTTCTACTGAATTTAAGTTGCAGATAACTTGGCTTGATGCAGATCCAGATGACGAAGATAAACGCAGGTGGATTGAGAAACTGCCAAGTGCTTGTGGGAAGTATAAACTTCGTACGACTGTAACCACAAAAGATCAACTGATATTCTGTCGTCGAATTATATGTAAAAAGATTACCCGCTCTACTTTTAAAGTGTATCCTAGAAAAGGAGAAACTTGGGGTCTTTTTAAGAATTGGGATATTAAATGGTATATGGAATTATGGATGCAAAATCTCATCAGAAGTAGGATTTGGAATTTGTTGAGATCTTGTCGGATTTTGTTGAAGGTGCGGGAGTAATCGACTGTTACTAATTCTGCCAGCTGAGCTATTCAGGTTCTCTCACAGGGTTCCATCTTTTAAAATGACTGGTCAGGAAAGAGGGGGCGTTCCGCGACCCGCGTTCCTGTAGGATCTTATGAACTTCATCCTTTATCCCTGCCGATGGAAGAGATTGCTGCTTCCGATGATTTGGATGTGAAGGTTGCATCTACTGCCAAGGATAATTTGGACAGAAGCAATTCAGTAGAAAAGAAGAAGGATCCCATTGATCACATGGATGATGTTAGTGCTCCATCTGCTTCGGTCGCAGATTCTTTTCAAGTTCCAGACCCTTCGTTCTACCAATTTCATGCTGAGAGGTCCCATGAAAAGTTTGAGGCTGGCCAGATTTGGGCATTTTATGGTGACGAGGACGAACTTTCAAAATACTATGGTCAGATTAAAGAGGTTAAGAGGGTTGGCCAAATAATTGAGTTGCAAGTAATTCATCCTACTAATTGCAGGCTACCTAAGAAAGTTATTAAATGGGATGATAAGGATATGATCATTTCCTGTGGAAGATTTAAAGTCACGCCAACTGGTAAGCTTTGTACTTACAGTAACACCAATGTTGTTTCACATCAGGTGCATGCTAATCCCGTTGGAAAGAGCAAGGAATATGAAATTTATCCGCAGAAGGGTGAAATTTGGGCATTGTATAGTGAAATTTAGGGCATTGTTTTGAAAAACTGCGAGTATGACATAGTGGAAGTTATTGAAGACAGATGTGTGGAGAGATGTTTTATTTCTGGAGAAGGTAAGTGGTTACAGTTCAGTTTTTAAATGCAAATTAAACAACGGAGGATCAAAGATGCGCAGGACGATCGATAGGACCGAGCTGCTCAGATTCACTCACAAGGTGCAATATGAAGGCTACTGGGAACTTAATCCAGGTGCAATACCATTCCATTATCTTAAGAAGGAATAATGTGCGTAAGTTTAAACTGTTTTACTTTCAGCAAGAAGCCTTGTTTTACTTTTGCAGTTTAAAGTGTTACAGTCAAGAAGCAACATTTACCACAACAATGTACTAAGCAATATAATAAAAGAAGAACAACGAAAAGAGTCAGACCCAAAAACAGTAAACCAATAGTAATAACTGAGAGAAAAAAAACATTGTGAAAACTCATGAACAAATCAAAGTTCTAATGTACTAACAAGGTTACATCCACCTTAAAACTCACAAGGTTACATGCATCCAAACTGACATAAGAAAATAAAAGCAATACTAAAGGATATCCAGGTGTTATAGTCAAGGAGCAACATTTGGAAGAAAAACGAAGAGAGTCACAGCCAGCCAAGAAACTGAAGATCCTTTCTAGAACTATCTGGCAGCACAGAAGAATAGTCCACTTCACCTTCCTCATGTTGAATGGCAGCAGGCTGTAAATGAGGATTGAAAGGACGAGCCGCAGCATTAAGTGGCTGAGATCTGGAACCATCAGGCAGCAGAGTAGCATAGTCCACTGCAACTTCCTCTTGATGAATGGCAGCAGGCTGTAAACGAGGAATGATAGCAGGACCAGCAGGCTGTAAACGAGGAATGATAGCAGGACCAGCAGGCTGTAAACGAGGAATGATAACAGGACCAGCAGGCTGTAAACGAGGAATGATAGCAGGACCAGCAGGCTGTAAACGAGGAATGATAGCAGGACCAGCAGCATGCGGCTGAGAACTAGAACCCGGGTACAAAAAAGCTGCATGCGGCAGATGATATACTGGACGTTGGGGCGGAAAAGATGGCCGGAGAGGCACAAAAGCGGGCATATAAGGTGGATGGAGGGTCATATAAGCTGGACGGGGAGCATGAACTCTGGGAGATGGCGGCACAAACCTAGGCTGCAGCAGCTGGGAATCAGGCTTGTTTGCATCCAAGACCTCCTTAAGATAAGAAAGGAGAGATTGCTGGCCTACACCATTGGCATACGCACAATCCAAACCAGCATCACAATATCCATACCTTACATGATAGGTGCAGAGAAGATGTTTTTTAGTGTCCTTGGTAGTGATTGCTTTTTCAAAAAAATCTTTAACTTTTTCAAATTTAAGTGAAACTGCAGCAGCCTCCTTAAATGACTTGATTAGACAAGCAATGCAATAAGACTCCGCCATATGTTCATCAGAATACTGCACATTGCATTTTGGGCATAGGTGTCTCTGACGTTCTGCCAAGGTATTGTAAGCACTAGAATATAGATGGTTGGGCAAAATTTCAAAGGTACCTATATCAAAACAAAGCAAGCAGATGCAATTAAAACCAAACAGAATAAATAAAGAACAAACACAATCAAAGACCAAAGAAGAAAATGTGAACCAACCAGAGGAAGAAGATGAAGATGTCCCTGATGTATGAGTCTTAGATGAAGAAGAAACAACAGAATCAGACCCAGAGGTAACCAGAGCAATTTCAAGACCTTCATCGACAAGCATCTGTTGCAGAATTGTATATCTATCAGATGTTTTATCACCATGATTGTACTTACAGAAAACACCTCTATCACAAAAGCCAAAACCCAGAAATTTACAATGCTTGTTAATTTTGGACTCCTGCAAAAACAAAAAAAAAACATTGAATGATAATAAATTAATAACTTAACAACGAAAAGCAATAAATAAAAAATAACAAATAGAAGTTACTAAGAATGATGACTACATCATCAGTTAGAGCACTAATCAAGAATGATTCCATTCTATGCAACTCAAGTGAAGTAGTAGAAGCTTCATTAAAGGATTTCACTAAACAACGTATACAAGAAGATTCAGCGACAAGTTCGCTGCATTTTAGGCAGTCAGGTCCTTGAGAAGCAGCAACATGAAGGTAATCACGAGAAAACACACAATTTTCTCGTATGGAAGCCGCCATTCCTATAAAAGACAAAGCAAAACAAAACATGATTCAAACACAATACATGGTTCAATGGTAGAATAACAAAAAGATTGAATTCATCAAACATTCAAGAATTCTATTGATCAAAAAATAATAACCCAAAAATGAAACAGACAAATAAATAAAACAGTTGAAACAGAAGAAATAAATAAATACACTCAATCAATACAGACAAGTGATGGGAAACCCTAAATTAACATAATACATCACACATTCAAGAATTCAATTGATCAAAAAATTATAACCCAAAATTGAAAAATTCAAATAAATAGAACAGTAGAAAAAAAATATGCACATTCAATCAATACAGACAAAGGAAAAAGGACTATGAATACTATTACATATAAGAGTATGAATGAATGGTTTAACCAATGAAAAAAAAACATTTCTTGAACTTCAAGAAAAAAAAATTAATGATTTCAGTAAAAAGATTAGGTTTTTTTCAAATAGAATCAGTAACAGTTATTGATGCATTCAAAAAGTTATGGAAAAACCCTAAATTAACAGAAAAGACATGAAAAAGTTATAGAATCAGAATAACAAAACGATTGAATTCATCAAACATTCAAGAATTCAATTGATCAAAAAATTACAACCCAAAAATGAAAAAAGACAAATAAACAGAACAGTAGAAAAAAAATATACACATTCAATCAATACAAACAAAGGAAAAAAGGTCTATGAATCCTATTACAAATAGGAGTATGAAGAATGGTTGAACCATTGAAAAAAAACCTTTCTTGAAGTTCAAGAAAGAGTTTTTTTCAATGGTTTCAGTAAAAAGATTAGTTTTTTTTCTTCAAATAGAATCTGTAACAGATATTGATGCATTGGAAAACCCCTAAATTGAAAGAAAAGAAATGAAAGGGCTTTCTTGAAGTTAAAGTAAGAGTTTTCTCTATGATCACAGAAAAATATAAGATTGAAGAAGAAGAAGAACACAAAAAATTGATCTTACTGGAGTAGTTTGAAGTGATGAAACTTCAGAGAGTGAGAGTGAAAGATGCAGAGAGTGACGGTTAGTTTCAATGCAGCACAATGAGGAGGAATGTAGAATGAAAGTTTGCATGAAACTCTCTCTGAATTTGATGTTTATATAGCTGTTTTGTTTCATACAGCTAGCAGAGTCTAACCAACTATTTTTTCAATCATTACAAGGTTCAAAAAAATCATATTTTTATTTTTAACTCTATAAAATTTGTAATACCAAATTAAACATCTTAATCATTTTTAAAGCTTAATCCATAAACCGTTTAAAATTTAAAATAAAAAAAAAAACATGAGAGACTCTTGGTTGGTTTTCTATGAATTAATTTGTTTTTGAAACATAACAGATGATCAACAGTAAGACATATCCTCCCTCCGCCCCAAAATATAAGTAAATTTGACTTTTAAGGTACATTTGACTATTGATGTATTTAGTCCATAATATGAGCTAGATACATCAATAGTCAAATATATTTGAAAAGTCAAATTAACTTACATTTTAGAACGGAGGGAATGTGTGGTTTTGAGACAAGAGTATTACTAATGCAAAAAAAAGTTTTTTTTTTTTTTGAAGCAGAAAAAAAAAAAGACGTTCTCAATAACAATCTATCAATGAGATAAATTTCATGAAGACAGTGATTGTTGTATACATCATAGAACATCATTATAAATCCTAAATTATAACAAAAAATAAAAACAATAATAGAGAATTTGGGAAAATAGATTTAGGGGAATTGGGTTTATGGAGGAATAGATTTAGGGTTTATGGAGGAATTGGGAATTGAGAACCACGGTGAGAGAGTGTGATAGACTGATAGTGATAGTGGAATGAATTGAGAGTTATATATAGTTTAGGTTTGGGTATTGGGCCTGGGTCATAATACTAGCATAGAAAGTAACGTTTAGTAGTATTTATTTACGTCGTTTCCACTCTCCTTCTTTTAATTTTTAGAAATGCCAATAATAAGTTTTTTTTTTTTTTAAGATCGGGGTATCCACTGTAGAACGTATTGACTAATCTCTTGCTAGATTGGATGCGGTGTGATAGTCGGCTCAATAATTTAAAGTTGTTCCATTCTCAAGGTGATAGATAGTTGACCAATTTAGTCGTGATAGATATAGCTAAATATATTTTATATCAAAAAAATTATAAAATACTTAAAATATTTTAAGCAATATAATGATATTTTAGGCACAAGTTATGGTGCATAAGGCATACTTATGCACCATGCATAAATACTCTATATTATTTAGTGCACCTCCAACTAGATTATTTAGTGCACCCCCAAAATTTCTAGTGTATCTCAAATTTTTTAATGCATTAAGCAATTTTCATGACTTATACACGGTACATAAGAAAAAAGTTTATACACCATAACTACTTCCAATATTTTAATCACTTTTTACATTAACTAATATTTTTAAAAACATTTCAGCAATAAAATGATATTTTCTCGTGAATCTACCGAAAAAACTAATTTCACCCTTTATCACTTACTCCTTCCCGTCCTTGCCATAAAATAAAATAAAATAAAATAAAAATACATTTTAAATGAACCTAAAAATATTTTTTTTCAATTTTTTTATAAAAAGAGTAGGGAGAGTTTATAATTTAAAATAAAATAGTGTGTCGTTTAAAGATCCTAGTCCTAAGGACTCCGTACTGTTCCAAGAAAACATTCTATTGGACTTTGTCGATTCTCATGGTTCCAACTTCCAAGTTACTTCTTGCACGTGTACTAAACACTTAGCGTGTCCTTTTACCTGCTTTATTTATCAATTAAAATAAATAACGGAAATGTTAAAATGTGCCCTAAGGGCACGTGTTAAGGAACTTTATATAGAAATATTTATTTTGGAACTTGTGCATTCAACTTTTTGAGAGACAATACATTACCTTTTCCAATATAATATTTCTTTTTTTAGAATCTTAACATGTGCTAAATAAAATTTATACTCCCTCCATTCTATTATATAAGTCCATCTGACCAAAATTACGTTTATTAAGAAATGTTGGTAGTGTAATTATTATGTCTAATTTATGTGTAAATTTTACTAAATTGTCATTTGTTTGTATATGTATTTAACTAGTATAAGTTACCCGTACAAGCACGGGTTAAATTTTACTTATAATAAAATATAAATTGTTTTTAATTATGATATAATTTTCTTTTTTAAATTATTTTAATAATAATTAAATTTAAATCTATAAATTTTTATAATAAATTTGAAGGTGTATGTAATATTTTTTAAAAAAAAAGTTGGCGTGTCCAACTTACAATGTTGAATACCATTACACTGTAGAAATTTTTTTGAAATTTAGGATCTATTACTTGTCTCACATATAATTGACGTTTCAAATTTTGTAAAAAAAAATATTGACGTTTCATATATACAAATTATTGATGTGATCATATTTTAAATAAAATATGCTTTTGAAAGTGTTTGTACCCCGTGTGTTTTCTTATAATTTTTGAATATGCGTGTACCCCTGTGTTTCTAAATGGTATCTTGAATATGTGTCTATACCCCTATGTTTCTAAATGGTATCTTAAATATGTGTCTATCCGTATGTTTTCTTATAAATCTTTTAAGAAAAAAATTATTATATTGAATGACATCTTGAATGTGTTTTTATGTGTGATTTTCCAGATAGATTTTGCATCAATAATTAAATTACTTGATTTTAACTCCTTAAGTTTTACAATTGTTTGATTTTAATCACCTAAATTTCATTTGTTCGATTTTGGTCCTCAAGTTTACCCCGTTTTACATTTCATACCCTCGTTGTCTTTTTTTTTTTAAATAAAAATTATTGATATGGTGTTTTAAATAAAATATGTTTTAAAATGTGTTTATATCCCCTGTGATTTTTTATAACTTTTTTGAATGTGTGTGTATCATGTGTGTTTCTAAATGATATCTCAAATGTGTGTGTATCCCGTGTATTTTTTTATAAATTTTTTAAGAAAAAAATAATCATATTGTATGGCATCTTCAATGTGTATCCCGTGTGATTTTCCACATAGATTTTACATTGATAATTCAATTACTTGATTTTAACTAACTAAGTTTCACAATTGTTCGATTTCAATAACATAAATTTCAATTATTAGATTTTGTCCCTCAACTTTACCCCAGTTTGTATTTCCAGGTCCCATTCTCTTTTTTTAAATAAAAATTATTTATGTTGTATTTTAAGCAAAATATGTTTTCAAATGTGTTAGTACCCGTGTCTTTTCTTGTAATTTTTTGAATGTGTATATGTGTGAATCCCGTATGTTTTCTTATAAATCTTTTAAGAAAAAAAAAGAATTATATCGAATGACATCTTGAATGTGTTTGTATCCTTAGGTTAAAAAAAAAAATTTGACGCAAAGGTTAAAATAGGTTTAAATATGATTTTACGGAATTTTTTTATTGAAATTCTTTCTATATGTACCTCCAATCCAATTCAATATTTTTAAATTCATTACGTAAATGTCTTTTTACAAATTAAAATATGATTAGCCGACCTCCTGAATCATCCATCTCCTCCAGAAGACCTTCGTGAACTTCTTAAGAATGACGCAATGAAAAAAAAAATTATTTTTTATTATTGAATTATTGAATTCTTTCTATATGTGTGCTTCTAATTCAATAAATCTTTCTACAAATTAATTTAAATATCTTGAATTTGTACATTTGTCACGTAAATTAATTTAAATAAATCATTTGGTCAATTCAATAAAAATCACATTAAGTAGTGATCATGAGCGTAATAAATGCTAGATAAATGTGAGAAGAACATTTAATTGTTTCTTAAAATAATTTTCTTAGAGTGGATTCGTAAATAGTATATTACTAGTATAATTACCCGTGCAAAGCACGGGTTAGTTTTTATTTATAACAATATAAATTGTTTGATTATAATATAAGTTGTTTTTTAAATTATTTTTATAATAATTAAATTTAAATATACTTATTTTTAAATGTGTATATAATATTTTAGAAAAAAATTAATCTCCAACTTACATTGTTGGATACCGTATCAATAGAGAAAATTTCGGTACATGAGTATCTATTACTTTTCTCATATATAACTGACGTTGTATTTCTTTGTATTGATTTTAATAATAATATAAAAATCATCATATTTTGATTAGTTAGACTTTTTTGTACAATAATTACTATGAATATAATTTATTTGGTAAGAGCCGAGACGTCAATCAGAGTTTGAAATCAAGAGACCATGCCTAATTATTTTAAGAGGTAAACTTTTTACCACTAAACTACTTGGCAGGAAAGAAAAACAAAATTCGTACACAATATTTAATTTCTAGATTTAATTTTATTTTTACCTTGTCCATTTATTTAAACATTTTAACCATATAAAATGAATATTAGGTTTACTGAAATCTATATATTTTTTTTCATCGATAATTGAACTGATAAAAAATTTCCACAGTGATATTTTAAATAACAGAATTTTAAAAAATTTATTGATTAAAGAGATTAAATAACTTTATTGATTAAAGAGAAATTTCCACAGAAGAAGAAAAAAAAATTTATTGATTAAAGAGATTTTAACTCAACTATTTCATTTTAACTCCTTAAGTTTCACATTTGTTCGATTTTAGTCACCTAAATTTTAATTGTTCCATTTTGGCCCTCAAGTTTACCCCATTTTGCATTTCTTAGTTCTGTTGAATTTTTTTAACTAAAATTAATTACTTATGTTGTATTTTAAATAAAATATGGTTTTAAATTTATTTGTACCCCGTGTGTTTTCTTATAATATATTTAATGTGTGTGTCCCGTGTGTTTCTAAATGGTATCTTGAATGTGTTTGTAATCCGAGTGTTTTCTTATCAATTATATAAGAAAAAAATAATTATATTGAATCGTATATTGACTGTGTGTCTATCCCGTGTGATTTTCCAAGAGGTTTTGCATTGATATTTTAATTATTTGATTTTAACTCCCTAAATTTTACAATTGTTCAATTTTAGTAACCTAAATTTAATTATTCAATTTTGGTCCTCAAGTTTATCACGTTTTGTATTTTCTAGCCCCGTTTTCTTTTTTCAAATAAAAATTACTAATGTGGTATTTTAAATAAAATATGTTTTTAAGTGTGTTTGTATCCCGTCTTGAATGTGTGTGTATCACGTGTGTTTTCCTATAAAATTAAAAAAAAAAAAAACTAATAATTATATAGAATGGTATCTTAAATTTTTTTGTATCCCATGTAATTTTACACAGAGATTTTGCATCGCTAGTTCAATTATTTGATTTTAACGAACTCTCTAAGTTTCATAATTGTTTGATTTTAATCACCTAAATTTCAATTGTTCGATTTTGACCCTCAAGTTTACCCCATTTTGCATTTCATAGTCTAGTTGACTTTTTTTAATTAAAAACTACTTATGGTGTATTTTAAAAATATGCTTTTAAATTTGTTTGTACACCATATGTTTTCTTATAATTTTTTTAATGTGTGTGCCCCGTGTGTTTCTAAATGGTATCTCGAATATGTGTGTATCCCGTGTGTTTTCCTATAAAAATTTAAAAAATAAACTAATAATTATATTGAATGGTATCTTGAATTTGTTGTATCCCATGTGATTTTCCACAGAGATTTTCCATCGCTAATTCAATTATTTGATTTTAACGAACTCCCTAAGTTTCACAATTGATTGATTTTAATCACCTAAATTTCAATTGTTCGATTTTGACCCTCAAGTTTTCTCATTTTGCATTTCCTAGTCCAGTTGACTTTTTTTAATTAAAAATTACTTATGTGGTATTTTAAATAAAATATGCTTTTAAATTTGTTTGTATCCCGTGTGTTTTCTTATAATTTTTTTAATACGTGTGTCCCGTGTGTTTCTAAATGGTATCTTGAATGTGTGTGTATCCCGTGTGTTTTCTTATAAATTTTTTAAGAAAAAAATAATTATTTTGAATGGTATATTGACTGTGTCTATCCCCTGTAATTTTTCACAGAGGTTTTGCATTGATAATTCAATTATTTGATTTTAATTCTCTAAAATTCAAATTGTTCAACTTTAGTAACCTAAATTTTAATTGTTCAATTTTGGCCTTCAAGTTTACCACATTTTGTATATCCTAGCTCAGTTATCTTTTTTTTTAAAATAAAAATTACTAATGTGGTATTTAAAATAGAATATGTTTTTAAGTGTGTTTGTATCTCATGTGTTTTCTTATAATTTTTTGAATGTGTGTGTACCCCATGTGTTTTTAAATGATATCTTGAATGTGTGTATATCACGTGTATTTTCATATAAAAATTTAAAAAAAAAACTTATAATTATATTGAATGGTATCTTGAATTTGTTTATATCCCATGTGATTTTCCACAGAGATTTTCCATCGCTAATTCAATTATTTGATTTTAACGAACTCCCTGAGTTTCACAATTGATTGATTTTAATCACCTAAATTTCAATTGTTCGATTTTGACCCTCAAGTTTTCCTCATTTTGCATTTCCTAGTCCAGTTGACTTTTTTTAATTAAAAATTACTTATGTGGTATTTTAAATAAAATATGCTTTTAAATTTGTTTGTATCCCGTGTGTTTTCTTATAATTTTTTTAATACGTGTGCCCCGTGTGTTTCTAAATGGTATCTTGAATGTGTGTGTATCCCGTGTGTTTTCTTATAAATTTTTTAAGAAAAAATAATTATTTTGAATGGTATATTGACTGTGTCTATCCCGTGTGATTTTTCACAGAGGTTTTGCATTGATAATTCAATTATTTGATTTTAACTCTCTAAAATTCACAATTGTTCAACTTTAGTAACCTAAATTTCAATTGTTCAATTTTGGCCCTCAAGTTTACTACGTTTTGTATATCCTAGCTCAGTTATCTTTTTTTAAAATAAAAATTACTAATGTGGTATTTTAAATAAAATATGTTTTTAAGTGTGTTTGTATCTCATGTGTTTTCTTATAATTTTTTGAATGTGTGTGTACCACATGTATTTTTAAATGATATTTTGAATGTGTGTATATCACGTGTATTTTCCTATAAAAAATTAAAAAAAAAACTTATAATTATATTGAATGGTATCTTGAATTTTTTTGTATCCCATGTGATTTTCCAGAGAGATTTTGCATCGCTAATTCAATTATTTGATTTTAACGAACTCCCTAAGTTTCACAATTGTTTGATTTTAGTCACCTAAATTTTAATTGTTCGATTCTGGCCCTCAAATTTACCCCATTTTACATTTCCTTGTCCCGTTGACTTTTTATAATAAAAAATTATTTATGTGGTATTTTAAATAAAATATGCTTTTAAATTTGTTTGTACCCCGTGTGTTTTTTTTTATAATTCTTTTAATGTGTGTGCCCGTCTGTTTCTAAATAGTATCTTTAATGTATGTGTATCCCTTGTGTGTTCTTATAAATTTTTTAAGAAAAAAATTAATTATAATGAATGGTATATTGATTATATGCCTATCCTGTGTGATTTTCTAAATATGTTTTGTATTGATAATTCAATTATTTGATTTTAACTCCATAAATTTCACAGTTGCTCAATTTTAATAACCTAAATTTTAATTGTTCAATTTTGGCCCTCAAGTTTGCCACATTTTGTTTTTCTAGCCCCGTTGTCTTTTTTAAAATAAATATTACTAATGTGGTATTTTAAATGAAATATATTTTTAACTGTGTTTGTATCCCGTGTGTTTTCTTAAATTTTTTTGATTGTGTGTATCCTAGTTATTTTTAAATGGTACCTTCAATGGTGTATCCCATATGTTTTCTTATAATTTATTTAAATAAAAATAATTATATTGAATGGTATCTTAATGTGTGTGTATCCCGTGTGATTTTCCACAAAGATTTTGCATTGATAATTCAATTACTTGATTTTAACTCATAAAATTTCACAATTGCTGGATTTTAATAACTTAAATTTCATAATTTCTTGATTTGTGTGGATAACTAATGAAAGTTGACTCAATTGGTAAAAATTGATTGATTTTGATCAAGAAATTTAGCCTAAATTTTTTAAGGAATTTATTATTTATTTAAACTTGATCATAATAATATTAGTTATTTTTCTTTTATATTATGTACATTATAGAGTATTAAAAATAAATCTTTTTACAAATTAGAGTATTAAATTAATTACGTAAATCTTTTTTTATAATTAAATAAATCATTTTTTCGATAAAAATCTTATAATTTTGAACCAATTATTTAAAATTATTATTATTTATATAAACTTGATCATAATAATATTAATTCTTTTTCTTTTATAATTTGTGCATTATAGAGTATTTAAAATAAATCTATTTACAAATTAAAGTATTAAATTAATTACGTAAATGTTTTTTACAATTAAATAAATAATTTTTTCAAAAAAAATCTTCTTAATTAAATCCCATTAATGTATCTTATGAAGTAATTAATACTCAATGAATAATAGAAGAGCATTTAATTATTATATAGATATAGATATAGATATAGATTTGACTTTTCACATTTCAATGCAAGTTAGTGTAATAATTGGGGTATGTGTAGGGAAAAAAGTAATGATTGGACATAGTAATTTGTAAAGGAGCTTATATTTTGGAACTAGACTTTTTTTAAAAATATGCTTATATAATAAGACGGAGGGAGTACATCTTAAAAATATTTATTGTGATAAATTAAATATTTTATATGTTAATATTTGTAAGGTTGTGTTAACATATGTTAATATTTATTGAGATAACTAGTATTAAATTAGCAATGAGTCCCACTTAATTCAGTTAATTGACAGATTTAATAATATAAAAAATAGGAAAATGTGTGTTGAACAACTTTCCAAAGGGTTTGTTTGGGAAAACTAATTTATAGTTGATAGTTTATAGCTGATGACTGATAGCTGATAAGTTAATTGAAGTGTTTGGTAAAATTAGCGGTTGAACTAGCTGATAAATGTAAAATGACATAAAGGGGCATTTTTAATTCATAATAAAATTGATATCAAACTAATATTTAAAATATTTAGAATTTAATATAACTTTTAAAATAAATTAAGGATTTTTAATATCCTCACTTCGGTCATCTTTCATTTTAGCTCCTTTTCTCATTTGAGGATTTTTAATCTTTGGAACCGACTGCACTACCACGCTTCAGTGTGGTTAAGATTCATTTGCAATTTTGATTGGAGCGTTAGCAGCTGATAATTTATTTTATAAACTTTGCAAATGATTTCTCTTTTGAATATATAGTTCAAATTACTTTATATGAGGATCAAGATGAGACAATAATAATAATTCTATTCAAGTGATTCATTTGAACTTCTGGTTCAAATTTTCAGCTGCTTCTTCTCTCCCCCTAATACTGGGAAAACTAATTTCTCACTTGATAATAAGCCTTCTTCAAGATACTTTATAGAGATTCTTGTCAAATTTATTTTCCCAATATTCTTTAAGAATTCATCTTAGTGCATTATATTGGAGCAATTGGAACATACACAACACATCCACACAAAAAAATGCTTAATTATATAAAATAATATTAGGTTATAAACTTAAACTTATTTGCAAATTAAGGGGAGGACTTTCATATAATAACTTATTGACTTAATGCGAAGTAAAAACTCAATATAAATGATTGAACGTTCCCAAAGTATAATTTTGAAGTTATGATTTAATAAGTATCAATCACAATTAACTTTAGACGTCTAAAAGATGGATCTTCAGGTCCATATTTTTCTTTTATTATTAGCATAAGATACTTATCAAATACTTTCCGAAAATTTGTAAAATGAGCTCTTTGTCAAACAATTTCACAAACTTTTGGTTGTGAGTTGTCTTAACCATTTAGTTGATGCATCAATTAAAATTATAAAATATCTAAATGGTAATTGGTCTACAAATAACACCTTATATACATTGTCAAATTGTGAGAGACTCAAATTTTCAATTCGTTTGGGAACTAATAATATAAATTATTAGATTGAAGAATCTTCTGGTTCTTCAATACATATCCAATAAAAAATTAAAAAAATTATTTTTCACATCATAATAGATCCGAGATAATCCAACCGGTCTAGCCAAGAACAAATTTAATATGATTTGTAAATTTCTGATTTACAAAAGTTTGTGCTTCAAAATAAATTTTATTCTGCGTAATAATATATTAACTCTTCTGGAGTTTCAATAATTTTGTAATATCAAAAATAATTTTAGAACAATTCTTGCATGATTTCAAGTGACAACACCCTTACATTGAGTAAATAGAATCAACATGATTATTGATTTTCATATAACCAAATTCATGGTTAATCCACAATATACCATATAATATTTTATGGTATCTCTCAAATATTTCAAAAATCACGTACAATCACATTTAGATATGCTTAAAATATTTAGCGCCATTTGTATTTAGCTATTCTCATGCCTCATGTTTGAAAGGTTAGCTAGATAATAAAAATATAAGAGACAAAATTTCTCATATTTTCACACATCACATATAAACATAATATTGTTTCACCAATTAATTCTAAGAACAATATCAAGAGCAATTTCTCAACAATCATAAAATTTGAGCATACCATTTCCACCAATTAATAACAAAGAGTACCCAATATCTTAGTAATACATATTTTGGTAATTAACACAAATAGATATTAATTTAGCAAAATAATAATAAAAACATTGTGAAATAGATTGAATATGATTTGCAAGTTATTCAACATTTGCGTGTAAACCAAATTTTCAATGTGCTCATATCAATATCATCTCAAACATATTATCAGGTTCAAAACAATACAACATGTCACAGCCAATAATTTCTCAAAAGCAAAAACATAACTAAAAAATGATATAATTAAATCTGTTCAAAATTATTTGTTCATTTTTTCAAATTTCCAAACAAATAAGTGCTTCATAAGTTTGCATTAATTTTCAAAATACATCATCAAAATAGCAATTTTAAAACAAGCCGTCAATTTCCAGCATGATTAAAATATCATTCAGGCTCAAACATATAAGCTTTACATTAATCGTCATAATCAAAATAAACCTAAATAACAAATGCATGGTACAAAAAAATCTGAAGAGAACCAGTTTAATGTTAATAGTAGAATCACACTTTTCATTTTAAATATCAATAATAATATCAACTTAAATTCACAAATTACATGTATACCAAATATAAAAAAAATTCAACGAGAATGACACATTTTTTTTTTGTCAGGTAGCCTAGCGGTTTGAAAATCACCTTTTAAAGGTGAATAAGTGGGCATACTGGGTTCGAACCCCGGTCCCTGCACAAATGTGCATAATGTCCAACCAATTGAGCTAAGTTCATGGGACAATGACACATTAATTCTGCATAAAAATTACTTCACATCAATACAGATTTCTTAAGCATCGAACATAGCAAAACGAGTACCAGCTTGAAAATTCATAAAATTGCTATATTTAAAACACATGTTCACAATTTCAAAAATAAAATAAAATGATATGTGTACTGTACCTTTATAATGAATACTACTCTAAACTATTTAAGTTCAAGAAGTTTCTTACTTTTAATTTTGCAGCAGCCTCAAATTTATATTTTTTTAATTCTTCCTCTATTTTAAGATTATAAAACTTTTTTTTTTCTTAAAATAATTACCAGTTTATAATACCATCACAATATTTACTATTTTTTTCCCAGTAACATACATTTATTTATAAAATCAACACTATTAAAAATTAGGAGATCAAAGTTGAAGATGAAATTTTATATTGAATATTGAGTACTAAAAAAATCAGGAGATCAAAGTTTAAATAAATTAGGAGATCAAATTTTAAATAATATTTTTAAATCATCTGATAAAATTCTCAATTAGTTGCAGAAATTCGCTAAAAGCTACACAAAGGCCAGTCGTCGTATGTGTGGTAGTTGATTTCAAGAAACATATCATGCATAAGCTAGATAAAAAGAAAAAAAAATCACTGCATGAACAATTTTATATTCTCATGAATACAAAAATACAATCACGAAAGAAAGAGCATGACAGTTTATATGATCTTTTAAATGATCAAAATGTTGTACTTCGTTATACTAATGTCGGTCACGAAATACAAACAACATTAAACACTAAAATAGATAAAGACACATGATGTTAAGGTTAGTACGATATGATTCATAATTATAAAAATAGATTAAGAGTTCCGTACCTTAGTTGGTAAGTTCGTGCTGATATCGTGTTAGAAATAAACTATTAAGTAAACGAGAGAATAGAGATATAGAGGAGAGAAGAACTTTGGATTCAACTATTCACTTGGATATCTTTACACCATAACAAGAGCTCTTTATATATGATACAAGTAAGGAAGTTAAAGATCAAGAGTACTTAATATCCACTCACTAGTGGGAATTGTAGTGGGAATGGAAGAGCAAAGATAAAGGACATCCACTAACATTATTATTCATAACATTTTGTTTAATATAACTTTTATTTTAATTTAATGTCATTTATACGATTAACAATATATTTATTTCACTTTCTGTCAAAATAAATTTCTTTACTCCAACAATATATATTTAAGCAATTCATAAGATATAATATCCCAAACTCACTATTTTTTTTTTGGTATGCCCAAGCTCACTATTTAATTTTTTTTTTTGTCGAAACGGAGGTATCCACCGCCGAACGCAGTGACTAATCACTCACTAGATTGGAGCACCTCAAAAGGTGGGATAGTTGGCCCAACTCACTATTTAATATTAAAATAAATTAATTAAATAATAATTTAAAATAAATCTATACTATTATTATTTAGGACCTTTTTTTCAAAAGAATTTGTACACTTGGCATTCCCACATGCATTCTTTTACCATATCATTTTAACAATAAAAACTATTGCTTAAAAAAAGAACCATGGCCATTAATTTTACCAATTTTTTTTGGTACAATTAATTTTACCAATTTAATAAGGCATATTCCTTTTTTTTTTTTACTTAATGCATATTCCTTATCATCAAAACTTTTTTTTTAAAGGTTTCTTGTCTTTCTTACCATTTTTATTCTTATTGCTTTTTCCTATTTTTAAATACATATGTGTTTACAGGTAATTTTATTCATAAATTTTATTGCCCACTAAACAAAGATTAGTATTTTGATATTTTTTTTTTTTGAGATTATAGTGATTTTTTTCTTTGCCTTAATGATGTAGGTATGACCGTGGATCAGGTAAACTAACTAATTGTTTTTTGTGATTTTGTAGTTAAATATGTTATGTGTTTATCCATTATTAATATGAAAGATTCCTAATTTTAAATTTTGACACAATGTACAGATCTAATTATTTCTCTAATTTTGATATGATGGTTTTTATTCATATCTATTGTAACATATATATACTAATCATATGTTTTGTTTTGTTCATGTTTTCTATCCATAGGTTTATAGTTGTATGGAAGAGCTGTACATTTGAAATCTTACATTATCTTTGTAATACCAAAAAAGCAATGGTTGATTCTGTTGATTTTTATGTCTTCTATAGTTGATTTACTCATTCTTTGAGAAGAGTATGTACCAATTTTCTATTACAATGTATCAATTTTTTATTTCTATTTACTTTATTGTAAGCTAAATTTACATTTCTTCTAATTTTTCATTCTATAATAAGTAGAAACAACATTCAGAAAATTATAATTTAATTAGTGGTAATAAATAGTAAGTTATTATTCTTCTATATTAGTATCTTACCATTTAATGCTTTTGCTTCAAAAAAAAATCAGAATTGCACCTAAACAAAAAACGTAATATTATTTGACAAGTTGACCACCATTTTAATACTATTTATTTATGTAGATTCCATTAGTAAAAAAATTTGATTTTTGAAACAAAAAGCATAAATAATTTTTATGACGACCTACGTTTAAAAAAATTGATGAAAAATTTGTCAAGTATAATTTAAAATCCTTTTTGAATAAAAAAAACATGTAACAATATTAATTAGTCTTGCTTCCACCACAATTTATGTTGTTCTTGCATTGCCCAATTTATATTTTATTTTTTAATTTGTAATTGATTCTTTCTTCTTTTTTCTATTGATTTTCTTTGTTTAACACAAATGAAGACACAAATGAAGATCAATGGTTAAGTGTAAAAGATTAATTTTAGAGTACAACATATTACATTATATACATTATAAATTATGTAGTGTGTAAAAGATTATCATAGTTTTGCTTATGGCCTCTAAAACTCTGTAAAAGTTTTAATAGATTTTCAATCAATTAAGTGTCCTACACTATAAGAATATGGTAAATATACGAAAAAGATGACTATCACTGTAAGCAATATTATTTGGAAACATATAAAATGATTATTAACATATACTTTTTTAAGTTTTATTGCAAAGATACGAAAAAGATGACTATTAACATATATTTTATAAGTTTTGTTAATGACTATGTGTAAGTGACATGTTTAAGTTCTATATTTTATTTTATATTTGTCAAAAAAAAAGTTCTATGTTTTATTTAAATAATTTGTTTCATTTTACACCTAACATATTTCTTTGAAGATTTTCATAGGCCGGAGAAAATAGTTCAAGCATTTATTTCTTGCTTTACTACATGATATTCTATGAGTTTTTTTTTTTTTTGGTTTTAATTCAACTATTCATTCATTTAAATTTATAAATTACATCAATCGATATCGTAACATATTTAAATTCGCTAAAAATTAAAAAGATGAATCGGCAAACACGCTCACTGCACCTGAATTAATAGTATAAACCGGCAAAAAGATAAAACCTAAAATTGATTTGACAAAATATAAATATTTGGAAGAATCATACTTCTGAATCTGCAATGTTGAAGATACTGAAATCATTGAATTTGCTCTGAGATGAGATTGAAGCTAATCTGCAAATTTAAAACAAAATAAACACCGTACGAAGACGGGTAAATCATCACCGTACAACTACGGGAAATCAAATTAAACACCGTACAAAGACGAAAAACCAAACAACTCCACACTACACTAGTACAAAAAACACTTTATAAAAAAGTGTTTAAGTCAGTTGAATTGGTTGCCTGACTTAACAAATTCCGCGGTGGCAATTTTGTAATTATTTACAACTTTTTTAGGTTTGTTGCCTCTAAAGCTGACTTAAAATGTGTTTGTATTAAATAGCTTAAGTCGCATGTAGTTTCTAAACGACTTAAGAAGTATATTTGGTAAGTCAGGTGTCTCGCGCCCGACCTAACAAGTTTTATTTATATTTAAGAAAATAAATTCTAATGTTTACTCGGAGGGAATCGAACCCAGTATCTATTAAAAAAGGGTAAATTACAATGACCTCCCCTGATATATATTAAAATGTCACTTACACCCCCTCTAGTTTTAGAAATGCACACACCTCCCTTGACTCTGTACGGCGTTAAACTAACGTTAGTGAGAGAGAAAAAAAACATCTCATGAACTAGAATCATAGGTGAAACTAACATACATCCTCCCTTTCCTGATAGATTTTTTCGAGCAAATGGATAATTATCTCATAGGCATGTACAGTAACATTACATCCCTTCCTTTCTTCTTTGAATTTGTAATCTATAGCAAAATTAGGTATTTCAAAATAAAAAAATTAAAAGTAACGACAACCATGAGTGAAAATTTGAAGCTTTGTTGGATAATTGTAGAAGTAGAACATGTCCCCTTTTTAGCGTATGTGGTTTTTTTTCCTGCAGCATCAATTAGACTTCCTCAAATCTTTATTTTTTGATTGAAATGAAACGCCTCAAATCATATTTATTCACAAGCTGTATTTCATTTAATCCATTCAATTGGAATCCAATGGAGGAACAATCAATCATTTAATCCATGGAGTGAAGTATCTTCAACAATGGGGACAGAGTCGAAGCAGTTGCATGAGCAAAAGTCGTGAAGAAGCTTTTAGACTTCTTTTTTAACGGTGCATAAACTGTGTTAATATAAAAGGGAGGTGTTTGTCAATTGAAAGAATAATTAAGGGAGGTTAGCAAGGTTGTCAGAATCGCGATTTTGCTTTAAATCGAAAGAGGATAGTAAGATCGCAAAATCGTAAATCGCAATCAAAATCGAAGGATTTTACTCAATTAATTTTGTTGAATCGAAAAGGGAAAGCAAGATCGCAAAATCGAAAATCGCAACTAAAATCGATGGATTTTACTCATATAAATATATAATATTAAATATATATTATAATAGTACATATCATGTACTCAAAATAATGAAATCCTAGATGATAAATCACTAAAACACTATATACTTAAAGCCTATATACTAATACAAATCACTAGAGCGCCATCTACTTGAATAACAAAATATTTATAGCCTATATGCTAATACAAATCACTAGTAAAATGTCATCTACTTGGTAAAAGATACTTAATGCCTATATCCTAATACAAATCACTAGTAAATCATCATCTACTTGGTCAAAACCTTTTAAATCGGGTCAAAACATTAAACGAGTCAATTTTGACCCTGTTAAACATAATCCAAAAAAACAAGGCAAAATCCGTAAAATCCCTTCAAAATCGCAGATTTTACTGGGATTTTGCGATTCTGTGCGATTTTACTAGGATTTTGCATAATTTAGGATTCTACTCAGGATTTTAATCCTTTTGAGGGAGCAAAATCGCAAAATCCATGGATTTTACGATTTTACTCGCGATTTTGACAACAATGGAGGTTAGTGTTTGTTTAAAAATTAGAGGGGGGTGTTTGTTTCTTTTAAACAAACCTCAGGGGAGGTGAGAGCAATTTCCCCATTAAAAAACTAAAAACCCCAACAACTTCAAGCTTTTCTTTTCCAACCAAAAAAAATATAAAAACTCTTTCTCTTCTCTCACGCGCGGCAAACGGAACTCAAACCCTTTCTCTTCAAAGGGAAAGGCAAAAGCAGAAATCACAAACTCAAACCCCTCAACAAACGCAAACACAAACCCAGAATCGCAACTCATAACGACTAACACACTCTTCTTACTCTCACAACAAACGTTCGCAGCTGAATCGAATCCTTCTCTGAAACTGTTCGAATTCTTCATCACAAACGGTATGTAATTTCTAAACCCTATTTCAATTTATGTGATATTTCAATTTCTGTTCGCCTATTTCAATTGATATTTGTCAACTGTTTGTAGTTTGTCGAATCCTTCGTCTATTCGTAAATTTCTTTTTTCAATTTTTGGTTCGGTACCATATTTTAGTCTATTGTTGTTGTTGTTATCATTATTATTATTATTTTCCTCCTCTAGTTGTTTTGTAGTGATGAGAGTTGTTGAGTTGTGAAATAGGTGATAGTAGTAACCAAGTATAGTAAGATGTGTTTAAGATTTGGCTTCTTCTTCAAAAAAAAAAAAATTGGCTTCTTGTATGGTGCTAATAAATAAAGTGATATAGGATTTGTTTAGTTTTCAGATCATAGACTTGTATGGTTCTAATAAATAAAGTGATACATACAATATGTGTATATGGCTATTTGCATATATTAAGATTGATCAGAAAAATTAAGGATTGTTCTGTTCGTAGTGATGATTCAAGATGAATCAATATGAATATTTCAAAGTATATTTTGTAGCCTATTATTCCATTTGTCAATGTTGTTTTAATTTTTCAAATTATCGTTGTGAATTAATATTGATTGCATGGATGATCTTTTTTGCAGTTGAACATGGAATGGCGTGACTGAAAACTTATCAAAATCGTGGCTGCGTATAAGAGTCATAGTGTTTCTGGATACATTTATAGTCTTAACTTTCAAATTAAGCATGATGATAGTGCTCGGACTTTGGAAGCAGACATGTCTCACTGTATAGATCAGAGACTGGTCATTAATCTCAGGGCTATAAAGCCTCACATCACATAATGGTAAGCCACTTCTCATTTTTATTTTTCCTTTTCCTAGATATGATTTACAATGAGTTTTACTCTTTGGTTTGTTTTGGGTTTGGATGTTCAGTCATTTGTATGTTTTTTTTAATTTTAATGGTATTTCAACTAAGTATTGTGCACTGTGATTCATTCTTTATCGACGTGCAATATCTTTGATTTTCCATTTTTTTAAGTTAGTTTTGCTACATCGCTTTTGTGTCTCGCTGTATGTTTAAATACTTTTAACACATTCTTCTTGATCTTCTTCTTTTAACTTTCTTGTACTGAATTCTCTAATTACTTGAGACTATCCTTTATGATTTAGTCTATCAGATAACATCCAATTAATCGTTTATTGTTGTGCAGGTACCCTGGCAATTTATGGATTCCGATATAGGTTATGGATGTCATGCAATTTTGGACCTTTATTAAGTAGGCTATGGGAGCAGAACAATATGTTTGTAAGCAGATCTTTTTATTGTGGTACTGTTAAATGTTAACCTCTGTTTGATACCTATGTGATATTTCATACCTAAATATGTATCCACGATGTTCTGGATCTTCTGTTTCTACTGTTTATTATTAGATGAAAATTTGTTCAAGTGTCTACATAATTTTGTTTGGTAAATTTTTTTGTTGCTTTCTTGCATATAAAATTCTCTAGCATCTTCCCTCTTCTTATTGTATCCTTCATTAAAGGCTATAGCGAGTAGGGGTGTTCACGATTAACCAACGTTGGAGCATAATTGTTAAACTCCTAGACTTTATTGATTCTAGATAGTAGTTTAAGGTGTTTTTAGAAGAAGTTGCTTGTATATTTTTAAATTAAGGCATGTATTGGAATATTAATCATTGTATAAAAAAGTTGTACTTCAAGCTTATTTACATGAAATGATAGAGTTTTTGTAATTTATAGATTCTTTTATTCATGCTTGTATAGTAGCTACTATTGTTTTGTATGATGGAACCAAAGCTAATAACAAAGGGGCTACTTTTAAAAAAAAATTAGGTAGTTAAGTCGGTTCCACTGTTACCCGACTTAATAAGCACTTTGTTATCTGACTTAAGAAGTTGTTTGTTAGGTCAGTCATATAACCCGACCTAACAACAGTTTCTTAAGTCAGGTCCAAGTCCGACCTAACAAGTCGAAACTTGTTATGTCAGGAGAAGTAAAGGCAGGTTCAGAACTGACCTAAAAAGTCATTTTTAACCGACTTAACAAGGCTTTTTTGTACTAGTGCTACGGGAGTAAAATTACACTGGAAGAAGAAATCACGGTGAAAAGAACTCAAACAAAATCTAAAAATAGGTGAAAAACACTTATTTAAATGAAAAAGAAACTAAAAAAACGATAGAAAAAGGCAAAATAGAAATTAGGGTTTATCAAGGGACGAGCATTCTATGAGATTTTTATTTTACAAAAAGTTGAATTTTGCATTTAATTTTTACTTTTAATTTAGGAAATTCTATGAGATTTTTATTTTGATAATTAAGTTCTATGAGATTTTATTGGGGTGAGTAATGAGTAATTAATTATGATTATGAAATATATAAAAACAATAAGAAAATGATAAAAAACCAAAAAAAGTAGTGGGGATGACTCAAGTCACTTGAGAACTCTCGCTAAATGCTAGACTACCTAAAAAACGTAAGGTTAAACTAAAATGTAAATATAAATTTATATTTTTATTCATACATTAATAATAAGAGATTTATTGTCCCATGGGCTTAGCTCAATTGGTTGGACATTGTATTATATATTTCTCCACTTTAAAAGTGGAATTCTTAGCCGCTAGGCTACTTGACCAAAAATAAAATAAAAAAAATAAGAGATCTATTTTATTTTTTTAATCTATATTGTAGTTTATATTTCTACTCATATTAATATGAAGACCTATTTTTTTTATTTATACAAAATCTATATTTCTACTCATATATCAATAAAGAGGCTTTTTTTTTTTATTAAAAATGTCAATAGATACATATATTTTTACTCACATATTAATATGAAGGACTATTATTTTATAAAATGTATAAATATATATTTTTATCATAATATGTTTTTAAATCAATAAATCTACAAACGTATTTTTTTCCCGTGCACACAAACTAGTTAATAAATAATATAAAAAGAAAATAATACGGTAACATAATACGTACTAGTATATAATTACTACTAATTCAGCATAGGTTCTCTCTTTGTCCCAGAATCACCCTAACAACAGAGAATCCTTACTGAAATCGTGAATTGCAGCATAGTTTTGAGAACGGCCATAGCCTCCGCCGCCGATGAATATTGCCGCAAGCACCACCATACCTTGCTCTGCCGAACCGGCTTTCGCCGAAAAGGATGATTATCGCGACAACAATTCATCAATTGAAGAAACTCTTCTGGTACGTTCTCATCATTCATCAAAAACATCTTTTTAATTTATCAACATGCTCAATCATGTAGAGGAATCTGTTTTATCCTATGAAGTCCAGACACCGACACTCACAAGGCAACACGGATAAATTTTTATCTAATGAGTGTCGGTGTCGATGCTTCATAGGTTTTATCTGCTCAGCTTCAAACCCATATGATAAAATAAAAGATTGAGGTTTAGTCTTAGTGTACAATTTATTTCACTTTTTAACAAATTTGCAAGACAAGAGAGGTGATTGCACTTCGGTCAATCTTATCTTATCTGCACCGTTTGATTATAGTTAGCAGTTACAAATTTTTAGCTTGAATTTTATATTTGAAAACCGCTAACGTCTAATCTTCAAATCTATCCCGTTTTTGGATTGCAAAATTAATTCTCCTAAATTCACAAACTTAACTTATGAGAAATAATATTGCTATGCATGTTTCCCTCCTACTTACTCATGCACTAGAGCATTTGTTGGCCTAAGTGTCGATTATAAAATTAACTTTTAGATCCAAGGACAAGGTTAAGGCTATTTAGTGTACAACATGGTTGGTTTGTTTGGGAAAACATGATATCTAAAGATGTTAGTAGCTTTTTTCTTTGGAACCCACTTAACCTTAAAAAGATCATGCTCCCACCACTTAATCACAATGGAACTGTTATTGGTCTTGGTAAGTGCATTATGTCGTCATCTCCTAATTATGAAACATGCTCCATTTACTTACTTTCATCAAGTAGCCCATCAATATTTTACTATCAACTTGGAGATAAGCAATGGACTAAAGTGTGCTTCTATAAGGACATTGTGAATTATTTAGTCATGAAGGGTAAATACCCTAATGCAGAAAAGGGTACCATTTTTATTAACCCAGTTTACTGCAATGGTTGCTTGTGTGCAATGGTGCAGACTCAGTATGATTATATTGTTGTAATTGAAAAACTTCAACCTAATGGCAACTTTTCAATAAATTGCATACCTGATCTTTCCTTTAATGACAGATTTCACTCATTTTACCCTGGTTGTTTCGACGAATTTATAACTCGCTTGATTGGATCCAACAATGCACTATTTCGAATAGATATTTTTCATACACTAGATAGGGTTACTAAAGTTTGTGTTTACAAATGTGAACTTTCTCAAATGGTGTGGGAAAAGTTGGAAGAAAACATTAAGGATAGAGTGTTCTTTATATCCAATCGTGACTCGGCCTTTTCTTGTCAAACAATTAATCATGAAACTGAAGGAGGCCGAATTTATATTGCCCTAAAGAACTTCAATTATGTCTATATTTACAACATTGAAGAGAAAAGTCTCATGACTTCTCCACATTTCTCCAATTTGCCAGAAAATTTATTTTTTTCAAGATGGTTCATGCCTGATTCAAGGTACTTATTTTTTTTTTTCATTTGTTTTCAAATGTTTATTTATAAGGACTATTTTTAATTTGATTATGTTTTTCTTAACATATATATGTTTTTTAGGATGACTGGTACACTCAAAGAAGAAATAGGAAAATCTCATCAAGTTAGAGAAAAAGAAAGTACATGTGATATAGGGGATAAAACTCTTATCGATTATGCACTTCCTTTAGACGTGGTTCAAGTGATTGCAAAACATCTTAACGATGTGCTTGATTATTTGCAATTTCGAGCTAGCAATAAACTCCTTTGTCTAGCTGCACCACCGATACAATGGAGATCATCATCTTCATGGTTTGATGATCGTTCAATGTGTCCTTTATTTGTTTTCTCAAAGAAGGATAAGGACTTCACTTTTGTGCATCCAAAGCATGGTATTGAGTACAAAAATATCATAAAATTTCCTCAAGGTAAACAGTGGAACATTCACTCTGAAATTTGCTGTTCAAAAGATGGTTGGCTATTACTAGTGGCAGTTAACAAAAAATTTCAAGTTTTCTTCAATCCCTTTACAAAAGAAGTGCTCCCACTTCCATTTCATCATAAAGAAATAGTGAATATCAGGTGTGTTGGCATATCACATTCCCCAACTTCTTCTGAATGTATGACTATTGAATTGGATGAAAATAAACAAACTACTATTACAGAAGCATATACACATTTTGTTTGGGAAAGAGATTCTAGCCATTCTGTGTTGAGCGGAAAAAAAATTTCTCTCTACAACACAAGTCCTGCTTTTCATAATGGATTGTTTTATTTTCTTAGCATAACAGGAAAACTAGGAGTTGTAAAAGCAACGAGAGAAAAAGCAAGTTTTAAAATACTTGAGGAGCTTCAAGCTCCGTGTTGTACCTGCTTCAACAATTTTCTAGTCGAATGTGATGGCAATCTATTGTCAATATTCGAGAGTCCTTTTGCAAAAGGGGTTTACGTTTTCAAGTTAAAGGAATCTACAATGACATGGACCAGAGTTGAAAGTCTAGAAAAGTATATGCTTTTTGTTGGCAAAACATCATTTTCTGTTGTGGCAAACATTCCAGGAATGGAAAACAAAATCTATTTTCCTAGATTTTATGGTCAGAGTATTGTGTTTTACTCCCTAGAGACAAATAACTACCACACATTCCAAAATAATGAAGTGGTGAATTTTCATCATGTGAGAGAATACTTGAGTGGAAGCTGGATCCAGCCCCGGTGGCACTAATTAAAGGTTAGGTCGTCGACTCGTGCTCTTTAATCGTGATTCTGAAACCGCAAATAGCAAATTGCAAACCTTGAGCGATTCATGCAGCAGCAACTACAGAGAGAAACTGTGGTAGACAATGAACCAAAATGAGAAGCATGGCATAGAGAATATTGTGTTTCATTTTTAAATTGTTTTTTATGAAATAAAAATTTAGGATTGCTGCTAATATTTGCTTCGGTTTTTTATTCATGACAGTTCTATATTATTGAAAAAATTAAAGATAAGTTCAAACTCTTGATTTCATAAAAAAAAAAAAAAAACAGCTCAAACTCAACTTTATTATTTCAGTGAAATTGTGTTCAATTTTTAAATACATTTATAACTCTTAAGAGTACAAACAAAACTTAGATAATTTCAACATTTTTCTTTATAACTCTTTAAAAGCTAACCAGATACTCCCTCCGTATCATAATTTTGTTGTCATCTCAATTTCAGCTCGTTTGTCAAACCACAATTTTAAAAGACAAAATACACAAAAAAAAAAAGGATCACCAACATCGAGACAAATTGCATTTATACTCATCAACAAAGTTGATACTTAAACTCAAAAATCATCGAATGAAATGTTGGATTATGCTCAATATTATGACAGTGTACTGTAGACTCCAAAAACATAAAAACATGTGTGACTATACCTTTTCAATCAGGCAAATTATTATATACTCAGGCAAACATGTGTGAGTGCAAAAGAATGCTTATTTAGGGGCAGTGGTAGTACATTGCATGGATAAGTATGGTGTTGCACCTATTGGTGCCTAATATGGTCGTATGGATATCATAAAACACAAAAATTGCATGAAACAAAAATGTATAAATTTGATAGTATAAAATAAGGTATATGTAGATATTTTGTACACAATTTCCTTTAATTCTTCATATAACATGTAAACTCTGATGTATATTGTAAATGAAGGTTGAAGCTATTATTGGAAAGAACGAAGAGGCCATTAAGAATTTTGAGAAGGTAATAAAGTTATAGTTTATTATCTTGATAAATTTATCTTTACTTCCCATCCTGCTTATTGTACGTGTTTACTGAGCTTATACTTGTAATTTTGCAATTACAGGCCAGATCAATTGATCCATACGTTGTAACATATATGGTTGAGTATGCAATGCTTCTAAAGCTAAAGTCTGATTATTCTAAGCTGAACAAGTTAGTGCATGATTTATCGCATTATCAGGCTGCATTAAGGTATAAATATGCTGCCACTGATAATTTAGTTTGGCATCACTTGGATGGATTTGGCTTCATCATTGCGTTTGGACATAATATCCCAAAAGTATAAATATCATCACAATGGTGCATCATGTTGAAATGCAAAACATATAGTCTTTGTGAATCAACATTAACATACTCATCTTATTTGTAACTAAACCAACATTAACATACTCATCTTATTTGTAACTAAATCAACATAGCAACAATCAAATGATAGCCTTTATGAGTTTATCAAACTCTGGACTATTAACAAACTCTGGACTATTAACAAATACTTCTAACAGATGACACTCCAATCCTACCAGTCAAATTCTAACAGAACTGTTAACAAATACATCTAACTCTGGACTATTAACAAACTCTGGAGTCTGGACTATTAACAAATACTTCTAACAGATGCCAAAAAATCAATTATTTTTAAGCAACAATAAAAATGTGTAAGTACACCATTATTCATCAATTATTTTTATTTTCGTAAGTTTAATTCAGTTGCTAGAACATATTGACATATTGCATGTAATATTTAAGGATATCTAAGCCTTTGTATGCATTTTTTTTTTATGTTGACAAAAACCTTTGTATGCATATTTATTCACCTTTAAAATATGAAATTCTAAATTATCTAACAAATAATAATAATAATAATGATAATAATAATAATAATAATAATAATAATAAATCTTATTATTATACTCATGTCACGAGGGATATGTGAAAATAAGATGTTATTTCACACACTTATTTTTTTTGCTGCTAGAAAACTTTTTTTTTTGAAAGTCTAAAATCACATAAAACATAATACATTTTTGTTTGTTTGGTTTTTCATGGCTTCCAGCCAATTAACCTAGCTACTTACCTGTCTGATTTGAATTCATGGATAAGATTATTTTATTGTGTGTTTAATATGGATTGTATGATCAAAGTTCAATGATTAAGATTGAAAATAATGGAAAACCATGGGAAACTGCTACAACAGTGAATCACGGTCCCTTGCAAAACATGTGGAGCTCAACAAAATACTCTTCTTCATACTATAGTGGTCGGATTCTCCCAACCTAACTTCTATTTGGAAAGTTTTGTTGTTCATCAATATTTCATTTTTTTTGTCATAAAAAAATTATTCTTGAAAGTGAATAAATTGAATGTTTAAAGTTTAAACTCTAACTTTTACGTATAACAATTATTTTGATTGAATTCAAACTCTAAATGAGTGATGAGAGTTCTTAAAAATTTATTCTAAAAAGTGAACTAAATTAACAAAATATTTATTTTTTAGTGATACCAGATTGGGATTTACGGTTTATTTTGTACCTAAATTTATATCTCCACCTTGTAATCCTCACATCTATGTTTTAGATAAATTGTCTATTTTTCCTTTATATATAAATTATAACCTTTCTTGTTTTCTCCAATTTTTACTTGCAAATTTTAAATGTCTTTCAATACACAAGAGAAATGTCTCAATGAACTCAGATTAATTATATTGCATTTTATATGTAGGAGTCGGAGTTCGAACCCAACCACCATACTTATTCATCTTATGAGTGAAACTTTTAGCTAGTAATTACTTAACAAAAAACGTGATAGTAAGTTTTTTAAAACAAATTGAAATATACTTTTTTTCGTTTTAAAATTTTTTAATGGTTTCTAATTAAGTAAAAATTTGCAAAAAAAACTTATATTATAAATCTAAGAACAGGGGTAGTATAATATAACAAATCTAAGAAATAAATTATTTCTTATAAAAATGAATAGAAAAAAATAGTAGTAAAAAGGTTGTTGGTTGGAGCATTATGTGTGGTCTCCATTGTTAAGCACCACTATATACGGAAAGTTTTATGTAGTTTTATGTTTGTGTGCTGCTCTTTGAAGTCAGTTGTACCATCAACATTCATGCAGAAGACTTTTTTAGTTTCCACACGAAATACTTTTCCAAGTCTTTAATGTGTTCAACTTAAGTCACAAGCAAGCAAGTGTCATCAAGTTAGGCGATATCTAATTTTTCATCCCAATATAAAAAAAAATGTAATTTTTCATCAATTGTCCAATGTGGGACTTTTTGGTATTGTTATTTAGTCAATACAATACATCTGTTATTGGTTATCAAAAATCTTATGTGTTGCGGAACAATAGTTAGTGTGATTTGTTCAAATTATAGAAGTTATTCGATTACGTATTTTACTTTTCAATCCGATCGTGTTTTTATCAATATTTTTCTATTTAGGTTATGCTTTTGCAAATACTACATCTGTACTAAAATATATGTCGTCATGATTATATCACACAAATTAAAAAATATAACTAGTGTTGCATGAAAAAGAGAAATTATGAGTTAGTTTACAAAATTATTATTTATTAATGGTATGAAAAAGATAAATTGTAGAATTGAAAGAAGAAAGAGAAACAATTAGTTAAGGGTATAATAGGAAAAAGAACATTAAATGTTTCACTGGTAATATAAAATAATACTTCATCCGTATCAAAATGTAAATATAAATTTATATTTTTATTCATACATTAATAATAAGAGATTTATTGTCCCATGAGCTTAGCTCAATAAGTTGGACATTGCATTATATATTTCTCCACTTTAAGGGCCCGTTTGTTACGGATTAAAAAATAAGTGATTTTGACATTAAATAATTTAGAGATTATTTTTTAGAGATTTTACAAAAAATCAGAAGCTATTTTGTGTTTGTTTACCAGTAAAAAAATTACTTTTTATAAAAAATTAATCTTTAACTTGTTTGGATGCAACTATATAATAAAAGTGATTTTGCATCATAAAATTACCATAAAGTAGAGGGCCCGTTTGTTACAGATTAAAAAATAAGAGATTTTGACATTAAATAATTTAGAGATTATTTTTTAGAGATTTTACAAAAAATCAGAAGCTATTTTGTGTTTGTTTACTATTAAATAAATTACTTTTTATAAAAAAAATAATCTTTAACTTGTTTGGATACAGTCATATAAAAATGATTTTGCATCAGAAAATTACGATAAGGTACACTTATCCAAATATATCATATCAAATAAATATATGAAAAATACTCAAGTTCTTGTTTTTCATTACATTCATATGATTTTATATATATAGCTACAAATAAAACAAATTTCTAAATCTTATCTTCTAAAAATAACAAACTAATCCTATAAATTATAAATAGGATATTATTGGAATATTAAAATAACATTAAGGATATTTTTGTCTCAAAATTTTTTACACTTATTTTCTCTCTCCTCTAAAAAAAATCTATAAAAATAAGCTAATAATATCAGCTTCAGATTTTTAGCAGTTTTTAGATTATTTTCAGATTTTGATTATTTTTAAAAGCTATAACAAACGGATGTTATTTTCTTAAAAGTGATTATTTTTTAAAAATAAGTGATTATTTTCTAAAAAAAGCTATAACAAACGGGCACTAAAAGTGAAATTCTTAGCCGCTAGGCTACTTGACCAAAAATAAAATAAAAAAATAAGAGATCTATTTTATTTTTTTAATCTATATTGTAGTTTTTTTTAATCTATATTGTAGTTTATATTTCTACTCATATTAATATGAAGACCTATTTTTTTTATTTATACAAAATCTATATTTCTACTCATATATCAATAAAGAGGCTTTTTTTTTTATTAAAAATGTCAATAGATACATATATTTTTACTCACATATTAATATGAAGGACTATTATTTTATAAAATGTATAAATATATATTTTTATCATAATATGTTTTTAAATCAATAAATCTACAAATGTATTTTTTTCCCATGCATGTGCACGGGTTCACAAACTAGTTAATAAATAATATAAAAAGAAAATAATACGGTAACATAATACGTACTAGTATATAATTACTACTAATTCAGCATAGGTTCTCTCTTTGTCCCAGAATCACCCTAACAACAGAGAATCCTTACTGAAATCGTGAATTGCAGCATAGTTTTGAGAACGGCCATAGCCTCCGCCGCCGATGAATATTGCCGCAAGCACCACCATACCTTGCTCTGCCGAACCGGCTGTCGCCGAGAAGGATGATTATCACGACAACAGTTCATCAATTGAAGAAACTCTTCTGGTACGTTCTCATCATTCATCAAAAACATCTTTTTACTTTATCAACATCCTGAAATTTGAATTTGAATTGATTGGAATCCTGACCTAATCGAATAATCTCTAGAGGAATCTGATTTATTCTATGAAGTCCACACACCGACACTGACAAGTAGACACGGATAATTTTGTTTGAAAACATCATATGATTCAATGTAATTGTAAGTGTCGGTATCGGACACACAGGATACGCCTAATCTAATGAGTGTCGATGCTTCATAGGTTTTATCTGCTCAGCTTCAAACCCATATGATAAAACAAAAGATTGATGTTTAGTGTACAATTTATTTCACTTTTAGCAGAGTCATAATTGATTCTTAAATTTTATTTTGGTGCGTTTGTTTAAACTTTAAAAAAAAAATGTTTTTTTCTTAGAAACATCTCGAGATTTTTTTTGTAGAGATTTTGAAGAAAATCTAAAGCTACTTTATGTTTATTTACAATCATTAAAAATCTGAAACAAAGGCACTCTTTACCATGTTTTGTAACTCTTTTGAAGGAGTCAACAAATTTGCAAGACAAGAGAGGTGATTGCACTTCAGTCAATCTTATCTTATCTGTACCGTTTGATTATGATTAGCAGTCACAAATTTTTAGCTTGAATTTTATATTTGAAAACCGATAAAGTCTAATCTTCAAATCTATCCCGTTTTTGGATTGCGAAATTAATTCTTCTAAATTCACAAACTTATGAGAAACAACATTGCTATGCATGTTTACCTCCTACTTACTCATACACCAGAACATTTGTTGGCCTAAGCGTCGATTATAAAATTAACTTTTAGATTCAATCAATTTTTCATCGACCAACGTATCTAAAATATACATATTTTTCTTCTCCGTCTCATTTTTTTTCATACAAATATCTTAATTTCTTGTATAATAATACAGAAAGAGCAAGGTGCACTCATGGAAGGAGAGAGAAAACCATGGCTTATGTATTTATCGGGTAAAGATCGAAAGAATATAACCTTTTGCAGCATATCAGATCCAACCAAATCCTACACTACAAGGATTCCAGAATTCAGTACATCAAGCACAAGGTTATGGCTATATACTGTACAACATGGTTGGTTTGTTTGGCAAAATATGATATCAAAATATGTTAGTAGCTTTTTTCTTTGGAACCCACTTAACCTTAAAGAGATCATGCTCCCACCACTTAATCACAATGGAACTGTTATTGGTATTGGTAAGTGCATTTTGTCGTCATCCCCTAATTATGAAACATGCTCCATTTATTTATTTTCATCAAGTAGCCCTTCAATATTCTACTACCAACTTGGAGATAAGCAATGGACTAAAGTTTGCTTGTATAAGGACATTGTGAGTGATTTAGTCATGAAGGGTAAAACCCCTAATGCGGAAAAGGGTACCATTTTAATTAACCCAGTTTACTGCAATGGTTGCTTGTGTGCAAGAGTGCAGACTCAGTATGATTATATTGCTGTAATTGAAAAACATCAACCTAATGGCATCTTTTCAATAAATTGCATACCTGATCTTTCTTTTGACGACAGATTTCACTCATTTAGCCCTGGTTGTTTCGATGGAGTTATAACTCGCTTGATTGGATCCAACAATGCACTATTTCGAATAGATATTTTTCATACACTAGATAGGGTTACTAAAGTTTGTGTTTACAAATGTGAATTTTCTCAAATGGTGTGGGAAAAGTTGGAAGAAAACATTAAGGATAGAGTGTTCTTTATATCCAATCATGACTCGGCCTTTTCTTGTCAAACAATTAATCATGAAACTGAAGGAGGCCGAATTTACATTGCCCTAAAGAACTTCAATTATGTCTATATTTACAACATTGAAGAGAAAAGTCTTGTGACTTCTCCACATTTCTCCAATTTGCCAGAAAAATTATTTTATTCAAGATGGTTCATGCCCGATTCGTGGTACTTTTTTTTCATTTGTTTTCAAATGTTTATTTATAAGGACTATTTTTAATTTGATTATGTTTTTCTTAACATATATATGTTTTGTAGGATGACTGGTACACTCAAAGAAGAAATAGGAAAATCTCATCAAGTTAGAGAAAAAGAAAGTACATGTGATATAGGGGATAAAACTCTTATCGATTATGCACTTCCTTTAGACGTGGTTCAAGTGATTGCAAAACATCTTAACAATGTGCTTGATTATTTGCAATTTCGAGCCAGCAATAAACTCCTTTGTCTAGCCGCACCACCGATCCAATGGAGAACATCATCTTCAAGGTTTGATGATCGTTCAATGTGTCCTTTATTTGTTTTCCCAAAGAAGGATAAGGTCTTCACTTTTGTGCATCCGAAGCACGGTATCGAGTACAAAAATATCATAAAATTTCCTCAAGGTAAACAGTGGAACATTCACTCTGAAATTTGCTGTTCAAAAGATGGCTGGCTATTACTGGTGGCAGTTAACAAAAAATTTCAAGTTTTCTTCAATCCCTTTACTAAAGAAGTGCTCCCACTTCCATTTCATCATAAAGAAATATGGAATATCAGGTGTGTTGGCATATCACATTCCCCAACTTCTTCTGAATGTATGACTGTTGAGTTGAATGAAAATAAACAAACTACTATTACAGAAGCATATACACATTTTGTTTGGGAAAGAGATTCTAGCCATTCTGTGTTGAGCGGCAAAAAAATTTCTCTCTACAACACAAGTCTTGCTTTTCATAATGGATTGTTTTATTTTCTTAGCATAACAGGAAAACTAGGAGTTGTAAAAGCAACGAGAGAAAAAACAATTTTGAAAGTACTTGAGGAGCTTCAAGCTCCGTGTTGCACCTGCTTCAACAACTTTTTAGTCGAATGTGATGGCAATCTATTGTCAGTATTCGAGACTCCTTTTGCAAAAGGGGTTTACGTTTTCAAGTTAAATGAATCTACATTGACATGGACCAGAGTTGAAAGTCTGAAAAATCATATGCTTTTTGTTGGCAAAACATCATTTTCTGTTGTGGCAAACATTCCAGGAATGGAAAACAAAATCTATTTTCCTAGATTTTATGGTCAGAGTATTGTCTTTTATTCCCTAGAAACAAATAATTACCACACATTTCAAAATAATGAAGTGGTGAATTTTTATCACGTGAGAGAATACTTGAGTGGTAGTTGGATCCAACCAAGGTGGCACTAAAGTTTAGCAAATCGCAAACCTTAAACAATTAATGCAGCAGCAACTACATAGAGCAACCGAGTTAAACAATGAGCCAGAACATGAATGATGACATAGAGAATTTTGTGTTTCATTTTTCAATTGTTTTTGATGAATTTTTTATTGGGACTTTCTAATATTTGCTTCTTTTTTTTGTAACACTACTATAATAAAAATAATGTTTTGTTTGTCATGCATGTGTGTGTTTCTTCTTATAGAAGAGGGTGTATCTCTGAATTAATTATTCACAACTTGTGTGTGGTTGAAAGAAATGTAGCCTTTTAACTTGAAATTAACCAACAAAGCAATTGGGAGTAGCTCTCACAAAAAATATGCAATTGGGAGAAGAAAGAGGATCAGGATTTGCTGTAGTAAACAAATAGCACACGTAGTAATCGATCTCATCCATTGATTTTACATCCGACGGTTATGACTTATGATACATATACATCAAAATGTTGTTGACTATTTGTTTATATTGGACGGTTGAAACAATAATAGAAATGTGGGTGTAAATCTCATATTTTCTTGTAGTGGACAGCACATTAACGGCATACAAAATCCAAGGCTAAAAGATTGAAGATAATAAACTCAAACTCAGTCCTCGATGACATTGTGTTCAATTTATTAGTACATTTATTTATTAATAAAGAGTTTGAGTTTGTCTTCAATCTTTTAGAGTTATAAATTAAGATTTCATGCTTTTTCATAAAAAAATTTATAAAAATTTACTATTTAAAGATTTAAAGAGCAACATGTGCCATAAATTAATGTACTAAAAAATTTTGGGTTCGTAAATTAAGGGCACATATTAACATTTTCTAAAAAATTTAGTACACACAAAATTTAGATAGTTTCAACATAATTTCTTTATAACTCTTTAAAAGCTAACTGGATAGTACAAAACCTAACATGCACGAGTTTTGCATTATTAGTTTTACATTATTAGTTTTTTTAATGTTTTTTTGTAGGAGATTCGTAATTAGGGTGAATGATTATGATATAAAATACATTTTTCATATGATTAATCACTTCTCTTTTTTCCGCCATAACTCATTATTTATAATTAGTGTTAATGCTTTTGAATGTTTGATTTTCAATTCACTTTTTTGATTTGATTTTTCTATTTTTTTAAAGTAGAGTTACAATAAATTTAGGATAAAAATCTCTAATCACCATTATTCTCAGATGTACAAGGATGTCTATAGAATGTAATTTGGCGGGGCTTTTTGCAGCAAATGCCGCAATGGGTTTGTCTGGATTCGAGAAATGATACATGAAGCCTCCTGCATATCATGCCTTCTTGCTATTGCTAGGGTGAGGTAATCCAAGCTACTAAAGTCGAAAACTACAAGTCATTTTTTAGATCCATCACCATCGAGTTTCTTCATCGTTTTCTCAAAATTCAAAAATACTTATGTTAATTTGTATCTGATAACGGATTATCTGTGAGGATTATTTGTACGGAGATTCGAAGTCGCGGATTTATTTTTCCGTGGAGACGGAGATGGAGGGAGAAATTCTTCCGTGAATATTTTGGGGCGGAGAATGGGGAAGGTTCCTCCGCCACCGTGGATTTCCCGACCCCGACTATATTATTTAAATTATATATATATAATATATAATTATACAACTTTATATATTTTTTTAATAAACAAATAATAATTAATAGGTTATTAAAATAATGATTATGTATGGTGGCAACAAATTCAATTGAATATTTTTTTTTACAAAATGAAATATTAAAAAGTATTTTTGCAGTTTTTTGTAATTGATGTAAAATGTACTTTTATTTTAAAAAAATGAAAGATACAAAATATGTGTTTTTCTAGAAAGAAATGAGAAAAAAAACAAGATATTAGTGTCGTGTTTTTGATTAAAATGTATAGCGATTTTGTTAATTTTTTATGTCCGTGGAGTTCTGTGGATACTTTGGGGATGTGAATGGAGGAAGAAATATCCCTACGGAGATGGGGATGGTGGAAGAAATGTCCTCGAAGCGGGAATGAGACAAGGAGTGGTAAAGTGTGCTCCGATCAATCCCCGCCCTGTTGACACCCCTAAATACTATTATTTATTTTATTATTATTTGGTGATAAGTCTATTTTTTTACTGACGTGACAGTAAATATTTGATAATATGATAGTTGAAAAAAATTGCATTTGAAAGATTGAACACTACTATAGTCCCATCCCCTAAGAGGTAAAGGGTGAAAACAAAACAAAAAAGTTAAGAATTTATATAGTTTGAAAAGATTGTCAAATTAATAACAATCTCTAAATATTAAATCATGATAATAACAAATTAATAAAATTAATAACAATCTCTAAATATTAAATCATGATATTAAATCATAGATGAGGGAAACAACAAAATCCATCTCCCCCATTAATTTAGTTAGAGAAACAACAAAATTCATGTTGAAGCATCTAGCATGACTATTAAATAATACAGTAGTATATAATTGGATGTATAATACACAACTATTTTTTTTTTTGTATTCTCGCATGTTAAGTATGCCTCTCGGAGTCATACATCAATTACTAAGAAATAATACAACCAACTACATGTTTAACACCACCAATATATTATGAAATAAAAATAAAATAAAAAAATTGAATATGTTAACGAATCATACATAATTTGAGTTTCACCAATATAATGTCATGCATATATCTATCGATCACAAAAAAATAGTTTCGTCCTTAAGTTACAAAAATCATACAATTTAGTCTTTTTTTAAAAATTCTTCATATTATTGTGGTCCTTTAAGGTATGTTAGACATTGTTATTCTTTAAGTTACAAATTATTTTAGATAATTTAGTCCTCCTATTAAAGACTAGAATATCTAAAAATTTGTAATTTAATATACCAAAATGCTCAATATTAATAATTTAAAGGACCAAAATGAAGTAAAAAAAAAAACTTATGCGACCAAATTATATAACATTTGTAATTTAAGAGACTAAAGTGAAAAATAATAATATAAGAGATCAAAATGAAACTTAAAATTAAATTAAGGAATTACAATTATAATTTAGCCTAATTACAAATATTATATGCCTTAGAGGCACAAACAACTTTTGTCAAAGTTAATATAGGCAAATCTTAGATGGTATCTTAATTGCGTGCTGGACCAGGCTCGTAAATTCAAGAAGAAACTTTTACTTTTTAAGGTTGATTTTAAAAAGTTTATGACTCAGTGGACTGGGGGTACTTAGAAGCAATTATGAGAAAGATGGCTTTCCCGACTTTGTGGAGAAAGTGGATTAAAGAATGTATTAGTACAGCTACAACATCCGTCTTAGTCAATGGGAGCCCTACAGATGAATTTCCAATGGAAAGGGGTCTTAGGCAAGGTGATCCCCTTTCTCTTTTTCTCTTTTTATTGACGACAGAGAGAGTTGAAATGTTATGATGAGTGTGTTGGTCAATTCTAATATTTTCAAGGGATATTCTATTGGCTCGGCAAATTCTACTATTATATCACATATTCAGTTTGCTGACGACACGTTGCTTTTTGGTAAAAAGAGTTGGGCAAATGTTCGTGTTTTGCGGGATGTTCTTGTTCTTTTTGCGGAGGTGTCAGGGTTGAAAGTGAATTTTCATAAAAGTTTGTTGGTGGGGGAGGTTAATATTGCTGAATCTTGGTTGGTTTGGGCGGTTTATGTTTGGGGGTGTTTTGGGATGTAGATAATTTTATTTCTTTTTTCAATTGTTTTTATTTGAAAAAAACATTGGGACTTTATAATATTTACTTTTTTTTTTAATACTACTATAAAAAAAAAAAAGATTTTGTTATGTGTATTTCTTCTCGCAGAAGAGGCTGTATCTCTGAATTAATTAATCGCAACTTGTGTGGTTGAAAGAGATGCAACTTTTATCAACGCAATTAGGAGTAAAAATAGGATCATGATTTGCTGTAGTAAACAAATAACACACGTAGTAATCGATCTCATTCATTGATTTTACATCGGACGGTTATTACTTGTTTATATTGGACGGTTGAAACAGCAGGACGGTTGAAACAGCAGTAGAAATATGGTATTAAATCCCATATTTTTTTTGTAGTGGATAACACACTAGCGTAATGCAAAATCTAAGGCCAAAAAATTGAAGATAAGCTCAAACTCTTAACTGGTCCTGATGACATTGTGTTCAATTTTTTAAGTACATTAACATAGACAAGTTTTACATATCATTCATGATGGACAAGTATTTACAATCATCAAATCTATGTATCTCTATTGTAATATGATGCACCTTAGTGCACTCGATCTTTCTTTTCTTGTATTTTTTTATGACATGTGTAAGGTTGTGTATTTCTCATACATAATTGAGTTTCTCTCATTTTCATGTAGGACTGTTCATTTTGAACCAATAACCGAACCGAACTGCTAACCGAACCGAACCGAACCACTAAAAAACCGAACTGTTGCATCAGTTGTCGAACCGAACCACTTCATGAAGGACGGTTCACTAACCGTGAACCGAACCGTAATAACCATAGCGAACCGTGGTGAACCGAACCATAACTTATAAGGAGCGTTCATGGTTCTCTAACCGTTTTTGAACCAGTTATTTGCGATTTTTTCCTCGAAACTGGAAAAAATTTGGTAACATTTTTTCTCGAAATTGTAAAAAAAATTCGAAAAGTTTTTCCTCGAAATCGAAAAAAAATTCGGGAACATTTTTTCACGTATTTGAAAAAAATTCCGAAATTTTTTTCCTCGAAACCGGAAAAAATTTCAAGAACATTTTTTCTCGAAATCGAAAAAATTTTCCGACGATTTTTTTCTCAAAATCGAAATAATTTTCGAAAACTTTTTTCTCGAAACTGGACAAAATTTCGGTAACATTATTTCCAACGATTTTTTTCTTGAAAATTATAAAGATTCAGAAAACTTTTTCATCGAAAGCGGACAAAATTACGGTAACATTTTTTCTCTAAATCGTAAAATTTCCGACGATTTTTTTCTCGAAATCGAAAAAAATTCCGAAAACTTATTTCTCAAAATAAGAAAATATTTCGAGAACTTTTTTTCTCAAAATCAGAAAAATATTTGAGAAACTGTGAGAACTTTTTTTTCTAAATCGGAAAGTTTTCTAAATTTTTTTTTCTCAAAATCGGAAAAAATTTCAAGAATTTTTTTTCTTGAAATCGAAAAAAATTTCAATAACTTTTTTTCTTCTCAAAATATGAAAAAATGAAATAGTTCGGTTCACCATGATAACAGTTTGGTTCGCTAAAATTGAGTAAAAAACGGTTCGGTTCGGTACGAACCGGTTCACCAAATTATTATTGCAGTTCGGTTCGGTTCTTAAAAAACCAGAACCATGATAATAATTCGGTTCGGTTTATTCGAACCATTTGCATGGTTCTAAACGGTTCGGTTCGGTTCTTTACTGAACCTGAACCATGAACAGTCCTGTTTTCATGTATTAGATATGAAGTCATCATGCATATCAATCACTAAAATTATCTCCAACTACATGTATATTTATGCAACAATAATTAGGTCACTAATATTTTTTCTACAGGTCCTCCCATTCTCCAATAAATTTTTTACACAATGTCTCTCTTAATTTTACATACTTTAATTATTTTAAGAAAACACAATTTTTAAAAGAGTAGTCTTTTATTTAAAATGTAAATAAAATTAATAACATAAAAAGTAGTCATATTCTTTTCTTTTTGTCATAAAAAAGGCATGTTTAATCAATGATAACAAAATAAATTTTCTCTCGTCAAAAAAAAAAACTCAACTAATATCATTAAAATCTAATATCTTTTTGTGAAAGAAAATAATTTTTAAAATAGTTTATGTAATGTTCAGTATAATGAACTAATATAAATATCATTATAGTATATTAGGATTATAACACAAGTATTTTTGAAAAAAAATCGAATTAAACTGAAAATTAAAGTTTTATGATATGCCATTTTCTTTCCTTCTGTTTTGATTTTGATTATAACACAAAATTGAAAAACAAAAACAAAGAAATTGGCACAACATAAACCTTAATTTTAGTTTAATACGATTTTATCCAAAATACATGTGTTATAATCCTTAGAACCACAAAATCACCATACTTTATGAAGAAGCGATATAGAATTCACAAAATTATGCTAAGAACTATGAGAAACAAAAAACCCGAATTAAAGCACAAAACATTCAAAATCTCATAAAACCATAATTCTATAAAATCATTATATATTCATGATATAGAACATATAAAGACTGGTGAGAAAGTTAAAATGAATGTTTAGAATCAAATACCGAGAAGAACACTCTCATTCTTATTTGATTATGAAAATATATATTAGAAGAAATTAATATTTAATAGAAAATAAATTAAACAAGGTGGATGTACCAGAGGCCGGCCAGGTGGTGGAAGCATCAGAGGCCGGCAAGGTGGTGGATGCATCAAAGGCTGGTGAGGCAGCGGAAACATCAAATGATGGAGAGGTGGTGGATGCATCATCGGCTGGCCAGGCGTTGGAAAAATCAGAGGCTGTCAAGGTAGTGGATGCATCAGAGGTTGGCCAGGCGGTGGAAACATCAGAGGTTGGTGAGGCAGTGAAAACAGCGGAGGCTGGTCAGAAGTATTTCCCGTCAGGCGGGAAGAGGCCTCTTCAAGAATCAGTTTGAAATCTTCAAAATGCTGGTAATCAGAGGATATCAATCGGATGAAGTTTTCATAAATCTGGGAATCTGAGGATATGAATTGTACGAATACTGCATAACTTTTCTCACATTTCCAGTACAACGCATCAAAGTCTTTTTTAATTTTCAACAAACACCTAATGTAACACGATTCTGGCTGAACCTGAACACCATCCGGAACTATACAATATAATTCACAAACAACTTGTTCGCCTGCTAATTTTGAGTAACCAATAGAAAACGCGTATCCCGACTGAATCACATACATACCTGTCAACACATAATAACTCATATCAAAAGATCTTTAATTAAAATAAAAAAATCAAAACACTAATATTAAATAGTATAACATTCATAGTCAAATCATAAACCAAATCATAAACCAGAATTAATCTAATAATTTTTAAAATCAAATAACATAATTAGGTTTTGTACAAGTCAAATGGTAAATAGATCAACAAAGTATTAAAGTAAAATTATAAATAAATTAACATTGTAGTAACAAATTAATTAGGTTTATAATTGTTAATCATTTGTTTATAATTTGACTTAGAAGTTAGAATCATTTTTAATCATAAACCACAATAAAAAATTATGTTAGTCTCACATTAAACGGTCCAAAAACATGAATGCATTCATGAATAGAAATCAAAAAACATATTATAATAAACAATTAACAAATTCACCATAATCAAAGACCGAACAAAATAATTCTTTAGCTATTATAATAAGTAATTTTAAATTTAACATTTTTTTTGTTAAATTTGATTACTGATGTATCTGAATCATATTATGATAAAATATATCAATAGTCAAATATATCAAAAAAAAAGTTAAATTTACATACAATATTGGTCATAAAAAATACTTTTTAGAATTTTTAAGTCTACTAGTAGAAGAATCACTTTTAATATTTTTAACACCCTAGTAGTAGTACTGTACCGAGAAAAATATTAAGATATTGTTTGGTTCGGAGTTTTTGAAGGGGAGAGGAGGAAATATTTTAAATTTTTGTGTTTGGTTCAACTTTTTAACGAGGGGGGAGGGGAGCGAATAATTAATTTACCTTTTTATCCTTAACCATATAAACTCAAAATAAAGATTAAATTATAATGAATATATTACGTAAAAAATATCTAAAAGATATATAACAAACAAAAAAAATCTAATGAGTAGAAAACCTAAATATTCTTTGTTGTCAAAAAAATAAAACCAAAATTTTAAATATTCCAACAAGGATAATTTAGGATTTTAATAAAAAGGTGTGGGTAATTTTGTCAACATAATAAATTATATTTTCTCTCACTTCACCTCCTTAAAATCCCTCCCCTCCCCTCCCTCTCGGTTGAACTAAACAGGGCTTAATGGACGACTTATCGGTTTTCACGTACAGTTCCAAGTGTGACAAAATTTGAATCCTATCACATACATATATGACGAATATTCAACTAATTGAACTAATAGTATGTTTGGATGAGAAAGAAAAGTTAAAGGATAGAAAATTGAAGAATAGAATGTTAAAGGAAAGAAAGTTGATAGAAAGTTGGTTAAAAGTGAGATGATTTTTAAGTTGTTTAGTTTGAGTGAAAGTGAAAAGAAAATGAGAGGAAAGAAAGATGTGTAAATTTAAAATGACAAAAATATCCTAATTAAAAACAAATGTGATTGGACAAAAAAATTAAAATGTCTAAAATTTTCAATCTTTTTGGGCACATGTGTCTTTTCAACCCAAAAAAATGCATAGCAAAATATTGGTTGGTCCTACCAAAATATTTTCTTTCCTATCTTTTTGCTTGCAAACCAAACAAGGGAAAAGAAAATATTCCTTGAAATTTCTCTCATTTCTCTTTCTTTTCTTCTCTTAAACCAAACATAGAGTAAGTTTATGAGACAGTACATTACTCTCTCCGTATTAAAATATATGTTGTTTCAATATTTTTACGCATATTAAAGAATTTGTAACTTCTATAAATCTTGTCAAAATTATACATGTTTTTCTTCATTTACTCTCTCTCTCTCTCTCTCTCTCTCTCTCTCTCTCTCTCTCTCTCTCTCTCTCTCTCTCTCTCTCTCTTGTTGGTATATGGAAAAATAATAAAGTTGGATAAAGAGTAGTGACTTTTGTTGATAATTAAAAGAAATATAAATGCATGGGTAATTTAGAAAGATCAAAATTAATTTTACATTAGTATTGTAAAATGACAAATATTGTGGTACAAATTATTTTTCAAAAACGACATATATTGTGGTACAAAAGGAGTATATTTTTTAAATGAACATTTTATTTTATGTTACATGAACATTTTTTTTTATATTTATTTGGTTGAAATTAGTTATGAGATCAATGTTTATTTGTTAACATGAATATTTTATTTTTAATTTTATTTTGTGAGATCCTAAAGGAAGAAGATTTGTCCCTGTAGGATAGCTCAATTGGTAAGAGTTGGGGGGACATTTAGATTGTGTAAGGGGAGGTCCAAGATTCGATCCTTGGTAGGGAGCAATTTATATTTCTGATGTACCAAAAAAATAAGGAAGAAGATTTTAATAGTCTAAAATTCTAATTAAATTCTAACATCAAGTTGATACAGTCGCTCACAGTTATGTCGGATTAAATTAATTTTTTATTTGTTGTGGCTATTATTTATTCTAACTTTATAAAATTCAGATTACATAATCAGGAAATCAGGAAATTAAGAACAAAATTTTTGGGACTTTATGCAAATTGATTTTATTAATATCATGAATTTATATTTTATTCAAAAATCGTAACATGATTTTTAAAAAATTACATTCTGTGTTCTTCTACCATTACAAAGATAGAGATAGTGTAATCATTTTTTGTTCTCCTTTCGGCACATCAATACTCTCTCTAGTCTCCAGTCTCATATATATACACAATTTAAAAAAATAAATTATTCCTTTAAAAAAAGTATTTAAATGCATTTCCTTTAAGTTATGGGAAATGATGATAATCATTTTTTTTAGGGCATTGGTTAAGAAAACAAAAATAGTAAAGTGATTCTTGAAATTTGTATATTTTATATTTTATTTTAAAAATAATAAAATATAACTTTCAATGCAAGTACTCCCTTCGTCCCAAAATGTAAGAGAAAAATTGTCAACAAAAATTGATATATTTAGTTAAGAAAAAATTCATACTCCCTCCCTCCCAAAATATAAGGGAAAATGAAAAAAAATCACATTTATTAAGAAAACTAAAACATAAAAATTTGAAATATGATTTTGTGGGATTTTCTTGAAATAGTTGCATAAGAAGTTGTAAAAATATTTTTTATTGGTTGTTGTTTATTGATAAAAGGAGAGAGGAGGAAAAATAAATGCAATTTATATTTAATTTTATGAGATACAAATGAAAAAGAAAATAGCGGGTTTATATACGTAAAATGAAAAGAAAAAAAATGGTCATTATAAAACGAAGGAGTATAAAATATTAAGGAAAATGATAACTAGTGTTCTTGGGGCAATGGTTAAAAAACACAAATATAGTATAAATATATTGAAATTTGTGCGGTCAAAGTAATAAAAATATATAAAATGTTGTTTTCAATGTGAACTTACCACTTTTGTATCTTTAACTAGTGCCTTTCGTACCAAAATATAAGTCGTTTTAACTATTTCACACAAATTAAAAAATGTAATCATTGTTGTATGGAAAAGATAAATTATGAGTTAGTTTACAAAATTGTTCTTCATTAACGGTATGGAAAAAATAAATTATAGAAGTAAAAGAAGAGAGAGTAATAAATAGTTAAGGGTATATTAAGAAAATTAGCATTAAATGTTGCATTGGTACGTATTGTAAAACGACTTATATTTTGGTACAATTTTTTTTCTCAAAACGACTTATATTGTGGTACGGAAGGAATATTGTGTAATTTGTTATTTTGACACCTGGCATGGCATTTTGGCGATCATCTTTTTACTTCTAAAAATATCTTCCAACTACTAACTGTTTATAGACATTAATATATGTTCCATGTCTTAAATTTCATCATAGCACTCCCTAACTATTATTGGCAACATCCTTTAATTTTTCACCCACTTATTTTTGGAATTTTGGTATCATCACTATTTATTAAGATGTATTTTCCTTTTGCAAAACACACTTCATTGAGAGAGTTTTTGTATGCTATTGGTTAATTGGAAATAATGGAGACACAAAGTACTAAAGAGTTTAAGCAAATTGAGGTGATGACAAAGTCTTCATTAGAAGGAAGTTGTAACTTGATTCTAAGACTTTGTGCTTTTGTTCTAACACTTGTGGCTGCTATAGTTATTGTTGCTGATAAACAAACCACAGTTGTTCCAATTAAATTAACAGATTCTTTGCCACCTTTGAATGTTCCTGTTACTGCTAAGTGGCAATACATGCCTGCTTATGTGTAAGTTCTCTCTTTATGTTCTTAATTTAATTTAAATAATCTTCATTTGGATGATAATGTACTATCTCTGATCTTTATTATAAATAATTTTTTAAAAAAATTTATTAAAAAAATTGATTAAATACATTAATTATTTAATAAATTTAAAAAATAATTTATTATTTATAATAATGATCGAAGAGAGTAGTTTGATCTTTTAATTAGATATGTATTGAAAAAACATGTTCAAATTACTTTTGTTTGTTTGGTTTTCCTTATGCACTATCAATGTTATAAGGGTTGCAATTTCCTCAACTAGCTAGATATTGGCTAGCCTCTAAAATTCTTTATTTAGTTTTTGGTAATGTAAGTATTTTTTTTGTTTAAACCTAACAAGTAAATATATTAAAATCTCAAACTATATAGTTATATGAAATCTTACACATCAAAAAAAAAATTATAGAAACATTTTTGTCAAAAAATATAGGTAGTGAAACAAAGTCCATGTTAATGAAATTTTACCATAAAATTAACTTATTTTGATTGTTTTTTTTTCTTGCTTTCACATCTGGTTCCTAGAGAAAGGGTCCTAATAGTCTATAGTTCGGGGTAAATTCTAGCATCAAGTAGTTTTAGTTTTCTTCCAAATACAATTATAGGGGATCAAACTAACTAACATTCCTATTAAATCAAGCGTCAACCACCATTGAACCAACTAACGTTTGATCACTTATTTTGAACTTAAATCAAATTGAGGGCTTATGTGGAAATTTATATGATATATATCATTTAATTAATTAATTTTGTTTCATTTCACCGTGTTCATTCATTATTGATATATTTATTTTTATAATGAACAACAGGGTTTTGTTAATTTACTACTAATACCTAACTAACCATAGCATAAAGCCATAAACTTATTGTCTAAACTAAAAAACTTAATATTGAAACCAAATGTTAGTTGGCCAAATGTGAATTGACACAAAATTTAATAGAGAAGTTCCTGTTCAATTTTTGTAATAATATTAAAAGGTAAATGTTAAATAGTGCATCTGAAGCTCTTTAAGCACTTTAAATAGAAAGTTTTTATAAAAATATGTAAAATCAACGCATTCGAAATTGTGCTGTTTAATTTTATGAATAAAAAACTTTTCAAAATAGAATGCTTAAAAAATACTCCGAAAATACTCGTTAGCAAAACTCATATTAAAAAAATAATTGAAATCACTTCATATCAGAATTGACTCTAGAGCCATTTAATAACTTACTATTACGATTTACGAATATTAGTTATTGTAATTATTTAAAACCAAACAGGGGCATCTCCAAAGATATTTTATGAAGTTCCTGTTCCATTTTTTTTTTTCTTTCAACGCATTTATATTTGTCGTTGCCAGTCAATTCGAGCCAACAATACAGTTTTTATTTGGTGGGATGAATGGCTAAAAATCCCCACAAAACCCAACCATATATGTTGCCATTTATAGCGTGACTAGACTTAGTAACTTTTATTGTTTTTCAATTACTATTATTTTAATATATCTTGAGTTTTTTTTATTGAGTTTTCAATGAAAAACTCTAAGTAATTACAAATCATTTTACCTTTTTTCTATATAAAAAATCATTTTATCAATGAGCATATACCTTAATATTAATATCTTGTTTGGGGTTATTCATCATGTTTTTAACCTCTTACTTTCTCCGTCTCACAATAAGTGTCACTTTAAAAAAAATATTGGTTTCATTATTTGTCCCTTTAAAAAATCAAGACAACATTTATTACTCTTTTTCCAACAAACTACCCTTATTTATTGAATTTCAGTTCATTAAAAACTTCACTAACCATCATTAATAAGGACATTTTAATAAACAAACTCATTTTATTAATTATTAAAATCAACAAAAACAATTATTTCCTTAAAAATTGTGAAAAATTCAAAAGAGACCCTTATTCTGAGGCGGAGGAAGTACTATTTTGTACGACTCCCTAACTATTCTTCATTCATGAAATGCAATGATTTTGTTAATACGTAAATGAATGACAAGTTATTGAAAACTCACACATACAAAATAGAAGACTAGGGATTCGAACACCGATCATGGTTGTCTGACCTAACAATTTCGACAATTAGTTAATTAATTGGCAATGATAAGGTGGCTAACAGATCTCAAACAATTTTGTTTCATGTATTAGGTATTTTGTGGTGGCAAATACGATAGCATGTGCATATTCACTCCTATCTTTTATTGTTGCTCTTGCAAATGGACATAAAAGTAAATTGTTAGTGTCATTGGTCACTCTACTTGATGCAATAATGGTAGCTTTGCTCTTCTCTGGCAATGGTGCTGCCTTAGCTGTTGGTTTTCTTGCCAAGCAAGGAAACTCACATGTGCTGTGGAACAAAGTATGTCATGTCTTTGACAAATTTTGTAACCAAGTTGCTGCTTCATGTTTGATTTCACTTCTTGGATCAATAGTATTCATCTTGCTTGTAGTGCTTCCTGTTTTGAGACCTCACAGAAGAAGAACCTAAAGATGCAAGCTTTGGAGACTTTATTTAATCTATACATTTTATGTGATTAATTTTTTGTTATGAATATGTGATTTCCGATCTACTATTTCATTGTAATATTTGTGGAAACTTATATTTTAATAGAAAAGTGCGATGTGTTCGACTTGCAATCGTATAAATATATGTTGTCTCTACTTTTTGTATTTCTAGTATATTTTAGTATACAATCGTTAACCCCTCTTTCTAGTAGGTGGACGTATTTTAATTGAATTTCATATGAATATCACCATTTCAATCGATATTTATTTCCAAATTGGTGAGGCCTATATAGACTTGCACCACGCACAAGTTTGTTTTCACCATTAAATCAATAAGTGTTACCATTAGATCAAATGAAATATGTTGTGATATGACATAGTGATCCAATAGTGAGACTTATTGATTGAGTAGTAAAAACAAACTTGTGTATGAAAACTTGTCTCACTTGTGCACTATAAACAGATCAATCGCAGAATTTCTATCGTTGCGCCTTATATGAAAGGGAAGAATCACTGAGTTGTGTAGATTAATTTCAATGGCAAAGAAAAGTCAATCCATCCTCCAATATCAATACAACAATAGCAAGACAGAATCCAGTTAGTAGCACCTCATGAAGAGTAAACTTTTTGCCCTATGATTATATTTTGGTATACAAATGTTTATAAAAGTCTCATGACTCGAATACCAACTTCAACTAATCTACTCCATATGTTGGAGGAAGAATAACCAATGAAAAAGTTTCAGGGCATACACAATACACCACTAATCTTGATGATGAATTAAATGAGGCTCTACAGTAATTGGGTCCTTGCAAGACCTGTTTCTTGAACCGCAATGATTTGGTTATTGTGGAAGGACAGGAGGAGCAATAGCACGAGTGTTGTAAGAACTACAGTGACCGCATTTATGCCCAATAATGTGGAAGGAAACTTCGGTTGTATCATTGCAGTCATTACAAAGTATCCAAACCTGCAATGCAATGCTGTTTAGTTCTCTGAAATTTTCTAATAGTTGTGCTATAATAGCTTAACAAAATTTGAGCGAATTGCTATTGTTTTGCAAGAAACTATGCAGTACAAAGTGAAGTCAAATAGTGACTATAACGCAGCGGAATTTGAACAAACTTCTATTTTTTGTGATCCGCAATTGACAACATTGTTCATAGTCAAAATCGTGTTTCATGTCAAATATGTAGGTTCTAATAAAAGTTAATGAAATGGAGACAAATTCAGGAAAAATTAGATGCATTTTCTTAGGTACTTTATGTATGGTTCTTAACTTCAAATACAGTTGTAGTTATAATAAACTGAGAAAGTTATGAATTTGAAGAAATTTTCGATAGTAAGGTTAAAAATCATATGGAAAACACCTAAGGAAATGGACCTAAGTTTTGTCCAATAGAGATAGCAAGTATTAAACAAGTATTTCTACGCGTAAAGTTTTACCTTTCTATTCCGATAATCATCAGGCATGACAGTTGCTTCAATCTAACATAGTCAAAGATAATTTAGTGAGAAATATTATCATTATCATTAATTATAATTGCGGAGCATAAAAACTTAGAAATCAAGTTAAAACATTTGCATGCTTTAATTTAACTAGCTACCTCTTCATCAATTCTCTTCCATACCGTAGACATATCAATCACCGACTTGGAACAGATAGGACAACAGTACCTAAGCCGTATACCAAGCAAGTTAATATTTAAGCAAAGATAATGTTGTATTAACCAAAGAAGTTTCAAATAGTTAGCATACTCACTTGTCACGCTTTATCATCTCATGATAACATTCGCGATGCATTGTGTGACCACATTTCATAACAGTTGTGTCTTTCAATGAGTCAAAAAGGTACTATAACAACACAATGAAGTCACATCAGAACATTCTCATGCTTCCAAGTTCCAACAACAATAGACAAATTCCTTGTTTAAATGAAAACATGAGCCGACAAAGAGAAGAATAGCATTCACCTCATAACAAATTGGACAGTGATGCCTCATGGAGTTCTCCACACATAAATGGTTATCACGCAAAGCAACTGAATAGCAAGACCCTGTCATAATGGAGCAATTGATTTGTTAACCGAAGAAAAAATAGTTCCACTAAGTTGATAAATGGTTAGATATGATTTCAGACTCCAATGGAAACAAAACAATGCATAATAGAGGAACTCAGAGAAAAGTATACCATAATTAAAACAAACCTTTCGAAAAATTTAAAACACCATGGATCAAGGTTTTCGGTAACTACCATAGAATATAGATCAAGGGTTTGATATAAACTATTTGAATTGATACACTAAATCATGAATTATTTGTTTTTGAGGGATCACTTTTAGGCCCCCAAAATTGGATTATGGTTTCCGAGGGTAAAAAGAACCAGAGAAAAAAAGAGGAAGCAAAAGAGGCACTATATAATCAAACACCAATGCATCCCATTGCATTAGCAAGCACGTGAAATATGAAATCACTCAAGAACAAATTGGTATAAGGCTGGAAGTTCTAGGGGAATATCAGTAGTACTAAATTCACACAATGTTGTAGAAAATTAGGTTGCAATCTACAAAAAATTGATTTTGGAAGCAATAAAGATGAGACAAAAGTATATAGGTTAAAATGAGATCGGTTAGTAATTTTCTGTTACAAAAAAAAAAGAAAAAAAAAACAGAAGCTAGACTTAACGCAAAAGTGCTTTTGAACTTCTGGTGTTACTAAAGATGATAACATGTTTAGCAGTTCTTTCATATTATCAAAAGAAAAAAGAATCGAATCTTTCAATTGGTATGACAACGAACAATTTGCAGCATAAGCTAAGTTGAAAGTAAAAATTGTAAAATCGACAAGATCAACAAAATGGAAGCCGTGTGATGAATGCATACCGCACTTCTGGCAATGGAAATAATTCTCACTCCCACCAACTCTGTTTCAAAATTACATAAACAAAATTAGTTGCATCTCACAAAATTGAACAACATAACCAAATATTTACTCGAATACAACTATTGTACCTGCAGATCCCACAATCATCACAATGAAACTGTTGTTTCCCCGTCTGCATAACAAGTGAGCAACAATAACAATTAGTATCAAATAGAAAACAATAAGATTCATCAACAATCACAACATTCTCGAATTCAAACATATATTGGAAACAATAAACTTAAATCAGATACTTCAGATTTATTATTCGGTAAGTCATTACATCATCATCGAAGAATTTGCAGATTTCACAGAAATATTCCCCCATTTTAACACCACAGTTAGTGCAAACTTGAGCAACCTTAAAAAAAACATTAAAGAGAGAACAAAAAAACATCATTAAGCCATCCAAAACAACAAAAACATAACAAATTGAAATCAAACTATGAATGGTTACACACTGGCTGCTCTGTGTCACAAACCGCACAAACAACCTGAAACAGCAACAAGATGCAAACAAAAACCACATGAATCTTATCATCATCATAACAAATAAACCTTAAAAATCAAAAAATCAAAGATGCCCTTATGCTTACTTGTTCAACATCTTGACGAACAAGTTCATGACGATCAAGAGGGTTTTTCAGCATGCTCTAATAATGAAAAAATTAACACAGACCCAGATCAGAAAAAAGCTAAAAGACAAGATTTTTAAGATGAAAACAACAACAAAAAAAAAAACAAAGAAAAAAAAATACCGTTTCATCATTATGACAATGACGGCATGAGTAAACCTCATTGCAACAAGGAGCTCGAATCCTACATCTTCTCCTGTAATGATTGCACCTGTAGAAATGAAAAAAATCAAATACCCACAAAATAAAACGTATGAAAAATGAATGAAAGTAAAGAACTTTGAAGGAGAAGTACCCATAACCCATCTTCCCAAAATCAAGACGTTCAATGAGAGAGCCTTCCATGAGTTTTGGATGGGAGGGGGGGAAAGGGAAGGCAGAGATGGGAATGGGAGTTTTCTTGGTTTGTGAAGAAGATTTTGTTTTGGTGTTGAGAATAGTTTTTGTCTTGATCCAGAATTATAATAGGACCAAAGCCATTATCAACACCATCACCTATTATATTAATTTTTAAAAATGAATATTTTGGTCATAGCCTAATTTTTTTTCTTCTTTATAATTCATATCCAAAAAGATTTTAGGCAAGATTTTATTAGTCAGATTAATGGTTAAACTCAGGTCGAGCGGTTGGGTTTCAATTCATTATTTTTTACTTAATAGTTGAGAATTCAATCATCATTTTGGATACGGAACAATTTTAAACTTTGAATCAGTTGTTTTATCTATTGAGGTGTCTCTAATCCAGTAAAGGGAATAATCACTGCGTTCAATAACGGATATCCGATCTCGACAAAAAAAAAATTAATGGTTAGAATTTTACCGTGGACATATTAGAGTTTGAATCATGATCTCTACAGTTGAGTTGAGTTCTCGATGATTCATTTGATACGAAATTTATACTTTTGTTAACTCTCAACTAAATTTTTTCCATACGCATGAGTTATGAATCAAATCTCATACCACATGTTTATGGGATCAATACTCTTATTATTTGAACCAATTCATTGTTAATATCTAAAAAATATTTTTTGAACAGAAGTTACCCTAAAATTTATCAGGTATAATAAGTAAAATCTAATTATTTTACATCAGGTCATTTTTCATATTTAACTAATAAATTTAGTTAACATGTGCTCTTTTTTGTTTTGTCTTTGCAACACGGCAATTGATTATAGCGTACATTTTGTTATAAACTCTTGCTAAATTAGTCGTGAGTTTTTATTTTTTATTTTTTAGTTTTTAGAGAAATGAGTTTTGGTAGTCTAAAATTTAAAACGAATTCTTTTTTTGTTGAAATTAAGGTATCTACTGTCGAATATAATAATAATTATTCTCGCTAGATTGAAGACACTTCAAAAGGTGGAATAGTTGACCCAAAAATCTCAAGACGAATATCGAACCATCAATCTTTGATTAAGGGATGATTGAACCATAATCACTCAATTACACTATATTACATCAACTCTTTTTAATCAAATAATATACTGAGGACCACGATTCAATCCTCATAATTATTATTGCATTTGAAAAATAATTGAAATCACTTACATCTTTTTGAATTACTTAACTAAGGTGTCAAATACACTTGTTAGTCTTTTTCTTAACTAATATAAAAAAATTTATTAATATAGTTTTTATAATTCTTTTAAAAAGTATATAATTTTTTATTTTAAAAAATCAAAATCATAATTGAGTAAAGAAAAAAGGTTGGCTACAAGATCTGATAATAAAGAATATAATATAATAGTGACCACTTGGTTGGGAATGTGAGAGAAGGAAGAGAGAGAGAAAAGAAAGGATAAGGTGGAATGGTATGGCAGAAGAGAATGACTTCAGAATAAATTAAAGGAGGACATCATATGGCCGTTTCATCAACAAATGGTATTTCAGAAATGGGAAAAGCCAACTAACCAGGACAAAAAATAAATCTTTATGTTATGTTTGTTTGTTTTATTTCACAGTTTTTGTGGGGTAAATTTAACATAGTACCTTTTTCAGTACCATGATAGGTTCTCTCAACTCTCATATATTTTGTGGAGTAATTATATATGTAGTGTAATATAAATGTGACATTTATGCCAACCTCTAAATTAAACTTATATTTAGTGTTTAAGTAACATTGCTAAATGGTAAAGTATGTGAGGTTTAGTCTTGATAAAACTATAATTATAAAACCAACATTGGATTGGTTGAAGTTTAAGAGAGAAAGGTAAATAGAAAAACAAAAGTTGCTGTATATAAATAACATTTTGTTTTTATCTGGTTTCTATTGAAAAAAGGTCTAGTAATCTAGAGTTTTAACGAGTAGTTCTAGCATCAAGTAGCAGTTTTTAATTCTCTCTCAAATGCAGTTGCGGAGATTGAGCTGTAATTATCCCTACCAAAGTTCAGCACCGATCATAACACTGAATCGACTAACCTTTAGTGTATATAAATTTCTTTTTTACCGTAATATAGTGCATACAAATAGTTTTGATATTTTTGGTTTATAAAACATAGATTTAATTTTGTCTCTATAAATGAAACTTAAATTAGGTGGTCTCAATATCTTGCCAAAAGACCACGGTTTGCATCATGGACTAGAATTTTGATCAGGTAAAGTTTCAATGCCACATTTATCAGGCTAATACCATATAAGTTGACTTATATAAACAAGGGTCGTGTTAACATTTCTTTTATGTAGTAGTATCTAATAAGTGTTTCAAAGACACATGTTAACATTTCTCAATAAACAATTATGCACAATTGTAAGCTACTATCTCTCAACTCTCAATCTAACTTAGTCTTTTTTTTTCTTACTAATTTTTGAGTTATGTTCGAAACAATTTAAATTTCAAGATAAATAACATTTAGGTTTTGTTTCTAATTGTTGTTTCCTCAATACTATTTGATTTGGGGAAATGTTGAAGCAACAAATCTAAATCTTACTATAGGTTAATACATTTAAAATATTGTGTAATTATTAGTTATCCTACTTCTCTCACTCTAGAGTTCAAGAATTGGTCAAAATATGTGGGAATACCTTAGAGTGTCACTAAAAAACCAAAAATTATAATGGTGGTAACTTTATAAAAAAAAGTAGTAATTGTTAAAACATCTATGATAGAGAATTTTATTTTTGAGTATTGGATTTTATGTATACATATCATTCATTTATAGTTTTTAATAAAAATGAGGTTATATATTGTAAGTTTTTTATTTTATTTTTTAAATATCCCTTACCTTATAAGACAAACAAGTGTCGTCTCAACTGTTTTGTTGAACAACTAATAACTGGATCTTGACATATGATCCCTCCCACGATGTGTGGATATATTTCTCAAAGGACCATTTTATTATTTTTCTAATTTTAGTATTGTGTATGATTGGCCTTGAAGATTCATGCACCTCCTTTCTGTTCTTATCAAGTGGCACTGCATCAAATTATTATGAATCATCCTTACTGGATTAAAATTCGATGCAATTTGAACAGTAATATGTTAAGATGATAATTGATAATTAGATCTGAAAAACAATATTTATATATAATTATAAATTCTAAAACTTAAACTTATTTGAAATCTTTTGTGATAATTTCATTTTTCTATATTTTTTTTAAGGTTGTGTATCTTTTCAAAATTTTGGGTATTTATCTCTATACCACTCAACAATATTTTAATGGATATAAAGTTTATAAAATATACCGTTTGATTGAAAGTTTATATCATATAGACCATTTAATATGCTATATATTGAGACACATAAAAATTAAGGGTGTTTAAAAAAATCATACAACTTGTTTAAATTTTATACAAATAATCAATGATATAAATTTTCAATCTAATAGTGTATTTTATAAAAATATATATATATATCGGTTAAAATATTATTAAAGTTATTGAATGGTGGAGGCGGTAAATATCCCCAAATCTTGAAGTGGTAAATTAGAAAAAAGTTTTTTCTAATTAAAAAAAGGCTTAGGTATGATTTTCGTCCTTGTATGTACGTGCAATTTGAGTTTTAGTATCTGTATCGATTTTTGTTCTAAACAAGTCCCTGAATCAACTAAATTTTTTGCCTTTTCTCCATAAAGCTAAAATCCCCAAGAAAATTTACAAGTTTAACATCATCCTTAAAATAAGGACATGCACTCATAAAATCTACAAATCTTAATTTAAATGAAAAGATGTTGAAATTGTTAGGTCAGATATCTATGATCACGGACCACGATTTAAAGACTGGTGATGATGCAGAATGGTCGGACCTAAAACAAGAGTTTGATAGTGGAAATGCCGAAAAAATGCCACAATCAGGGTGGAAAACTGATTGATAAATCGAGAAGACGCCACAACCGGTTATAGAAATTTAAATTGATAAATCAAGGATTAGCGCCATGACGAACTGATAAGCTAAAAAGACAGTTCAGAGAACTAATGAGATAAAACTCTCATATTTTTACTTAAATCATAACCTGTCTTATTTAGTAGAAGACTTATAATATATAGAGCTATTGCTCCTTGTAACTCAATAGTACCTAATTAATAAATTAAAATAGCACCAAATAAATGCCATATAGTCTTATCCTATCCAATAGTGTACATGTTAGAAATATCATAGTTGACAAATATCATAGAAATATCATATAGTCTTATCAAACAAATTCATCTCCAACTGGTTAAATATCAATCAAAACACTCAAAATTAAGCGATTTCATAAATGAGGCAAATTTTCTTATAGGGAGCATTTAAAAGCGCCACAAAACAAATGCAGATTAAACCCCTTTGATAAATATCAACCAATATTTCCATGAGACATAAAGCAACTAAAATGAAAGGTAATGACATTACAATGGCAGATATAATGAATATAGGTTCAAAATATATATTAGGCCCAATAGGATGTTATATAGAAAAATTGTAGGGTTTTTAGCTTATAAAAGGAACAACTATTAAGGTAATAATTATCCAATCAAATGAATGAAAATTTGGTTTGTTAGTTTAGAATAGTTTAGAGTAGTTTTTTAGTTTCATATTCATAACAAATTTTTCTAGAATATTCTATTGGACCTAATATATATTTTGAACCTATATTCATTACACCAGACCTGTTTAAAAACTGACCAGGATTATGCAGATTTCGATCACACAAATGCATAAATGAAAAAACATCATTAATATTACAAAATCAAACACAAACGATCCATCATTCTTCTCTTACAATCTTCTACACTATGTCCACCACTCAAGAAATAGGTTGGACACATAATTCATAAAACAAGTGCTACCCAAATTGTTCAAACCCCCTCAATCCCAAAGGAAAACTAGATTTACCCCTGAGATCTTTATTTGAAAAACTAAACTTAGATTTATTATTCAAATACAATCCAACAACCCTAGAAGAAACAATCTCTGACCAATACACTCATTTCCAATAGCACCTAATAATGGAAAAACCATTAAAAGTTTAGCCATCACAACGTTGGGTATACGAGTTAGCCCGCCCTGTTTAACCCGTCCTGCATAAGTCCACATATTAAATGGGACAAACAAATTCGTCACTAAATATAAATGGGTTATAATTGTTGGCCCGGACACCGTCCGCATAAACCCGCGAGTTAAACGGCTAACCCGCGGACTATTACATTTATAAAAAAAAATTACTTTTATTTAAAATAAAACTAAAATATTTGATATTATAAAAATGTTTTGTGACATTTTTAAATGTATCTATTTTCATTTTTGCATGTAATGAAACTAAAATCAAATTCAACTGGTTCATATTATCATTATTCTTTCTCTCTACACCATAGTCCTCAAATCTATAAGATAAACACAAGTTATATTTAATAAGAACTTCAATAGTCTTGTTAAAGTAATTAATGAAAATAACTTTAATAGTCCAAACCAATATTAAAAGTACAACAAAAAATTATATAACAACCGATTCAAAAATAAAATAGTATTGTATTAATATATTGTATATGATTAATTTTTTTTAAATAATAAAAGAGGGTTACACGGGCGAACCCGCGAGCCCGCGAAATTAACTCGTATAACTCGCGGTTTTAACGGTCCAACCCACACAGACTAAAATGTAAACGAGTCAACAAAGTTGAACTTAAATCCGCAGGTTAAACAAGTTGACCCGCATACCTCAGCCATATATCTCACTCTTCACAACTTGATAAAAATCAGGGTCATAAATTTGATCACAACACAACCCACAAAACCACAAAAAAGTTCAGCTCTTTCTTTGAACGAATGTTTATCACACAACTAAATGTATACTAATCATTCATATAAAATAACACAACTTTATACGCATGTTTATCACAACTAATTAAAATCACACATTTTTTTTTTAACAACCAAAAACTTATAACATTTTATTATTCAAAATCACACAATTTTTATATGTATGTTTATCACAACTAATGAAAATCACACAATTTTGAGACCCAGCCAAAGTCGTCATTAGAAAATAACTTCCTTTTTCGATGTAGCAGCATCAGCAGTCGGTAAGGAAAACAAAAGTCCAGATGGAGAGTTCGGCAAGGTGTCCATACACCAAAAAGAGCGATGTCAAGGGTAAATTAATCGATTAGTAATTCAGCCTGAGGTGGTACAACAAAGCTGTCTACTTGAATACTCTTATTTGGAGTCAAAAGTATACCAGAGGGAGGATGCATAACAGAGTCCGGGGGCAGATAAGCTGAACACTCTCGCAGATAAGCTGGACGCAGGGGGTAAATCAAAATTCATCAACGTTGCAAAAGATGATTCTAAAAAAAAAAAAATTATAAGTGATAAAACAAAACTCATCTACCTTGCAGGGATAAAAGCTCATTTACCATTTTTGTAAACATGTTTAGTATACTTTGTCAAAAAAAGCATGTTTAGAATTCTAGAAAAAATTTCTTAACAAAAATTTAGAATTTTATAAAATAAAGTAATTAAATATGAATTTTGAAATTTCAAAAGTTAAAGATAAAACTAATAAAAATCTCGACTTAGAAATTAAATTTTGAGTTTATTTTTTATGAGAAACTTTTTGTAATTTTCTAAAGATGTTTATAAGAAAATCATTTAAAAATACATATTGATTTAACAATAGGACTAAAGTTACGTGCATAATAATTTTGTAGGAACAAAAATATGCCACTTTTTATATAGGAACCAAAAATAAAACTTAATAATTTTATAGAAACCAAAAACATATTTAACCCTAACTATAAATATTATATGTTTTAGAAATAAAAATAATTATAAATTTAAATCTTATTATATTTATGTTATAATAATTGGGTCACAAATTTACACTTATATATTTACCACAAATTTATCTTTTCATTCCCTCAATTTTTAACTTTTAAATAACTATAAAATAACCCTTAAATGATTTTCAAATAATATATAGTTTGATAAAATAATACATAACTAATTTTTTTGTATTCTCACATGTTGATTATAACTTTAGCAGTCATACATCAATTACTAAGAACACCAACTAGAGACCACCAATATATTATGAAGTATAAATTAATTTTTTTTTGAATAAATCATACATAATTAATAAGAGTTTAACCCAAGGGGTGTGGTTGAGCGGCAGCGGGCTCATCCTCCCTTAACCAAGGGTCGAGAGTTCGATTCTCACCTTGGGTATGGAGCAGCTTTAAATCCTTGGGCCAGCTATCTCATCCTTCGAGGTGCCTCCAATCTAGCGAGGGATTAGTCACTGCGTTCGGCGGTGGATATCTCGGTCTCGACCAAAAAAAAAAATTAATAAGAGTTTCTCTCATTTTCATGTACTGTATTAGATATATACGACTCTTTTAGTCATGCATATCAAATCATTAAAAACGTCTCCAATCAACTACTACATAACTAATTATATAAGAGTTAAATATATTTTTTAGTAAAAAAAAAAAAGTTAAATATATTTTTTTTGTCAAAAAAAAAAAGAGTTAAATATATTTTTATTCCTTATAAAATTACCAAAATTTATTTTTAGTCTCTAAAAGAAATAGTAGTAGTATGTTTTGGCCTCTTTAATCATGCAGTTTTTCTTTAGGCCCTGTTTGGTTCGATGTTTTTGGAGAGAAGGGGAGGGAATATTTTAAATTTTTGTGTTTGGTTCAATTTTTTAACGAGGGGAGGGGAGGGGAGGCAATAATTAATTTACTTTTCTATCCTTAACTTTATCAACACAAAATAATGATTAAATTATAATTGATATATTACGTCAACAAAAAAATCTAAAGGATATATATAACTAAAAAAATCTAATGAATAGAAAACCTAAATTTTTTTTGTTGTCAAAAAAATAAAACCTAAACTTTTAATATTCTAACAAGTATAATCTAGAATTTTAATGAATAAGTGAGTGTAAATTTGTCAACATAATAAATTATATTTTCTCTCACTTTACCTTCTTAAAAATCCCTCCCCTCCCTTCCTCTCTTACTCGATTGAACTAAACAGGACTTAAGCGAATAAGATGCATATGAAAGCTACCCCGCCCTAAATAGATAAAAACAAAGAGAAGTACAAAAAAAGAAGGGAGACATAGACCAAAATTACCTTCTCAAACAATAAAACAAATGTAGAAACTAAAAACAAATTTAAAGATACAAATAAAATAACCAAAAAAGAAAAGAAAGAGAGAGCAAGGGATCAATATGATCGCCTATCTATTAGAGCAAGGCATATTTAGAATACTTCAAATTTATATTTAAAAGAATGTTTTGAATAATAAACATGTTTAAAATACTATAAAAAAATCGTAATAAAATTTAAAAAAAATTAAAATAAAAAGAATTAAATATGAATTTTGAAATTTCATAAGTTAGGGATAAAACTAACAAAGTTGGGCTTAAAAATCAAATTTTAAATTCATATTTTAAAATGAAAGAAATCACACATATATGATATAGTGGTCGGTCGGAAGAGTTGAAGTTGGAACGCATATATATTTGAAAAATTAGCATCCATGTGGTTCTTCTAATATTAAAACGTAAAAGAGTATGTAATATGCATCCCAATGTGAATCATAAACTACTCCTTCATCTCCATAACCATCAATAGCTCTCAATTGATCTTATTAATCATCATACTAGTAAGACATATAATTAGCTAGCCAATTAAACCATGAAATGAATTTAAAATAATACTCATATCACGTGATATGCATGCATGAAATCAATGAATATTTTAAAGAAGCTATTCATTTTATTTTATTTGTGCATTTTTTTTCCCTTCTACATGCTTAATGAGTCCATGATCTCATCGACTAATCTTCTATATATTTTATGTTTAAATTTTTAATGATGTATCATTTCGTCTACGTACTACTCCCTCCGTCCCAAAACTATTGTCCTTTTAGAGTTATGCATAAAGATTAAGAAACAATAAAGATTGATAAGTTAAGTCTCTTTTACCCTTACTTTATTAAGAAAGAGAAAATATATTTAATTAATGCTTTAACTTTTGTAAGGATATAAATGGTAAACTAGCTTTAATTTTACATTGGTTTCCGAAAAGGACAATAGTTTTAGGACAAAACTAAAAAGCTTGAAGGACAATAGTTTTGGGACGGAGGGGGTAAAAAATTGAAGATGAAATAAGTAACGGTTCATTGATCGTAATTAAATAATCGAAAAATTAAATCTCATTTTTCCGTACAAAGATTTATTTCACAAAAGTTATGGTGGTCGGACATAGCTCAATCTCATAAAACTCTCATTCTTCTACCCAAAAAATCTCTCATAGTAAATTTTATTTTTTTACAAAAAGACTCATAGTAATTAATTATATTGTACCACATGTGATATAATTAACTACTCCGAGTAGGGCATATCTTAATGCCAACTGGAAGAGCTTCAATTTTTACATGCAGAATGTTCAACCAACTTATATATAAGAACTCAAATTGGAAAATTCCCTTATCGATTACGAACTAATTAAGTCTCCATAGTCTATTTTCTCTGAATTAATTTGAACACAATCATCGACATTAACGATCATATTTATAATCTCTTTGTAGCCTCTTTTCCAACATACTATATCATTTTTTTTGACACAACATAGTTTGGTATTAGTATAAAGAGATCATAATTTTTTTTTTTGAGCAAGAGATCATAATTTATTAGAATAAGAGTATTGCTAATATTTGTCCTAAAAACTTATTATGACAAAGAACTTAAAAGTGAAAATTTTATATTGAAAGATAATAATATAGTCTATGTGATAAATAATAATATACTATCTATATGGTAAAAAAATACTCTTATATATAGTCTATGGGTTAGCTATTTGGGTCCAACATTGATACTCTTATTTATCTATAATGTGTCAACTTCAAAAAACATTATATTATTAGGTGACAAACTGATTGAAGATTTTCAACTGAAATTTATGAACCAATTTTCTATTTTTTGAATATGAGGAATAAAATTGTCCAACCCCTACATATCAAGGACACAAATATGATTCACTCAATACATAAACATAATAAACCTCCATAATACTACCATTTTTGGAAGATTGTTAAAACAGAAAACCAAATTATGTTTCCAGAGAAATAACCACTATCTTAATTTATCTTTTTTCATCAACAAAGACATACAAAATATGTTACCAATACAAAACTCCAATTATAGCACACACAGAAAATAAAAATTAAAAAAAAACAACCAATTCAATTACACCTATAAACACAACCATGCAAACCTTAATTTGTTATAATGCTAGTTGAACCATATGACAAAATAAATCTACTATAAGAGAGAGTCATTTCACATTTCAATATTCATTCTCTTCTTTATTCTCTCTATTCTCAAAATCAATCATTCACACAAAAGTATAATATTTCTATAAATTTAAATATATAAACAAAATGGGTTGCGGAAAATCAAAACATGATGTTGCTTCAGATAACACAACCGTCCTCCAACGCAAGAAATCTAGTGTCGCATTCAAAGAAATTGACACAGAAACCAAAGACATCAACAACAATGTTGACAATGTAAGTTCAGTTGTGGAAGTTGAACAGAAAGAAATTGAAAGTGTCAAAGAGAATGATGTTGTAGAAGATAACAAGGATGATGAAGTTAAAGATGCTGGTGAGGTTCAGCAAAAAATAAATGATGAAGAAAAAAAGGAAGGTGATGTTGTAGAGAAAAATGATGAGGAAAAAAAGGAGGGTGATGTTGTAGTGGAAAATTCTGATAAAGTTGAGAAAAATGATGTTACATTGATAGAAAATGATGAGAAAAACAATGATGCTGATGATGTTGCTGCTAGTACTGGAGAAGAGAAAATTTTGGTTAAAGAAAATGAAAAAGGTATGCATATAGCATAAGTCTCAAGAGTTTTTTTTGAACCTTTTTGTTATATTTTGAATACTACCTCCATCTTAAAATTAGTTATCTTTAATTTTCTTTTATGAAAAATTATAAAAATTTAATATTGTAAAAATATTTATTAAGACAAATCAAACAAAATCTTATTTACTAATATTTGTCTTTATACATTAGTAAAAAAATACAATCAAAATAAATTTCAAAAATCAACAAAAACAATAGTTTTGAGTTGGAGGAAGAGTAATATACAAATTGATCATTCACAAAAAATACAAAGACTTATTAGTTCATTAGGAATAAAATAAATTGTAAATATCAAATTAATCCTTAAAAATCTCAAATATTGATAAAATTGACTCACGTTTGAGATTCTTTTGGATTAAAATTGATATTTTATATTTTTCAAGAATTATATAGGTATTAATGTTATTGTATGTTGATTATAAATTTTAATTTGGTTTTGTACGCATACAGAGGAAGTCGTTGCAGAGGAAGATAAGGAAGAAGAAAAAGTTGTAGAAGACACTAATGTTTCAACTTCTGAAGCTCTTGTAGAAGACACAAGTGTTTCCGCATCTGAAGTTGTTGTCTAGAAGAATCAAACTAATGTGGGAACATATTAATAATATGTGGGAAGTGTCACTAAAAAACCAAAAATCATAATTGTGGTACCTTTAAAAAAAAAGGTGATTGTTAAAACATCTACGATATGGAGTAATTATAAAATTTTATTTTTGAGTATTTAAATGAATTTTGTGTATCCATATCACTCATTTATTTGAGTATTAAAATTCTTTATTTATAATATTTTTAATAAAATTTAGGTAATTGTAATTTTAATTTGTTTAATAATCCTTGCCATTCCTTACCATATATAACAAACAAGCTAGTAACCAAAGGTCGCGCCCTAAGTACAAGTCAACTTTAAATCTCTGAATCAGTTATCCTATTTTTTGAAGTGTCTCTAATCTAACGAGAAGAATAGTTACTGCATTTGTCGGTGAATAATCTGGTCTCGACAAACAAATATAAAACAAACAAGTGTTTGAACTGTTTTGTTGAACAACTAATAACTGGATCTTGACATATGATCCCTCCCACGATGTGTGGATATATTTCTCAAAGGACCATTTCATTATTTTTCTAATTTTAGTATTGTGTATGATTGGCCTTGAAGATTCATGCACCTCCTTTCTGTTCTTATCAAGTGGCACTGCATCAAATTATTATGAATCATCCTTACTGGATTAAAATTCGATGCAATTTGAACAGTAATATGTTAAGATAATAATTGATAATTAGATCTGAAAAACAATTTTTATATATAATTATGAATTCTAAAACTTAAACTTATAAAATCCAAAAACTTTTAGATATATTTTGAAATCTTTTATGATATTTCATTTTTCTATATTTTTTAATTAAAAGAGCGAGATATTTATATACTCAATTTAAAAATTAACATAGTCTTTAAAAGGACACTCATAAAATCCACAAATTTTAATTCAAATGGTAAAAATTATTGAAATTGTTAAGTCAAATACTTATAATGCGGTTCTAACACCCGCCTTTATATTTTATGTGTGGATTTTCAAAGACATATCATTTTGTCTACGTACTGAAAAAATACACTCCTATAGTATTAACTAATTAATAAAGTTGAAGATAAAATAAGTAACCGTTCATGGATCATAATTAAAAGAATCAAACAATTATATCTCATTTTTGCTAGAATATTCGCACAAGCATTTATTTTACAAAAGTTATGGTGTGGAGTGACCTAGCTCAATCGCTTAACATAAAACTCTGATACCCTTTAACATCTATGCAGAAATTTAGAATTTTTGGATGAAACTTATGTGTTGAGTTTGTAGTTAACACATAAACCGTTAAGGATTTTTGTGAGTTATAGTCCATGTTTTTTGGGATTTTTTTAATTTTGATGAAAAAATTAAGATTTTTTTTGATTCATCGCCTAAATGGGATCACAACCACACTATATGCGTTGTGATTGAATATTCTTCAAAAAAAATTATTCGAAAAATAATTTTTTATCATTTCTTTGGTTTGTTTACGATTTTCGTGGAAGTTCAATCAAACGGTGATTTCTCCCTCCATCTAACTTCAAATCTAGTGACGTTTGTTGCTCTAGAACGCTGACTTGATGCTCCTCGGTATGGTACCAGTTTCTTAAATTTTGGATAAGAAATGAGGCTTGTAGGTGATTTTTAAGTGGAGGTTCTGACACAATTAACAGAAATACTATAAACTCACATATATTTTTAAAAACTTATGAAATGAATAAATTGATTATCGAATCATTTTTTTGAAAGAAACTTCTATCTCAAAACCTATAGTGTCTTTTTGGATTCTATAAGGCGATAAATCAAACAAATCTCATTTTCTCACCGAGAATGAAAAATAACGTAATTTGTACGCTATAACTCATGAAATTTTTTAGAAAAACTATAGAAATGAATAATATGTTTTTCGAACTCATTTTTTGAAAGAAACTCCTATCCCTACACATATAGTGTGTATGTGCATCCTCTTAGGAGAGGAACCAAACAAATCTTATTTTATCACCGAGCTTGAAAACACCACATAATTTGTAAATTATTAATTTTTCCAGAATAGAGGTTCAATCAAATGATGATTTCTTCCTCCATCTAACTCGAAATTTAGTAAAGTTTGTTGCTCTAGAAAGCTGACTTGATGCTCCTCACGGCATGGTACCGGTTTCGCAAATATTCGATAAGAAATGAGGCTTGTAGGCGATTTTTATGTGGAGGGTCTTACACAATAACTATGCAGGAAATCTATAAACCCACAAAAATTGTTAAAATCTAATGAAATAAATAAATTAATTTACGAACCCACTTTTAGAAAGAAACTTTTATCTCAACACATATAATGTCTTTTTGGATGCTATTAGACGAGGAATCAAACAAATATCATTTTTTCACCGAGAATTAAAAATCACGTAATTTGTAGGCTATAGATCACGAGATTTGTGATATCTTCAATCTTTGAGAAAAATCAATTTTTTTTTTATTCCTCACATAAATGTAATAACAAACACACTATATGTGATGGAATAGAAGATACTTAAAAAAATTAATCAAAAAGGAATTTTATTCATTTCTTTAGTTTTTAATGATTTTTGTGTGTTATAGTCCACGAATTTTGTTATTTTTTCAATCTCGATGACTAATTAAGATTTTTGTATTTATTTCTTAGCTAAATAGAATTACAAAGACACTATCTGTGTTGGGAAATAAGATTCTTAAAAAAAATTATTCGAAAAAGAATTTTATTCATTCTTTAGTTTTGAACGGTTTTCGTGGGTTATAATCCACAAGTTTTGAGATTTTTTCAATCTCGATGAAAATATAAAAAAATTTTGATTCCTCACCTAAATGAAATAACAAACACACTATATGTGTTGGGATATAATATTCTTCAAAACAATTGATTAGAAAATGAACTTTATGCATTTCTTTAGTTTTTTAACGATTTCGTGGGTTATAGTCCACGAATTTTGGGTTTTTTTTTCAATTTCAACGAAAAATTAAGAGTTTTTTGATTCCTCAAAAAAATTGAAAAATAAACACACCATATGTGTTGGGATAGAAGATTCTTCACAAAAATTATTCGGAAAGGAATTTTATTCATTTTTAGTTTTTTAAGGATTTTCGTGGGTTATAGTCCACGTTTTTCGGGATTTTTTTACTTTTGACGAAAAAATTAAGATTTTTTGGATTCCTCGCCTAAATGGGATAACAACGACACTATATGCGTTGTGATTGAATATTCTTCAAAAAAAATTATTCGAAAAATCATTTTTTATCATTTCTTTGGTTTGTTTACGATTTTCATGGATGTTCAATCAAACGGTGATTTCTCCCTCCATCTAACTTCAAATCTAGTGACGTTTGTTGCTCTAGAACGCTGACTTGATGCTCCTCGGAATGGTACCAGTTTCTTTAATTTTCGATAAGAAATGAGGCTTGTAGGTGATTTTTAAGTGGAGGTTCTAACACAATTAACAAAAATACTATAAACTCACATATATTTTTAAAAACTTATGAAATGAATAAATTGATTATCGAATCATTTTTTGAAAGAAACTTCTATCTCAAAACATATAGTGTCTTTTTGGATTCTATAAGGCGATAAATCAAACAAATCTCATTTTCTCACCGAGAATGAAAAATAACGTAATTTGTACGCTGTAACTCATGAATTTTTTTAGAAAAACTATTGAAATGAATAATATGTTTTTCGAACCCTTTTTTTGAAAGAAACTCCTATCCCTACACATATAGTGTATATGTGCATCCTATTAGGAGAGGAACCAAACAAATCTTATTTTATCACCGAGCTTGGAAACACAACATAATTTGTAAATTATTGAATTTTTCCAGAATAGAGGTTCAATCAAACCGTGATTTCTCCCTCCATCTAACTCCAAATTTGGTAACGTTTATTGCACTATAAAGCTGACTTATTGCTCCTCGGCATGATACCGGTTTCGCAAATATTCAATAAGAAATGAAGCCTATAGGCGATTTTTAAGTGGAGGGTCTTACACAATAACTATGCACGAAATCTATAAACCCACAAAAATTGTTAAAATCTACTGAAATGAATAAGTTAATTTACGAACTCACTTTTAGAAAGAAACTTCTATCTCAACACATATAGTGTCTTTTTGGATGCTATTAGACGAGGAATCAAACAAATATCATTTTTTCACCGAGAATTAATAATCATGTAATTTGTAAGCTATAGATCACGAATTTTGTGATTTTTTCAATCTTTGATAAAAGTGAAATTTTTTTGGATTCCTCACATAAATGTAATCACAAACAAACTATATGTGATGGAATAGAAGATCCTTAAAAAAATTAATCGAAAAGGAATTTTATTCAATTCTTTAGTTTTTTAACGATTTTTGTGGGTTATAGTCCAGGAATTTTGGGTTTTTCATATCCGACTTAAAAAACAATCTTCTTAAGTCAGTTGTATGTGCTACAAGTTGTTCTGAAAACTTAAGCTTCTTAAGTCGCATAGAATTTATCTGACCTAACAACTATTTCTTAAGTAAGGTCAAAATTCGACTTAACATGTCAAAACTTGTTATGTCAGGAATTATTAAGTCACGCGCGGAACTGACTTAAAAAGTCACTTTTAAATGACTTAACAAGTGTTTTATTAAGTCAGGTCTAAATCTGACATAACATGTCAAAACTTGTTATGTCAGGAATTGTTAAATCGCGCGCGGAACTGACTTAAAAAGTCATTTTTAACCGACTTAACAAGCATTTTTTGTACTAGTGATTATTGAATTTTTCAAGAATAAATGTTCAATCAAACGGTGATTTCTCCCTCCATCTAACTCCAAATTTAGTAACATTTGGTCCTCTAGAAAGCTGACTTGATGCTCCTAGGCATGGTACCGGTTTCGTAAATATTCGATAAGAAATGAGGCCTGTAGGCGATTTTTAAGTGGAGGGTCTTACACAATAACTATGTAGGAAATATATAAACCCACAAAAATTGTTAAAATCTAATGAAATGAATAAATTAATTTACGAACCCACTTTTAGAAAGAAACTTCTATCTCAACACATATAGTGTCTTTTTGGATGCTATTAGACGAGGAATGAAACAAATATCATTTTTTCACCGAGAATTAAAAATCACGTAATTTGTAGGCTATAGATCACGAGATTTGTGATTTTTTAAATATTTGAGAAAAATCAAGATTTTTTTTATTCCTCACATAAATGTAATAACAAACACACTATATGTGATGGAATAGAATATCCTTAAAAAAATTAATCGAAAAGGAATTTTATTCATTTCTTTAGGTTTTTAACGATTTTTGTGGGTTAGTCCACGAATTTTGGGATTTTTTCAATCTCGATGACAAATTAAGATTTTTGTATTTATTTCTTACCTAAATAGAATTACAAAGACACTATATGTGTTGGGAAATAAGATTCTTAAAAAAATTATTCCAAAAAGAATTTTATTCATTCTTTAGTTTTGAACGGTTTTCGTGGGTTATAGTCCACGAGTTTTGAGATTTTTCAATCTCGATGAAAATATAAGATTTTTTTAGATTCCTCACCTAAATGAAATCACAAACACACTATATGTGTTGGGATATAATATTCTTCAAAACAATTGATAAGAAAAGGAACTTTATGCATTTCTTTAGTTTTTTAACGATTTCGTGGGTTAGTCCACGTATTTTGGGTTTTTTTTCAATCTCGACTAAAAATTAAGAGTTTTTTGATTCCTCAAAAAAATGGAAAAATAAACACACCATATGTGTTTGGATAGAAGATTATTCAAAAAAATTATTCGAAAAGGAATTTTATTCATTTTTAGTTTTTTAAGGATTTTTGTGGGTTATAGTCCACGTTTTTTGGGTTTTTTTTTTAATTTCGACGAAAAAATAAATTTTTTTTTGATTCCTCGCCTAAATGGGATCACAACCACACTATATGCGTTGTGATTGAATATTCTTCAAAAATAATTATTCGAAAAATAATTTTTTATCATTTCTTTGGTTTGTTTACGATTTTCATGGAAGTTCAATCAAACGGTGATTTCTCACTCCATCTAACTCCAAATCTAGTGACGTTTGTTGCTCTAGTTGACTTGATGCTCCTCGGCATGGTACCAGTTTCTTAAATTTTCTATAAGAAATGAGGCTTGTAGGTGATTTTTAAGTGGAGGTTCTAACACAATTAACATAAATACTATAAACTCACATATATTTTAAAAAACTTATGAAATGAATAAATTGATTATCGAATCATTTTTTGAAAGTAACTTCTATCTCAAAACCTATAGTGTCTTTTTGGATTCTATAAGGCGATAAATCAAACAAATCTTATTTTCTCACCGAGAATGAAAAATAACGTAATTTGTACGCTATAAATCATGAAATTTTTTAGAAAAACTATTGAAATGAATAATATGTTTTTCGAACCCATTTTTTGAAAGAAACTCCTATCCCGACACATATAATGTGTATGTGCATCCTATTAGGAGAGGAACCAAACAAATCTTATTTTATCACCGAGCTTGGAAACACAACATAATTTGTAAATTATTGAATTTTTCCAGAATAGAGGTTCAATCAAACGGTGATTTCTCCCTCCATCTAACTCCAAATTTGGTAACGTTTGTTGCACTAGAAATCCAACTTGATGCTCCTCGGCATGGTACCGGTTTCGCAAATATTCAATAAGAAATGAAGCCTATAGGCGATTTTTAAGTGGAGGGTCTTACACAATAACTATGCAGGAAATCTATAAACCCATAAAAATTGTTAAAATCTAATGAAATGAATAAATTAATTTACGAATCCACTTTTAGAAAGAAACTTCTATCTCAAAACGTATAGTGTCTTTTTGGATGCTATAAGACGATAAATCAAACAAATCTCATTTTCTCACCGAGAATGAAAAATAACGTAATTTGTACGCTATAACTCATGAAATTTTTTAGAAAAACTATTGAAATGAATAATATGTTTTTCGAACCCATTTTTTGAAAGAAACTCCTATCCCTACACATATAGTGTGTATGTGCATCCTATTAGGAGAGGAACCAATCAAATCTTATTTTATCACCGAGCTTGGAAACACCAAATAGTTTGTAAATTATTGAATTTTTCCAGAATAGAGGTTCAATCAAACGGTGATTTCTCCCTCCATCTAACTCCAAATTTAGTAACATTTGTTGCTCTAGAAAGCTGACTTGATGCTCCTCAACATGGTACCGGTTTCACAAATATTCGATAAGAAATGAGGCCTGTAGGCGATTTTTAAGTGGAGGGTCTGACACAATAACTATGCAGGAAATCTATAAACCCACAAAAATTGTTAAAATCTAATGAAATGAATAAATTAATTTACGAACCCACTTTTAGAAAGAAACTTCTATCTCAACACATATAGTATCTTTTTGGATGCTATTAGACGAGGAATCAACGAAATATCATTTTTTCACCGAGAATTAAAAATCACGTAATATGTAGGCTATAGATCACAAGATTTGTGATTTTTTCAATCTTTGAGAAAAATCAAGATTTTTTTTATTCCTCACATAAATGTAATCACAAACACACTGTATGTGTAGGGATATAATATTCTTCAAAATTGATTAGAAAAGGAACTTTATACATTTCTTTAGTTTTTTACCGATTTCGTGGGTTATAGTCCACGAATTTTGGATTTTTTTATTCAATCTCGACGAAAAATTGAGATTTTATTGATTCCTCAAAAAAATGGAAAAATAAACACACCATATGTGTTGGGATAGAAGATTCTTCTAAAAAATTATTCAAAAAGGAATTTTATTCATTTTTAGTTTTTTAAGGATTTTCGTGGGTTATAGTCCACATTTTTTGAATTTTTTAAATTTTAATGAAAAAATTAAGATTTTTTTGATTTCTCGCCTAAATGGGATCACAACCACACTATATGCGTCGTGATTGAATATTCTTCAAAAAAAATTATTCGAAAAAGAATTTTTTATCATTTCTTTGGTTTGTTTACGATTTTCGTGGAAGTTCAAGCAAACGGTAATTTCTCCCTCCATCTAACTCCAAATCTAGTGACGTTTGTTGCTCTAGAACGCTGACTTGATGCTCCTCGGCATAGTACCAGTTTCTTAAATTTTCTATAAGAAATGAGGCTTGTAGGTGATTTTTAAGTGGAGGTTCAACACAATTAACAGAAATACTATAAACTCACATATATTTTTAAAAATTTATGAAATGAATAAATTGTTTATCGAATCATTTTTTGAAAGAAACTTCTATCTCAAAACGTATAGTGTCTTTTTGGATGCTATAAGGCGATAAATCAAACAAATCTCATTTTCTCACCGAGAATGAAAAATAACACAATTTGTACGCTTTAACTCATGAAAATTTTTAGAAGAACTATTGAAATGAATAATACGTTTTTGAACCCATTTTTTGAATGAAACTCTTATCCCTACACGTATAGTGTGTATGTGCATCCTATTAGGCGAGGAACCAAACAAATCTTATTTTATCACCGAGCTGGGAAACACCACATAATTTTTAAATTATTGAATTTTTCCAGAATAGAGGTTCAATCAAACGGTGATTTCTCCCTCCATCTAACTCCAAATTTGGTAACGTTTGTTGCTCTAGAAAGCTGACTTGATGCTCTTAGGCATGGTACCGGTTTCTTAAGTATTCGATAAGAAATGAGGCCTGTAGGCGATTTTTAAGTGGAGGGTCTTACACAATATTTATGCAGTAAATCTATAAACCCACAAAAATTGTTAAAATCTAATGAAATGAATAAATTAATTTACGAACCGACTTTTAGAAAGAATCTTCTATCTCAACACATATAGTGTCTTTTTGGATGCTATTAGACGAGGAATCAAACAAATATAATTTTTTCACCGAGAATTAAAAATCACGTAATTTGTAGGCTATAGATCACGAGATTTGTGATTTTTTAAATATTTGAGAAAAATCAAGATTTTTTTTATTCCTCACATAAATGTAATAACAAACACACTATATGTGATGGAATAGAATATCCTTAAAAAAATTAATCGAAAAGGAATTTTATTCATTTCTTTAGGTTTTTAACGATTTTTGTGGGTTAGTCCACGAATTTTGGGATTTTTTCAATCTCGATGACAAATTAAGATTTTTGTATTTATTTCTTACCTAAATAGAATTACAAAGACACTATATGTGTTGGGAAATAAGATTCTTAAAAAAATTATTCCAAAAAGAATTTTATTCATTCTTTAGTTTTGAACGGTTTTCGTGGGTTATAGTCCACGAGTTTTGAGATTTTTCAATCTCGATGAAAATATAAGATTTTTTTAGATTCCTCACCTAAATGAAATCACAAACACACTATATGTGTTGGGATATAATATTCTTCAAAACAATTGATAAGAAAAGGAACTTTATGCATTTCTTTAGTTTTTTAACGATTTCGTGGGTTAGTCCACGTATTTTGGGTTTTTTTTCAATCTCGACTAAAAATTAAGAGTTTTTTGATTCCTCAAAAAAATGGAAAAATAAACACACCATATGTGTTTGGATAGAAGATTATTCAAAAAAATTATTCGAAAAGGAATTTTATTCATTTTTAGTTTTTTAAGGATTTTTGTGGGTTATAGTCCACGTTTTTTGGGTTTTTTTTTTAATTTCGACGAAAAAATAAAGTTTTTTTTGATTCCTCGCCTAAATGGGATCACAACCACACTATATGCGTTGTGATTGAATATTCTTCAAAAATAATTATTCGAAAAATAATTTTTTATCATTTCTTTGGTTTGTTTACGATTTTCATGGAAGTTCAATCAAACGGTGATTTCTCACTCCATCTAACTCCAAATCTAGTGACGTTTGTTGCTCTAGTTGACTTGATGCTCCTCGGCATGGTACCAGTTTCTTAAATTTTCTATAAGAAATGAGGCTTGTAGGTGATTTTTAAGTGGAGGTTCTAACACAATTAACATAAATACTATAAACTCACATATATTTTAAAAAACTTATGAAATGAATAAATTGATTATCGAATCATTTTTTGAAAGTAACTTCTATCTCAAAACCTATAGTGTCTTTTTGGATTCTATAAGGCGATAAATCAAACAAATCTTATTTTCTCACCGAGAATGAAAAATAACGTAATTTGTACGCTATAAATCATGAAATTTTTTAGAAAAACTATTGAAATGAATAATATGTTTTTCGAACCCATTTTTTGAAAGAAACTCCTATCCCGACACATATAATGTGTATGTGCATCCTATTAGGAGAGGAACCAAACAAATCTTATTTTATCACCGAGCTTGGAAACACAACATAATTTGTAAATTATTGAATTTTTCCAGAATAGAGGTTCAATCAAACGGTGATTTCTCCCTCCATCTAACTCCAAATTTGGTAACGTTTGTTGCACTAGAAATCCAACTTGATGCTCCTCGGCATGGTACCGGTTTCGCAAATATTCAATAAGAAATGAAGCCTATAGGCGATTTTTAAGTGGAGGGTCTTACACAATAACTATGCAGGAAATCTATAAACCCATAAAAATTGTTAAAATCTAATGAAATGAATAAATTAATTTACGAATCCACTTTTAGAAAGAAACTTCTATCTCAAAACGTATAGTGTCTTTTTGGATGCTATAAGACGATAAATCAAACAAATCTCATTTTCTCACCGAGAATGAAAAATAACGTAATTTGTACGCTATAACTCATGAAATTTTTTAGAAAAACTATTGAAATGAATAATATGTTTTTCGAACCCATTTTTTGAAAGAAACTCCTATCCCTACACATATAGTGTGTATGTGCATCCTATTAGGAGAGGAACCAATCAAATCTTATTTTATCACCGAGCTTGGAAACACCAAATAGTTTGTAAATTATTGAATTTTTCCAGAATAGAGGTTCAATCAAACGGTGATTTCTCCCTCCATCTAACTCCAAATTTAGTAACATTTGTTGCTCTAGAAAGCTGACTTGATGCTCCTCAACATGGTACCGGTTTCACAAATATTCGATAAGAAATGAGGCCTGTAGGCGATTTTTAAGTGGAGGGTCTGACACAATAACTATGCAGGAAATCTATAAACCCACAAAAATTGTTAAAATCTAATGAAATGAATAAATTAATTTACGAACCCACTTTTAGAAAGAAACTTCTATCTCAACACATATAGTATCTTTTTGGATGCTATTAGACGAGGAATCAACGAAATATCATTTTTTCACCGAGAATTAAAAATCACGTAATATGTAGGCTATAGATCACAAGATTTGTGATTTTTTCAATCTTTGAGAAAAATCAAGATTTTTTTTATTCCTCACATAAATGTAATCACAAACACACTGTATGTGTAGGGATATAATATTCTTCAAAATTGATTAGAAAAGGAACTTTATACATTTCTTTAGTTTTTTACCGATTTCGTGGGTTATAGTCCACGAATTTTGGATTTTTTTATTCAATCTCGACGAAAAATTGAGATTTTATTGATTCCTCAAAAAAATGGAAAAATAAACACACCATATGTGTTGGGATAGAAGATTCTTCTAAAAAATTATTCAAAAAGGAATTTTATTCATTTTTAGTTTTTTAAGGATTTTCGTGGGTTATAGTCCACATTTTTTGAATTTTTTAAATTTTAATGAAAAAATTAAGATTTTTTTGATTTCTCGCCTAAATGGGATCACAACCACACTATATGCGTCGTGATTGAATATTCTTCAAAAAAAATTATTCGAAAAAGAATTTTTTATCATTTCTTTGGTTTGTTTACGATTTTCGTGGAAGTTCAAGCAAACGGTAATTTCTCCCTCCATCTAACTCCAAATCTAGTGACGTTTGTTGCTCTAGAACGCTGACTTGATGCTCCTCGGCATAGTACCAGTTTCTTAAATTTTCTATAAGAAATGAGGCTTGTAGGTGATTTTTAAGTGGAGGTTCAACACAATTAACAGAAATACTATAAACTCACATATATTTTTAAAAATTTATGAAATGAATAAATTGTTTATCGAATCATTTTTTGAAAGAAACTTCTATCTCAAAACGTATAGTGTCTTTTTGGATGCTATAAGGCGATAAATCAAACAAATCTCATTTTCTCACCGAGAATGAAAAATAACACAATTTGTACGCTTTAACTCATGAAAATTTTTAGAAGAACTATTGAAATGAATAATACGTTTTTGAACCCATTTTTTGAATGAAACTCTTATCCCTACACGTATAGTGTGTATGTGCATCCTATTAGGCGAGGAACCAAACAAATCTTATTTTATCACCGAGCTGGGAAACACCACATAATTTTTAAATTATTGAATTTTTCCAGAATAGAGGTTCAATCAAACGGTGATTTCTCCCTCCATCTAACTCCAAATTTGGTAACGTTTGTTGCTCTAGAAAGCTGACTTGATGCTCTTAGGCATGGTACCGGTTTCTTAAGTATTCGATAAGAAATGAGGCCTGTAGGCGATTTTTAAGTGGAGGGTCTTACACAATATTTATGCAGTAAATCTATAAACCCACAAAAATTGTTAAAATCTAATGAAATGAATAAATTAATTTACGAACCGACTTTTAGAAAGAATCTTCTATCTCAACACATATAGTGTCTTTTTGGATGCTATTAGACGAGGAATCAAACAAATATAATTTTTTCACCGAGAATTAAAAATCACGTAATTTGTAGGCTATAGATCACGAGATTTGTGATTTTTTAAATATTTGAGAAAAATCAAGATTTTTTTTATTCCTCACATAAATGTAATAACAAACACACTATATGTGATGGAATAGAATATCCTTAAAAAAATTAATCGAAAAGGAATTTTATTCATTTCTTTAGGTTTTTAACGATTTTTGTGGGTTAGTCCACGAATTTTGGGATTTTTTCAATCTCGATGACAAATTAAGATTTTTGTATTTATTTCTTACCTAAATAGAATTACAAAGACACTATATGTGTTGGGAAATAAGATTCTTAAAAAAATTATTCCAAAAAGAATTTTATTCATTCTTTAGTTTTGAACGGTTTTCGTGGGTTATAGTCCACGAGTTTTGAGATTTTTCAATCTCGATGAAAATATAAGATTTTTTTAGATTCCTCACCTAAATGAAATCACAAACACACTATATGTGTTGGGATATAATATTCTTCAAAACAATTGATAAGAAAAGGAACTTTATGCATTTCTTTAGTTTTTTAACGATTTCGTGGGTTAGTCCACGTATTTTGGGTTTTTTTTCAATCTCGACTAAAAATTAAGAGTTTTTTGATTCCTCAAAAAAATGGAAAAATAAACACACCATATGTGTTTGGATAGAAGATTATTCAAAAAAATTATTCGAAAAGGAATTTTATTCATTTTTAGTTTTTTAAGGATTTTTGTGGGTTATAGTCCACGTTTTTTGGGTTTTTTTTTTAATTTCGACGAAAAAATAAAGTTTTTTTTGATTCCTCGCCTAAATGGGATCACAACCACACTATATGCGTTGTGATTGAATATTCTTCAAAAATAATTATTCGAAAAATAATTTTTTATCATTTCTTTGGTTTGTTTACGATTTTCATGGAAGTTCAATCAAACGGTGATTTCTCACTCCATCTAACTCCAAATCTAGTGACGTTTGTTGCTCTAGTTGACTTGATGCTCCTCGGCATGGTACCAGATTCTTAAATTTTCTATAAGAAATGAGGCTTGTAGGTGATTTTTAAGTGGAGGTTCTAACACAATTAACATAAATACTATAAACTCACATATATTTTAAAAAACTTATGAAATGAATAAATTGATTATCGAATCATTTTTTGAAAGTAACTTCTATCTCAAAACCTATAGTGTCTTTTTGGATTCTATAAGGCGATAAATCAAACAAATCTTATTTTCTCACCGAGAATGAAAAATAACGTAATTTGTACGCTATAAATCATGAAATTTTTTAGAAAAACTATTGAAATGAATAATATGTTTTTCGAACCCATTTTTTGAAAGAAACTCCTATCCCGACACATATAATGTGTATGTGCATCCTATTAGGAGAGGAACCAAACAAATCTTATTTTATCACCGAGCTTGGAAACACAACATAATTTGTAAATTATTGAATTTTTCCAGAATAGAGGTTCAATCAAACGGTGATTTCTCCCTCCATCTAACTCCAAATTTGGTAACGTTTGTTGCACTAGAAATCCAACTTGATGCTCCTCGGCATGGTACCGGTTTCGCAAATATTCAATAAGAAATGAAGCCTATAGGCGATTTTTAAGTGGAGGGTCTTACACAATAACTATGCAGGAAATCTATAAACCCATAAAAATTGTTAAAATCTAATGAAATGAATAAATTAATTTACGAATCCACTTTTAGAAAGAAACTTCTATCTCAAAACGTATAGTGTCTTTTTGGATGCTATAAGACGATAAATCAAACAAATCTCATTTTCTCACCGAGAATGAAAAATAACGTAATTTGTACGCTATAACTCATGAAATTTTTTAGAAAAACTATTGAAATGAATAATATGTTTTTCGAACCCATTTTTTGAAAGAAACTCCTATCCCTACACATATAGTGTGTATGTGCATCCTATTAGGAGAGGAACCAATCAAATCTTATTTTATCACCGAGCTTGGAAACACCAAATAGTTTGTAAATTATTGAATTTTTCCAGAATAGAGGTTCAATCAAACGGTGATTTCTCCCTCCATCTAACTCCAAATTTAGTAACATTTGTTGCTCTAGAAAGCTGACTTGATGCTCCTCAACATGGTACCGGTTTCACAAATATTCGATAAGAAATGAGGCCTGTAGGCGATTTTTAAGTGGAGGGTCTGACACAATAACTATGCAGGAAATCTATAAACCCACAAAAATTGTTAAAATCTAATGAAATGAAAATTAATTTACGAACCCACTTTTAGAAAGAAACTTCTATCTCAACACATATAGTATCTTTTTGGATGCTATTAGACGAGAAATCAACGAAATATCATTTTTTCACCGAGAATTAAAAATCACGTAATATGTAGGCTATAGATCACAAGATTTGTGATTTTTTCAATCTTTGAGAAAAATCAAGATTTTTTTTATTCCTCACATAAATGTAATCACAAACACACTGTATGTGTAGGGATATAATATTCTTCAAAATTGATTAGAAAAGGAACTTTATACATTTCTTTAGTTTTTTACCGATTTCGTGGGTTATAGTCCACGAATTTTGGATTTTTTTATTCAATCTCGACGAAAAATTGAGATTTTATTGATTCCTCAAAAAAATGGAAAAATAAACACACCATATGTGTTGGGATAGAAGATTCTTCTAAAAAATTATTCAAAAAGGAATTTTATTCATTTTTAGTTTTTTAAGGATTTTCGTGGGTTATAGTCCACATTTTTTGAATTTTTTAAATTTTAATGAAAAAATTAAGATTTTTTTGATTTCTCGCCTAAATGGGATCACAACCACACTATATGCGTCGTGATTGAATATTCTTCAAAAAAAATTATTCGAAAAAGAATTTTTTATCATTTCTTTGGTTTGTTTACGATTTTCGTGGAAGTTCAAGCAAACGGTAATTTCTCCCTCCATCTAACTCCAAATCTAGTGACGTTTGTTGCTCTAGAACGCTGACTTGATGCTCCTCGGCATAGTACCAGTTTCTTAAATTTTCTATAAGAAATGAGGCTTGTAGGTGATTTTTAAGTGGAGGTTCAACACAATTAACAGAAATACTATAAACTCACATATATTTTTAAAAATTTATGAAATGAATAAATTGTTTATCGAATCATTTTTTGAAAGAAACTTCTATCTCAAAACGTATAGTGTCTTTTTGGATGCTATAAGGCGATAAATCAAACAAATCTCATTTTCTCACCGAGAATGAAAAATAACACAATTTGTACGCTTTAACTCATGAAAATTTTTAGAAGAACTATTGAAATGAATAATACGTTTTTGAACCCATTTTTTGAATGAAACTCTTATCCCTACACGTATAGTGTGTATGTGCATCCTATTAGGCGAGGAACCAAACAAATCTTATTTTATCACCGAGCTGGGAAACACCACATAATTTTTAAATTATTGAATTTTTCCAGAATAGAGGTTCAATCAAACGGTGATTTCTCCCTCCATCTAACTCCAAATTTGGTAACGTTTGTTGCTCTAGAAAGCTGACTTGATGCTCTTAGGCATGGTACCAGTTTCTTAAGTATTCGATAAGAAATGAGGCCTGTAGGCGATTTTTAAGTGGAGGGTCTTACACAATATTTATGCAGTAAATCTATAAACCCACAAAAATTGTTAAAATCTAATGAAATGAATAAATTAATTTACGAACCGACTTTTAGAAAGAATCTTCTATCTCAACACATATAGTGTCTTTTTGGATGCTATTAGACGAGGAATCAAACAAATATAATTTTTTCACCGAGAATTAAAAATCACGTAATTTGTAGGCTATAGATCACGAGATTTGTGATTTTTTCAATCTTTGAGAGAAATCAAGATTTTTTTTATTCCTCACATAAATGTAATCACAAACACTCTATATGTGATGGAATAGAAGATCCTTAAAAAAATTAATCGAAAAGGAATTTTATTCATTTCTTTAGTTTTTTAACGATTTTTGTAGGTTATAGTCCACGAATTTTGGGATTTTTTCAATCTCGATGACAAATTAAGATATTTGTATTTATTTCTTACCTAAATAGAATTACAAAGACACTATATGTGTTGGGAAATAAGATTCTTAAAAAAATTTATTCGAAAAAGAATTTTATTCATTCTTTAGTTTTGAACGGTTTTCGTGGGTTATAGTCCACGAGTTTCGAGATTTTTTCAATCTCGATGAAAATATAAGATTTTTTAGATTCCTCACCTAAATGAAATCACAAAAACACTATATGTGTTGGGATATAATATTCTTCAAAACAATTGATTAGAAAAGGAACTTTATGCATTTCTTTAGTTTTTTTAACGATTTCGTGGGTTATAGTCCACGAATTTTGAGTTTTTTTATTCAATCTCGACGAAAAATTGAGATTTTTTTGATTCCTCAAAAAAATGGAAAATTAAACACACCATATGTGATGGGATAGAAGATTCTTCTAAAAAACTATTCGAAAAGGAATTTTATTCTTTTTTAGTTTTTTAAGGAATTTCGTGGGTTATTATAGTCCACGTTTTTTGGGTCTTTTTAATTTTGACGAAAAAATTAAGATTTTTTTGATTCCTCTCCTAAATGGGATCACAACCACACTATATGCGTTTTGATTGAATATTCTTCAAAAAAAATTATTCGAAAAAGAATTTTTTATCATTTCTTTGGTTTGTTTATGATTTTCGTGGAAGTTCAATCAAACAGTGATTTCTCCCTCCATCTAACTCCAAATATAGTGACGTTTGTTGCTCTAGAACGCTGACTTGATCCTCCTCGCCATGGTACCAGTTTCTTAAATTTTCGATAAGAAATGAGACTTGTAGGTGATTTTTAAGTGGAGGTTCTAACACAAATAACAGAAATACTATAAACTCACATATATTATTAAACACTTATGAAATGAATAAATTGATTATCGAATCATTTTTTGAAAGAAACTTCTATCACAAAACCAATAGTGTCTTTTTGGATGCTATAAGTTGATAAATCAACCAAATCTCATTTTCTCACCGAGAATGAAAAATAACGTAATTTGTACGCTATAACTCATGAAATTTTTTAGAAGAACTATTGAAATGAATAATACGTTTTTGAACCCATTTTTTGAATGAAACTCCTATCCCTACACATATAGTGTGTATGTGCATCCTATTAGGCGAGGAATCAAACAAATCTTATTTTATCACCGAGCTTGGAAACACCACATAATTTGTAAATTCACTAGTACAAAAATACCTTTATAAAAAAAGGTTTAAGTTAGTTGGACTTACCACCTGACTTAACAAGTCACACGGTGGCAAATCTGTAAATATTTGCAAGTTTATTAGGTCGGGTGCACTTAACACTGACTTAACAGAGATTAAATAAAAAATATATAATTCCTATAAAATTGTTTAAGTCGCATATATTGAGCAACTGACTTAACAAACTTATTTGTTAAGTCAGATATCCGTTACCTGACCTAACATATATTAATTATATTTAATAAATTAAATTTCGATGTGTCTTTAGTAGGATTCGAACCCGGTACCTTTTTTGAAAATTTAAATAAATTGCTTAAGTCACGTATATTGAGCAACTGACTTAAGAAACTTATTTGTTAAGTCAGGTATCCGTCGTCTGATCTAAGAAGTATTAATTATTAAACAAATTAAATTTCAATGTGTCCTTAGTAGGATTCGAACCTGGTACTTTTTTTGAAAATTTAGTTAAATTGCTTAAGTCACGTATATTGAACAACTGACTTAAGAAACTTATTTGTTAAGTCAGGTATCCGTCGCCTGACCTAAGATGTATTAATTATATTTAACAAATCAAATTATAATGTGTCCTTAGTATGATTCGAATTCGGTACCTTTTTTGAAAATTTAATTAAATTGCTTAAGTCCCATATATCGAGCAACTGATTTGAGAATCTTATTTGGTAAGTCAGGTATCCTTCGCCTTCGCCTGACTTAACATGTATTAGTTACATTTAACAAATTATATTTCAACGTGTTCTTAATAGGATTCGAATCTGATACCTTTTACAAAATTTAACAATTAAAAAAAAACATAAATATTTGGACAAAAAAAAATTGGTTACGTAAAAAAATAAAATTGGTTATGTAAAAAAAAAAAAAGAGGTTATTTGTTTCAATCTTATCTTCTTTCTCTTAAATCCCAACAAAATATAGTAACCCTCAAACAACACAAATCGCTTCAATCTTCAATTATTCTTCTCTTCAATCGATTGAAAACACAAATCTCTTCTCGACAGAAAACACTTCTCTTCAGAAAATGCATATCGCTTCAATCTTCGATCGGAAAAGCGAAAAACCCAAAACACTTCAATGAATCAGGAAAACGCATCAAAAAATAAGGGAACGTAAAACGTAGAACTGATAAACTTCAATTTGAAAACGAAAAACTCAAGCAAGATTCTTTCGCTGCAACAAACTTAGAACGGTTCGAAGAAGGAAACGCAGAACCACAAATTTTAATTAGGAAAAGTGATCAGTGCATTTTTAGTGCACTCTGTGCTATGGCAATTTTATGACTTCCCCTGCTATTTTAGTGTTTTTATCATGTTTTGTGTACAGAGTCAAGTTTTGCTAATAATTCAGTTTTATTATCTATTTTTGTAATAAAAAGTAATTTGACACCTTCTTATTGCGCAGACCATAAATGGAGCTAGGAATATCGGACTGAGGCGCGGTCAGTTGCATTACGAAGCTAAGACACAGAGCTACAACTTTCATGTTTAAGTCAAAAGGTAATTCAGAGCTTAAGGGAGTCATATTTACTCGTCAATGTTCCATAATTACAAAGACTTAATTATTTACCGCATAACTTATATTTTTCGGCCCAATTGTTTTATGGTTTGGTTGCTTGCTGTATAAAAACTAAATTATGACCTAGGTCAGGGGTTACCAATCATTCACGAAAATTAAACCCTAGAGAGCAGCTGCTTGCTATGTAACTAATCCCTCTTTCGGTTCGTTGGTATAAGGAACTCGTGCTTAATTCTTGAGGTCTTGTTTAATAGCAATTCTTTTATCAGTTTATGCTTTCTCTTATCAATTTCTATTTCAATTTTCTGTATGAATTCACATGTGATGATGCTTAGTTATTATGATAGAAGATAGAACGAATTACCTAAACCAACGAATTGATCATTTTTATCAATTAAATTTCAAAACACTTTTTACATTTTGTTTCATAATCGAAAACCCCCATATTTACAGTTTTAATATTGTTCTAATATTGTTAAAATGATTGAGAGTCTTTGGGAGACGACCAAAGTTAACTATCTTGTACTACTCATAAACTAAAATATTATTTTGACCACGAAACGACCGTGATCAAAAAGCATAAACGCAAATTTCAATCGCTGGAACATTAGCAACAAACCGTTCGAATCACTACAAATTGGTCAATCGCTGCAATATTTCTACTGCCGATTAATCGTTCTGCAATCGTTTTTATGTAAGTAATTTTTAAACACTTCCTTTTAATTTTTTGTTGTTGTGATATTATTATTTTCTGAAAAACGCTTATTTCAATTTCTGTTTCCAAATATATATTGATATTGAGGAACATTTTGCTAATTTGAATTTTGGGAAAAAAAATAAAATTGACGTCTATCTTGAGTCTTGACATCTATCTTAATGTAACTTTGGCCTTGTCAATTTAGAATAATCTGGATCAACTTTTAATTCAAGAAAGTAACTCATATAATACAAATATCTGAGTTTTAACTCTTTATTCATGTTTTATAGAGAACTAAGTTGGAATTTTTTTTGAAATGTTGAATTGAGTTTAATCAATTTATATGTACTCTTAGTGAAAACAAAGTTTGCATATGCGTCCAATGATATAGGTCATTTAAAAGACTCATAATCATTAAAGATTATTTTAAAGTTTATTTTCTCTATGAATTTGTAAAAGTATTTGTGCAAACTTACTTTCATGGTTTCGTTGTTTTATTGATGCACTTTGACCAATTAAGACTTTCATATTCATGATTTAAATACACTCAGAAGATGTGTGATGATAAAAAAGATTGTTACCTTGCTCCTTATTTTAACAAGTAAGAAGTTTTTTATACTTGTTATAGTCAATCATTTATAGCAGGTAGAAATAATTAATTTAACACATTAAATTTATGTTTTCCTTTGTAGTCATCATTGACAATTGCTCATCATTAGTCCTAAGAAGCTTGAAGAAACTTTTTTATGTTCATTGGGAAAGAAGCCAGATAAGAAAATTTATGAAATTGTTGAAATGTAAGTATTTAACATAAACTTTGTGATATGTTTAATGATAGAAATCTATAATGAATTTTCTTTATTGTAGAGCTTTGGGAGGTTATAATAAGTTACAAGGTGTGAGAAAGCAGAAGAAATTAGAATGGTTATATCCGGTCGTAAGTTGTTAACTTAATATTTAATTGAATGATTAATTGATATATATATATATATATATATATATATATATATATATTCTATAACAATTTTTGACTAATATTTACTGACGTGCACATATGATCACATTCAATTTTAGTGTCAAAAGCAACAAATTAGTTATGAGTGCGACTATTATGTAATGATTCACATGTTAAACATTGTTTCCGTTACTATTGTTGGTTCATGGACCAAAGTAAGTAATAGAAATTTTGTATCAAAGTTGTATCAATTAATTAATACTATTGTTTATCTAATTTATGTAAACATTTATTTATTCAGATATTTCGGGACTCAAATCCATTTAATAAGCATGAAGTTACAATTGTTCAAAAATGTTGTGCAAAGATGATTTTGGAACGTGTTGAAGCATGTGCGGATATATGATCTTTTGTGGTCTTTAAGGTTTCTTGTTGTGATTGTATCTTGACAAGTACTTAGTTATTGTTTCATATAAGTAGTTAATTACTCTTATTTATGCTCTTTTGATAAGACAAACGTTTATCTAAGTGTAACAAATTGTACCTTATGTGGTTGTTTATCTACTTTGATCACAATGTTATATTTTAATTTGATATGACATTATTTTTACTTCTATGATTTTATTTTGAAATTTAGGTGAGATATGGAACATATGATTTACATTATATTTATGGTTATGAACTGATGTTGGTTGCAGTAAATTCAGCACATAAATGTGCAGGAAAAAATGCGATATTATAAATTGAGGAAAAAAAATTGCCCAGGAATAAATAAATAAAAACAACAACGTCTTAGGTCGGTTAAACATATCCGACTTAAAAAACAATCTTCTTAAGTCAGTTGTACGTGCTACAAGTTGTTCTGAAAACTTAAGCTTCTTAAGTCGCATAGAATTTATCTGACCTAACAACTATTTCTTAAGTAAGGTCAAAATTCGACTTAACATGTCAAAACTTGTTATGTCAGGAATTATTAAGTCACGCGCGGAACTGACTTAAAAAGTCACTTTTAAATGACTTAACAAGTGTTTTATTAAGTCAGGTCTAAATCTGACATAACATGTCAAAACTTGTTATGTCAGGAATTGTTAAGTCGCGCGCGGAACTGACTTAAAAAGTCATTTTTAACCGACTTAACAAGCATTTTTTGTACTAGTGATTATTGAATTTTTCAAGAATAAAGGTTCAATCAAACGGTGATTTCTCCCTCCATCTAACTCCAAATTTAGTAACATTTGGTCCTCTAGAAAGCTGACTTGATGCTCCTAGGCATGGTACCGGTTTCGTAAATATTCGATAAGAAATGAGGCCTGTAGGCGATTTTTAAGTGGAGGGTCTTACACAATAACTATGTAGAAAATCTATAAACCCACAAAAATTGTTAAAATCTAATGAAATGAATAAATTAATTTACGAACCCACTTTTAGAAAGAAACTTCTATCTCAACACATATAGTGTCTTTTTGGATGCTATTAGACGAGGAATCAAACAAATATAAATTTTTCACCGAGAATTAAAAATCACGTAATTTGTAGGCTATAGATCACGAGATTTGTGATTTTTTCAATCTTTGAGAAAAATCAAGATTTTTTTTTATTCCTCACATAAATGTAATCACAAACACACTATATGTGATGGAATAGGAGATCCTTAAAAAATTTAATCGAAAAGGAATTTTATTCATTTCTTTGGTTTTTTAACGATTTTTGTGGGTTATAGTCCACGAATTTTGGGATTTTTACAATCTCGATTACAAATTAAGATTTTTATATTTTATTTTTACCTAAATAGAATTACAAAGACAGTATATGTGTTAGGAAATAAGATTCTTAAAAAAATTTATTCAAAAAAGAATTTTATACATTCTTTAGTTTTGAACGGTTTTCGTGGGTTATAGTCCACGAATTTTGAGATTTTTTCAATCTCGATGAAAATATAAGATTTTTTAGATTCTTCACCTAAATGAAATCACAAACACACTATATGTGTTGGGATATAATATTCTTCAAAACAATTGATTAGAAAAAGAACTTTATGCATTTCTTTAGTTTTTTAACGATTTCGTGGGTTATAGTCCACGAATTTTGGGTTTTCTTTTCAATCTCGACGAAAAATTGAGATTTTTTTGATTCCTCAAAAAAATGAAAAAAGAAACACACCATATGTGTTGGGATAGAAGATTCTTCTAAAAAATTATTCGAAAAGGAATTTTATTCATTTTTAGTTTTTTAAGGATTTTCGTGGGTTATAGTCCACGTTTTTTGGGATTTTTTCAATTTTGACGAAAAAATTAAGATTTTTTTGATTCCTCGCCTAAATGGGATCACAACCACACTATATGCGTTGTGATTGAATATTTTTTAAAAAAATTATGCGAAAAATAATTTTTTATCATTTCTTTGGTTTGTTTACGATTTTCGTGGAAGTTCAATCAAACGGTGATTTCTCCCTCCATCTAACTCCAAATCTAGTGACGTTTGTTGCTCTAGAACGCTGACTTGATACTCCTCGTAATGGTGTCAGTTTCATATATTTTCGATAAGAAATGAGGCTTGTAGATATTTTTAAGTGGAAGTTCTAACACAATATTACAGAAATACTATAAACTCACATAAATTGTTAAAAACTTGTGTAATGAATAAATTGATTTTCGAATCATTTTTTGAAAGAAACTTCTATCTCAACACATATAGTGTCTTTTTGGATGCTATAAGGCGATAAATCAAACAAATCTCATTTTCTCAGAGAGTATGAAAACTCACGTAATTTGTACTCTATAATTCATCAAAAATGTTAGAAAAACTATTGAAATGAATAATATGTTTTCGAACCCATTTTTTGAAAGAAACTCCTATCCCAACACATATAGTGTATATGTGCATCCTTTTAGGGGAGGAACCAAACAAATCTTATTTTATCACGATGCTTGGAAACACCACATAATTTGTAAATTATTGAATTTTTTCATAATAGAGGTTCAATCAAACGGTGACTTCTCCCTCCATCTAACTCCAAATTTTTTAACGTTTGTTGCTCTAGAAAGCTGACTCGATGCTCCTCGGCATGGTACCGGTTTCGTAAATATTCGATAAGAAATGAGGCCTATAGGCGATTTTTAAGTGGGAGGTCTTACACAATAACTACGCAGGAAATCTATAACCCACAAAAATTGTTAAAATCTAATGAAATGAATAAATAAATTTACGAACCCACTTTTAGAAAGAAACTTCTATCTCAACACATATAGTATCTTTTTGGATGCTATTAGACGAGGAATCAAACGAATATCATTTTTTCACCGAGAATTAAAAATCACGTAATTTGTAGGCTATAGATCACGAGATTTGTGATTGTTTCAATCTTTGAGAAAAATCAAGATTTTTTTTATTCCTCACATAAATGTAATCACAAACACACTATATGTGATGGAAGAGAAGATCCTTAAAAAAATTAATCGAAAAGGAATTTTATTCATTTCTTTAGTTTTTTAACGATTTTTGTGGGTTATAGTCCACGAATTTTGGGATTTTTTCAATATCGATGACAAATTAAGATTTTTGTATTTATTTCTTACCTAAATAGAATTACAAAGACAGTATATGTGTTGGGAAATAAGATTCTTAAAAAAAAAAATCGAAAAAGAATTTTATTCATTCTTTAGTTTTGAACGGTTTTCGTGGGTTATAGTCTACGAGTTTTGAGATTTTTTCAACCTCGATGAAAATATAAGATTTTTTAGATTCCTCACCTAAATAAAATCACAAACACACTATATGTGTTGGGATATAATATTCTTCAAAACAATTCATTAGAAAAGGAACTTTATGCATTTCTTTAGTTTTTTAACGATTTTTTGGGTTATAGTCCACGAATTTTGGGTTTTTTTATTCAATCTCAACGAAAAATTGAGATTTTTTTGATTCCTCAAAAAAATGGAAAAATAAACACACCATATGTGTTGGGATAGAAGATTCTTCTAAAAAATTATTCAAAAAGGAATTTTATTCATTTTTAGTTTTGTAAGGATTTTCGTGGGTTATAGTCCACGTTTTTTGGGATTTTTTCAATTTTGACGAAAAAATTAAGATTTTTTTGATTCCTCACCTAAATGGGATCACAACCACACTATATACGTTGTGATTGAATATTTTTCAAAACAAATTATTCGAAAAATAATTTTTTTATCATTTCTTTGGTTTGTTTACGATTTTCGTGGAAGTTCAATCAAACGGTGATATCTCCCTCCATCTAACTCCAAATCTAGTGACGTTTGTTGCTCTAGAACGCTGACTTGATGCTCCTCGGAATGGTACCAGTTTCTTATATTTTCGATAAGAAATGAGGCTTGTAGATATTTTTAAGTGGAAGTTCTAACACAATATTACATAAATACTATAAACTCACATAAATTGTTAAAAACTTATGTAATGAATAAATTGATTTTCGAATCATTTTTTGAAAGAAACTTCTATCTCAACGCATATAGTGTCTTTTTGGATGCTATAAGGCGATAAATCAAACAAATCTCATTTTCTCACCGAGTATGAAAACTCACGTAATTTGTACGCTATAATTCATCAAAATTGTTAGAAAAACTATTGAAATGAATAATATGTTTTTCGAATTCATTTTTTGAAAGAAACTCCTATCCCAACACATATAGTGTCTATGTGCATCCTTTTAGGTGAGGAACCAAACAAATCTTATTTTATCACGATGCTTGGAAACACCACATAATTTGTAAATTATTGAATTTTTCCAGAATAGAGGTTCAATCAAACGGTGACTTCTCCCTCCATCTAACTCCAAATTTGGTAACGTTTGTTGCTCTAGAAAGCTGACTTGATGCTCCTCGGCATGGTACCGGTTTCGTAAATATTCGATAAGAAATGAGGCCTATAGGCGATTTTTAAGTGGAGGGTCTTACACAATAACTACGCAGGAAATCTATAACCCACAACAATTGTTAAAATCTAATGAAATGAATAAATTAATTTACGAACCCACTTTTAGAAAGAAACTTCTATCTCAACACATATAGTGTCTTTTTGGGTTACAGTCCACGAATTTTGGGTTTTTTTATTCAATCTCGACGAAAAATTGAGATTTTTTTGATTCCTCAAAAAAATGGAAAATTAAACACACCATATGTGATGGGATAGAAGATTCTTCTAAAAAACTATTCGAAAAGGAATTTTATTCTTTTTTAGTTTTTTTAGGATTTTCGTGGGTATAGTCCACGTTTTTTGGGATTTTTTCAATTTTGATGAAAAAATTAAGATTTTTTTGATTCCTCTCCTAAATGGGATCACAACCACACTATACGTTGTGATTGAATATTCTTCAAAAAAAAATTATTCGAAAAAGAATTTTTTATCATTTCTTTGGTTTGTTTACGATTTTCGTGAAAGTTCAATCAAACGGTGATTTCTCCCTCCATCTAACTCTAAATCTAGTGACGTTTGTTGCTCTAGAACGCTGACTTGATGCTCCTCGGCATGGTACCAATTTCTTAAATTCTCGATAACAAATGAGGCTTGTAGGTGATTTTTAAGTGGAGGTCCTAACACAATTAACAGAAATACTATAAACTCACATTTATTTTTAAAAACTTAAGAAATGAATAAATTGATTATCAGATCATTTTTTGAAAGAAACTTCTATCTCAAAACATATAGTGTCTTTTTGGATGCTATAAGGCGATAAATCAAACAAATCTCATTTTCTCACCGAGAATGAAAAATAACGTAATTTGTACGCTATAACTCATGAAATTTTTTACAAAAACTATTGAAATGATAATATGTTTTTCGAACCCATTTTTTGAAAGAAACTCCTATCTCTACACATATAGTGTGTATGTGCATCCTATTAGGAGAGGAACCAAACAAATCTTATTTTATCACCGAGCTTGGAAACACCAAATAATTTGTAAATTATTGAATTTTTCCATAATAGAGGTTCAATCAAACGGTGATTTCTCCCTCCATCTAACTCCAAATTTAGTAACATTTGTTGCTCTAGAAAGCTGACTTGATTCTCCTCGGCATGGTACCGGTTTCGCAAATATTTGATAAGAAATGAGGCTTGTAGGCGATTTTTAAGTGGAGGGTCTTACACAACAACTATGCAGGAAATCTATAAACCCACAAAAATTGTTAAAATCTAATGAAATGAATAAATTAATTTACGAACCTACTTTTAGAAAGAAACTTCTATCTCAACACATATAGTGTTTTTTTGGATGCTATTAGACGAGGAATCAAACAAATATCATTTTTTCACCGAGAATTTAAAATCACGTAATTTGTAGGCTATAGATCACGAGATTTGTGATTTTTTCAATCTTTGAGAAAAATCAAGATTTTTTTTATTCCTCACATAAATGTAATCACAAATACACTATATGTGATGGAATAGAAGATCCTTAAAAAAATTAATCGAAAAGGAACTTTATTCATTTCTTTAGTTTTTTAACGATTTTTGTGGGTTATAGTCCACGAATTTTGGGATTTTTTCAATCTCGATGACAAATTAAGATTTTTGTATTTATTTCTTACCTAAATAGAATTACAAAGACACTATATGTGTTGGGAAAGAAGATTATTAAAAAAAATTATTCGAAAAGGAATTTTATTCATTTTTAGTTTTTTTAACGATTTTTGTGGGTTATAGTCCACGTTTTTTGGGATTTCTTCAATTTTGATGAAAAAATTATGATTTTTTTGATTCTTCGCCTAAATGGGATCACAATCACACTATATGCGTTGTGATTTAAGATTCTTCAAAAATAATTATTCGAAAAAGAATCTTTTATGATTTCTTTAGTTTGTTTACGATTTTCGTGGAAGTTCAATCAAACGGTGATTTCTCCCTCCATCTAACTCCAAATCTAGTGACGTTTGTTTCTCTAGAACGCTGACTTGATGCTCCTCGGCATGATACCAGTTTCTTATATTTTCAATAAGAAATGAGGCTTGTAGGTGATTTTTAAGTGGAGGTTCTAACACAATATTACAGAAATACCATAAACTCACATAAATTGTTAAAAACTTATGAAATGAATAAATTGATTTTCGAATCATTTTTTGAAAGAAACTTCTATCTCAACACATATAGTGTCTTTTTGGATGCTATAAGGTGATGAATGAAACAAATCTCATTTTCTCACCGAGTATGAAAAATCACGTAATTTGTACGCTATAATTCATGAAAATTGTTAGAAAAACTATTTAAATGAATAATATGTTTTACGAACCCATTTTTTGAAAGAAACTCCTATCCCAACACATATAGTGTGTATGTGCATCTTTTTAGGCAAAGAACCAAACAAATCTTATTTTATCACCAAGCTTGGAAACACCACATAATTTGTAAATTATTGAATTTTTCCGGAATAGAGGTTCAATCAAACGGTGACTTCTCCCTCCATCTAACTCCAAATTTGGTAACGTTTGTTGCTCTAGAAAGCTGACTTGATGCTCCTCGGCATGGTACCGGTTTCGTAAATATTCGATAAGAAATGAGGCCTATAGGCGATTTTTAAGTGGAGGGTCTTACACAATAACTATGCAGAAAATCTATAAACCCACAAAAATTGTTAAAATCTAATGAAATGAATAAATTGATTTAAGAACCCACTTTTAGAAAGAAACTTCTATCTCAACACATATAGTATCTTTTTGGATAATATTAGACGAGGAATCAAACAAATCACATTTTTTTCACCGAGAATTAAAAATCACGTAATTTGTAGGCTATAGATCACGAATTTTGTGATTTTTTCAATCTTTGAGAAAAATTAAAAAAATTTATATTCCTCACATAAATGTAATCACAAACACACTATATGTGATGGAATAGAAGATCCTTAAAAAAATTATTTGAAAAAGAATTTTATTCATTTCTTTAGTTTTTTAACGATTTTTGTGGGTTATAGTCCACGAATTTTGGGATTTTTTCAATCTCGATGATAAATTAAGATTTTGTAATTATTTCTTACTTAAATAGAATTACAAAGACACTATATGTGTTGGGAAAGAAGATTCTTAAAAAAAATTATTCGAAAAAGAATTTTTTTCATTCTTTAGTTTTGAACGATTTTCGTGGGTTATAGTCAACGAGTTTTGAGATTTTTTCAATATCGATGAAAATATAAGATTTTTTAGATTCCTCACCTAAATGAAATCACAAACACACTATATGTGTTGTGATATAATATTCTTCAAAACAATTGATTAGAAAAGGAACTTTATGCATTTCTTTAGTTTTTTAACTATTTCGTGGGTTATAGTCCACGAATTTTGGAGTTTTTTTCAATCTCGACGAAAAATTAAGAGTCACTTATAGTACTAGCTAGTACTAGAAACCTATAATTTGTAGGCTATAATCCATGAAAATTGTTAGAAAAACTATTGAAATGAATAATTTTTTTCGAACCCATTTTTAAAAGAAACTTCCATCTCTGCTCATATAGTGTGTCTGTGCATCCTTTTAGGTGGGGAAACAAACAAAACTTATTTTTTCACCTAAATTGGAAAGATTTCATAATTCGTAAATTATTAGATTTTTCAATAATAGTGGTTCAATCAAACGGTGATTTCTCCCTCTCCGTAAATCCAAATTTATTGAGGTTTCTTGCTCTAGAATGACGACGCGATGCTCCTAAGCATAGTTTTGGTTTCGTAAATTTTTGATAAAAAAGGAGGTCTGTAGGTGTTTTTGAAGTGGAGGGTCTAACACAATAACTATGCAGAAATTCTATATTTTGTAACCCAAAAAAAACTATTGAAATGAATAAATTGATTTTCAAATCAATTTTTGAATGAAACTTCTAACTCAACACATAGTTTCTTTTTGGATGCTATTAGACGAGGAATCAAACATATCTCTTTTTTTCACTGAGATTGAAATTTCCTATAATTTGTAGGCTATAACCCATGAAAATTGTTAGAAAAACTATTGAAATGAATAATTTATTTTTCGAACCCGTTTTTTGAAAGAAACTTCTATTCATACTCATATAGTGTGTCTGTGCATCCTTTTAGGTGGAGAAACAAACAAAACTTATTTTTTCACCTAGATTGGAAACATTGCATAACTCGTAAATTACTGGATTTTTCAATAATAGTGGTTCAATCAAACGATGATTTCTCCCTCTCCGTTACTCCAAATTTAGTGAGGTTTGTTGCTCTAGAATGACGACGCGATTCTCCTCAACAAGGTTTTGGGTTTATAAATTTTCGATAAGAAATGAGGCCTGTAGGTGTTTTTGAAGTGGAGGGTCTAACACAATAACTATGCAGAAATTCTATATGTTGTAGTCTCTAACCCACAAAAAATGTTAAAACCTATTGAAATGGATAAATTGATTTTCAAATCAATTTTTTGAATGAAACTTCTAACTCAACACATATAGTTTTTTTTTTTTGATGCTATTAGGCGAGGAATCAAACAAATCACTTTTTTTCACCGAGAGTGAAAATTCCCATAATTTGTAGGCTATAATCCATGAAAATTGTTAGAAAAACTATTGAAATGAATAAAAAAAAATCGAATCCATTTTAAAAAAAAAAAATTATATCCCTGCTCATATAGTGTGTCTGTGCATCCTTTTAGACGAGGAAGCAAACAAAACTTATTTTTTCACTGAGATTGGAAACATCGCATAATTCGAAAATTATTAGATTTTTCAATAATAGTGGTTCAATCAAACGGTGATTTCTCCCTCTCCGTAAATCCAAATTTAGTGAGATTTGATGCTCTAGAATGACGACGCGATGCTCCTCAGCATGGTTTTGGTTTCGTAAATTTTCGATAAAAAATGAGGCCTATAGGTGTTTTTGAAGTGGAGGGTCTAACATTAACTATGCAGAAATTCTATATTTTGTAGTCTCTAACCCACAAAAACTATTGAAAAGAATAAATTGATTTTCAAATCAATTTTTTGAATGAAACATCTAACTCAACACATAGTTTGTAGTTATTGTTAAAGGTTATCAGTTATTTTTCAAATCTAGTTGATTTTCAATACATAAACCGTTAATCTAGTTGATTTTCAATTTTTCAAAATTTTTGCATGAATAATCTATATAATATATATATATATATATATATATATATATATATATATATATATATATATAAACTTTCAATTCAACAGTGGATGCACAATATGATAGTTGCATGTGCATATTAGCCAAACCCTCTAATTTGTTTTTTTTTTCCTTTTTATTGAAATAAGTGATTTTCACATCTATTTCCTTTTTTTATTTTGTGATTTCATAGTTTTAGTGCGATGTTGGTGTATTTGTCGTCTTTGTGCAGCGTTGGCTTGTTTGTCGTGCGGCGTTGTTTCTTTTTCTTGCTTTGTCTATGTACTTATTCGGTTCAGATTTGTCAGATCAACTTCGATCCAATGCAGATCCAATCAATGACTTTGGCGATTTCCACGTGCAGATCCAGATACATGAGTATTTTGGAGACTTGAATATTGTAGGTTTTCGTACTTTGTCGTTTTTACTATTAACACAAAGATGTTGTAATTTTGTTCATAAATTCACCCTTTTTATTTTTAACAAATATACATTATATCGATGTACTTTTTCAATGAGCATACTGCTAATCTTGCTGAAGATATCTTAATGCCAACTAGAAGAACTTCAATTTCTACATGCAGATCAGAATGTTCAACCAGCCTACATAGAACTCAAATTGGAAAGTTCCCTTATAATTACGAACTAAGTCTCCATATATATAATATCTTTATAATCTCTTTTTTTTTACCAAATCTTTATAATCTCTTTTCTAACATTATATCATTTGTTTGGTAGTATTAAATTTATTAGTTATAAACCTGAAAAAGATAATTTATTAGAATATAATAAAGTATACACCAAAAAAAAAAAAAAATAATAAAGTAATGCTAACATTTGTGCTAATACTGTACATGATAAAGAATTTAAAAGTGAAAATTTTCTATTAAAAATAATAATATAATATATGTTTTTTTGATCAATGAGAATATGAAAGAAACGAAACAAATTCTCATTTTATCAGTAAGAAGAGTTAGCGATAGCTGAAGATAACAAGAATAATGAGTAAAAGCAGTTTACATAGAAGAAATACTCTGCTAGCTACTCAATTTACACAAGAGTTTAAGAGTGTGAGTAATTAATAATAATATTCTTATCTAGGCCAGCCCCTGTTCATGTGTATTAATAGGAGTAGTTATGGTGCATAAGCTTTTTCTTTATGCACCGTACATAAATAATAAAAAAAATTAACACACCTTCTAAATTTCTAGCGCACCCCTAACTAAATTGCTTAGTGCACCCCCCAAATTTCTAGTGTACCCCTCAAATTAAAGAGTGCACTAGAAATTTGAGGGGTACACTAGTAATATGAAGTATTTATGCACGGTGCATAAGTCATAACTTATGCCTGTATTAACTATCTATATGGTAAAAAAAAATTCTTATTCAGGTTCGGCCCTAGTCCATGTGCAAAGTGGACGACGACACAAGACTTCAAAATTTCGGTGAAATTTTAAGGTCTCAAAATTGTAAAGTCATATAATAATAGTTATATATTTTGAATGCTCATAAAATTGTGTAATAGGCGAGCAAACAATGTTGTTTCTGAGTGCAAGGTTCTAAGTTCAAATTTTAGTTTTTTTTATATATAATTTTAATTCTTTTAGGCTCAACTATTATATCATTTAAATCTTTGCAATTAGTTTTTAATTCTTATTAGGATATGTTTCTTTTTTATGTTGTTTACATTGATAATTATTTTTTATGTATTTTTTTATGTTATTTATAATTTTAATATAGAATGCTTATGTTACTTTTTTAAAATTATATTACAGTACTTTTTTAGTAAGGGTCTATTGTTAATATTTGAACCAGACTTTCAAATCATCGGGCGACCCTGCTCTTATTATCTATAGTCTATATATGTAAGCTCTTGGTCCTATAACATTGAAACTCTGGCTAGGCCACGGTGCATATCCTAAATAATGTGTCAACTTCAAAAAAAAATTATATTATTAAGTGACAATATTAATAACATAATCCACTCAATAAAAAAATTTATGAATTCAAGGGGTGGTTAAACGGTTGGAGCTCATCGTTGACAGTGGATATTTCAGTCTCGACCAAAAAAAATTATAATGTTTACATTGATAATTATATCCTGATCATTATGAATCAATTTTCTATTTTTTTTAATTTGAGGAATAAAATTGTCCAAACCCTACAATATCAAGAACAATATTAATAACATAATTCACTCAATACATAAACATAAACCTCCATATATTATTACCATTTTTGGAAGATTGTTAAAACAGAAAACCAAATTTTGTTGCCAAAGCAATTTCTTAGATATATAACCAATACCTTAATTTATCTTTTTTCATCAACAAAACTCCAATTATAGCACACAGAGAATATAAAATAAAATAAAAATATAAAACAACTAACTCAATATTAATTACACCTAAACACAACCATGCAAAGCTTAATTTGTTATAATGCTAGTTGAACCATATGACAAAATAAATCTACTATAAAAGACAGTCATTTCACATTTCAATATTCATTCTCTTCTTAATTCTCTCTATTCTCAAAATCAATCATTCACACAAAAGTATAATATTTCTATAAAAATAAATATATAAACAAAATGGGTTGCGGAAAATCTAAACATGATGTTGCTTCAGATAACACAACCGTCCTCCAACGCAAGAAATCTAGTGTCACATTCAAAGAAATCGTGACAGAAACCAAAGACATAAACAACAAAGTTGACAATGCGAGTTCAGTTGTGGAAGTTGAACAGAAAGATAGTGAAAGTGTCAAAGAAAATAATGTTGTTGAAGATAATAAGGATGATGAAGTTAAAGATGCTATTGAGGTTGAGGAGAAAATAAATGATGAAGAAAAAAATGAAGGTGATGTTGTAGAGGAAAATTCTGATAAAGTTGAGAAAAATGATGATAGTACATTGATGGAAAATGATGAGAAAATCAATGATGCTGATGATGTTACATTGATAGAAAATGTTGTAGAGGAAAATTCTGATAAAGTTGAGAAAAATGATGATGGTACATTGATACAAAATGCTGAAGAAGAGAAAAAATTGCCTGCAGAAAATGAAAAAGGTATGCATATAGATATAGCATAAGTCTCTAGAGTTTTCTTGAACCTTTTTGTTATATTTTGAATAAATATACAAATTGATCACTGACAAAAAATACGAAGTAAAATAAATAAATATCGATTTGATCCTTAAAAATCTCAAATACTGATAAAATTGATTCACATTTGAGATTCTTTTGGATTAAATTGATATTTTATATTTTTCAAGAATTATATAGGTCTTTGTGTTTTTCTCAGAGATCAATGAAATTTCTTCAAACATGTAATGTATCATATGAACTATTGTATGTTGATTATAAATTCTAATTTAGTTTTGTATGCATACAGAGGAAGTCGTCGCAGAGGATGTCGCTGCGGAGGTAGTTGTTGCAGAGGAACAAAATTTGGCTAAGGAAGAAGTTGCAGAAGACACTAATGTTTCCACTACTGAAGCTGCTGTAGAAGACACAAATGTTTCCACTACTGAAGCTGTTGTAGAAGACACAAATGTTTCAGCATCTGAAGCTGTTGTAGAAGACACAAATGTTTCCACCTCTGAAGCTGTAGCTACTGCTGAAGGTGAAATTAAAACTGAGGAGAATTGAAAACTGAGAGGATTGAGGAGGTATATATAGGCATGTTTGTACTGGAGAAACAATTAAGAATTCGACGATCAGAGAAGATGTGAAGACAAAATGTATAAGATTATTTTTTTTCTATATTGTGATATTAATAAAAGATCATTACAATCATGAATTTTCTATTTAGAGAAACATAATATAAACTTAAAATATACTCCACTGTATTAACTTGTGAAATGCTTTCGCGAAATGACAACAAAAGACCATACTTAGTTTATACTGTCAACTGTCAAATGAATGAATTTTGCTTTTAAGAGAATTGATTGATAAGAAATATGATTAGCATTGGTATTGAAGATTGATGGAAATATATTGCAAGAGAGAAAAATAAAGAGTTACATAGTAAAATATTCTAGAAATGAGTAGAATTTGAAAGTGGATTTGTATATTCAACATTGGTACCAAGAATTATGAGTCATATGTACAAGGATGAGCATATACAAGACTATACACACAATATTCTTCCAATTACAGCTAATTCTGATAAAATTCTTTTGCCGCATTTGGAAGGACCGTGAAGAAATAAAAAAAAAATAGAAGTATATCTTCCCCCCACAATTATGTTGCATGAGATATCTCATGCCAATTCAATCGACATTAACGGGCTCTTCTTGATTATCAAACTTTCTTCTCAATTTGAGAAGGGAAGTTGCAGGATCTCTAGATAAAATAAGGTTTCCTTTTGAATCTCTGATGCTAGTATTCAGAACATACGAATTCATAACGATTCTACATGCTTCTGGATCATCTGATTTCATGTCGACACCATAATAGACTAAATGGTCCATGATGCTATTCCCAACCACTGACCTGCAAAATATAATAATACAAATTTCAGTGGCATTTGTAAGAATACTCTCACTTTTAGATATTGTCAAGAACCACCGCTATGTGGAGGGTTGGAGAGGGTTAAAACCACTTCCAAGTTCCAACTATCATCATTACACTAAAATTAAGCAATGGTCTATTAAAAAGTACTCGAGGAATCCACTGCAGTGGCAAAGTTTTCAATAAGTCTATATTTTCAGTCGCATGTTTGACACAGATTGACTAACCTGCTGCAAGATGGATCCTCGCCAGATCCATCACAAATCTTCTCAACTCTGTAAGCAAGACTACCTAATCCAATTTCATAAATCCATACCTGCAATCCACAACAGCTTAGATTCTTTAAAAACTGTAAAATAAATTGAAAATAAATTTTGCAGGTATGCATATTTCCTGCTATAAATAAACCAAGAGTCATAGATCATGACAAAGCCGAATGAGCAACACAAAATTATTGTGTAGTCTAAGCAACAAACAAACAGATAGAGAAGACACAAATAGGAACCTCTCACAATGCTGGGCATACAGAGAGTTGGCGAATCATACACTACAAAGCCACGCCAATAAAATAGCATGCAGTCTTTGTTTGTAGTGCTCTAAAATTTTCTTTAAAATTATTAGAAGAGCGACCTTTAAGCATAAACACAAACTTTGAAAGAGACAGGTTATCATATGTATTGCAACTAGGTGAAATTTGATATATACTCCCTCCGTTTCAAAATGAGTGTCGCTTTAGCTCAAAATTTTCGTTTCAAAATGAGTGTCGCTTTTCAATTCCCAATGCAACATTTTCCAAATATACCCTTTAATTATTACTTTATACACTGTTTTCAAGAAAACAAAGGAAAAAGTAAGGTTATTTTAGTAAAAGTACTATTACTTTTAACATAATGATTACATTCCTTAATATGTGTGAAATCACCAAGTACGACACTCATTTTGAAACGGAGGGAGTAATATACATATGCAGGAAAAAAAGAGTTGAATAACCAATAAAGGAGATACAACAGAAGGCATCATAATCGGTCCTAACTTTTCACAAACAAGCACAGAGATTTTAATTTAAAAATAATATCACTGGTTTGATGAACAGATTTTATCACTTCAATGCAATGTCTTACCTCTCTCGGGAAGTGCTGGTATGTCTTTTGTGGTAAATAGTAATAGTATGGAGGCAAATGGGGAACCATATCATGGTCATGTGTGACTCGGATTGTATTTGGAACTCGTTTGCTGTAGAGAGACACAAAAACACCATTCCCAACACGAGGTTGTCCAAATGTCATAACCTGAAGTTTATTTTCTTGTTTATTTACCTGTAAGAATATAAAAATCAAACAAGTAATTATGCATCCTCATATAATAGCAATATCTTAAAATGGGAAATTAAACAAGGATATATATAAAATGATAACACTAATTTGGACATTATTCGGATTAGTTTCTAGAGATTAATCATGACAGAAAAGTTGAGTGTTCATGAGCTGACCTAGTTTAATTTTACTTTTAACATTGCCATTTTAACTTATTTGACATCCAACACCACTAAAACATGTAGACCGAATTTAACCAAAAGAACTAACAGAACAGACTAAACAAAAATATGTTCCCATTTACTTGTCCCACAGTCGGGCTCATTTCTTGATCAATGTGTAATTTATAGATAACATCAACCGGCAATATGCACTAAATTATCCTTGTTTAATTCAAAGCCCCTACCTGAGGAAAAATAAAGATCATACATATGGAACAACAAAACCTTGGTGTATTATACCAAGAAAGCTAGTTACCGCTAAATCAAGTGCACAAAACGTGGCCATTGCTCCGCCCATTGAATGTCCTGTCACTATAATTTGAATATCTCCATAAAAATTCTTCGCTCTTTCAATGGCCCCTAAAACTGCAGGACGTATTGTTGTATTGTGGTATGCAGTATAAAAACCACGATGTACCTGGAGAAAATGACGATAATATTTCAGAACAGAAAATATTCAGGGCACAAAGTAAGGCTAAAGCTTTCACGTCACATACCATTGCATCATCCATGTCTGGATAATTTATTTCATGCTGTTTCCAATATAAATCTTCGATCCAGTTCTGTAAACTACATAAAAGCATTTTCAAACAAATCAGCTCAGAATATTATAGTTATCTAAGAAGTGACTCAAAAATCTGAAAAACTTAAACTGTTTTCCTTTTAAACATGTATTTATGGACAAATGTTTTTTCCATAGTAAAATGGTTCTCACATATGTTAATATGAGAGAATTTATGGTCTATTTACAAACATAACAAACAATAATTTGCATAATCCTAAACATGACTGTCAACCATGCTTTCTTCATATATAGATACTCTAGCTTCTGACCCTTTCAAACAGACTGATGTGATCTATGATGTCTCAAACATGATCGGAAATATAGATAGTTATCTGCTGCATAAGCTAAAGAATCCAGCTGGTCAATTTAGGATCACAGAAATGCATGCCTGATGCAAGTAAAACTGAAAATAACTCATATTACTTTTTCTTTCCTTTTTTGACAAAACTAACTCATATTACTTAGTCACTTGTGTTCGCCGCCTTTAAGCCAGTAATACATTGCATTCATAATAAATCAAATAAATTGCATTTCTTAACTTATAATTGCATGTATATGAATGTGAGTGGCAGTTCATACAAACATAAAATGCATAAGTGAAACAATGTTTCTTGTATAAAACATGCAGACATCTGTGTATGGGGCATACATGTAACACTACACTCCAATAAATTCATTTTCCTCTAAATTTAAGCCAAATAACACACTAAATTGAAGCCATCAAGAAAATCCACCTGTGTCCATTAGTTCCTCTGAACGCAATGATAATAGCACGCGGATCGTCGGCCACTCCAACAAATGCCTAGAATAGGATGTGAAAATCAAATAAGAACAAATAGTACACACATAAAAAGGAATATTGATCTGTGATGACAATTCGCCAACCTGTAAGCAATGCTCGACATCAACAACCAACTCTATAATTTCAAATCCCTGTTCACACATAAAATATCTTTAGAGCAACCATTTTAAAAGAAGATTTAAATTAGTAGAACACTAGAACGTAAATAATTCAAAGCTCATTCACGACTTGAGTGAACAAGAAAAATTTAAATGTATGTTCACATTCTACGCACCTTAGTCAAGTCATCACATCTAGAGCACGTCCAAGTAAAAAGTTGAGTCAAATCTGACAAGTATACCTGCAATAACCCAAACTACTTAAATCCCTTTACATAATTCATACAGAGCTCCCACATGTATGCAATAACCTTGACCAAATATATGTAATGAAACTTTAGATTCACTACATCAGGCAAACAAAGTCACTTAAACTCTAATCTCTAATGTCTTAACCAATCTTATAAAATGAAATAAATGATAATTTGGATTGTTATGGCCACGGGCTGGACATGATGGAGAATCACTCCATCAGCATCGGCATGTAAGAATGTCCGTCATTGTTAAATTGTTTAAGTTGTTTTTTTCTTGTGCAAACCATAATTATAGATATTAACTTCCTTTATCAGCAAATAAGGAAGATATGGTTTGATGTGGCATACTTAAAACCTACTTAAGCAAAACCAAGTTGAACTTTTTTAGTGCAATTCCTGATCAACTTCTTATGGTGAGATTAGAAAAAATAATATGCACAGATAATCATTATGATTCCTATATGTGCAGCGGTTAACTTTAACATAAAGAACTCACCGCAGAAGCATATTCCACTAGTATTGTAGCAAGTGTATGATTGTATTGGGGAAGATGTTTCGTTTGTCTAGCTTTGAGTTCTGCAGATGGAAATTATGATTAGTATGCAAATGTGAACAAATCGCTATTATTCTATAATACACTATTTACTACAAAATGTTGTCAAATAACAGCCATAACAGTGCTAAGCTGCTGGCATTGTAGGGTAGCAGAATTTGAACAAGTCAACAAACCACAATTTTTCGCAATCCGCAATTGACAACCCTAAATTCTCCCAGCACTAATCATCCAACTAATTTGAAAAGTAAATCAATACTAAACCACCAATCAGCAAAACAATATTTTTCTAGTTTCTACCATGTTGATTTCATTTCCTTTTTCAAACCCTTTTAAAAGGAACCCTCTAACTCTAAGCCCTACTTTCCCATACTCAATAAAAGTTCCATTCCATAAGCACGGACACTCCTCGGATTAGGCGTGTTTAGGTGTCATACACACGTCGTCGTATCCGACACCAACATGGTTCTGACATATACAATTACATTGAATTATATCATTTTTTTCAAATATTTATCCATATGGACATGTGAGAGTGTCGGTGTTCGTGTCGTGTCTATGTCCATGCTTCATAGGCACCAACCAAACAAATTCAATTAATTGAAATATGACAGAGAGACATAAAAACCAACAATATAACAAACCATAGAACATAAATTCACAAGTTACGATCTTTCTTACCTCTACAATCTGAAAAGGAAAAAAGGCATAACAAGGTAATCAATATCAAGCACCACCAAGTTTTTCCCATACTGCAATAATACTCTGCAATTGAAGTGCACAAAACCTAAATAAATTAAGATTAATAATTAAGAGAAAATTTAATAACAGTTCAATACTGGTTTTCCGGTGAGAAGGAATAATAATAATAGAGAAAGAGAAGTCAAAGAGTCATAATAGTATTAGTACGTGTGCAAGACCCGGCCCGAAGTCAATTGGTCGGATCTGACCCGGTAAAAACCATGGACAATGAAGTATGAAAATTGAATATTACACAGAACCGGGTTCGGGTTACAAGTCCGAACAAGACTATTTTAGTCCAACTAACTAACTAACTTAACTAACTGTTACTATAATGGCTAATTCTCTTTACTTTTTTCTCTTCATAATTTATTTAAATTTGGGTTAATAGGGTTTTACTCTTGCAAAGTAGGCGAATTTTGATTTTTCCCCTATAAAATAATTTTGCAGAGGGGTAAGTAACAGCTCATTTTCCCTTTAAATTTTTTCTTTAGTGAAATAATAATTAGTATTAATGTTATTATATTATATTGTGATACATTTCATATATGTTGTTTCATAAATAATTCTAGATTAATTGATAAAAAATATCAAAATTATTATGTTTGACATTCAGGACTGAAGTTCGAATTTGGTTCCACTTTATGTGTATAAATTTTTAATAAATTATTATTTCACCTCTCTCTATCCAACCCATGTGCATCAACTCTTACCATTTGAACTAGACTTGAGATATTTAATGTAGCAAGTTCTATTGATTAAACTTTTAGATTTTAATTTTGAGTTCTTCAATTTGAATTTCACTGGTAATTTGCGATTTCTTTTTAAGGTTGAATGGAGGGATATGAGGTGACTTGGGATCAATCTAGTATTTTTCTGTATTTGTTGAACATGTATCACATTGAATTCAGTTGATTTAGAGTCGGATTTGGATCTAAATAATTAGTTTGGTCTAATATTATAATTGGATTTGAGTCTAACTTAACTTGTCTCGTAAGAAGGATTCATAAATTATTTATTTGGAGGACAAAAAAATAGTCTAAAACATGTTCATAAAAAAGTATTTCATACTTTTACAAAATACACAAATTTACGAATTTTTTGTTCGGTACATAGATGTGATAGCAAAAATATCATAAACTCCCACTCACAAAATAGAGTGACCAAGGATTAAACTCCGATCATAGACGTATGGTGGGATAGTGTTTTCTTTTCAAAATATGATATATTTTAGATCATTTGTGTGTTTAGTGTGAAAGTGATAAAAATTAGACCCAAAAGCTTTCACGAAATGATAATCAAAAGAGCTTTTTTTTTTTAGTTTTCTCAAAAGAAGAGGTTCTAGTAGTCCAGAGTTCGAAGCGAGTTCTGACACCAAATAATTTCAGTCTCTTACCAAATTAAGCGTCAATAACCACCGGACCAATTAACGTTAGATAAAAAGAGCATAATTTAGATTGTCAATGTGTTGTATGAGATAATTGTTCCCATGACAAATATTCAAGAAAAATAGTTGTGGTCAAATGCTCCAATCATAATTATGGAATTAGTAACTAGCTGAAGTCAACTCTTGGATTTTGAGCACAGTTTTAAGTAGATTAAAAAATGCTAGTAACAAAAATGCTCTTAAGGTATTGTTTGATTGATGAATTAAAAGATATCACTTTTGTATAAGATATTATGTACTTTTGATGACAAATGTTTGACTTAAAAAGATAGTTATAAGTTTTTGAATAAAAAGGGTATAATAGAGTCCACTAGAGTCGATGAAAATGTCGATGAAAATGAAGTCGAAGAGTTACTGTCGGCCACGGGACAAGACATGGTAAAATTATAGAAATGTAAAAAGCCGATGATTTTGATAATTAAATCAAATATCACCCCGGGTGGAATTCAATAGAATTTGAAAGTGAAATTATACACTTAACTTTTGTACCAAGAATGTGAATCATATATACAAGAATGAGAATGTACAAGACTAATCTATACACACAATCTTCTTCCAGTTACAGCTAATTCTAATCAAATTCTTCTGCTGTGTTTGGAAGAATTGCGAAGAACGAAAAAATTAGAAGTATTTGTCCCCACAATTATGTTGCATGAGATATTTCATGCCAATTCAATAGACACTAACAGGCTTTTCTTGATTGTCAAATTCTCTATTCAATTTGGTAAGGAAAGTTGCAGGATCTCTAGACAAAACAAGGTTTCCTTTTGAATCTCTAATACTAGTATTCGGAACATTAGAATTCATGACGATTCTGCATGTTTCTGGATCATCTGATCCCATGTCGATACCATAATAGACTAAATGATCTGTGATGCTATTCCCACTCACGGACCTGCAAAAGATGATAATTCAAATTTCAGCGCTATTATTGAGATTAGTCTCACTCTTGGATATTGTCCGTGCTCATAAAATTAAGCAATATGCAATAAATTAGTACTCATGAAATCCATTGCAGGGGCAAAGTTTTCAATAAGTCTACATTTTTGGTTGCATTTTGACAACAAAATTGACTAACCTGCTGCAAGATGGATCCTCGCCAGATCCGTCGCAAATTTTCTCAACCCTGTACACAAGACTACCTAATCCGATGTTATAAAGCCATACCTGCAATCCACAACAAATTAGATTTTTGAAAAACTTCAAAACAAATTGAAAACAAGTTCTGCAGGTGTGCATATTTCCTGCTATAGATAAACCAAGAGGTATATAGATCATGACAAAGCAGAGTGACGGACCAAAATTATTATTGGTCCAAGCAGCAAATAAGCTTATAGAGGGGACACAAATAGGAACCACTCACACATTACTGGGCATGCAGAGAGTTGGTGTATCATATAAGTCACACCAAAACAGATACATGAGCATCAAACTATATTCACACCAATAAACTAACATGCAGTTATTGTTTGTGATGCTTAAAAATAATTCTTATAGAATTATCACAAGAGTGAGCTTTATAAGCACCAGATAAACAGCGGACTGAGTAGGAAAAATATGCCCATAATGAAGGAGATAAGATCGTTGTTTTGAATATAAGGAAGCCAAGTTATCATCTATTCATCTGTATTGCAACTAGGTGAAATTTAATATTTGATATATTAATATACATAAGCTGGAAAAAAGAGTCCAATCACCATCAAAGGAGATACAACAGATGGAATAATCTGTCCTAACTTTTCACAAACAAGCACACAGATTTTAATTTGAAGACAATATCACTGGTTTTGATGTACACATTTCATCACTTCATTAAAAAATGCCATACCTCTCTTGGGAAGTGCTGATATGTCTTCTGTGGTAAACGGTAATAGTATGGAGGCAAATGGGGAACAATATCATGGTCATTTGTGACTCGTATTGTATTTGGAACTAGTTCGCTGTAGAGAGATGCAAAAACACCATTCCCAATACGAGGTTGTCCAAATGTCATAACTTGAACGTTATTTTCTTGTTTATTTACCTGTAAGAATGTAAAATCAAACAAGTAACTAAGTGTCTTCTCCATACAATAGGAATATCTTGAAATGAGAATTTAAAACAAGGATCTATATAAAATAATAACATTAATTTGCAGTTTGAGTTTTGGACACTATTCTGATTAGTTTCTGGAAATTAATCATGTACAAAATAGCAAGAGAGCTAAGTTATAGTTACCGTTAAATCAAGTGCACAAAATGCGGCCATTGCTCCTCCCATTGAATGTCCTGTCACTATAATTTGAATATCTCCATAAAACTTCTTCGCTCTTTCAATGGCCCCTAAAACTGCAGGACGTATTGTTGTATTATGGTATGCAGTATAAAAACCACGATGTACCTGGAGACAATGACGATAATATTTCAGAACGGACAATATTCAGGGCACAAAGTAAGGCTAAAGCTTTCACGTCACATACCATAGCATCATCCATGTCTGGATAATTTATTTCATGTTGTTTCCAATATAAATCTTCGATCCAGTTCTGTAAACTACATAAAAAAGCAATTTCAAACAAATCAGCTCCGCCTCCAATATTATTAAGTTATCACAAAAGTGAGCCAAGAATCTTAATCTGTTTTCATTTTAACCATGTATTTATGCCTGCGTGGACAAAGATTTTCTTTACAGTAAATGGTTCTCACATCGGTCAATAAATATAAAAGAATTTATGCTCTCTTGATAAACATAACAAACAATAATTTACATGATCCCAATCAAATATAAATGGAAAACGTGATTTCTTCATATATAGATAATGTAGTTTCTGACCCTTTCTAAAAGAACAATCTATGATGTACAACATGTGAAACATTATGTGAAATATAGATGGTCATCTACCGCATAAGCTAAAGAATCATGTTGATCAATTTAGGATCACAGAAATGCATGCCTGATGCAGGTAAAACTGATATTAACTCATATTGCTTAGTTACTTGTGCTTGCCACCTTTATGCCAAGTAATACATTGCATTCATAGTAAATCAAAAATATTGCATATTTTTAACTGCATGTGATGAATGTGAATATCTCTTCAAAAAACTTCACGTGCACAAGGAATACATGTTTTCTTTTTTCTAAAATATGCAGGCATCTGTGTATAGGACTGTAGGCATACACATAACAGTTAACACTAAATTCCAATAGAATTCATTTTAATGGTGACTATAGATATTTTGGCCCAAATAACAAACTAAATTTAAACCAGCAAAAATCCACCTGTGTTCATTGGTTCCTCTGAATGCAATGATAATAGCATTCGGATCCTCGGCTACTCCAACAAATGCCTATAATAGGATGTGATAATTACATAAATGAAAATGTTACATTAATAGAATAGATGTAATTAATAAGTAGAAAAAGAAAATAAAGAGAATTAATTATTTCTATAGTTTAAAGGATCGTTGATCTGTGATGGGAGTTCACCAACCTGTAAGCAATGCTCGACATCAACAACCAACTCTATAATTTCAAATCCCTGTTTACATTTAAAACATCTTTAGACCAACTATTTTTAAAGAAAAGTCAAATTAGTAGAATACTGGAATGTTAATGATTTGAAGCTCACTCACAACTTGAGTGAACAACTAAAAGTTAAATTAATGTTCGCATTCTCAGCACCTTGGTCAAGTCCCCACATCTAGAGCACGTCCACGTAAAAAGCTGAGTCAAATCTGACAAGTATACCTGCAAGAATCAAACCTACTTCAGTCCTTGTATATAACTCATACAGAATTACCACATGGTTTGACTTGACAAAAATGGAGTTTAATCAAATGCATGTAATGAAACTTGAGATTCACTGCATCATGCAAGCAAAATTACAAAAACTCTAAAATTTATGCCACTCTGATAAAATGTAATACTAATTGATAGTTTGGCTATGGGCTGGCCAGGATGGGGAAACTCTCCGTCAGGATTGGCATGTGAGAAAGACTCCCTCGATTGCTATATTATTTAAGTTGTGCAAAAGCATAATTGAAGACATTGATTTCCTTAAATGATTTGAAGAGGCGTATTTGAAACCTACTTAAAGAATGCCAAATTGAAACTAGAGAGTTTCATTATAGTCCTTAATGTACTACTTAAAGGTTGAACATATATAACTCAATAATTAAGTCCAAAAGAACTCACCGCAGAAGCGTATTCCACTAATATTGTAGCAAGTGTATGATTGTACTGGGCAAGATGACTCGTTTGCCTATCCTTGAGCTCTGCAGATGTAAACTGTATCATCAGTATGCAAATGTAAAAGGTCCACAAGAGTAAAAGCCTATGGTTCATAATGTAATTTCTTCATATCACATAAGTTAATATTTTTTTCATCTATATCTATACAATAGATATATCTGCATATTTGCATCGTTCACGACTTCTTAAAAAGCATAAAAAGAAATATCTCATCTATGGAGTTCATGTAGTTGTAGCGTGTAGACAATCATGCATTGCCCAAACAAATACAAATAAAAGGACATACTTCAAAGCTGAATGACCCACAATATGATCCTTAAATTTTAAATTAGGTATTCTGCTATTGAATCGTGCACAGTTAAACGCATTGCCCACTGCCCATGGTTTTTGAGCCCAAGTACAAGGGAAGAATTCTACTAAAAACATATAAGACTATATGATGCATAACCTAAGTTTACCCAATGTTGTCAAATAGTGACTTTAGCAACAATGCAGCACTATAGAGCTATAGCGTAGGCATAATTTGAACAAATCGCTACTACACTACTCTGTGACACGCATAATTAGCACAAACTGTTGCAAAATAGCGGCTATAGCAAGCAATGCTATAGCATTGTAGCATGTCATCCAACAATAATCTGCGATCGACAGCACTGAGTCTACCACCCAACAATAATCATCCAACTAATTCCAAAAGTAAATCAATGCTAGACCACCTATAAGCAAAACACTACACTTCTACCCATGATGATTTTGTTTCCTTCTCAAACTCTTTCAAAAGCGATTCTTGATCCTCTAACTATATTCCCTATTTTACCACACTAAATAAAAGTTCCATTCCACCAACCAAAGTATGAAGCACGGACACCAGACACGACACTGACACGTCGACACGAATAATATTTTGAAAAAATGATATAATTCAATCTAATTGTAAGCGTCGGTGTCATGTCAGACACGGCAGGACACTCCTAATCCGAAGAGTGTCCGAGCTTCATAGAACCAAACAAAACTAAACAAATCCAATTAATTGAAATATCATTAGAATCTCTACAATCTTACCTCTACAATCTGAAAAGGGAAAAAATAGAAAAATAAGAATATAATGCAAAAGTTACAATCTTTCTTACCTCTACAATCTGAAAAGGGAAAAAAGCATAACCAAGTAACTAATATCAAACACCACCAAATTTTCCCCATTACTATAATACTCTACAATTGAAATGCACAAAAACCATTAGAATAAGAATATAAAATAAATACCAATCAATTTGCGTGAAGAAAACGTTAATGGTACAATTCAAATAAATAAATACCTAATTAAGAATTAAGTAACAATTAGGGGAAAATTGAATAGTTTAATTTAATATATGTACAAAAAACACCGCCGAAAGAGAATGTTTGTCCACCGTCGCAATTGTTTTCCGGTGAGAAAGGTTAAAGGGGAAGTCAAAGAGTCATAAAATAATTTGGGTTTGGATTATTGGATTAATGTTTTTTTGAGAGAGATTATTGGATTATAAGAAGAAGATTAATAATAAGAACAACAAAAAAGGAAAGAACTAACGTGATAACGACGTCGTTGAGGTTTGGTTTGTTTTGTTGTTTTCGTGACGTAAACGATTTTTGTTGTTTGTTTATTGTTAATTTGTTATAAGCTCATCCGAATATGCGTGTGTTCTTGTTTATCTTTTAGTTTTTTTTTTGGTATAGAGTTTATCTTTTAGTTTTTATTTTTAGTTTTTTTATGTTTTTGAAAGATTATAGTACAAGAAAGAAAAATAATCATGTCTTGATTCGTAATATTGAAGTTAAATTTATTTATTTGACCATTTCAGTCAAACCAACACAATAAAACTTGTTTTTAATTTAGCAAGAGATTAGTTACTGCGTTCGACGGTAAATACCTTAATTTTGACTAATAAAAACACACAATAAAACTTTGTTCAACAAAAAAAAATAATACTATGTTGAGATAGAAAATCACACATCACACAATACAATAATATTGATGGATGTAAAATCAAATTTTATGTGTAAATTATTTATTTAGATAAAAAAGATGGTATCTACTACATGGTCAAGTATAAAATAGTTTAACTTCAATGTATCATAATATGTTGGAGTTGGAGAAGTTATGTATCTCCTATATGGGTGATTGTATATATGAACCAATCAAAAAGTAAATCCGTAAAATTGAACTAATCCAAATCAAAATCAACTGCATTTCTTCTTAAAAAAAATCGACTGCATTTGATTTGGATAATTTTTTGATGATTTGTTTTATGAACCGCATAGTTCGGTTGGCGGTTTTCATTTCAAAAAACTGAATCGAATCAAACTGTAAAATTAAACTTAAGTTTCTATTATTCCAATACATAGTCCAATTAGCAAGTTAGACCGTCAAATGAGCTTATAGAACTTACGGTATCCAACACTACATTTCTAACAATCCATTTAATCCACGTTAGAATATCTCACTTCGACTTCATCTCCTTGGATAAACAACTTTATTAGTAATGTAATATTATTTTCAAATTTCAAGTTATTTTTTTTAAGTTTAAAATTATTTAGTATTGAAATGTTATGTTATAAACTATACCAACCAAATCAATTCAAGCCGCGTTAGTTTGATTTGGATGGCTTTTTAAAAATCAATTGAATCAAATCATATGCATTTTTATGTCGCAATTATAATTAATTTTTTGCTCAAAACCGAACTAAACCTCGTTGCGAACACCCCTATTCTACTACGTGGAGAAGTCATTGTTTTCTGTGTATACGGGGAGTTGATGGGGCATTTTATTTCAACATATTGAAACCCATCTTGAAGAAGAAAATGACTAACCAACTAACAAACTTAGAGTTGTCCAGCAAAATAAAAGAAAGGATGGGCAACAACAATCTGCCATTTTACTGGCGAGAAGACATGAAGAACAAGATCTTTTCATGTGGTTGAATAATGTTTAGATATACTACAAGACAAGAGATTAATGTGAGTAATCAATTTCTAGTGTTTTATTAATTAGAAATAATTTGTAGTTTCCACTAGTTCAAATTGTATAGTCCTATAACTGATTATATGAGAGTATGTAGAGATTTACTGGTTCAAATTCTATAGTTGTATGATTGATTATATCAAAGCACGTAGGTCAAGGTTTAGAATGATAGACATCGATGTAAAAGGACAATGCCATGGGTTTGGAATCGAAGGAGTCGGCTTTGAATTGAATTGTAGTTAAAGACTTATACTCTCTTCGGTCTTAAATATAAGATATGTATTTGATCCATAATTTGTCGATCAAATATATTAGATTCTCAACGAACTTAAAAAGTAAATTTTCTCTTATATTTTAGATTGGAGGTAGTAGTATACTAACATTTATACGAAAGACAATGTTTTTTATAATCGAAACGGTTGGATCGAGAACTGAATCAATCACCGGTTCAGACAACTATGTTAAACAACCACTTGTCTACAAAACTGAATGAAAAATCATATGAACCGGTCAAAACTAAAATAACCGGAGAATTGGCGGTCCAGATTTCCTTTCTTTTTTTCATTAAAATTCCATTATTTATTTTTCCATACTTTTTTCTTTAAATGTTTAACTCTCTTGCGTCAAAAAAAATGTTTAACTCTCTTATTCAAAAGAAATACGGTAGAAGTAATTGTGCAGTTGAAATGTACTCAAACGAGTAAAAAAAAAACAACTAAAATATAGTACTAATAAATAATCAAATGAAATTACATCCTCTTTGTAGTCTCAACTTTCCTTATTCTCTCTTCACTCTAAATTGCCTAAGTATCACATGCATGGTAACTCATTCTTTTTATTGCTTCAATTGCTTAATAATCCAAGGAATCCCTTCCATTCAATTTTCTTAAAAAGCTAAACTAACTCACCTTAATTGTTACTGGAGAGAATCGAACCCGAGGAATGCATTCCATTCTATCTCTTGATCGGTTAAAAAAAATTGTTGACTCCCCCTCTCTCTAAAACCACATGCAATCCGTTCCTCTTCTACTTCTAATTCTAAGTGCATCAATCCATTTCTAATATCTCTCATTTTGTGTAATTTCATGCAAGTTCTTTTAAAAACATGCTCTTCTCTTTTATTCTTTTTTCAAATCATAAGCCATTTTTCGTTTTTCACTAAGCCGTCAGCCTGTCACCAAAGAATTACGACTTCAATTTCATTAACCGTTGGATTGTGCTAATTTTTTGACAACTTGTTCATAACTCGTGTTTCTTAGTTTTCAACGGTCGGATCATTGATATGATAGCTAGAGAGTCTGAAATCATGAGTGCATTGCAGATTGTGAAAATGGTGCCTTTGTTTAGTTTGAAGGAAAGAAAGTAGGAAGGAAGGAAAACACGGAATTCGATGGATGTATTTGGATTATAAAATAGTCCAAATACATGCATTGGTTTCCGTGTTTTTCTTCCTTCCTACTTTATTTTCTTCAAACCAAACGGATATGCTTGGGAGGAAAGTGTCTAAGGTAAGGACTTTTTCAGTGAGATAGTAGTAGGATCTTTGTTATTTAGAAGAACTAAGAAAATAGGAATTTAATTTCTTTTGATCAGTATGTATAATGTTATAATTGTTAGTTTGTTACTAATGTGAAAACAGATTTGTAAAATAATTTCCTAAGTACGTGTACATGCTTATTCTGACTTGGTTGTTATAAAAGTGTACTTGTTGACTATACTTTAAATTTGTGTTTTTGTATTTGTCGTTGTGAATAGTCCGTTACAATTAATTCGGTATTCCAGAATTTGTCGCTTTTTTGTTGTTGTTTTGATTGTTTTGAGTAATATGACCATGCACTCATTTAATTTATGAGTCAAGTCTTCGTCGTTGATTGCCGTTGTGGATTGTTTGATACAATTAATTCGGTATTCCAAAATTTACTATTGTGGGTAGTCCAATACAATTAATTTGACATTCCAAAATTTGCCATTGAAAAATATTCACTAAAATATCTTTGACCTCCGACCTTGATACCACATGCATTTATATGTGTGTTGTTAAATTATGAATATGTTTGCTATCCTTGTTTTGGTGAGTTGCTTTGACGATTTTTATGATGTGCTTAACTAGTCTTACATATGTGTTGATAAGTCAAATCTCTTTTATCCTTACCTTATTAAGAAAGACAATATATATATTTAATTAATACTTTAACTTTTGTAAGAGTACAAAAGATAAATTAATATTAATTTAACATTGATTTTCGAAAAGAACAATAGTTTTGGGACAAATTTAATTTCTTTTGATCAGTATGTATAATGTTATAATTGTTAATTGACATGAAAACAGATTTGTAAAATAATTTCCTAAGTACGTGTATGTGCTTATTCTGACTTGGTTGTTATAAAAGTGTGTTTGTTGACTATACTTTAAATTTGTGTTTTTTATTTGTCGTTGTGAATAGCCCGTTACAATTAATTTGCTATTCCATAATTTGTCACTTTTTTGTTGTTGTTTTGAGTGGTGTGAAGTTCAATATAATTAATTCGATATTCTAAAATTTGTTGTTGAGAAATATTCACTAAAAAATCTTTGACTTCCGACCTTAGTACCACACAGTGGTGGAGCCAGAAAATTTATAAAACTCGGGCAAGATTTAAAATTTAAACAAAAATTTCAGTTTTGTAATGAAAAATTTTAAATTTGAAAAAAAAAACTCAGTTTTGCCCTAAATTAATACCTACGAATATCAATTTTACCCTAAATTAACTCTTAAAATATCAAAAAATTATTTTGAGGTGAAAAATCTGAATTTTGAACAAAAAAACTTTAATTTTGGCTTAAATTAATCTCTAAAAATACTACCTCCGTTCCTTTTTACTTGTCGTTTTAGAAAAAAAAGACCAAAATAGGAGAGTGTAATTTTGCACCTAAATTTCCTATCATGCCCTTTTTTAAATATATATTATATTTTTAATCCACCAATAAATTCATACTTTTTCACACATTATCTATTTCCAAAAAAATTGTAACAAACTTTATTTAAAAACAAACAAATTTTGTATACAATAAAAAGATTATGTTGTTTCAACAAAAAAATATTATACAAAATTTAGTCAATAAAATAAAATAGGAAGGGGGTATAATAGGCAAAATATAATCTAAATTGCCAAAATGACAAGTAAAAAGGAACAAATATTTTTTTCTAAAACGACAAGTAAAAAGGAACGGAGGTAGTATCAATTTTACATTAAATTAACCACTAAAATGTTAAAAAATTCCGACCGAGCCCGGGCTACAGCCCTGGCAGCCCAGGTGGTAAATCCGCCCATGGTACCACATGTATTTAGAGCGTCTAGAGTTTACACCTCATACATTATATGTGTGTTGTTAAATTATGAATATGTTTGCTATCCTTGTTTTGGTGAGTTGCTTTGACGATGTTTATGATGTGCTTAACTAGTCTTACATATGTGTTGTTTCAATTATGTTACTCTCTCCGTCTAAAAATTATTGTCTTTTTAGAGTTATACACGTAGATTAAGAAACAATAAAAATTAGGCTTTTTCTTGTCAACTACTCCCTCAAGATTTGGGAGTATTTACCCCCAATAACTTAAAAAAATTTAACCGATATAAATTTTTATAAAATACACCGTTGAATTAAAAGTTTATATCATATATATTGTTTGTGTAAAATTTCAGACAAATCTAAAATCATTTGATATGTTATTGAAACGCATCAAAATTAACAGTTTCTGTGATTTCTTAAACACCGTTAATCTTTATGTGTCTCAATAACATATCAAATATTTTTAGATTTGTCTGAAATTTTACACAAATGATCTATATGATATAAACTTTCAATCCAACGGTATATTTTATAAAAAAATTATATCGCTTAAAACTTTTTATAGTGGTCGGGGGTATATATCTCCAAATCTTGTGGGGGTACACAAGTTGTCACCAAAAAATTAATAAGTTAAATCTCTTTTACCTTTACTTTATCAAAAAAGAGAAAATTTATTTAATTAATGCTTCAACTTTTGTAAGAGTATAAATGATAAATTAACATTAATTTAACATTGGTTTCCGAAAATGACAATAGTTTTGGGACAAAACTAAAAAAATTAAAATGACAATAGCTTTGAGACGGAGAGAGTATGTTCCTTTCAACATGTTTTTTTATATGATTGATTACGAGTTATTTGCCTACTTTTTTGGAAAATAAATAGTTATATCTTTTTAAAAAACTTTTTGATTGGTGAAGTGTTTTGTTATTATTTCATGATTTTTTTTTGTTATGGCGTGTAATCGTGTATGATTTAATTTGGATAAGAAATTTGACCCTTGCATTTAGTGTTTTAGGTATTGAAAAATATGCGTGTTTGATGATTTGATTTGAAGCGTATATCAGGTGCTTTTTTGATGATTTAAATTTAGAATTTATATAATGATTAGTCTGATGAGACGTCCATTTTACTTTAAAGTCATTTTTAATAATTTATTAAAAGTTTTTGCGGTTACATAAACATATGATGTATGTCCTTGTTTTTCTGCCAAACTAATGTGTTTAGCAAAAAATAGGAAATTTGGACGTATTGTATCCATCCTTGTTAACAAAAACAATACAAAATAACATAAACATCACAATACTCTTTAATACACTGTGATAGATGGCGGCAACACAAAACCAAATGCAGACACAGATCAATACCGACTTCTTGAAGAAGCTCTCTAAGTTAAGGGTTTAGCCCCGTGTCACCTTGCCCATGGGCTAACTTACAATAGTATTACAACAACATTTTGAGGAACTTTACATCACAAGAAATACAAATTTAGACAACAGGTGTTCTTTAGCTTCAATGACACTTCTATCAAATTGTGGATATTTGAATTTGATAACACCTGAGAATTTTTTTTACCAAAATAATTTAATTTTTTTTTAAATAAAATTATTATTATTATTATTATTATTAAAGGTGATCTCTATAACAAAGAATATAATAAAGGAACATAAAAGAGAAAATAAATAGAGTAACACAATTCATAAAAACAACAAAATACGACAAGTCCAACACACAAATGTGAAGAAACTAATCTGAAAACACAAGAACAAAAAAAGAAAAAATAAACTAAATAAAACAATTAAACAAGGCCCCATAAAAAGCACACACCAAATACCAAGAGAGAGAGAGGAATAAGAAAAAGAATACATAAGCTTTGAGCTTGAAGAAGAAGAATAGATGAAACAATAATTTGAAAAAGTGAATATGGATGGGAAAGAGAGACAATTTTTTTTGGTAAGTAGATGAGAGAGAGACGATTTAAGATTGAGTGACTTTAAGAGAAAAGTCATATGAGCTTTCTCTATATCTCTCTTTTATATTATTTTTTCTCTTTTCTTAACTATTATTTCTCTTTCATCAATTTATTTAAAAAAAAAACTCAAAATACACTAAAGTCACATGATTTTTTCCTCTAAAAAATTACCTAATTATATCAAATATATTTGTTTGCAATTGCATAGCTTTGGTTTTTATATTTAGTGTTAGTGAAATAGGTTTGCATCATACTTTTAAAATTTGAGTTAGTTATAATAGAAATTTATGATTTTTTTTTAATTAAAATGTGAGTTTGGTATTTTTTTTATGGATGTAAATTTGGTGTTGATATAAGCATATTTTTTGTTTTATTATATATTTTTTTATTTAATATTTGGTTCAATTGGTTGAACTATGAACTAAAGATTACACCGGTTCAATTTTTGGTCCGGATTTTAAAATATTGATGACGAGTTACATGGATGCATTTCAGATTAATTGATTGCAAAATGAACTTATACATTATGTAAAAATAAGTACAAATTTTATTAGAAGAAATGATCATCCCAATATGAGTTTTTTCTCATTAAATGATGTGTGTCATGCAGGGAAAATAAAACATCTTGTTCGACTTACAGCAATATACATTCATCTAGTATATAATTAAAGCTGGATACATTAATTATTTAATGAATCTAAAAAATAGAAAATTGTTTATAATTAAGGCTGAAGGAAATAGTTATAAACACATATTATTCTTGTTGTTTATTTGCTTTCTCTCTCTCTCCATTCTGTACCATTTTTTTTTTGTCAGTTACAAAAAATAATCTGTCTCCTAATTTTTTTAGGGCAACATTACCGGGCTTCAAGACTTGGGCCTAAACCAAGAAGAGTCCATTAAAAATGGGCCCTATAATCCACAAAAGGTGGGAAAATCTAATTCCAAACCCACCCATGGCGGGAAACAAAAATTTCACCTCCACTTCATAGCCGTACATTTACCCTCTTAATCGGACGGCTATAAACATCGCAATCACAAACCATTTTTACCAAATCTAACAAAAATTTAATTTATATAGAATGTCAGTGTAAAATTATTTTACGCTTGACTTCAATAATGTATCGTCAAATCATATACAATTGTACAACACTTAAAAACATATTTATTAAACAAGATGATAATATATTATTAGATGTATGTATAAAATAATTTTACAGTGACGATAGGACGGTGGAGAGTAATTAAACTCCTATATAAACCATAGTGAATTCAAAGATTAATTATTACAACTACAACCCCTCTTTCGTTTTCTCTATCGTTCTCAAACACAAACCCTTGAATTTCATCATCCATGGCGAAGCTTTCGAAACCACAAGCTTCTTCCGACGAAGCTCTCTCGAATTCTTCGAGTTCATCGGAGGAAGAGCAGGTGAATGATCAGATCAACGAAGAAGAAGATGAAGAGGAGTTGGAAGCTGTAGCTCGTGCCGTTAGCTCTGATGATGATGAAGTTGTTGGTGATAATCCGCCGGATTCTGATGAAGATGGTGCTGCTGAAGACGCCGCCGACGACGAACAGGTCGAATTATTTGATTAGTTTTGAGTTTTGTGTATATATTTTGCTTTGCTACTTTATATTCTAGGGTTTATAATTTTTGTTGTTGATGGTTAAATTATGCATTTTTGCTATTGAGATTGTGTGATGAATTTTTAGTTGAATTTTTGTTGACTTGATTTGAAAATTCGGTGAAATTGTGCTTACTGAAGCGAAGAGTGTGTGTATGTAAGAGTTATTTTTTCAATTACGTTGTTGCTTTGGTTTTTTATACTCTAGGGTTTATACATTTTGGTGTGATTTAAGTTAACTACTATGCATGTTTTGGTGTAGAGATTTTGAGACAAATTTAAAGTTGAAATTTTGTTGACTTGAAATGAAATGAAAAAATGGTGGAAATGTGCAAGCCTATGAAGCACGGACACAACACGATACTTACATTTACATTGAAATATATCATTTTCTCAAAAAAGTTATCAGTGTCGTGTCATGTGTTCGTGTTTGTGTTTGTTGCTTAATGATAGCGAGAGAGAGTATCGATAAACAAAGTGCTTACGAGTTGTTACTTTTGTTGTGTGGTATCAGGGAGGGGATAATGAAGGTCCTGAAATAAGCAAACGTGAGAAGGCAAGATTAAGAGAAATGCAAAAATTGAAGAAACAGAAGATTCAGGAGATATTGGATGTCCAAAATGCTGCTATTGAAGCTGATATGGTGAGTTTAGTTGTAATTACACTTCTAAATTACTTTTGTTTTTTGTATTGTAACAATCAGCTGATATGATTGAGTCTAATATAATTATAATATATTTCAGAACAATAGAGGAAAGGGACGTTTGAAGTATCTCTTACAGCAGACTGAGCTGTTTGCGCATTTTGCAAAGGGTGATCAATCATCATCTCAAAAGAAGTCAAGAGGAAGGTACAATCCTAAGATTTATGTGTACTATGCTAAGATATAATATTGCCCTGTGTTCTTCCTCGACTGGTATTGCTCATAATTTGATTAGATTTGTCATCCACATTACATCTTAAACAATACCTTTGCCGTATCAAAGTATTGGTTTTTTGTTTTTAAGTTTTAAAGGGTGTAACCAAATTTTTGTATGCCAATGAAATTATAGAAACAAACCGTTAATACATTACATTATTGAATATCTAGGCGGAGTTCCTAAGTTCTTCATTCAGTGATTCAGATTGTCCGGCAGAGCCATTTATTTTTTTATTTTAACATCATAAAACCGAAAAAAAGTTTCCCGTTTAAATCCAATTTATGTGATTCAGTCATTATGTGTCATTAACTCTCATTTAATATTTAAGAAGTGCTTCTGTGCAAGATTATCAATATCTAAGTTTAAATAGTAAAATTTTAAGATTTTGTGATCCTACTCACCCCCTTGGATCTGAATCCCATGCAAGATCTAGTTAAGAAAGATCAATGTTAGATTGTAGCAAAATCTTTTCTGGATTCGCACACATGTGTGCAATCCTGAGTGTGTGTGTTTCTGAGCTTGGGGGTACTTGTATCATGTGCGACCCGGTTGTGGTTGCCGGTTGGTGATTGCACTGTTTTTTTTTTTTGCATCAAGATTACATTTTTTATCTGATCTAAACTTTGTTTTTTCTTGTGTACTTTGGTAGTTTCACATTTAAGCTGTTACTAATTTGTTTGGGTACTTGGGTGTTCTATTATTTTGCTATCCCACTCCCGGTCCTAGTTGTGGTCTTGCATATTGTAATCTTGCTACCCCCTCTTAATCTTGGTCAAATACTCGATCTTGACAAACTTGCTACTGAGTGATAGTTAAAAGAAAATTTTTTCTCTTTCTATTCCGGTGTTAAGATTTTGAATTATAGAGTAGCAGCAAAGAGTTGTGACTTATTTGGCATTAATAAACTTATCTGGCATTTAATGTTGTCTGTTTTAGTGGTCGCCATGCATCAAAAGTGACTGAAGAAGAGGAAGATGAGGAGTACCTGAAAGGAGAAGAAGATGGTGTTGGAAACACTCGTTTGGTGACACAACCATCATGTAAATGTTCTTTCTTTGTGCTTATGTGCCTGTCTGCATGGTTACACCACATTAGATTTTCCTTTTAAAGTTAATTAAATTTACTTTAATTAATTTTCTTCATTACAGGCATTCAAGGGAAGATGAGGGATTACCAATTGGCTGGACTAAACTGGCTCATTCGATTGTATGAGAATGGAATAAATGGAATTCTGGCTGATGAGATGGTATGTGTTTGATTTTGGGCTTGAAGATGTGTTTCATTGCATTAATTGCATGTTAATTAACTCTGTTGCTCATGTAGTTTGATATACTGAGTCAATTTAGATGCCTTACCCTGCGTTGATTTTATTGGTGAGTTGATTTTTATAAATCATGACAAATATATGTGATTTGCAGGGGCTTGGTAAAACATTGCAAACTATATCTTTAATGGGTTACTTGCATGAGTTCAGAGGAATTAAAGGCCCTCATATGGTGGTTGCCCCAAAATCAACTCTTGGGAATTGGATGAATGAGATTCGTCGCTTTTGTCCTATTTTGCGTGCTGTAAAATTTCTTGGCAACCCTGAAGAAAGGGTACGACCACCTTTACTGTGTTGAATTATTTGGCAGGAGTAACAATTGATGCTTTAACACTTTTTTGTTAACTGTTTTAAATTATTGCAGAGACATATAAGAGAGGAATTGTTGGTTGCTGGGAAGTTTGATGTTTGTGTTACAAGTTTTGAAATGGCTATCAAGGAGAAGACTACTTTACGTCGATTTAGTTGGCGCTACATCATTATTGATGAAGCTCATCGAATCAAGAACGAGAATTCATTGCTCTCTAAAACAATGAGGATTTTCAATACAAACTATCGCCTCCTTATCACTGGTACTCCACTTCAGGTATGTTACTATATTGTATAATGGTGTAGTCATGTGAAGAATGGTATTTTCTTATCTTTTTTTTTTTTTTTTTTTAATTTAATTCATTGATATATGATTCTATTCTAAATATGGAAGTGGTTCTATGCCAATTTTCTCGGTGCAATCATAATTGATATCATGGTTGTCAAACTCGAGATCCCATCTAAGATTGTTTAAGTATAGGAAAATTGTAAATAGTGTTATCGTAACACGGATAGTAAGATCCTACCAAATCCACATGTATAAGAATATAAATTCACACACACATGGTACACACACACACATATAAACTTTGGAACACCACAATTACTTAATCAATAAACAAACAATTTTTTGTTTTAAAAAGTTTAGCAAATACTTTTATAATTATTACTAACAACCATGATTGGTACAATGCCATCTATATCAATCAAATCAAATTTTTAATTGTAGAAACGGTTAGAAGTGTTGAGGGTGTGGCTGCAATGTTAAATTTCTAAATGTGTATAAGGTATACGACAATTTCATCAAAGGCAAGACATTTGGCACTGTGTTGCTGTTGAGATTTTTTGTTAACAGTCAAATGAGGTTGATTAACATGATCGAAGAGTTAGATGATATGTAACTATGCATTGGTTAAAGTTTTAGTATTGTTACTTTGGTATTATATGCATACTCATATTCATTGCCGTTCATGACCTCTTTTATTGATACAGAATAATCTTCATGAACTTTGGTCCCTTCTCAACTTTCTTCTGCCCGAAATTTTTAGTTCTGCTGAAACCTTTGATGAGTGGTTTCAAATCTCTGGTGAAAATGACCAACAGGAGGTTGTTCAACAATTACACAAGGTAACTTGGAGAACTTTGTTTGATTGTCGTCTTTACTGTTAGTCTGATGTATAATTGACATTTTCATTTCTTTTGAATATCAAGGTCCTCCGACCATTTCTCCTCCGAAGGTTGAAGTCAGATGTTGAGAAAGGGTTGCCACCGAAAAAAGAAACCATTCTTAAAGTGGGCATGTCACAATTGCAGAAACAATATTATAAAGCATTACTACAGAAGGATCTTGAGGTTGTCAACGCTGGTGGAGAACGGAAGCGCCTCCTGAATATAGCTATGCAACTACGGAAATGCTGTAATCATCCATATCTTTTCCAAGGTGCAGAACCTGGTCCTCCCTATACAACAGGAGATCATCTCATTACCAATGCTGGTAAGTTCTGTTCACATTAAGAGATACTAGTACTTGAGAAGTTCTTTTTTGGCTGATTAATTAAACACATGCTTTATTTTAATTATTTTATATGCAGGTAAAATGGTTCTTTTGGATAAGTTGCTTCCTAAATTAAAAGAGCGCGACTCTAGGGTCCTTATATTTTCACAGGTCTGTTTTGTTGGAATATGACTCTTGTCACTGATAATTGTAAAGTTCTTATATGCTGCAACCCATATGCAATAGTTCTCATTTATTTTTGCCTTTTGAATTTTCTTCTGTGCTTAATTTCTGGTTCTTTCCCCCAGATGACTAGGCTGCTAGACATACTTGAAGATTATTTAATGTTCCGTGGATATCAATATTGTCGCATAGATGGCAATACTGGTGGGGATGATCGTGACGCTTCCATTGAGGCTTTCAACAAACCTGGAAGTGAGAAATTTGTCTTCTTGTTATCAACTCGAGCTGGGGGTCTTGGTATTAATCTTGCTACTGCTGATGTCGTCATTCTGTATGATAGTGACTGGTCAGTATTTTTAATGGTTGTGTTGTGGTGCAGCCATCTGATTTGTACATGTGCCATAATTTTTACTGCTTGCTAATGGTTTGTGGTATCACAACAGGAACCCACAAGTTGATTTGCAGGCTCAAGATCGTGCTCATAGGATTGGTCAGAAGAAAGAAGTTCAAGTTTTCCGTTTTTGCACCGAGGTTTGCAATTTTAAATTTGGTCATTCCATTTTATATTCACTTTGTGTCAGTATCTCATCACATCAGGGTTATGATACAGTATACAATTGAGGAGAAAGTCATTGAAAGGGCTTACAAAAAGCTTGCACTTGATGCTCTGGTGATTCAACAAGGGCGATTAGCTGAGCAGAAGAGTAAGGATTTAATGGACAATCTTCCTTGTTTCTTTTCTACATGGCATACTTTATGGTTCGTCTAATGGGTTCTGGCTTATATATTGCAGCGGTAAATAAAGATGAGTTGCTTCAAATGGTTAGATTTGGAGCTGAAATGGTTTTCAGTTCCAAAGATAGTACAATTACAGACGAGGATATTGATAGAATTATCGCCAAAGGAGAAGAGGCAACAGCAGAGCTTGATGCCAAGATGAAGAAATTTACTGAAGATGCAATCAAATTTAAGATGGATGATAGTATGCAATTTATGACTTTATATTTTAGCTTTGAAAATAACAATGGCCTGATGCTTTAATGTTTTATTCTTTAAGCTGTTTAGTAGTTTGGAGTTCCTAATTGCCTCTACTTTCTTCTTGTAGCTGCCGAGTTATATGACTTTGATGATGAGAAGGTAAAGTTGCATATTATCGTTTCTTTACTCTTTGACAATATTTTATTTAGCATTATATCAAACCTACTCTCCCTTGCCTTTTTATCTATTTAACTAACACTGACAATTTTCCTTTAAATAAAGGACGAGAACAAGTTTGATTTCAAAAAAATTGTGAGTGAAAACTGGATTGAACCACCAAGAAGGGAGCGGAAGCGCAAGTAAGAATTTTCCTTTACATTTTATGCATCTAATTTTATGAATCACGTTTTTATGACATGATATACTGGTGCGGGTCTTGTAGTTACTCAGAGTCTGAATACTTCAAGCAAACTATGCGCCAAGGTGGTCCCAGTAAACCAAAGGAGCCCCGCATTCCTAGGATGCCACAGTTGTAAGTTTATACACACCTATTTTTCCTTTTAAATTAGTACTTTTGTTATTACTGATATTTTTTGCTCTTCTCCCAGGCATGATTTCCAGTTTTTCAACATGCAAAGACTGAGTGAGCTGTATGAAAAGGAAGTACGCTATCTCATGGTAGGTGTACATAAAATGAATTTGTTATATGTTTTTTAGGTTAAGCGTGAGTAAATCCTGTTCAGTACTAATTTTATAAAATTTCAGCAAACACATCAGAAGAATCAGGTTAAGGACTCAATAGATGTTGATGAACCAGAAGGTACACGAGTATTCTGCAGAGTAATGTTTTGATTTGCTTTTGCCTGTATATTGTTGATTTTAATTATGATGTATTGGATGTTTAGAGGTGGGAGATCAATTGACTACTGAAGAGATGGCAGAAAAGGAACAGCTGCTAGAAGAGGTGAACAATACCCCTCCTTTTTGCAAACTAGACTTTCATATCATGTGGACCTATTTTTGAGTTTTGTTATTTGGTCAATATAGGGATTTTCATCATGGAGCCGAAAAGATTTTAATACCTTTATCAGGGCCTGTGAAAAATATGGTCGAAATGATATAAAAGGTATTGCTTCTGAGATGGAAGGAAAAACTGACGAGGAAGTTGAAAGATATGCTAAGGTCTTCAAAGAAAGATACAAGGAATTAAATGGTATGTTACAGCCAACTTTGTGTGACTGAAACAAACCTTTGTTGTATGTTTGGACATGTAATCAGAACAGTAGCCAAATCCAAACCTGTGTATATCTGTTAATCTGCGGTTATCTTTTTCCAATTCAATTTACTTGTTTCATATAGCCAATAACTTGCACAATTTATATTTTGATATGGACTTATTAGTGCTATGTTAAGTTATAAATGGATTGTATTTTAAGATAAGTGTTATGGTAAGTTAAAATGCAGCATATTTCTGCATCTATTGTCAGTTATTTTCATATGTATGCGTGATTTATCAATTGTAGCTTGAAATTAGTTTCTCATTAGAACGTTAATGTTCTCCCTAATTTGTTCAATTTGAATCATTTTCTACAGATTATGATAGAATTATCAAAAACATCGAGAGGGGGGAGGCTAGAATTTCTCGGAAGGATGAGATCATGAAAGCTATTGGAAAGAAATTGGACCGCTACAAGAACCCTTGGCTAGAGTTGAAGGTCCAGTATGGACAAAACAAAGGAAAGCTATACAATGAAGAATGTGATCGATTCATGGTATGATTTTTTCATTTATTTCTTCATACCCACCACTGTCATTCCACAATTTTGAAAATCTTACTTTTTCCTGCTATAAATTTGCAGATATGTATGGTGCACAAACTTGGCTATGGTAACTGGGATGAGTTGAAGGCTGCGTTTCGAACATCACCCTTGTTTAGATTTGATTGGTTTGTCAAGTCTCGAACAACACAGGAACTTGCAAGGAGGTGTGACACACTCATTCGGTTGGTAGAAAAGGAAAACCAGGAATTTGATGAGAGGGAGAGACAAGCTCGCAAAGAGAAGAAACTTGCCAAGGTTAGTATTTCTCTGTTTACTAAGATTGTATTCATTGTGAATTTTCCTTGTACTAAAGTTTGACAATCTTTCAGAGTTTGACTCCAACAAAGCGGGCTTTGGCAAGACAGACTGAGAGTCCATCTTCCGCAAAGAAGCGAAAGCAGTTAACTATGGATGATTATGCCAACACGGTAAGGATACTAAAATATGTGATATATTGTTTCCTGCTTGCTCAATTTGCTCTCTGCTTTCTTCCTACTGAAGCATATTGTGCTATTATTGTAGGGCAAGAGGAGAAAATAGATGGACGCATGACCTAAATTACAAAAGGAGCCGCTTTCTTGATTTGTGTAGGCTACAAGCATCATTTTGAATAGGGTTCAAGACATTATACAATGATCGGATGTTAAGTGTTTATAAATTCATTAGCAAACCATTTAAGCTTATAACAGTTAGTTTATTGAATGTGCAACTTTATCTAGCACTATTTTGTAGTAATTATGCATTAGGCTAATGTTTTTGAAAGTTGGTTTGACTATCAAAGCCTCAATGTTTTGATGTCAAATGAAGGTTATGTACTTTCAACATTTTAATGTACAATGGCTAAAGTCTTGCTTACTGCAAAGTGGTTGCTTTTTCGTGTTATTATGCTAGTTCTCTGTCTCTATCTATCTGAACACTTTTCATTCAATCACAAACTATATTAGTAGGTATGTATCTAACTAAATGTTAGGTTATTTCACTCAAATTTTCTACTAAGGCATGCCCAAAATTTATCAAACATTTAGGGAAAAACATTGTGATTTCAAATGTATACATTAAAAAAAAACATTATGTCTGCCTCCAAAAAACTAAAATAATTATGTCGTTTAAAAAATATGATGCCGTATGAAAATGCACGTTTAGAATTATGTGATAATATATGCACGTGGAAAGATTGCTCCTCTTACCATGTCAACTTTTGTAAGATGGGAGGGTAGAAAGGTGAATTCACTAATCTAAAGCAACTTGTATCTTTGTTACACAATTACACCTAATCTCCCACTTGCCTGAGATCCATGACGGAAAGGGCAATTTCCAACGATCGAACAAAGAACACAACAAAATTTTTCCACTACAAGACAATCACCACAATAATGCTATATATGTAGACAACTCATATTAGAATAGACACAAAATAAACATCTTATTACATAGACTACAACAAACAAAGAGAATCCTATAAGCTAAGGCAAAATTATTGTGAGACTTAAGATTACCATATAAAGATGAATTAAATTCAATCCAAAAACCAAAGAGCCATTCATCATGAGACTTAAGATTACCATATAAAATATCTACATATTAACCATATTTAGTTAATACAAATTGACACTACCAGAGTCTAACACAAATAGTTGGGGGTATACTAAGTATGTGAGCGATGTAAATTCCGAACGATATAAAAAGTAGTCATAGTAATCATGCGGAAGATGATAACGAGACAATGAACATTTTTTTGGTATATATAAGCCGAAAACATAGAGACTCGGACATACAATATAATAAATATAACTGTACGAGATAATAACATGTGATCGACAACAATGACACCCACAAAACCAAATCCACTAAGCCAAAAATTAGACGCCTTTTGATGATGCTCTATGCAACATGAACCTAGAAATCTTTAGTAAATAAACAAGAAGGATGTTGAATTCACATTATGCAGCATGATTACATTTTTTTAATACCCCAAATCCACACTAACTTCAATTTATCCCCTACCTTTTTTTTTTGTTTTTTGAAATTTGAGATTGTTTCCTTCACATGATGATGACTCAAAGATGAATAAGCAAGCTAATTTGGTGGTGTGATGTTTGTTTTGTTCATTCATTTGTACCATCAAAGCTTCCCATTGCATTTGCTCTTTTCTTCTCTCTCCAATTCTCACCCCATACTCTTGCTTCCGCAACTGCGCGTTCTCTATCCAGGTCGCGGTTCCTTGGAGTCTCTCTACCTTTTCCGGTATTTACAGGGCTGTCTCTCTGAGAATCGCGCCTTTCTAAATCATCTAATCCCCATTTTCTCCCTGATCCACCGCCACCAGTGTCACTCCTTCCCAATTCACTTGGATCCCTACCTTCTCTCTTCCTGAAGTCAGGTGAGTTTCTATGGGTAGAAGGGGAACCAAGTCGTGCACGGTCGGGACTATCCACACTATCTGATATGCTCCTTCTGTCATCCCTCATCCTAGGGGTTGATGGACCGCCCCTGTTTGACTGACTGCCTGCATTCGGGTCGAATGTTTGGGAAGCCAGATATGTGAGAGCAGTCACAACATCTCCAATAAGAGGTCTTGTGGCAGCTTGTTCCTGCAAACACATTGCTGCAACTGCGAGTGCTTGGTACAGTCCCCGCATTGGATATCTGCCTTGAAGTAGTGGATCAGCCATTTTCGGAAACTTCCTGCGGTCTTTAAAAAGAGGTCGTGCCTACATAGTTCCATGCAACAAGAATATGAAGACAAATGGTGGTAAAAAATTTATAACTAGCCCGTTGGTTACAGTTTATAAAAAACAGTCTTTTAAGTGTTACCATCTGTTACAGTTTTGAGAATCTATGCCCAATTTACTTTGTGAAAACATTTTCCATTTTTATGTTCTAAAGTTTTTGTTAATTTTTCAAGATAATAGACTCTCAAAGTGAACAATTGTGTGTAGTTTTTTTGGAAACAATGGAAATGTAAAAGAATTGTTTTCACTATATTTAGAAATACATCATCCCTAACTAACATTTCATCTTCTCTCCTATCACACAGGTTTACTTCAAGAGAATCACATCCTATTAAAAAGTTAAAAATGAATGTATTTAAGGACATGAAAGTAGAAATGTTTTCAAAAAGTAAATGAGGCCTAATAAAAATATAAAATTGTTTCAAATCAGAAGCTGTTATAAGTAGCTTCTCTTAAATATCATATTTTATAGTAATTTCCATTACAGTAAACAAACACAGAATACTTATGTTTTTCTTAAAAAACATTGAAAGAGAAAATCATGTTTTTTGTAATCTGTAACAAACGGGTCCGTACAAGTAAACTTAGAAGTTGATCAAAATGTTAACATAAAAACCAATATACTTAGAAAATGAAAATATACACAAGGATGAGAAGGTAAGGTACTCACCCATGCCACAAGATTATGCTCTCCATGCCCACGCGTATTATCAATGGCCTTGCGCCCGGTAATGAGTTCAAGGAAGACAACTCCAAAACTATAGACATCAGATTTCAGAGTAAGTTGACCAGTCATAGCATATTCTGGAGCACAATAGCCATATGTTCCCATTACTCGTGTGGATACATGAGTCTTGTCACCAACTGGACCAAGTTTCGCCAACCCAAAATCTGATAACTTGGGATGAAAACCTTCGTCTAAGAGGATGTTGGATGATTTTAAGTCTCTATATATTACAGGAGGGTTTGCCTTGTCATGCAAATATTCCAATCCCTTGGCTGCACCAGCTGCTATTTTCATCCTTGTGTTCCAGTCTAGAGGTTCTTTGTCAGGAGGAAGATCTGAAAACAGATTCAGAGTCAGAATGTAAAGCTCGATATCATGTCAAAGTATCATGCTAAAGTTACTATAGTTACTACATAATGTGTTTGCTACAGAGTCAACTTAATAATTGGAATAGAAGGGTCTTGTTTAAGAACTGTTGAGAGTTTTATTTTATTATTTTTTAGTTCCTCGAAATTGTAATTAGGAGTTCAAATTCAAATTTCAGATGGCAATCCAAACATGACCTATCAAATTTGAAAAAATGAAAATAAAAAAGTAGTCATAGATGTAGTCAATGTCATTTTATTTATACATAAAATTGTAATCCTGATTCATGAATGAAGGGAAATGAATATATGAGTGACTCCCCCATAATAGTAATAATTTACCAGAAATGTACAATCTAAATAATCTTTTAGCTTACTCCTTAAACAGTTGGGGACTAATTCGAGAAAAGAAAATGACACTAAATTACTATGACCATGCACAATGTTTAAGACTTATCTAATCATTCCAAAGAAGATTGATTGAATAATGATAAAATCAACACACAGATAACAACTACCATCCTGGATCATCTAATAGCATGAGCATCCCGTATTAGGAAAGTTCACTACTACCAATCTACCATTACTGAAACCAAATTTAACTATAAAAACTTACATGAATTCTACAATTCTACATTGCAGCTTAAGACTTCGATACAAACTACTAGACTAGCACCGCTACTATCTCAATTCGAAAAAATTGCTTGGCAATGAGTTAAGCATTATAAAGAGTCCATAACGACTTCTAATTTCAATAAAAGCTTCAGCAAACAAGTAACTTTCCTTGTTTGAGGTAAACCATGTTAACCTACCACCTAGCAAGGTTAGGCAATCATTTTCCATAATCACCAAATGGTTACTCCAAAGCACTAGTAGTCAGTCTTGCACAAAGAATAATCTATGTTTTAAATGCAAAAACATTAATTAATATGTGGTTCTAGAAAATAATGAACATTCTTCATTCTCTGTTAAATTACATTTTTTATCTGTCAGTGCCTAAATAAACAAAATAAAAGGCCGACTTCCGGCCAGTCAACTTTGAATAGTCAAAGACTAGTCCCCATTGGTCAACTTCCTAGCCTATTGATACATGGTTTTCTCATTGAGAGTAATTATGAGCCTCACATTTAACAGAACTTACATCATGATTTTGTGAATCCAACCATAACAACATTTCCATCTTTTCTAAATCATAAAATAGAAAGTATCTAAAATGGTGATGCTCTAAAAATATTCATGCCACTAATTGAACCCAAGATGCAATAACAGCCGAGTGCTATTTGAAGTTTTGAACAATACAATGTCATGTAAACAACCTAAAACTTTGGAACAGTATAAAGTGCAAACAATCCAATAGAGAGACATCTATCATCCAATAGTTCAAAGTAATCACTGATAGTCTGTGATATATGATGGTTATTCAAAGACTATGATGGCCATGTATGGTTATTCAAAGACTATGATGGCCATGTACTCATGTCAATTACAATTTTACCCATTTTAAATGGCATACAAACATAACTATTTTGTTCAATAACATTAAATTTGACTATAGAGCACAGTAAAGTTTCCATTTAACAAAGAATCCTAAACTTCCCGTTTCCACGATTACCTTTTAATCCTATAAGTTATAACTTTCCTTTTGATATTTGAGAGATTATATATTTGAACCAACATGAAATTCAATATTCTATAGCCGCATTAGCATAATATGAAAGCACATTTATTCATGAATCATTAAAGGAAAGCAATCTGACCATGTAAATGATCCTCCAAAGATCCCAATGGCATAAATTCATAAACGAGCAGCCGCTGATCACCATCAGCGCAATAACCAATCAAATTCACAAGATTTGGGTGATGTAAGAGGCTGAGCATGAGAACTTCCACCAAAAACTCTCGATTTCCTTGAAGTCCATTCCGGTCAAGTTGTTTTACAGCAACTACCTGCAAAGAAAATGATTCATCCACAAAAGAAGGAGAGTTATAGTAATAAAGCAATACTTAAATGGGAAATTGGTGATTGAGCGATAAAATTTTGAAGCCCGAAATGCTAACTATAACGTGAAAAATGGAAAATTGGTGATTGAGCGGTTTTGAAGCCTAAAGTGTTAACTTTTAAGTGAAAAATGGAAATTCTTATTCATAGAAAAGGCATTATTAGGCCGAGATTCAGTATATCATAAGTCCACAATTTTAGTAGCAGCAATCAGAACTTACCTGTCCCGTGGTCTCAAGGCGACCTTTGTAAACACGTCCGAAACCTCCTTCGCCTAATAAACACTCTGGCCTAAAATTCTTTGTAGCAGCTGCAAGCTCTCGGAATGTAAATGTTTGTGCAGCAATATGTGCCGTTGGTCCATCCTTTTGAACTGGTGTTTCCTTCTTAGAATCTGAGACACTTTTTGATTTTGATTTATCTACATGAGTAATTAAAGATAAGTAATCAGATAATCAAAACATTGAGAAGTTGATGCCATTATGTTATTGCTCCGAATCATTATATGCAGTCAGGCACAGTAACATATTAAAATCAGCCTTAAGACCATATACTAGTTTACCGTAGAGTACACCAGCAAATATATCTGTGTTAAATAACTCAATATTCAATAACAAGGTTTTCATTGTTAAATCATGAATCACACCCCACTAAAAAGGTTTTTTTTTGTTCTCACCCCCTGGTTCCTAGGGGAAGGGGGCCCTAGTAGTCCAGAGTTCGGGGAAACTACTGGCATCAAGTGGCTCCAGTCCCTTCCCAAACTCAGTTGCGGGGGATCAAACCATAGTCCTACCTACCAAGTCCAACGTCAATCACCAATGGACCAACTAACGTTTGGTAATGTTTTGATGAATCCAATTATCCCTAGCAGCACAACTACCATAAATGATAAATCTATCTTCTAGACAAACCAAATATCTGACTACATAAGGACATTATTATACATATATTTCGAGGTAAGAATAATCTTTCTTAATATTATATATCTATCTACTACATTGAAGAACACTTTGCTGAAAGTGCAGCTACTATACCCTGCATCGATTTTGCATCCCGCAATTCTTAAAATGTGATATACCGGTCAAATCATATGCCGATTTTACAAAGGAGCAGATCATCAACAATGTTACTAGAACCTATATTAAAAATGAAATTCAATTATAAAACTAAGTGAAACCAAAACCTATCACAATTCACAACTACCATCATCATAATTCATAACAACAACTTCAAATGAACAGATCAAATCAACAAACAACTTAGGCAACAAAATTAAGTCACTAAAACAAATAAAAACACAAAATTGAACAAAATTAAACACAATACAACACTAAAAAAAAAAGGGCATAATCAAAAAACAAAAAAAATAATAATAAAAATTCAAAATTTAGTATCTAACCTGAGCTAACCCTAGTAGGGTGATGAGATTGAGGAAGAGAAGCTTCTTTAACAGTCTCTTTCTTTGAAACTTCTTTTACAGCATTATTGTCCTCCTTGTTGGATGATCCAAAACAAGGAAAACAACCACCCATATCAATCAAATCTATAATCAAAATCACTTTTTTAACAAAACCCAACAAGGATTAAACTCTTCTAAACAAACCCTAATCACTATTAGCTTCAAAACACAGTCAAAATACAAAGACCCATATGAAAAAATTTCATAAAAATCAAAACTTTTTTTTTCTCTCACTCTAAAATTTTTTCTCTCTCTAAGCTAAAAGTAGTTGTGGTTGAAGATGATCTTCATGAAGCCATTAAAGGGGAAGATCGAGAGTAAGATGGTGAAGAAGCAGATCAACCAATTGAAGAAAACTGAAAGACAAAGAAGGTAAAGGAAGAAAAATAAAATGAATAAATATAATAATAATAATAATAATAATAATAATAATAATAATAATAATATAGAAGAAGAATAACCAAAAAGGCAAAAATAAAATTAAATAAAAAAAACGTGGTAAGAATTTTCAAAATAGGAATTTTTATTTTATTGAATCAAAAGGAGGATTATTTTTAATTGTTAAAATAAAAAGGTGGATAGGTTTTGATGTGGAAAAAATAAAAAAAATTAAAGACCTAAATCTTTGTGTGACAAATGGTAATTAATTTTTAGTCAAAAAGAAATTGTAATTAATTTTTATAAAAAAAAACGTGTTATAAATTTTTTATATTTACGAGGTTTCATTTCTTTTGACCAAAATATTTAGGAGGTTTAATTATCGTTGAATTCAAACTTTCTTAGTCAAATGTTATATTACTTTAATTTAAAACTTAAATAATTAATTGATCCCTGTAAATTTGCGTTTTGTTGATTTTAGTCTCTGTATGGTTTATTTTTTAGAATTAATCTCTCAAAGTTAAAATTATTTTGATTTTAGTCCTTAAAGCTAAAATTCGCAAGTTTCTTGAGAATTTTCTTTGGAATTTTCTTACGGATTTTAATTTTAGAGATTAAAATCAAAATGATTTTAACATTCATGAGTTATATCTAAAAAAACAACATATAGTGATTAAAACCAAAAACACGAGATCTATCCCATCCAATTTAGCGAGGGAATAGTCGCTGCATTCGGCGGTGGATACCCCAGTCTCGACAAAAAAAAACCAAAAACACGAGAACTAATATGATCAATTGATTATTTAAACCTTAGTTTAATTCCTCTCATCAATTTTTTTGTCAGATAATTTAATGACTAGAATTTTACTTCTTAAAAAATGAATAAATAGACATATCAGAGTTCGAACCTCAATCCTTGTACATTACGTGCATTATTCATATAAACCGAGTTAAACTCACGTGAACAAATTTCCCTCACCAATTTACTAGCATGCATTATTTATTTAAACCTTTTAATACAATATATGTCATTAAGTATGTTAAGCTACCAAGCATTAGGTAGTTCCGTAGTTGTTATGGTGATTGACGCTGTATTTAGTAAGAATAAATAAAGTTTAATATTGTGTAGCTGCATTTGTGTTTCAGGTAGGACTTTAAACTTTCTTGTATTTATGAGCTTTTATACAATTTTTATTACTCTTTTTTCAATAAATTATTCATATTTATTGCATTTCAATTCACCAAATTAATCATCTAACTATCATTAATAAGAACATTTTAATAAACAAACTCATTTTATTATTGAAATCAACAAAACTAATCGTTTTCTTAAAAAGTGTAAAAACATTTAAAGGGTCATCTATTGTGAGATGAAGGAGTAGTGGTTTAATTTAATTTCTCTCATCAAATTTTTGTCCTTAGTAGTTAAAATTTTATCCATAAAGATGAATAAATGGACGTAACATAGATCGAACATCAATCCCTATAAATTATATAATATATTCCTATCAACTGAGTTAAACTCACGGGACAATTTCTCTCATCAATTTACTAGCATGCATTATTTATTTAAAATTTTTAATACAATATATGTTAAGCTAACCAATGATACTAAGCTTTTAAAATCGAGTCCAAACTTAAAAAAAAGCATTTTGTATATGATAGTAGAAATAGATAATAGATAATAGATTATACAAGAGTCTTGAATATTGTTAACTTATCAAGTCTGGTTGATATTAACCTTTTATCACTTTTATTGCTAAAACATACTACTATTAGAGATTCAATTGTTCTCTCCAAGACTCCAACTAATGCCCGTTGGCACTACGGCAAAATGGAAGTTACACCAGCATAGATTCGTTGCTCATCTCTTATGAAAGATCATTTACACTGTTTACATATGATTCTCCTCATTCCAATGAGCTTTGGTTTCGTTTAGGAATGAGAGTACATACCATTTTTTTCTTCCTAACAAATGCCACAACTTGGGCTAAGAAGATGATATTTGGTATTTTCTCTCTCTTATTTTTTGTAGGTTTATGGCATGAGTGTTGGAGAATAACAGTATTTTTGAAGAACATCCACGGTGTTGGGGGAAAACCTCAACAAAGAACAACTCAACAAAGAACTAAGAGAAGAACTGAACTAATTGTGTTGAAAAAGTTTATTGAGAAAAGTGTTGTTTACAGAGATCATTTTAACACCTATTTATAGGTGAAGTAAGTTTAACTACTTCCTAATAACAAGGAAACTAACAACTAACTAAGTCCAGCTGGCATAACTGCCAAACAGCTGAGACTTACTACCTTAAAAGAAACAAAATACAATAAACCAAAAAAAAATCAGAAAACTGCACGTGCTTCTGATGCTCTGCTTCTGATCAGAACAGCTTCTGATCATGTCTGCTTCTGATAAGGTCTGCTTCTGATAAGCTCTGCTTCTGATAGGCTCTGCTTCTGATACGCTGCTTCTCATGCGCAGCTTCTAAGACAGTTTGAATTATATGAGAACCAATACACGGTAGATCCAAGAAGTGGTTTGGAAGACTCAAGCTCTGTATGACGAGTTCATTATATTTTGCCAACCTATGAGTTTTGATAAATCTATGAATCGAATTCTAGCACATTGGACACCACCTCCTGAGGGTCTCGTCAAAATTAATGTGGATGGCAGCTTTCTTGAAACAACTTCTGTCTAGGAGCTGGTGGAGTGGTTTGTGACCATGATGGTAGATGGATGGCAGGGTTCACTCACTTTGAAAATGGTGGCGATCCACTATTGGCGGAACTTCGTGCTATTCAACTTGGGATTGAAGCTTGTTATGATCTTGGATTTACAAATCTCATTTGTGAGAGTGATTGTTTAGAAGCGGTAAGCCTTATTTACAATCTCAAAAGCATAAGTTTGCATTGCATGTGTATGCATATGTATAACGAGAAATCTCAAAAGTCATATACCATGAGACTGTAAACTTAGTTCACATTTTGAGAGAATAGAATATATATATATATATATATATATATATATATATATATATATATGTGTGTGTGTGTGTGTTGTCTTTATAGCTAAAGGAGACTGGATACTCTGCTTACTCATCTCATTGGAATTGTCCTCCAACTAACTTAGAGTTTCTCCTTCATCGAAATAAACTAGCTATTTAATTTTTTTTCTTTTCTTTTGCTTTGTTACTTTTGTAACTCCACCTAAAAAAATTGTTTTCAATATATTTTCAGAAAACATTATCCACCTTGTGGCTAAGTGTTAAAATTTAAATTGAAAAAGAAAAATATTGTTAAGGTAACATTTTTCACTTATGACTTAACCATGTTTCAAGTTTCAACTGTGGATAACTCTATTTTGTGTGGAAAAAATCACGTAGCAATGAATTTTTAAAATTTAAATAGGAGTAATTCATATGTTGATTTTTCGTAAATTCAAAAAATAAATTTGACATGAAAGTAATAAAAACTAGAATTATATTTTCAAAATAATTATGGTTTATCTTGGGTGGGCCGGGCTGAAGAACTGATTTCCAACAAACAAGCCCATTTTCAAGATCCGGGCCTTAGCTTCTTTAGATACATAAAGCCCACGAAATGATGAAAATTGCTCTTTAGGCTCTTTAATATGCTCCCACACCCCCAATAATTTTAAAATACCCTTAAAATTTGACTTCAACCTGCATCGTTTTTAAAATGCGAAATTGTTTTTGATTCGTATTTTAAAATACGAACTCGTTCAATTTCGTATTTTAAAATACGAATGGACTATTTCATATTTATCTAATGAGGATTTGCATACAGATAAACTTTTTCCAAACAATTGAGAACCAATCACCTCCAAAGCCAAGGGAAGACCATGACAGTAAGATTCTGCACGTTTTGCAATATGCACATGAGTTGGATCAATTTTTTTTATTTTTAAATGCATTCCAACTAAATAATTCAAGAGCCTTTTCATTTTTAAGCTGTTTAACCTCATATACTTTTACAATCCCATGAGTAGCTAGCAAATGCTTGTCTCTTGTAGTGACTATGATCTTGCTGCCAAAGCCAAACCAATCATGTCCTCCTACAAACGCTTCTAACTGCTGTGCTTTGTCAACATTATCAAGAATCAAAAGGACTTTTTTTCTTTGGAGTCTCCTTTTAATTATTGACATTCCTCCGTAAAAATCTCCCATTTTAATATTCTTCTCCCCCAGTATTTCAGAAAGTAGTATTTCTTGTAAGATCATTCAAATGAGTGAAGAATTTTTGAATCCAAGTTTGAACACGCAAAAATCGCTTCAAAAATCACAAATCTGAGCAATGGTGTGAGGTTGAGGGTTTGAGTGAACAATGAACATGTCAGGCCTGCAACTGTCATATAACACGAGTGTTCGTATTTTATGGTACGAAATTGAGCGAGTTCATATTTTAAAATACGAACTGGACTCACTTCGTATTTTAAAATACAAAACCAAGTTTCAGTTCGCATTTTAAAATGCGAAATCACACAACATAGCTTAAAATAAAAACACTTCGTTTTTTCAAGGTGTATGCGTTTTGTATGTTATAGTGCTTTCGATTTGTATAATACGAATCAAATTCCATTTCGTATTTTAGGATGCGAAGGATATTTTCGTCAGTTTGAGGGGTGTGGGAGCATATTGAGGGGCGGGAAGAGCAATTTTCCGAATTGATGTGATTGGAAGTTTATCAATTTTTTTATTTTGGTACATGGAAGTTTATTAATTCTATCCCAATAATTAGTATTGCACCCTAACATTTTTTTATAAAATCCCCAAAAACCTTTTTATTATACAAACTTCTTCTTGCAACCTCAATTTCCCTTTTCAGTTTTACGAGCAACTATAAAAGTGACTTTTGCAACTTTTTTTGGATGATTTTTTTTTAAACATGTTATTGGATTTTCATGTGTAAGGAGAGTTTCATGATGATCGATGAATCCATTTGTGTTGGGTCATCGATTGGAAGTCTTACTGGGTTAGATCAATACATTGATTTTTGAGCAATTTTACAAGTGACTTTTGACACTACTCTTCTACCCAAAACCTTAAGACAATGAGTTAATGTGTCCTCTCACTTATAAATTGTTCAACTTGAACTCTTCAAACCAATGTGGAACTTAACTCACATTTGATATATCTCAACAATTTGAAGTACTACATTGAAAGTTATGAACCTATTATAAGAGTTTATATAGGACTGGACAATCCCTCTATTTTAATCATAGTTTTGAAGTAGAATTATGTTCGGTTTGTATCAATTGATATCAGAGTCTAATTCAATCGTAATATATTAGTGGCCACGTTTGGATTTACCATCGACCCCTTAGTGGCCACGTTTGGATTTACCAACAAATGAAGAAAAATTATGTTATAAATTATAGTTAGTTTCTTGCTCTTTCCTTTTTTTATTGTAAAAGCTCTAGGTTGATAGTTTTGATAGAAAAAGTAGCTTATCAATTAATCTTGTTGGATATATTATGCCATCCCCTTTACCATATGCTTGTGGGTTTGAAAGAGATGGTAATAAGGCATTTGTGGTGAAGTAACAATCAAAGCACGTAAGACAGAGTCAGCCCTCTGCGTTGCTTAATTACTTGGATTAATGGAATATATGGAATAATATTATAGTTGGTTTTAGAGAATCTTTTCTTGATAACTACTTTACTAGTAACGCACATAGCTTACTTTTTGTTAGAAACATTATGGCATGCAACAAACTATTCACCTATTATCTACAATAAATTATATCCCCGTAATTTGTCAAAAAAATTTATATATTTCCGTAAACGTAGATCAGTTGATAAAGATATCATGTTTTATATACAAAGTTGAAGTTCGAACCACAAATATTTATTCAAGAGTGAAGGTTCTAACAACTATACTATTTGATCTAAGAAAAAAATTATAAGCAAGGTTGATCAAATTACATATAAAAGAAGATAGTGTATCACATTTAAATTATGCAATTTCAAGAACTTTATTCTGTTTCATTTAATATAATTGTTCATGTTCTTATATATATTATCCAGGCGACCATATTTATAACTTTTTTTCAATACTATATATAGTATTTATTTTGAACATAATAAAATCGTTTTTTTAATGGAGGTTCACCTTGTGGTTGCGGCTAGTATGTGGTGGTTAAAAGTGGGGAGCTATTGAGATGAATCTAACAGTTTGGATTAGTTTTTTGGTCTTTGATTTTATGAGAGTTGGTGCACTGTAATTATTGTGAATTATCTTCGAACTCCGTGCTGTGAATTGAACTCTCTATTAGCCCTGATTCATGTAATTGGATCTTGGGTCTATCCAGAATAATATTGAACGTGTTTTTAAGATAACTCAAATTTAATATTTTTGAATTGATTTAGGGTCCATCTACTATGATATCTAAAAAATGTCCAAAGGCGAACTGTTTAGATAATTTTGTAAAAAAATAAATTTTATAAAATAAAAAATAGATAACAAATGTAATGTTTTAATTATTTTATCAAAAAAATAAATAAGATCGACCTTTAAATCAATACTATATTATTAGACCCCTCAATAATTATATTTTTTATAGAACATCACAATATGTTGTAATTTTAAGCACATGACATGTCTCAAATATCATACTACTATAAAATAAGAGTGTACATGTTTCTGTAAGCATAATTTAAGAGATATTACATATAAATATATTATATGTAGTGATTAAAATTTGAATGCTAATTATATCATATGAACCTCTTAAAAATAATCTAAATGTGAACATTTATAATATGGAAAATGCTAAACAGTGCTCCTGAGGTACTAGTTAAGCTCCTTAAAAAGGAAATTATGTCTTGGAACCTGTGCATTCAATATCCCTATTTTGGAACTTGTGCATTACTTTTATCTTTTATTTCTTTTTTTTAGTATGTTTAACAAGTGCCAAGTGCCCGGGGGCACTGTTTAGCATCACCCTTATAATATTTCTTTAGTAGAAAATAAATTTTATAATAATAAAAAGTAAAAAAAAAAAACAAAAATAGTATTTTGTTGGAATATAGTAAATTAAAAATAATCTGATGCACCATTAAATCTAGCCCATATTAAACCTCTCATCAAATAACCTTATTTGCAAATGATATAAAATAATCAAATACTACAATCCTACTCGATATGATAATCACCAAGCTACCTATCCAAAATCTTGTCAAGAAAAAGTCACCTATCCAGAATGTTGCATTTTTTTTTTAATTTTTTAATTCTCTAGTTTCTAGGAAAGACCATAATAATTTAGAGTTCGATCACAAAATAAATAAAACTTATTTAAAGTCAGTTCGAAATTCATTAACTATATATTTAATCCCTATATATTTTTTTGAACGGCAAACAAATTTTATCATATATAAGTAAGGAAAAAGTACAAGTACTCTACCCACACACGTAGAAGAAGTACAGATAATACTCTACCTAATATATCATTAACCGAATAGTTTATCTTAATTAATGTTGCATTATTTTTGTGCTAACAAATTTTGTTTGTCTAATAATGAAGTACAGTACCCCAATAGCATATTGAAGGGCCGCACTACATGTTGATGGAACAACTCTATATAAGATGAATATTTCTTTTTTGATGTAATAGTTAGAATATTTCTTCTATAAAAATTTTAGAATATTTCTTTTCGGGAAATTTATCCATATATAATTATATATGCATGTATCAAATCAAGGATAAGGAATATATCCATCTTAATTTTGAAATGAAAGCGACAAGAACATACATTACATGTCATGTAGCTTGTTGCCACGTACTCCCACATAAAATTTTCAATTTTCTTATACTCTCCCCGTACCAAAATATATGTCGTTCCAACATTTTTACGCATATTAAGAAATTTGTAATTTCTATAAATTTTATCAAAATTATACATGTTTTTCATTTTTTACCCTTTCTCTCTTTTTGTTGGTATATGAAAAAATAATAAAGTTGGAGAGAGAGTAGTGATTTATGTTGGTAAAAAGAATATAAATGCATGGGTAATTTAGAAAGATCAAAATTAATGTTATATTGATATTGTAAAACGACATATATTATGGTATAACTTTTTTTTTTTAAAACAACATATATTATAGTACGGAGGAAATATCAATTTTTAAATTTATTTTATTTCTAAATTAATGGGTATGCATCCTCATCTTCATATCTTACAATTTTGTTTTTGGTTTATAACCTTTACATGTCACACAGTACTACAAAAAAGAAAGAGCAACAATGATTTGTTTATTTATTTATTTATTTTTGACAAGAGAAACAATGTTTTATTAAAATTTGTTAAACTTTTTGAAAAATACTTGCATGCACGAGTCGTGCAATGTGACGACATCATGTAGAGAGACAATTCTATATCATTAACTATTATTTTTTTTTAATTTTTTTTTTTATAAAATATGGTGATGTTGTGATGTATGTCGTACTCTTGTGCTATATAGCACTACGGATCTTTTTTTGTTGAGATCGCTTGCACTTGGAAGAAAATATTATTAACCATCAAGAGCAACTTTTTTGCCTCAGACTTCATACGCTGATCTCACAATTTATACTTCCCTTTCGGAAAATATTAGTGAATTTTTAAGAAGCGATTTCGTTGATTTTTTTTTTGTAAGATTTAGTTTTCTTTCATTTCTTCTTCTTTAATTGTCTTATTTTTTTTCTTCTTCATCCCTATCGCTGTAACAAAAAAAATCAATGTTTTGCGCCTGCCTTTAATTGAGAACCCTCTTATTAAAATAGTTACAAGAGAAAAAAAAATCAATTGATATATTTTTATTTTGGTTTTCACTCTCTGTTGCTATGAGAAGGGAGCCCTAGTAATTTAGAGTTCGGCCGCGAGGTAAGTAAAGCCTGACCAAGAAATTGTTCCACCCAAAAATCAAACCCGAGTTCTCCCGAAATCCGTCATTTGGTAAAACTCATTAACCACTTAAGCCCATACACACGAAACAATATTATTGCACACCTAATAAGAGGTAATTGAGATGATATGATTATATTGTAAATGTAAACAATAATTAATGAAGTGTTTTATTATCTATATATACACATATCTTATCCATCGAGTGTTTAATTTAATTTATATATAGGATAGATTATTTATGATTATTCTCAAATATATTTTTTGTACATAGACATAATAACAAACCACTAGTAACGTACTCACGCACATAAAATGGAGAGATAAGGTTCGAACTTTGGTTATAAATGTCTAATCTAATGATTTTATTATTTTTTGTCAGTTGAACTAAAATTTATGGACATTATCCTCAAATTGTTATTCATCGCAAAAAAAGGAAAGAAATAAATAAACAATACACTCAAATATAGAACTCAAAATTATATATACTGTGGAGGGAAATAACATTTTAATACAATGCATATTCTTAAAGCTAGCCCCATGGTCTCACAAAAAAAGAGGGCTTGGTTAATTATAATATCATAAAAAAGGCCGTTTTTGGCTGTTTGCATTTGCACTAGAATGTGAGCTTCCATTTGGAGTTTTCTAAAGCCAAAGAGCACCAGCATCTCTAAGCATTTTCTTGAGTGTACCATTAAGATGAAGGGTCATGATTATGTTAGCTGAACCCACAAACTTGCCACCAATGAACACTGCTGGAACACTAGGGTTACACCCTAATCTTATGAGAGCCCATTCCATTTCCTTTCCTCTCTTATCTTCATCTAGCTCATAGATTGCTGGACCAACTCCTTGCTCATAAAATAGCCTCTTAATTGCATGGCTCATCCCACATGAACTCTTGCTAAATATCACCACCGCCTTTTGCGACGCCAATTTTGATACACGGTCCATCTTAATGTATTTTTTGGCGCACTTTTTAAAATGTACGTGTAGGATTATAACTTAATTTTTTTCCCTTGTTGACAGAAGTCGGTTAAGTGTTTAGATTTTGAAAATTTATTTGAGTTAATTAGTCTGAAAAACCTAAAAATTCAAATGCCGGAATGATTCAAGAGAAGATGAAAACTGTTTAGAGAAGAAGATGAATGGTTGGAAATTAAAGAAGGATTAGAAGTGAAATAGTGGTTTAATATTTGTGATGGCACTTAAATTAAGTTGAAGGGTTTGTAGTGTATTTATATAGATGGATGAGTGAGGATATATAATAGAGATATAGTCACGAGCTAGGGTTATGCAATATTATTTCGGTATCATCCTATAGGGATTGAAAAAGTGAAAGGTTCTAATTCCGTGAGTTGATGGGCTTAATATCCTTGATTTGATGGGGACTTGTGTGGTGTTTCACTTCATTATATACACATGGTTACTTCTATACTTGTGTGACAAAGAATTATACTATAGGCCCATAAAGATAAGCCAATAAGGGCAAAAAGTGGGACCACGAGAATTAGAGGGAGAAAATGGGGGACGAATGTGAGGTATATGGTTCTTTTTGTGGATGAAAATGCCATTGATTACGTGGGTTTCATGGTGGGTAAAGAATGTCAACTTTTGGAGGAATTCTAATTAAATTATTACAAATATGTTGATTGATGAGATGTCGATAATCCAATAATTTTAATTTATATTGAGAAGATTAATTTTGCCATCTAAAATAGGCTAAGAGAGTAATTGATTGTTGAAAATATTGTTAAGTCGTTAGTTAATATGGATAATTTTAGTTTCACTATTAAAGTCAAATGTGAGTGCTCTTTTTACCGATATATTTAAGTTTAATGTTGACGAAATTCATGATAAAAAGAATGACTTCTCAACTTGTGTAGGATATTACTTAGAGATATTTAGGATAGTCTTGCACAATTTGTTTATTGCAATCTTGGTCGCAATAATTTTCAAGGTGTTGAGATGTTAAACTTACTTCATGATATGTGTATCGTTGAAGATATAAGTTAGTTACAAGATATTAAAGATAGTAGTTATTGGTATTTAGTAGTGTCTATATATAAATTATATATAGATGTAATCAAAACTTTCTCATTTGTAATATTTTCACCATAATCAAAATAATACTCGTTTAAGTTTTTTCTTTTCAATTTTTATGGATGTCATGTTTCTTAATAAGTATTAATGCTGGACATCTTCATCTTCATATTATTTTAAAATATATTATATTCTTGTGACAATTGTTGTTCTTAATTTTAAAACCGTCCTATATTCTTAAAACTGTCCATCTTGTGACAATAGTATTTTCTCTACTATTCTTGCGCGAATACCCCTAATTAAATTGTCCATCTTTTTTATCACATATTTATTTAGTTGTAGACGAGAAACTCACCATATATAACTTTTTTTTTGTCATTTTAATTCTCTTTATAAAAAACTCATGTGTCAATTAATCATTAAGGAGATATAAAATACAGTAATATTTATTTTTTAGATTTTTGACTTTTACTTTTTGGTTCTTAGAAGAAAAAGTTTTAGTTCTGACATTAAGTGGTTCTCATATCTTTCTAAACGTTTTTGTGGGGATTGAACCATGGTCCTTTCTATCAAGTTTAGCGTCAATTACCACTGAATCAAATAACACTTAGTCACAAAAAATAAACATCTTTTTATAATTTTATTTATTTATCAAGACCAGAGTATCATCGTTGAATGCAATGACTATTCCATATTATAAGATTGAAAACATCTCAAAGAATAAGACAAGTTACCCATAAATTAGATTTGACTTTAATTTTTGAGATATCTTTAAAAAAGATTGAGTATCTATTTGATTTTTTTTGGATAATAGGGGAATACATAACACGTGGAATATGCGTGGCGAGTTGACACATGGCTTATACGATTATGACATGCATTGCATTTCTTTGTTCTGTGTTGGAGCTCAATATATATCCATGCGTCATCATATCATAATTTGACAAAACTGAATGCGGCGATCATTTAGAGAAAAACAATTATTTTTAAATTGTTCATTTAATTTTTTAGATTTTAGTTTGATTCGTATATCTCTGCATGTAATTGCAGAAGTTAATCTCTCAAGATGAGTAGGACTACAAAGAATATGAAAATTTTCTTTCAAAAAACTTTAATTTATTTGATTGAAAAAAACAAGTTTAATCTTTACCTCAAAAAAAAAAAAATGATCTGTGTGTGTGAGATAGAATAAATTCATGATATTAATGGTTGCAATTTGAATAAAGTCCTAAAATTTGTTCTTAATCTTCCATCAATTAGGTAATGTATTTTTTACCAATGTATTATGAATTAGTTAATTGATTCAGTGGTGATTGATGCTGTATTTGATAAAGAGAATCGCGATTAAATTTTCACAATTGCATTTGAGAGAGGACAAAAAAATAAAAAAAATAAACTACGATCTCATAACCCAAATTTATAATTTCAACCAAATAAATATCTCAAATTGGTAACATAGAAAAATGTAGGGAGAGCACCACTAAACCTATTGCTCCAGCAATTCGTTCGAAATACACTTTTTTTATTTTTTTTTATTTCTTCCGATCAAGCTATTGATCATGGTGAGAATGAGCTTAAGCCCAATCCAAATGCAAATTTAGGTTTTGTTTCCGGTTTTGTAATTGAGTATCTTGCATGGAAAGTTGGAAACACAATACTCACTGTCTTATAGATTTTGGAAAGCAAGTAGGGAATGAGTCTATGCATATCTTTGTCTATAAAGATTGTGCAACAATTGCTTAGTCTATACTTTTTATTCTGTGGAAACTTTGTCGACATTTTTATTAGTCGTCGTCCTTTTTATAATATCTAACCCAACAATTCATAAAAATGAATTAATAACACATTTATGGTGAGTCATGTGGAATAATGAAAATATTAATGTGAATTTGAAAGTGTGCAAATATTTACGAAATGATTTGAATATTCAAGTGAAAGGGTGTGAATATTCATATGAACGATTCAAGAATTCATGAATGAGTGCAAGTGAATTTCTATAAATATATGTGATTTGACGGAAGTTACTATGACAAAAAGATTTCTGTCTCTTACATAAAGTTTCTCCACCATATATATTACCATCAAGAATGGGTATATGTACAAGAAAAAATGAATGGGAAAAAATAGATTGAGAATCGGAGGATTGTTGTTTGTACTCTATTTTCTATTTTCTGTCATCATGGTAAAAAGAATCTTCACATTACAAAGGTAAAATTACAAAAAAGAAATATTATAGGAAAACAAAACTCACCTAAATGACAGGAGCAAAAGTACTATTAACCCTTTAAATATTAAAGGGAAGTAATAATAGTAAATAAGAGGAAACAAAAATGATTTGTGCTCTTTTGGTATGAGAAGCTATATAAGAATTAAGGAGAGTAATATTAAGTGAAAAATAAATTTGTGGTAAATATATAAGTGTAAGTTAGTGACTTAATTATCATTATATAAGTATAATATAATAGGGTTAAAATTATAATTATATTTATTTCTAAAACATAGAATATTTATAATTGGGCTAAATTATACTTTTAGCACCTTAATTTAATTTTAAGTTTTATTTTGGTCTCTTATATTTTTTTGGTTTTACTTTAGTTCCTTAAATTACAAATTAAATGTTTGATAATTTGATCTAATAAATTTTTTTTGCTTCATTTTGGACCTTTAAGTTATTAATGTTGATCAAGTTGATCGCTTAAATTACAAGTTTTAAGATACTTTGGTCTTTAATAGGAGATATAAATTGTCTAAATTTTTTAACTTAAAGAATCAAAGTGTCTAACATTCATAACTTTTTATCGAAAAAGAAACATTCATAACTTAAATTAAACAACCACAATTAAACAAAAATCTTAAAGAACAAAATTGTATAAGTTTTGTAACTCAAGGGACTAAATGAAACAAAAAAAAACTTACAGGATCAAATTAAAATCTAAAATTAACTTAAAGATCCAAAAAATAATTTAGTCTTATAATTATTCATGTAGTAGTTGGTTGAAGATGTTTTTAGTAATTGATATGCATGACATTAAAACATGAAAATAGAGGGAACCAATTATGTATGATTTATTAATATATTGAAATTTTAAAAATTTTAATTTATAATTCATAATATATTGGTGGTGTTAAATTACATGTGGTTGGTTGGTGAGTAATTGATGTATGACTCTAGAGTCATAATTAACATGTGAGAATACAAAAAAAAAAAATAGATGTGTATCATTCATCCAAGTTATTTTAGATGCCGAGAAGCAACATGAATTTTGTTGTTTCTATGAATAAACAGTAAAATAATGGGGGAGATTGATTTTTCAGGCTATTAACCTGGACCTATTTTGTATTGTATTTTATTATTTATTGTTTATTTTCTCTTTTTAATAACTTATTGTACCGCTACATTAGAATTAGTCTTTTTTTTCTCTTTCTCTCCCATGTTGTCTTTCAAACTTATTGTAACGAAAAACTAGATTTTTATCTAATTATTTAAGGCAAGTTCTACGTACAATAGACTAATTCTAATGTACCGGTACAATAAGTTTTAAAAATAATAGAAAAATGAGTATATCTTAAAAGAATATTTATTTTCTATCTTTTAAAATACTATAATAACTAAATATTATTCATCACAATTGTCAAATTTGATTTTTTTTTTACTGTTTTTGAATTTTTATTATTCATAATAGTGAATATTGAATATTTTTATGAAAAAATATAAAAAAAAAATTAGTATGATGTTTATAAAAAATGAAATTGTGATTTTTAGTTTGAAATTATGTTTTCTAAAATATAATAGTAAATAATTTTTTTTTTCAATTTATAAAAATAATTTTTTATTTATTATTTTTTTAAAAGTGTAATGTACCGGTACATTTGAATTTTACTAATGTACCGTAGAAACTCCCTTAAAAATACCAATATTTTTGACCAAAGTCCGAGCAAGTGCCCGGGCATGCTTGGCCTTATTAACTGCGCCACTGGTTGCAGGAACAGTGACTGGAAACTGATCGAAGAAACAAAAGAACCAAGTGAATGAAGACCAACTACATTCACTTCTATTGAAGATTCTTTAATAATTTGCTTAAGCTTCCCATATGTCTCATCATCATAACCCATTATTCGAAGCAAAACAACATCAATTTTCTCATTCTTCAATATCAATGCACGAATATCATTACTAGATTTCAACAAACACCTAATACAGGTGTCCTTAGGTTGTACAACATCAACATGACTAGTTGATGAGCACTTAAGACATAGTTCTTGAGAGTCTGATAATCAACTGAATACCAATAACTTGTTTGAAGTGTAACCGCTTCTTACCTCCTGGACTTTTTGAAGATGTGGAAGCTGAAGAAGCATGTATTAGATGCTTGATTAAGAACTATAGAGAGTTTGCTGAGCTCTCTAGGAAGCATCGCGCGATGGAGAACATCATATCGACTTTATGTGCAGATGATGTGAGATGTTATAGCATTTGTGAATGATTCTTTTTTATTTTCAATTAGTTGTTGTTGACTTTATTGTTTTCTGTTTGTTTGTAGAGCAAGTTCAAAACAGCTACCTACAGGAACTGGCTGGCTGGCTACTGTCCATATGGACAAACCTGCAATTATGCACATGGTCCTATGGATGTTAGGCTTAACCCATATGGCAACCTGAGGCGTATGCTGTTTGATGCTGGAATCCAATTGGCCCCTCCAAGATGAATTTTATCAGTATGCATGCTTATGAACTCAATAAAGAGCATATAGTGATATCTAGATAGTGATATCTTTTCTTTACAAACTACAAAGAACAAGTTTTGCATTGTCTTATCTTGTTAATTTTTGTGATAGTATACTATGTCTCCTTTTTCTCTTCCCTAGTATTTTCTTATTGTCTTTATTCATATTTTATTCTGCAGAAATTTCTAAATAATTTCTCCTCTGTTTTGTTTCTATGTTTTGGCTTTGAAATCAAGTCTTTATGCAATAAATATCCAGTTTTGAATATAATTGGATATGTTGAGAGCTTTATATTATAAGATTTTGAAATATTTAAGTGAAAGATATCTCTCATTATCCGTCTTTTTCACAAGTTAGGATTAATTTCCTTTTATATGTGCTTAATTCTGCTGTTTTTAAATGAATGTTCTAATAATTTGACTTTTGATGTTCTTGTTCAAATTTTTTTTTGACTTTCAATGTTAACTAAAGTAAAATTTATCTAAGAATTATTTTGTTCTTTTCAGCAATATCATGAAATTTACCCACAAAGTTGATCAATATATAGGTTAATGTCATGATATCATCAAAACATATTAAACAAGATCTTATATGCTAATATTTATATCTATGTATTATTAAAAAAATACGGTCAAAACATGATAAATGAATAGTACAACTTTGTCAAACGGGATCTTATAAAAAAAAGACGGAGGGAGTATTCAGAAGTCATAATTAATCAAACTTTTGACCATCTGCTTAAGAGACATGAGATCTTTATTGATTCTAGTTGGATATATAAATCATGATAAATCACTTTCATACAAATATATGTTCAAAGTAGAAACCGATCCAAATATTTGATGGAACATTCTCATCATCATTTCATCTTAGCCACGCTCTCTAATGGATGCATGTTAATCCACAAAAAAGCAATTAATCAACCAAACACCTTCCTCAAAATTCTTTTATAAGAAATCCCATTTGGCTCAAACTTACATCAAACAAACCAATTCACCATTTGGCATATTGTTCTATATCATTGCTGATCAAGTTCATGAACTTTTAAGGCCGGCCAAATGCAACCTTATCATTGGACTCGTATGTTTAATGAGTTAGATGTAGATCAATTATTCGGGAGAATCCACGTTTGAATCTTAGCTTAAACATTCGTTGTTGAGGGTTGATATTTTATTTATCTTTGGGTTAATAGGTTTTTATTCTATGTAAAATAGACGAATTTTGTTTTTTTCGCCTATAAAATTAATTTTTTGGATTATCTTCGGTAATTTTATTTTTTTGAATTTATCCTCTTATGTTGATTTTTTACTGACGTGGCAAACAAACCATGCTAGCAAAACGTGCACTGCCACATCAGCTAAAAATGATTAACCTTTTTAATTTTAATTACTTTAGTAGCGAGGCAAATGAAAGTGTTTGAACTATTAACAATTTTGTTGTTCTTCTAATTTCTTGGATTGCCGACAAAATTTGTTTGTTTGGTATTGTGCTTTGTTAGGCTAAATCTGTTTATAAATCAACCTCCCATCGTTCTTCTATTGAATTGTGAGCCACCTCCAATGATTAATGGAGAAAGTGAAAGAGGGAAAAAACATTCTTGACCAAAAAAAATAAAAGAAACAAGAACATAACAAGAACGGAAGAGAGAGGTTGGTGGAGAGAGAGTTTAATTTGTAAATTATATTTATGCCTATTGATTTAATAACACTTCAATGTAAAAATATAGGTCTTTTGGTTCAAAAATAAAAAAGTGTATGATGCTAAAATAGACCTAATAAAAAAAGGTTGATTTTTTGTAACAAAACCCTATAGAGTATAATTGTCACGCCAACATCCCTTATGACCATTTGAAAGATGGTTAATCCATTCAAGAATAGTATTTGCTACCAGGAGAAATGATTTTTTTTTTTTTGACTAAGGAGAAATGATATTTATACAACCAACTTATGACAACTCTTAGGACAACCATTTTCTTTCCTCTTCTTTTAGGGCAAAAATGATAAGGGTAAAGAGAGTAAAACACATTATTGAGAGTATGAAAAAAAAAAGTTATCTAAAAAATTGTTATAAATAAGTTTTACAAATATCATTTCTCATATTAATTTTGTGAGTATAAAGAGAGAAATCGAAAATAAAAAATAAAGTGATAAAGATGAAAGAGAAAAAAGAGAGAAAAATGATAAGTGAGATAGAAATATAAATGGCACTAGAGTTAGAGAGCATAATAACAAAGAAAGGGGTGCGCAAAAAATATGGGTACTTTTAACCACACCATTAACCAAACTCTATCCAAATTTAATAACATAATCTATTTTTAAAAAAGACAGCACCAAACTATTTTAAGAAAATTAATTTCAAATCATAACTATTTTTTATCAGTGGTTTGCAATTGGTTTTTAGAATGAAGCCCAATAGATAGTTAATAAAAGCCCAATATTCAAATTTTTAAATATTAATTTAACAAATAAATAATTAAAATTGGTGGTGGTGGGATGGTGGTCAACGCCGGACCACCGGCGGCCGGTACGGAGGAGCTCCGACCGGGCGGCGGCGGTGATTTTACGGTGACCCTCGGAAGACCTCCGGTTGCCGGAGCGGCTACTGGCCGCCACCAACCACCTCTAATATTTAATTGATTATTTAATTTTAAATTTTAAAATAATTATAAAGATGTTTAGGCTTAAAAAAATAACTATTTTTGATTGAATATAAACCAATACATTTAAAAATTCATGTATTTTTTAAAATAATTATTAAACTGTTTTTATAATCAAATAATTAAAAAAAGTTAGTTTGAGTATTTTTTTTTTGGTCAAGGCATGAGTAATTTTTTTAATAATAAAAAAATATATAATAAACAATTCATTCAAGTGAATATAATAAACACTTGTTTTAAAATTGATTCAAGTGAGTAACCTATTTTACATTATAAACCGTTTATAAATTGGTTTCAAACCGGATGTAAATCATATCCAAATTAGTTTTACAAAATAACTAATTTTTTAGTAAAATGGTTTATCAAAACCAAAAATATAGTTTGGTGTGGTGTGGTTTTTAAACCATGCTTGCAACCAAAAATTCATGATAGAAGTCACAACCAATTTTTTAGTCACAGCCACGAGTAAAGTAAGAATATAAAACTTGAACAGTTTTAACATAAATATATCCAAAAATTGAATTCAAATTCATGATTTATAATTTGATAGAAGTCATTAATAATTTGAACCATATCTCAGTTAATATCGTTTTAGTTTCAAACTTTTAAAACAAAACTCATGAGATTGATATACCAAGAAAAAAACTCATGAGATTTTCACAAAATTTAAGAATACTCATATTGTTTCCTTTTCTAGAATTGGATGCGAATACATCAAAAGTTAATTGGTTTAATGATACATTGAAGGTTTTTGTGTTTGTGTGGAGGCTTCTCAACAATTGATTACCGACCCGAGATAATCTTCTTCGCAAGGGTATTATTTCAGCAGGCGCTGATGTTTGCAGCTTTGGTTGTTCGTTCGTTGAATCTTTATCCCACCTCTTTTTTATTTGTCCTTTTGCTCAAAAGGTGTGGGATGGTATTCTCCAGTGGTTAGGTGTCCAGGGTGTCTTACATTCAGATCCGGTTGTTCATGTTAATCAGTTTATCGGTTTACAGATGTATCGGTTGAAGACTAAAGGCTTTATGCACATTTTATGGTTAGCTATTTTATGGTGGATTTGGAAAACACGTAATGACTATCTTTTTCAGAGTACACCTGTTGATGTGTCTCATATGGTGGATTAGATCCGACTTCAGGTGGTGGTTGAAAGCGAAGAGAAAAGATTTTTTAGCAACATATAGCGTGCGGTATTCTAAGCCTTGGGAGTGTTTAGGATGGCTGGATGATTAATTGGTTATTTTTATCGTTGTATCTTTTTTTATATATGTTCTTGCTTTTGATATGGATGCAAGTTCATTTTTGCGACAATTTTTGTATTTGAACCTCAATTTTCGTCTAGGTGAGCATGCCTTGTGCCTTCCTAATGCTTTAATATAATTTTCTCTTTTTTGATTGTTTCAAAAAAAAATTGGTTTAATGATAATTGACGTATAATTTAGTATGAAAAACCACATATCAATTTTCACAATTGTATTTAAAAGGAGACTAAAAAAACTTAATGCAACTCAATATAAAAGTTATTAGTCGGACCAATACTAATTGTGAAAATATAAAAAAACAAGGAATTGGATGCCAATAGCAAAAAAGAGGTTCCGAATAGGATAAATTCACCTTTTCTCCAAAGGCAGCAGATACCTACAAAAGATAGATAAGGCAATTGAAACTCAATATATATTATATACTAGCAAATAGTTATTTTATTCAAAAAATGAAAATAAAAGTTATTAAATCATGACACAACAAACAAAGACAACTACTTAACATATATAGACCCTCTTAGTTTTTCTCTTCATACCAAACAAATTAAACTAATTTGTTTAATAATTACCTCTTTTTTGTTGTGAAAAGAAAATTGTACACTTAATTCCATCTATAATTATTGGCTCCTTGAAATTCCAGTTGGAGGTTGCATATATGCATTATGCAATAAAGGTAGAAAAAACAAAAATGAAGATTGTTCTTTAATTTTTCGTACAGCGCATCATATTATAATTACACTAAACATAGCTATATGAGGAATAATATAATGCACAAAATTCTTCATTCTTTTTGGGAATCCGTACCAAGGACATATCTTTCCTCCAATTGCTTACTAAGATTTTTAGTTACAATGATATATTTGTAAAGTTTTTATCGATGTTAGTGATGATTAATTTTCGTTATAGGTTTACATGAGGTGAATTTTTTTCTCTAACAAATTTTTTTTTCCATATAAAGAAAATTAGAAATCAAACTTCTGACCTCCTACTTGGCACAACATGCTTATCGGATCGGACCAATTCATTTGATAAAAGAAATTGATTCTAGTTGAATATACAAATATATGTTCAAAGTAGAAACCGACTCAAATATCTAATGGAACATTCATCATCTTTTCACTTCAGCCACACTCTCTAATGGATGCATGTTAATCCACAAAAAAGCAATTAATCAACCAAACACCTTCCTCAAAACTCTTATATAAGAAATCCCATTTGGCTCAAACATACAACAAACACACCAATTCACCATTTGGCATATTGTTCTATCATTGATCAATACATTTGTGATTTTGTTTACTAAATTAATTAGAATCATATCATATTATATACATGTGAACTTTTAGAAAAGAGCTTTGCATTCTTTCTTCTTGACTTCTCAAAATGTCAATCTTTGTGCTTCAGATTTGCAACCAGTTCCGCATAGCCATTTTGCAATTTGTCAATCACTTCTTGAGCACCAAAGAGTGATTGCATCAATGCACTTCATCTATCCCAATTCTTGCCATCAAGCACTAGAATATTGGTTGAGAAACCACCACCATTCATCTTTGTTCTTCAAGATTGAGTTGCAAAGATTCCTTCTTGATCAACCCCCTTTAATCAGAACCTGTGTTCTCGATGCCAATTTTTTACAGCACAAGCGCGCGCACACACACAAGCACACTGTAATATGCAGTTATGCAACAAGCAATGGCGCACGCGCAGCGGCAGAAGCATATGCCCAATGTGTGGAAAACTAAGAGAGAAGTTTGAGTAAACTTAGAGAATGAAAACATTGAGTAAACCTAGAGAATGAAAACTTAGAGAATGAAAACTAAGAGAGGTGAGAGATTAGAGAAGAGAGTTTGAGTAATATGAATATTATTGAGTGGTAAAAATCACATTACAATGTGTGGCTTATATACAAAATGAACACATTGCTTGTTTTACAAGTAACTAACAAAACACACATAATTAACTTGATTAGGTGTAAAACTAACAAACCAACTAGATTTAACAATCTAGTATTCAATTAACTTGTTGGTTATGGATTAACAAACTAACACTGCTAACCACAAATTTATTTTTCTCAATCCCACAAGTCTTAAAATACTGCTACATTACTTCTTTATATAAGTCTCTCAGTTTCTTTTCAAGATTTATTTTGTGCTAACAAAAACAGAAGTTTCTTACTAACCACATAACCAATGCTACCATGCACAATGACATCATATTGTGAACCATGCACAAGTCGGTGATTTGACTATAACTAATACGAATTTTGCAATATCGACCGTTAGATTGAAAGTTTATATTATGTAGATCATCTATGTAAAATTTAAAAAAATTGAAAATCATTTGATATGTTATTGAGACCCATCAAAATTAACGGTGTTAAGTAAAAATTCATAAATCATTAATCTAGACGAGTCTCAATAATATATCAAATAATTTTCAATTTTTTAAAATTTTGCATAGTTGATATATATGATATAAATTTTTGATCCAACAGTGAATTTTATAAAATTTGTATTCATTATAGTAAAATCAAAGACTTGTGCATGGCGCACAATATAATGCACTTGTGCATATTAGCCAAACCCGGTAAACATATTCATAGTGTTCCAGTACAATGTTAAACAAGAATATGTATATTAAGTGGGGGTACACATATTCATAGTGTTCTGGTATGGTGTTAATTAAACAATATAAAATGGAACCCTTTTTAATGGTATTCCGATACACATATTCATACAATATGTATATTATAATAAACTAGAGCGAATTTTTTAAGTGTACCAGTAATAGTATGAATGCTTGAAAAAGCTGATAAAACGGTCACACCGGAACACATTGAAAAACTATTTCGATAAACACATCAAATCTAAAGAAAAAAAAAAATTACCGGTGAAAATGATAGTGAAAAATTTAATAGTAAAAAAGGATAAAATAAGATTATCAAATAATACATAGAGTGAAGGGTTAATTTAGAGGTTGAGATGGCAATTTGTCAAAAAGTAGACTTTGGTTTTTCTGTCTGCTTGTTATTTGAAGGCACAAATCTACTAAAGTGAGTGGGAAAATTTGATTTTTTGAATGTTATGCTTTGTCATCACAATATTTTTTGTAAAAATAATAGGTATGATCTTGTTTATTAGTGAATCAAAGCTTAATTTGGCATGAATTTTGCATATTATTAAGATAAGATTTTTTTTTTTGGTCATAGAGATAAGATTTCTACAACTAATTGCGTTGATGGTTAATTTCAAGATAAAAACCTACATTTATCTTTTTGGGTTTTGACATCTTTTTGTGATGATCCTTGGTTGGAGGAGGGGAGTACTATGCGGGAGTTATACCCGAGGCTAGGAGGGCTTACGGTAGACCCTCATATGGGCTTACGGTAGACCTCATGTCACGGTAGGCGAGACGTGTCGGAGGGGGTGGGGGATGATTTTAGAGGCGGCCTCTTTTTGCTCGGGAGGAAGACTTATTGATTGGTTGTTGTGCTCTGTTACATGATATTGTTTTGCAGCCTCTTGTGTTTGACAGGTGGCGGTGGCATGGTGTCACTTCAGATTTTTATTCAGTTAAAGAGGCGTATTTGTCGTTGATCAGTCCAGTTTATGTTGAGACTACTTCAGATCTTGTTACTATGATTCCATGGCATAAATATGTTCCGGTCAAGGTCTCATTGTGTGTGTGGCGTCTCTTGCAAAACTATCTTCCGACTAGAGGATACAGCCACGCACACAAAGTTGTGATTAATTAATTCAGAGATACAACCTCTTCTATAAGAAGAAACACACATAACAAACAAAAACTTATCTTTTTCGCAGTAGTATTACAAAATAAAGAAGCAAATATTCGAAAGTTCCAAATTTATTTTTCACAAAAAACAATTGAAAAATGAAACACAAAATTCTCTACGTCATCATTTATGTTCTGGTTCATTGTTTAACTCGGCTGCTCTATGCAATTGCAGTTGCATTAATTGTTCAAGGTTTCTTTCTAGTTGTGTTTCATTCTCTGACCCAGTTGCTGCATAATACGTGAATCGGAGATTCTCTTGCTCTCAATTTTTTCTTAGTATTGAACTCTAAGGTTTCTTTATAGATTTCTCTTTACAGTCACTTCTCTGATTTAAATAATTTTTCATTTGCAATTTCAGAATCACGATTAAAGAGAATAAGTCAACAACTTAACTTTAGTGCCACCTTGGTTGGATCCAGCTACCACTCAAGTGTTCTCTCACGTGATGAAAATTCACCACTTGATCGTTTTGGAATGTGTGGTAGTTATTTGTTTCTAGAGAATAAAACACAATACTCTGACCATAAAATCTAGGAAAATAGATTTTATTTTCCATTCCTGGAATGTTTGCCACAGCAGAAAATGATGTTTTGCCAACAAAAAGCATATGATTTTTCAAGCTTTCAACTTTGATCCATGTCATTGTAGATTCATTTAACTTGAAAACTTGAACCCCTTTTGCAAAGGGACTCTCGAATACTGCCAATAGATTGCCATCACATTCAACTAGAAAGTTGTTGAAGCATGTGCAACATGGAGCTTGAAGCTCCTCAAGTACTTTCCAACTTGCTTTTTCTATTGTTGCTTTTATAATTCCTAGTTTTCCTGTTATGCTAAGAAAATAAAACAATCCATTATGAAAGGCAAGACTTGTGTTGTAGAGAGGAAATTTCTTGCCACAAAACTGAGATATTCTATAACGTCTATTCGGACCATTCCAAATGAAATGTATGTGTGCTGTAAAAATATTACGAGATAGTGTAACCAACTGAATGGTCACACATTCAGAAGATGTCGGAGAATGTGACATGCCAACACACCTGATATTACGTATTTCAGTATGAATATATGGAAGTGGGAGCACTTCTTTAGTAAAGGGATTGAAGCAAACTTGAAAACTTCCATTAACTGCCGCTAGTAATAGCCAACCATATTTTGAACAGCAAATTTCAGCATTCATATTCCATGGTTTACCTTGAGGATATTTTATGATGTTTTTGAACTCGAGACCATGCTTTGGATGTACAAAAGTGAAGACCTTATCCTTCTTCGGGAACACAAATAAAGGACACATTGAAAGATCATCAAACCTTGAAGATGATGATCTCCATTGGATCGGTGGTGCGGCTAGACGAAGGAGTCTATTGCTAGCTCGAAATTGCAAATAATCAAGCATATCGTTAATATGTTTTTCAATCTCCTCAACCATGTCTATATGAAGTGCATAATCAATATGAGCTTTATCCTCTGCATCCTTTAAATAGACTATATCACATGTACTTTCTTTTTCTCTAACTTGATGAGATTTTCCTATTTCTTCTTTGAGTGTATCAGTCATCCTACAAAACATATATATGTTAAAAAAATAGAAAACATAATCAAATTAAAAATAGTCCTTATATATAAATATCTTAAAACAAATGAGTAAAAAAAAGTTAAAGTACCCTGAATCAGGCATGAACCATCTTGAATAACTTAAATATTCCGGTAAATTGGAGAAATGTGGAGAAGTCACAAGACTTTTCTCTTCACTGTTGTAAATATAGACATAATTGAAGTTCTTTAGGGCAATATAAATGCGGCCTTCAGCTTCTGAATTAATTGTTTGACAAGAAATGGCCGAGCCAAGATTGGATATAAAGAACACTCTATCCTTAATGTTTTCTTCCACCTTTTCCCATATCATTTGAGAACAGTCAAATTTGTAAACACAAACTTCAGTAACTCTATCTAATGCATGGAAAATCACTATTTTAAATAGTGCATTGTTGGATTCAATCAAGTGACTTATAGCATCGTCCCAACAACCAGGAAAAGGTGAGCGATATTTGAGACAGGGAAGATTGGGTATGCAATTTATTGAAAGGCTGCCATTAGGTTGAAGTTTTTCAATTGCAACAATAATAGGAGGATACTGAGTACTCACTCCTGCATACAAGCAACCATTGCAGTAAACTGCATTATAAAAAATGATATTCTTTTCCTCCAACGGGTCTCTACCCTGCATGGCTAAATCATTCATGATGTCCTTATAGAAGCACACTTTATTCCATTGCTTATCTCCAAGTTGGTAGTAGAATATTGAAGGGTTGTGTGATGAAAATAAGTAAACGGAGCATGTTTCATAATTAGTAGTTGGAGGAGATGACGACAATATACAATTGCAAGTAATAGTTCCATTGTGATTAAGTGGTGGGAGCATGATTTTCTTAAGGTTAAGTGGGTTCCAAAGAAAAAAGCTACTAACATATTTTGATATCAAGTTTTCCCAAACAAACCAACCATGTTGTACAGTACATAGCCTTAACCTTATCCTTGATGTACTGAATTCTGGAATCCTTGTAGAGTAGGATTTGGTTGGACCTGATATGCTACAAAAGGTTATGTTCTTTTGATCTTTACCCGATAAATACATGAGCCATGGTTTTCTCTCTCCTTCCATGTGTGCACCTCTCTCTTTCTGTATTATTAAACAAGAAATTAAGATATTTGTATGAGAAAAAATGAGTCTAAGAAGAAACATATGTATAGAATTGATTCTAGAGGGCCTATAATTGATTCTAGATGTGTAAATCAATTCTGACATGTTTGGTTGATATAAAGTAAAATTGATTCTGCTTCCAGAATTGATTCTTAATGAAGTTAGAAATTGTAAGTTCTGACTTTAAAATTGATTTTTACACTGAAATTTATTGTTCAACTTAATTTTAGTTGAATATATCCATACAATAAATCAATTATACTGAACCCAGTTTTGTTAAAATCAGTTAATTTTTTGGTCGATACCGGGTATCCAGTATCCACCGACCACCGCCGAACGCAGTGACTATAGACACCTCTAGGATATCACTACCGGACGCAACACCTCATAGAGTGGGACAGCTCTCCCAGAATTTAAAGCTTCTCTTGTAAATCGAACTCTCGATCATCGGTTAAGAGAGGATGAGGCCAACCGCTCATCAACATTCCCTTGGGTTTGATAAAATCAATTATGGAAAGTATAGCTACTAGTATTACTTATGGTATTTGGATGAGCGGAAATAAAAAGGTTATTGATGAATGAGAACATACCAGAAGAGTTTTTTCAATTGATGAATTGTTGTCGCGATAATCATCCTCTTCGACGACGGCCAGTTTGGCAGAGCATGGTTTAGGAACTGTCATTCGAGATGAGGTATGGTGCTTGCGGCAAGATGGCGGAGGCTATGGCCGTTCTCAAAATTATGCAATTCGCTGCTTTCAGTAAGAATGGATTCTGAAACGCGGGTGATTATTGGGCAAAGAGAGAGTAATAAAACGTATGGTGGATTTTCGACACAAATATATTTATAAGCAAAAATTTGCTTTTATATAATAACTAATGTATCTAATTTAAATATACATTAAATATATTATTTTTTTAATAGACTTAAAAAACAACTTTTATTTATAAATAAAATTAGAGAGAATATATTTAGTCAAAAAAAAAAAGATTAGATAGAGTTTTTTTTTTTTTGATCGGCAAAAGATTAGAGAGAGTATATACTTTCAAAGAAAAAAAAAAGATTTTTTACTTACAGAGTTGTAATCTTTTATTTTGAAAATTTCTCTTCCCCCGCACTTCTCTAATTCCCCCCTTCAAATACTAAATTAATCATGGACGTAGAATACTAACTAAAATTCGACTGAATTAATAACAACTTCGGTTAGCTTCATTAGCTTATTAGTTTTAGATTTTATTATGATGTCATTTTATGTCATTTTATATTTATTAATTAGTTGAACCACTAATTTTACCAAACACTTCAATTAGCTTATCAACTCTCAGTTATAAATTATCAGTTATAAACTATCAGCTATAAGCTATAAGTTAGCTTATTAGTCATCCGTTGTTTATGTCAAACAGATCATTAACTTATTTTGACAAGCTAATTCAATTAGCTTATTAGCTTATATCTTTTAGCATATTACTTTTTCTTCCAACTATACATCTATCATCTTACTTAAAAATAATTAAATATTAATTATCTATATATTTTTTATGTCATTTCATATAAATAAGTCATTTCAACGACTAATTTTACCAAACACTACAAATTCAAACAACTAATTTATCAACTAAAAACTAACAGCTATAAGTTCATCCGATATAAACTAGCTTATAAATTATCCACTATTTTTTAGCTCATCAAAATAGCGTTTAGCTCATCAAAATAGCGTTTTAGCTTATAACATTTAGCTCATCAATTTATATTCCATTTTTATCTTACTATTTTAATTAAAATTCACATTACCCTTTATATTTATTACTACAGGCTTTTAGTTTTCAGTTACAATTTGGTCCCTTAACTTTATCTCTGTATTCAAATAAGTTCTCTCCGTTAATTTTTAACCTAAAATATATAAAGTGGAACAATATTTTAATTGACCCATTGTAGACCTTACTAATTGTTTTAATTTTAACCATTGAATTATCTTATTAAAAAGATGACCATTAGATTATGCAGATCTATATTATCTAATTGTAAACCATTAACATCTAACTTTTTCTCATTTTCTTCATCTTCTTGCTTCCATCTTCTTCATCAAGTTCATACGAAAAACCCAAAAAAATTTAGAGAACAAAAAATGTGAACAAAAAATGTGTTATGTCTTTTACCAGCTCTACGCATGCACAATATTATCGTCGGCACCGGAAACCATTTTCTCCATCACTATGCACAAATTTTTCGTCATGGCTACACTCATAGTTTTCCTTGCTGCTGTGTTTTCTCCATCACTGTGCATATAGACTTCGGCACAACCAACCACCACTACTTAAATTACATGAATCCATAACAACATAGCTTATACTTGTTAGTTTTAGATTTAGATCTGGATATGATACTTCTTCACTGAATTTTTTTTGAGTTTTTAATGAAGTTGGTTGAAAATCTAAGTTTGATTGAATAATTTATGAAAGTTTAAGTTTGAAAATCTAAGTTTAATTAATTTGTGAAAGGACCAATTAGGGAGGGAGATGTTCTCACCCTATTTGAGATTGAGAGAGAAGCAAGAAGACTCGGATAGAAGAGCAACAACAATTCATATGGTGGGCTTATGTTCGCAGCAAATTCCCAGTGACTCAAACCTCTCACACGAACACTTGAAAATGAGAGTAGATGGTGAGAAAGACACTTGCCATTTAACATCTTTAGGGTACTTGGTGACAGTGTAAACAAAGCAAGAAGAGATTTCCGTACTGTCAACAACTTTGCATGTGCATGCCCTACGAAGTACCGGTTGAAAAAAATGAAACACACTTCTCGTGTATATCTTTGAAGCGACACTCTCAATATAGGGAAATGGGCTGTCTAAAAAAGGTTCACCGTGAACAGAACCAAAGTCTGCCTCTAACTCAGAAAAGCGAAGGAAACTTAAACATCTCATAAATTGTTGCAAAAATTCCAACAAATTATTCTGGTAATTCACATACCTACCAAATTGAGAGTGTAATCCTTCGCACCTAGAAGTGGTTCGGAATCCAGCAAAAAATTTCCCTCTTACGTGGGCGGTCGCCTACATATGCCTCTTCTCATACATTTCTTTAATCCATGTATTGTTTTCTAGCCCAAACTCAATAACCATTTTTTCCCACCTTGTCTCAAAGTCAACAACATCAAGGTCACCCAACATGCATTGTCTGAATTTCCTCACAAATTCGGGATTACCTGGAATGTTACGGTTTGTGTTGCGCATCAGGTGCCATGCACACAATCTGTGGTGACTATCTGGGAATACCCTATTAATTGCATTTCTCATTGCCGTATCACCATCTGTTATCACCGATGTTGGACTTTTACCACCCATTGCTGCCAAAAGTTGCTTAAACAACCACACATAGCTTTGCTCGGTTTCATCACAGACGATTGCGGCACAGAAAACAATAGTTTTGTTGTGGTGGTTTACCCCATAAAATATAACTAATGGGCACATATACTTGTTCCTCTTGTATGTAGCATCAAAAGCAACTACATCACCAAAAATTCTTAAATCCCTTTGAGAAACACCGTCACACCAAAACAAATGCGTAAGTCTTCCTTCATCATCAACCATATGCCTCCAAAACATTGGATCGTCACTTAAACGCAGGCTCTCAAGATATTCACAAGTAGCTTGGGCATCTGTCAAAGATGTTAAACGGTGCCTGTCATGTTGATTGTACATATCTTTCCTTCGAAAACCCACTCTTTCAAAACCCCCAGCTTCACTAGCAAACAGCCCAAAGATATGGTTTGTCTTTATTCCAACATGTCTCATGTGCTTCATACGCCAAACGTCATAATTTGTCATCTTTCTATGCGCCGGCAACATTCCCATAAGTTGCTCATCCAACAACGCATGATTATGGTGGTTGTTGATGAATCTAATGTACCACCTACCACTTCTGTCATCAATGTGAACACGACACATAGCATTACAACCGCATCTGGTGCGATTTCTTTTAATACGTGTACTGAGTGTCAAAGGAAATTTCTTCTCAACGACAATCCCTGCCCTATAGCATACAAATTGTTGTTGAATTATATCTCGACTGTTTCTTCTCCTATGTATGATGTCTTTTCTTGCGGCAAAACCATGGAAATTTGCATACCAATTGTAAAAGATAAAAGTTACGCCAAGATCCAAGAAATGGTACTTCATTATATCTTCAACGCTCGTCTCTTTGAAATCAATTCTTGTTACGTCGTCCAATGAATCCACCCCTTTTTCATCGTCAAAACATCGTACACCTTTAGTACTACTGCCTTCCGTGTCTTTTTCACCTGCGGCGTTAACACCGGGTATCTCATCTTGACCATCAGAAGAATTCTCCGAACCCTACAAAATCATCATTCTATTATCAAATTCTCCAAGCTCTTACAATACATTCTACAACATAACTATTAATTAACTTAAACAACAACGAATTGCGCTTGCACGCTAGCATGCACACACACACACCTGATTGGAATCAGTTGAAGCATCCATGTTGCTGCTACTGCTACAATCTGAATCAATGTCCACCATCTTTTTGTTGCTTTGAAGGACATACAACACAAAATCAATATTCACAAATATTAACACACTTCAACAAACAATTTTTAAGTAAGTAAACATTAATTAAATAGCTCATACACCATATCAACTACCCAAATTGCCATGATTATGTTTTGATAATAAGAGATTTTCGACGTGCTATGAAATTTATGAAATTTTCGAATCATTAAGATCAATTACATTAAGATTTTAATTACAATATTTATGAAATTTTGGAATCATTAAGATAAATTACAACGAAGATGATGAACAGGAACGAAGATGAAAAAAATTACAAGAACAAAATTATAACATCTAATACCTTTCGAATATTAGAGTTTGCTCAGGTAGATGTGGTTCAAACAACAACAGTGATGAACAGGAACGAAAATCTGGTGTTGAAGAACTGGAACTGGAATGAACAGTGTGCAGAGTGTTGACGAACAGTGTTGAAGAACTGGAATGCTCCAAGTAGATCTGGTGTGCAGAGTGATGAAAAGTGTTGAAGAAATTACTGGTGAAGAAATTAATGGCGAGAAAATTTCGGATTTGGAAGAGGGTTGACGAAATCTGAGATGAGGAAATTTGAGATGAATCAAACTAAATAGTCTTCAAGTTACTTGTACTCCCTCCGGTTTTATATTTAAGCAATAAATTCGATGCACACCCTTTATGTAAATTGTTTAACTCCAATTAAGGGATGAAAATAATAATCATATTTTTTATTTTACCGTTGCCCTTGTCTGTCTTTGTCTTCAATGAAATTTACTCCAAAAACAATGAAAACACAAGTCGGTTGGCCTTCTCTTGTTAAACAACTGTAAATTTTGACATTCCTTGTGTTTTCTGAATATCAAAATACAATTGATAAGGTGAATCTAAATTTAAAGCCTGAATTTGAGACTACTAGTTCTAAAAATTTTATTGCTTACATACAAAACGAGGCTGGAGGCGGTTATTCTTTTGTCATGTATAAATTTCCCTTATTAGTTTCCTATCTCAAGATATCAAAATAATGGAGCTCTTGCTTGGACGCCAACACTTTCAATACCTTTTTGCAGGTCAATCTTTCATACCAATCAGGCGTAATATTTTCAATCATCGATCCACAAATGGGATCATATCCATCTGAATACGTGGAGAAATTTTTGACATTGGCCCTCAAGTGTTGTAACGACGAGTCAGATAATCGGCCTAAAATGGCAGAAGTGGTTTGAGAACTAGAAAACATATGGAATGTGATGCTGGAATCAAATACAAGGAGAGCTGAATCTATAACCAGTGTCAGTGATTCAAGCAAAGCAATGAGTACACCATCTTCATCATCTGCTATAAGGACTCCTTTTGAATCAAGTAACGTATCAGGTAGGATCTTGTTAGTGGAGTAATACAATCAAGCCAAGATAGAATTACACACAACAGTTGAAAGATATTATGGTCCATTTTATGTGAGTGTCATTAATTACCATATGAATTGAATATTGAGACTATGTATTATGTCACTAAGTTTCATCTTCACCCTTTATATTTTTTTCTTTGTACAATCTGATACACTGATAGAATATGTGGTTGTATATAACAGTTTTTGTACATCATATAAGCTAAGGTGTTGTATACATAGTAATAGTACACTTTTATTTTATTTTGGCTCCAAAGGGTATAGTGGTGAAATCTGCATGCATTAAGTGTGGAGAAGAGGGGTGTTGGGGAATTCTAATCCGTGCTCCAAGACATCAAATGTCTTCGTAGCCTTTTATGTAGGGGGTAAGCAGATCAGAAAAACCGATTACCGACGAATCAAACTAAATTGAAAATTAATCAATTTAGTTTGGCTCAAATTATAAACCGAATCGAAGAAAATCAAACTTGTTTGGTTCATATCTCGGATTTCAATTTAAAAAATCGATGAGCTAAATCGAACCTCTTACTAATTTTATAAATATTAGATAAAATAATATGATTCAATGTACAATAACTGATATGAGAGGCTAGCTTAAGTGATAAAAACTGATGGACATTTGGGTTGGGCAGGGGAGGTCCAGGGTTCAATCTCTAGTGGAAATTATTTATCTTTTCGATGTAAAAAAAAACTTATATGATAATGAAAAGGATAATTTTATTTTGATATAACAATATTATTCCTTTTTTATGACTTTCCTTTTTTTGTTATAAAATGTTTAAGTAAATTTAGTAGAAGAAATAATGAGTTGTTATGATTAGTGAGTTTATTTTTATGTGACCTTCTTATTAAGTGTGTTGAAGGGGCATACACAATAGTCAATACATTGATATTAAGAGAAAGTTAACAATGATTCTTATTTTATGAGATATCTTTTACAATTTTATAAGTGCTAATAACTATGTAATTCATGTAAGGAGAAAACAAATTTTATAATTTTTTTTTGAAAGTTATAAAGTGTACCGTGATAAAATTGTATTCTATTTGATGTAATTAAGAGATAAGCGTGCCGGAGGAACAAACACAAGACATCGATGTAATTAAAAGATTTCTAATAATTATTTTGGTTTTAGAAGATTTTTTACAACTCCAAAAGGGCTACAATCTATTTAATTTATTATGTAAGAACTAAGAAGAGTATGAGATTTATAAGTTATAAAGTGATAAAATTATGTTCTACCAGATTCATGCAAAAAGAGAAAAATAAGTCTGAAATTCTCAAATATGTTTATGTTATAATCATCTTGTTTTATCTATTTTTTATTGCAATGATTATGATTATTGATGGTAAATCTTTCCGTTATCATTTTTAAACTTGCTTATTTACTTTATACATAATACTTTACCTTATTATCTTTACATTATTTTATTCTCTTTTTTATTTATTTATTTATTATAGGAGCGAAGAACGAATGTTTAAAAGAATTTGATTGTCCACTAAATATGTGCAATCCTCCTTTAAAAATAGAAAATTTCTACAATCCTCCTTTAAAAATAGAAAATTTCTAGATTGTGTATATGTTAGAATGATACCATATAACTCAATGTATGAGTGTCATAACTTAGAGAATACACAAACACTCTGATAGAATATTTTTTAAATTATCATTTAATTATTATGTTATAGAATCTAGGGGATGTAGTTGAGCGGTTGGGGCTCATCTTTCCTTAATTAAGGGTCGAAGGTTCGATCCTCACCTTAGGTATGAAACAACTTTAAATCCTTTAGTCAACTATCACATCCATCGAAGTGCTATTATGTTATAGTCATTTAGCGCATTTGTCTATGACTATGAAACAAACATAATTTTCCTTGTAACTAATCTGTATTTAACATATTTTTCCATTTCAATAAATTAGGTTGAAGTTGCAAACCAGAAAAATAATACTAGTGAGTGTTAATCAATATTTTTCCATTTTATGATAGAAGTGATTAATCATCTAAACTCAATCTCTTATAAATATCATGCTAGTTTCAAACTTTCAAAATAAAACTAGTGAGATTGATATAAACTCGTGAGATTTTCCCAAAATTTAACAATACTCATCATGTTTCCTTTTCTAGAATTGGATGCGAATATCAAACAAGAGGTCCCGATAGGATAAATTCAACTTTTCTCCAAAGGCAGCATATACCTAAAAGATAGACAAGGCAATAAAAACCCAATATATTATATTTACCAAAAAATTATTTTGTTTAAAAAAATAAATAAAAGTTATTAAATTATGGCACAACAAAGACAACCACTAAACATATAGACCCTCTTAGTTTATTTCTTCATGCCAAACAAATTAAACTAATTAAGATTTGTTATTTACCCCCGTTTTATGAAAAAAAGTTGTGCAGTTAATTCAATCTATAATAATTGGCTCCCATGAAATTCCAATTTTTTAACCAAAGTATACTACATAAATATTTTCTAGTCTCCAATTGGAGGATGCATATATGCAATAAAGGTAGAAAAAACCAAAATCGAGATTGATCTTTAACTTTTAGTACAAAGAATCATATTATAATTATTTGGGCCGGCCTAATATTAAATGAGATCTAACTCGAATTTTAAAGTGAGATAGTTTTCTCCAATGTCTAAATGAGATCTTATCTTTAATATTTTTTTAAAGTTATAAAGATATTATCTCATTTTTAATATTTTTCTAAGAGATCTTTATCCTTTTTTTTTTCGAAACTCTTTTCTAATGAGCTTATAATTTGTTAGGGGCATTTTTTACTTGATAATTTTTTTTGTTTTTTGATGGCCCAAAACACTTGTCTGAATTGCCTTATCTTTAGATTAACCCTGATAATTATCCTAGCTTAGCGAACAAACATAACTACATGAGAAAATATACAACACAAGATTCTTCTTCTTTTTGGGAATCCGTACCAAGGACATATCTTTCTTCTTCCAATTGCTCACAAAGAATTTTTTTTATTGTTATGATTTATATATGTCATATGTGATATGTGTAAAATTTTCACGACCGTCATGATTAATTTTATCCCAAGTTTATATAAGATGAATTTTTCCTCTAACTGATTTTTTTTTTCATGTATAGAAATTAAATTTCTGACAGAAATTGATTCTAGATATATAAATCATGATAAATCACTTTCATACAAATATATGTTCAAAGTAGAAACCGACCCAAATATCTTATGGAACATTCTCATCATCTTTTCACCTCAGCCACACTCTCTAATATATGGATGCATGTTAATCCACAAAAAAGCAATTAATCAACCAAACACCTTCCCTCAAAACTCTTATATAAGAAATCCCATTTGGTTCAAACATACATCAAACAAACCAATTCACCATTTGGCATATTGTTCTATCATTGATCAATACATTTGTGATTTTGTGTACTAAATTAATTAGAATCATATCATATTATATACATAATGGAGAGAGTGACAAAGTTGGCATCAGAGAGATCAGTGGTGATATTTAGCAAGAGTAGTTGTTGCATGTGTCACACAATCAAAACACTCTTAAGTGATTTTGGAGTGAATCCAGAAGTTTATGAACTTGATGAGATAAATGGAGGAAGAGACATTGAACAAGCACTTTTAAGGCTTGGATGTAACCCTTCTGTTCCTGCTGTGTTCATTGGTGGTGAGCTTGTTGGTGGAGCTAATGAAGTTATGAGTCTTCATCTTAATAGGACTTTGATTCCAATGCTTAGAAGAGCAGGTGCTCTTTGGGTTTGATTAATCAAATCCTAATAAATTATATTAGCTATTATATATGTATAATAAATCTGTTTTGGTTACTTTACTTGTATAATGATGAGATTATATATAGTATATAAGGCCGGTCAGATGCAACCTCATGATTGGACTCGTATGTTTAATGAGTTAGAATTAAGCTATAGATCAATTTTTTTGGAAAAATCCAAATTTGAACCTTAGCTTAAACAATCGCTGTTGAGGGTTGAAACTCTATTTATCTTTTAATCTCCGAATAGTTAAAATTCCTCCTTTTGTGGAATGCGGAGGATCAAGAGGATAAATATATATTTATATATCAATTCATGCTACTAATGTGTCATAATAAGGTATTTAGATTGAATTATCAATGTAATATTTGACCTCTTTGATAATAAATGTAGCATTATATTTTTGGTGATTATGATAATTTTGGTGAAATTTCAAACTATATGTTAAATGCTCGAGATATAAAGACTAATATTACTCTTAAAGTAATGAGATTCATTATATTTAAAAGACTGATATTTTAAAGTGTGATATTTTATACTTAAGAAGTTTAATTAAGAGTGTGTTTTATCATCATGCTTGTAATAGTGTTATATCAATAATTTAGCAAAACTAAATTCAAAATAAGTCAAAAATAGACAACAAGGAGAAATAAACAAAACCAAGTCGTACGGAAGTGACAATCTATGTGAGAAGAATCACAATCCACATGATAATGCATTAAGGATAAAAATTGTGTCTTATTCTTTTACTTAGTTGATGAGGAACATATGCTCAAGTTGGAATAATTGCATTGGTACTTGTGAATATGACATGTGGTTAACATGGTTCCTCTGTTACTATTTTTTTTTTTTTAATCATCCTCTGTTACTATATGAATTATTACATACTTGAATTTTAATAGTATGTCTCAATTTAGTCAAGAGTTTGATTTCTGACTCGTGAATATACAGTAAATTCAGTTGAAAGGGAATAATTCATCTTATGTGTGTCATAAAATCTCAACGAAAATTAATCATTATTAACGACGTTGAAAACTTCGTATTAATATTATGGTAACCTAAAAAATAAGAGAAAAATTTAAATAATTTTTAAAAAAATAATAAATATTTATTCTTATATAAAAAAAATCACAGATTTTCATCTTTTAAAAAACAAGAAGAAAAAGACGTCTCTATCAACCAACAATGTGTGGAGTTGCATTGTTGTGTTGAATTGAAATTGAAGAGTTGATCGAGGAACAAGAGGCACAATACACAATGATGCATGAAGTGAAGAAAGAAGAAATTAAAAAAGGATGAAAGAAACACACCATAGTTACTACTCCCTACACCCTACATCCCAAAATAAATGATTTATTTGTCAAATTTGTTTGTTTCAAAATAAATGTCCTAAGTTATTTATAACATGAATTTTTTTTAGTTTATCCTTTAAAACAATCATTAGATGAGAGAAAAAATACATTTAAAAATATATTTTTAGTATTCATATGTTTATTAATACTATCAATAAAAAGAGGGTATTTTAGTAAAAGTTATATTCCCTCTCTCTTTCATTTTAGGGTAAATTACATTGACCTCCCCTGAAGTCTTTTTGAATAACACAAACACCCCCTCTAATTTTTAAGTGAACACAAACCTCCCTTATTTAATTATTAAATTGACAATTACCTCCCTTAGACTTTAACACCGTTAATGTCCGTTAACTCCATCTTTTTAGCTCTTAACTCTTCTCATTCATTGTAGAACATTTTTCTCCACCGCTGTACTTACATTGTTATTTCCAACTATCTTCTGCAGCTGTCAATGTTAGATCTATCATCTACCCTCGTTCTAACATATTTCCACCTTTTTACTTTCACCTCCATTAGCTATGGACTGCACAACTAGTTATATTTCAAATTTTTCATATCACAAGACAATATTCTTTTAGGCAGTAATCGGAAATATTAAATAGGAATGCCAATACCAAATTGGCAAAATCAACATCAATCAGAATATGTTATCATAAATATAAATTGAAATGGGTGATACCAAATTGGCAATGACAAGTTCATCATATCCCAAAATTGTAAATTAAAATACCCAAAAGCATGTCAATCAAGGAGTACTTCCAGGTTTTTTTCTTCTTAAAAAACATCAATGAGTAGTCTCCACTCTAAAACTATCCCAGCAAACAACGATATTGAAATTAACCCAATAAACATGAATGAAAAATCATACTTGAGGTCTCGTGTGTTGCTTCCATGGTGGAAGGAAAGTTCTGGGTGCTATTTTCTTGTAGGAATGTAAAGGAAGTTAGTGTCTTTTCATAACCAGACAACACAAGCTTTTCAATTTTCCAACCAAAAAAAATTAATTGACAGAAGTGTTAAAGTGTCTAACGGCAGGGGAGGTTAATGGTGAGTAAAAAAATAGAAGGGGTGTGAGTTATATTTGTGCATAACTCAGGGGAGGTGAGTGTATTTACCCCTTAATTGTACCTTAGTTTATTAAAAGGACAAATTACACTAACCTCCCCTGAGGTTTTACTAAATAACACAAACACCTCCTCTATTTTTGAAAAAACACTCACCTCCCCTCAAACTAACACCGTTAGAGAATAGTTAACAGGAAAAAGCATTTCCCACCTGAACTTTTCTTTTCTTTTCTTTTCTTTTCTTTCCTTCTTCCTTCTTCTGTATCTTTTATCTTCTCCCACATTTTTGTTCGATGTGTATTCATCTTCAAAGCGTTTAATGTTTTCAAAAGTCTTTGGCGTAAATTTTGCACAAGACTTTATTATTGGTTATTTGTTGTGAATCTTTCATGATTAGATTCATGATTTTAGTAGCATTAACATAGATGTTGCCGCTTATTAGAAAAAAAGAAACAAAAGTGCTGCCTTTTTTTTGCACCGCTCTGTCGGTTTTTATGTGCTTGTGGCCAAGATAGGAATTTGGTTTTAAAATGTATTCAACATTTGTGCAGATGGATACTAATTTGTTATTGAATATTTATCCAATTTGTATTACAGAAAAACAAAAGAAAGCAATAATTAGGGGAAATGGAAGGGAACTTAGTGGGTCGAAGAAATGAATCCAAACAATTGGTATTAATTGTTTTAGAGATAGAGAAGGTCATGGTTTATTATGAACTGGCTAAACAATTTGTGTTTTAACAGAGTTTTAACGGAGTCAAACACTATTAAGTTAGAAGGGAGGTGTTTTGCACATTGAAAATTAAGCAGGGGAAGTTTGTGTTTAGTTAAAAAATAGAGGGGGTGTGAGTGACATTTTAACATACTTCAGGGGAGGTCAGTATAATTTTCCCTACAATTAATAATGTTTTATCATTTGTATCTTTATAAAAATTAAAATATATTCATTAATTTTCTTTCTTTCATAATAAAGTAAAGATAAAAATGACTTAACTTATTTATTTTATATTATTTTTAATTCACGTGCATAACTTTAAAATAACCATAATTTTAAGACGGAGGGAATATAATTTAATGCATAAAAGTGTAATTTTTTTATGAAGCAATATGACTAAATGAGTGTGTGTGTGTGTGTGAGTGTGTGTGTGTGTGTACACTTTGGTTATTTATAAAATAATTTGTAATTCTATTTTTGATAGAAGATATTAATATTAATTAAAAATACTTCAATTTATCTTTTCGAGTTGTAATAATAATTATAAAGAAATAACTGTCAAAAAAAATTATAAACAGATAAAAAATTAATATATAATACAAAGTTGTAAGATTTAATATAAATTCTATATTGTATTATTAGATCAAATAATAAGTGAGTTATTTTAAGGTGATGCGGCTTCAATGGGACTCATAAAATGCATTTGAATATTAATAATTCTAAAATTTTGCTTGTTCAAAAAGTATAATCCTAAAATTTTATGTTTTAACAGAGAGGAGTACACCAAACTAGCAATCACCTAAACAATGACATGTTCTTTTTTTTTTACATCGAAAAGATAAATAATAAATTGTTCTTGTCAGAAGGTGATTTTTGGACCTTTTCTTAACCAACTCAAATGTATCACTTGAATTATTCTAAAATATTTAATGATAATTGATTCACACACAACAAAACAAAAAATCTCAATGTTTATAATTTTTTTCTTCAGTTGATTCCCATTATTGACACCTCTGTCTCATGCATAATAATATTTTTTGTAAAAATTGATCAACGATAACTTATCTCGTTATTTTAGAATACTTATCAACGACATCTTGTCATGTGTATAATATTATTTTTTTAGGACAAAATTTAGGTTTATTTCTTTAGGTACTTTTTAGATATGGTTCATTCTTAACATAAATTTAACATTTTGTGATTATAACAAACTTTGAGAAATTTATGAATTGAAAGAAGTCATATATAGTTTGTTATATAAGTTAACAATAATACGAAAAATACATAAAAGAATACACCTAAATTTGTGTTATTTTTATTTTATTTTTATTAAGAACAACTTGTCATGTGTATAATACTTATTGTTTTTTTTTGTTACTATCATGATACGAAGTTTCAACCACAGTTAGCGGTGTTATAATTTTTTATTAGGACCAAAACAACATTTTGGGTTTATAAATAACATAGTATATATTTTAAATAGTATGTGGAGCATAGAGAATTTTTGGTTTTTTTTGGTGGTTTATAAAAACATGAATTTTTTTTTGTTATTTTTAACTAAACATATATCTTTGTTTTATTATGCAACTTCTCTACAGTAATAGTGATTCATTTTTCAGATTTTTTTTAAAAAACTTTGTTATTTCAAGCAATTTTTATTATTTTAGGAATTTTAGGTAATTATCAATATAAAGCAAAAAAATTTAAAATATAAAACTTTGAAATGAAAATTTTCTATGTTGTAACCATTTTATGATTTTTTTTTAAGAAAAAAAAAAGACATACAAGATATAGTAGTGGGTAGTTAAAGAAAAATATGAGATATAAGAGAGATAGAAAGTGGTTTTTTTAATAGTCTAATTGCTAAAATTTCATATCTTTAAAGATAAATAAGTGGGTGATTATGATTCAAACCTCGGTCCCTGCATATAACATGCAAAGTCCTTACCAACTAAGTTAAATTTAATTTTCTTTCTTTTCCATCTAAATAAATTTATTTTTATGAGAGTTAATATATGATGTGGCAGCACACATATGAAACAAGTAAGTTATTTTTATTTTTAAACAATATGTTCTTTTCTTATATTATATAGATGTAAGAATACATATGATAAATTTTCTCAAATAAAAAAAAATAAAAGAATACATGATAAAGTTGCTTTAGTATAATATGGTATCCAAACGAAGAGAAAATTACATTTGGAAACAGTATAATGTTTTGAGATGGCATTAGTAGTAGCGTGAGACGATAATTACCTTGGCAGCATACAAGGAGGATTTTCACTGTCTTACTACAGCAAAAGTTCATATTAAAAAACAGAATTTCATTATTGTTCTCCTTGTTTAAATATTTGTAAGATATATAAGTTAACCAATGCTTGGGTCACATACAAGATTAGTTGCAGTGAAAAAATACAGACAATTTTTCTTTCTTCAACATTGTAAAACAATTGCTTATTTAATTGTTTTCATCACTTGTCAAATTAGTTGTCCAAAAAAGAAATTCTTGATTGCATAATCTTTATAAATAATTATTTCAATTTCCCTGTTTATTTTCTTCAACATCTTATATAACTTAAATACTAAATCCAACAATGGATAAGAATACATGATAAATTTCCTCAAAAAAAAAAAAGAATACATGATAAACAACAAGCAATGAATTGGTCCAAGTAGTAAGGATTTTAGTCCGCTTAAACATATAGTCTTATGTCCGATTTTTAGCTCATGAGAAAGGACAACTCAATCCCATGAACAAGGTATTCGTCCACAACAAAGATAACCAGAGGTTTAACATCTATGGTAATTTTAGGGAGCTTCTTCAACAAGTCCACCATCTTCTCATCAGATGATGCTCCGTCTACCTTCCCCTCATCGGTTGATTCTTGTTTTTTTTAAGTGAATTAATTATGTAAAGTTGGTTATGAGTTATGACTAATAAAAGAAAAATCCATTCAAATAAATAAAAAACTCCATTGTTAATGTAGAATTCTGCTAGCAACAAAATTGGACCAGTTCTACTATTTCTTATATGAAAAAGTGCACTTCCTAAAAACATAATAATTATTTCAAGCTTCCAAAGAGATGAAGAAAATAGGGCACACAAATTTTATGAAGAAAAAGTGGGATATAAAAAATATCTTGAAGTAATAACTGCAATATAATTTGTAAAGTAAATATTGTTTTGGTAACATAAATAGAATAATTAACATTTTGAAGAATAACATTTGTTATTTGTTAAATAGAAATAGGTGGCTTTAACATTTTTTCCCTTTGTTGGATTTTTTTATTTTATTTTTGGTTTTCAGTCTTTGATTTTTAAGGGAAGGGGATTTTAGGGATGTCAACGGGGCGGTGAATGTTCGGAGGAAGCTTCCCCGCCCCCAGAATTATTCTCCGTCCCCGATCCCCGCCATAGGGGAATATTTGTCCCCATCCTCACAGATCCCTACGGTATTTTTGGAAATCAACGGATATTGAATATTAGCAAAAAATTTATACTTTTCGATCAAAATTATGGCAACAAAAACAACACATAATACATTCATAAAATCATGGCCAATACATTCCTTGTATAGCAAAATTAAATAATGGTTCCAAAAGGCCAATACATTTGCAAAAGCCAATAAGTTTATAGCAAAAACCAATGCAAAATCATTTGGCTATACTAATAATCATACAAAAATTATGCTTCACTTTCTTTTTCCTACAAAAATTAAACAAGAGTAAAAACCTAGAAATCTTAATCACAAGATGAATAAAAAAATATTTTCACAACTCCATAAACACAACTATTCAAAACACAACTATCTACATCCAAAACATCAAATTAGCCAACAATATTATTTACATTACCTCATCATCATCATCATCATCATCCATATCCTCATCAACACATTCAAATGAAATGAAGCTAATGTCTTTGAATTACCTAAACCTAATCAACAAATAGCTAAAATACATTAAAAAAAATAAAGTAATTATGGTTATAAGAATGATGAATAAATAAATAATTAGAGACAGATTAACTCAACATAAAATATATCACCTTGCATTTCTTTTCAGAACCAATCTTGGGAGCACATTAAAGCCTCTAAAATGTCTACCTTCAACCTACTACGTTGCGGAGTTAAAACACTACCACTAGTACTAAAGGCGGACTCTGAAGCAACTGTAAAAATAGGAACTGCTAAAAAGTCTCTTGCAATCTTTTGCATAGTTGGAAATTTCAAACCATTTTATTTCCACCATCCTAGTATGTCAAAGTTTCCTATTATTTCTTTTTTTTTTCTTACCAAGCAAGATGCCTTCTTCTAAGTAAGAAACAAATTCCGACTTCACACTAGTAGTTGAAACATTTTCTATCACATATAGAAATAACCTTTTTCCCAAGTTTCATCTGAAGCACTAGCTAGTAAGAGGAACATTTGTCATCCATAATGTTGATGCACTAGTTTCACTACTAGTATAATCCATATTATCATTGGTTTTATATTCTTCAATCAAATCTTCAAACAATTTCTTCACTTTTTCCAATTCTTTGTTAGCATCGCCTCCATAAATGCGAAGAAAGAAGTAATCCAACAATGACATTTTGTATTTAGGATTCAAAACAACTCCTATTACCATCACCCCATTAATCGAACCCCAATATTTGTCGAACTTCACTATCATATTTGCTGCCATACTTCGAATGGTCTCGCTAGAAGAATGTAGCCACTTTCTTTAAAGTCAACCTTATTTCACAAATTTTTGGAAAATAAATGTTTGATGTTGGATACTTAGTACCTGAAAACAACTCAGTGACACTATAAAACAACTTCAAATTGTCACAAATTTCCCGATCCCCGCCCCGAAGTGTCTACAGGGAGATTTATCCCTGAAATCCCTAAAAAATTTCCAATTGATTAAGTACTTTTATTTTATTTTTAAAAAGGTCTTTGAATCCAATTTTTTTTTATGATGTGTCACATTTTTGCACTAGTGGCACCAATGACTCACATAATTTAAATGCATGGACAAAATTATCAATTTACGTCCATCACGAAAAAGGATAAATGAGTAATTTTGCTTTCAACCTCTAAATAATAAGAGCATTTTTGTCCGTCCATTTAAAATTATGTGAGCTATCAATACCACGTGCGCAGAAATGTTATATATGATAAAAAAGATGGACACAATAAAAATAAAACGAAAGTATAAAATCAATTTCAAAATCTTTTGATATGCATTGATCAAAACTCAAGTGATCGCAAAATTCGGAACATTTTACATGCCCAAAAACAATTAACCAAACTAACAAGTAGCAACCACCTAAGCAATGACAGGTTTTAGCTTAAGTACAGTGATAATTGATTCACAAACAACAAAACAACAAATCTTAACATTTTAACTGCTTAGTACTTCAGTTGATTCCCATTTCAACACACCTCTGTCTATCTATCTTTTCGGTGCCGTCCCTTTTTGTTTCCCAACAACTTTCTTAGTACAACAAACACAACTTCCTCGGTGGTGAGATTTCTTTGTTCTTTCTTGTTTTGACTCAAAATTAAAACAATGAGACAAATGAAGAAAAAAGAAACAATCTTTGTACCATTTCGTTAGTACCATTTTGAGTGTTGACTTTGTATTTTCCAAGCTTTCATTTTCTGGGCAAATGAAAAGTAACAATCTTTGAATATAATAATAATAATGTGGTTGGCTATAAAAAGTAACAATCTTTGTGTGGTTTTATTTGTTGGGTTGTTTTCGATTTTCATTAAATGTGATTCTTCATGTAATGTGTCTCATGTAGTTGAAGCTAGCTTTGATTTGAGCTTATGAACAAGAATTTATTAAGATGTTTGGATTCTCTCGTAGACACAAGAAGCTTGGAAGGTCAAGATTTACAATTTTTCTTTTCTTTTTGTTTTCTAGAAATTTAAGGTTTTTTTCACCACAAAACTTGTTCTTTTCAGTACATTGATTGATGTTGTTGTTGTTGTTGTTGTTGTTGATGTGAAATTGTGTTGGTAGAGTGAAGAAGGTTCAGCTTTCTGATCCTACACAAGGAACTAGAAGTCCTATTAGGTACCCTAAACGAAATGGAAATTCGAATGTAAGTTTTTTCAGCTTCATTCTTTGTTTGAAATTGAAATTTGGAACAGTGATTATGGTTATTAATAAGTTTTTAGCATCTATTAGGATGATGGAGTTGAAGGGTCGAGTGGTAATTCCGAGGAAATTGATTGTCAATTTTCATCTACTGGACCGGAGATAAGTAAATGTGCATCAGGTAGTTCCGAGAATTGGATGGTGTTGTCAATTGCAGGGGATAAGCCCATTCCTAGATCCTATGTATGTAACTATGTCACTTTGTTTTTCATTTTATCTACGGTGTCTGTTTGGATTGACTTATTTGAGTTTATATAAAGATATAATCACTTTTGAGTTTTGAGACTATTTGTAAGAGTTTATGAAAACAAGTTATGAAATGACCATACATAAGTTGTTTTCAACTTATTTTCTTAAGCTCTCCAGGATATGTTATAAAACGACTCTATTATATGAAAATAGTTTGACTTTATTTTATCTTTTGTTACAAAAATTGCTTATACATAAGCACTTATGATAAGTGTTTATGCTAGAAGCACTCAATAAGTTGTTTATCCAACCAGGACCTTGGTCATAGGTCGTTTTGTAGAAGTGTTATGAGCTGTTATGCTGAAGTACTGACGAGTGAACTATTATTCATTGGAATAGCATGCAGCATGTGTTGTTGAGAATAAGATGATAGTGGTTGGCGGTGAATCTGGGAATGGATTGTTAGATGATGTGCAGGTAAGGGAACATTTCTAGTTTGGGAATTTGAAAACTTTTAATATGAGAATTAATATTAAGTAATTATATTTGGTTGTTGGTTCATCACATCAATGTGCTATTCATTTTATCGGCAGGTTCTAAATTTTGATACATTTTCATGGACCACGGTGTCGTCCAAGCTATACTTGTCACCAAGTAGTTTGCCGCTACAAATTCCAGCTTGCAAGGGTCATAGTTTGGTATTTAAATATCTGCTTTTGATTGTCCTCATATATGGTTTCTATCTTCAGTTGCAACGTTCTATAATCTTTATATATGCAAATTTTGTGAACTTCAACTTTCAAGATGAAGTTAATCAAAAGTTTCCAAAAGATTTACAAGAAAAAAGGAAAAGAAAGAGACATTATTCTATACTATGGTGCAAGTACAAACACATTTAGGAGAAAAATGGAGGATTCATGGCTGTTGCTTGACTCTAATAGTCGAGTTTCCCTGATTTAAGTGCATATCTTTTGATCGTTTTCTGTTTTAAATTCACACTATAGGTGGATTTATTTTCTATCTCAAATCACTTGTGCTTGATAAATCATTTTACCAGGTTTCTTGGGGGAAAAAGGCACTCCTCATCGGAGGGAAAACAGGCCCAGGAAGCGACAAAATATCTGGTTCAAACCCATGTCATTTGCATATGTAATAGCTTTGTCCTGATACATGCCGTAGAGTTCTTCTAATTGTATATTTTGGCTTTTGTAGTATGGGCGTTTGATACAGAGACGGAGTGCTGGTCACTCATGGAAGCAAAGGGAGACGTACCGGTAGGAATGTTGAAAATGCAAACTCCTCTATTGAATTTCTTTTATTGAAATTATTCCCTGGACTACCGGTATATTATAATTTAATTTCTTCCATTGAAATTTCTATAGGCAGTACTAACCAAGAATTTTGTTCTTTGCAGATTGCTCGCAGTGGCCATACAATTGTTAGGGCTAACTCTACTTTGATATTGTTTGGGGGAGAAGATTGCAAAAGGAGGAAATTGAATGATCTGCACATGTTTGATCTGAAGTCCTTGACATGGCTTCCACTTCACTGCATGTAAGTGTTTAAGAAATAGTCGGAAACCAAAAGTTTGGACTTCGACGGAATTATCTACTCATAATAATCTGATATAAATGTTTCCAAGCACCTGAAAGAGTATATTACTTACAGGGGAACAACACCTTCTCCAAGATGCAACCACGTGGCATCGCTTTATGATGGTAAAATTCTTTTTATATTTGGAGGAGCATCCAAATCTAGGACCTTGAATGACTTGTATTCACTCGACTTTGAAACGGTGTGTGAGCTCTCCATATAGTTAGTTCATGAAGAAACTCATTGATTTCCATTATTTGATAATAATATTGTTTCAGATGGCATGGTCAAGAATAAAGGTGCGTGGTTTCCATCCATCGCCAAGAGCTGGTTGCTGTGGTGTTTTATGTGGCACTAAGTGGTATATTACAGGTGGTGGAAGCAGGAAAAAACGTACGTTTTAATATAGATACACAAGGATTTGCTCATTTCTTTGCTTTCTCACTTGATACAAACTACAAGGGAACTAATGAAAAGGATTGTGTATTAATAAGCATATCAGTCCTTGAGGTTTTTCTTATGAGTTCATAGATCATTGGAAATTTGGAATGATGCCTTTTATGCATAGAACTATTGTCTCTGCAATTCTATCTATTTCCATACAAATTTTAACTTTCTTCCTATCAAGCGTGTTCGACACCGACACTTACGTTTACATTGAATTATATCATTTTTTCAAATTTGTATCCGTAATGATGTGTCAGTATTCGTGTCTGTGCGTCATAGCTTTCCTCTTTAATTTTCAGGACATGGAGAAACTTTGATATATGATATTAAAAAAAGTGAATGGTTTCTAGAAATTACAGCACCTCCTTCTTCTATCACTACCAACAAGGTGAACATTTTACTTTTCCTGTCAAGTTTACATATTATTCATCTATTGCTAATCTCGTGCCGTTAATTACATTGTTTATTCATTGACTGTAATGCATCAACATGTAACTATGATTTCCCTCGAAGTATTCCATTCGGTTTTTTGCACTTAAAACTCAAATTTTGTTTCAAAGTAGTGAGAAAGCGTAACTATGTAGCACTGAAACTTAAGTTTGAAGACGTGTAAGGTGTCCGACTCGTTTCGATCTCGAACACTCGAATACAAACTAGACACTAACACATGTGATCATATTCAATTACTTCTATTTCTCTAATTATTACCAGTATTGACATGTTAGTGTATCATCTTCGGTGTTTGTGTTGGTGCTTCGTTGATAAGTACTAAATAAAGCTCACAATTTGGCCTGCTGGTTAAATGAGACCTCATTAGACCCACTTAACTTTAATATTACTGATGAGAACCTTTGCTACGATTTAATGTTCCGCATTTTTTAAATATGAAATTTTTGTTCAACCTATAACTAAAAATCGCACGAATTCATTTATAATTTATCATATATCTTCGTGACTATTAACAAAATCATTGCTAGATGTGTTATATTTGGCTCTAGGAGTACAACATATTCATTCCCTACTTATTCTTCTTCGATAACAGATTTTATTTTTATGCTTGATCATGCTTTCTTTATGATTTCTTCAAAGCATGCTTATGGTTTCTGATGTATTAGCAGGGTTTTAGCCTGGTACTTGTGCAGCACAAGGAAAAGGACTTTCTTGTTGCATTTGGGGGATCAAAAAAAGAGGCATCAAATCAGGTTTAACAACTGTATGAAGTAACTATTTGAGTTTTTTTTTCGTTGAACTTCCGAGTTCTAACTTTTTTTTTCTTGGTTGTGAGTTGTGACAGGTGGAAGTGTTGAAAACAGAAAAAAATGAATCTGCTTCCAAAAGACATCCGACTACAACTACTATTATAGGTCCGGGATCGATACTTGAAAAACATTCATCATCCACTCAACTTAGAAATGACTCTTCGCAACGTTTCATCGACTCTGTTGTCCGACAAAATCTAGCATCTGCAATTGAACGTGGTTCTGAAAGGAAATCTCTGTCAGAATCTCTGTTTATACAAGATTCCGGTCCTCTTTCTACCAACACTTCTCTTCACAGTCAATTTGATCACGAAGAAGAATTCAATATAGATAATAGGGTTGACAATCATTCAGAAGATGAAAGGTCTTTCCCTCAGGTAAAACCGAAGTTCTTTTTAATCCCAACCACATTCTTTGATACAAAACACCTCATGGACACCGTGGATACTCTTCTAATGCGATTTTAACATTATATACATATCATAGACATTAAAAATGCAACTAAGCTTATATGTAATATGTTCGTGTCAACAGTCTATGATGAAAAATTCGAACCATTTACTTTGATGTTACGTGACCCTGATGCTAATATTTTTGATAAAACAATAATGAATGTTAAGTTTGTTATATACTGTTGGAGAATCGGGGAATTTGACCATTGAATAAATCATAATAGCATATCTCTAACGCCTATCTACATATACTTCAGGCAGCAGATCACAAAACAAATAAAAATGACCCTGGACATCAGATGAACACAAGAGCCAAAACCAACATGGAGGAACACGTTTTGGCATCTGGAGATTTGGTTCGAAAACTAGGTGTTGGAAACTCCGTGCTAGAAACTGATCACGGACACGGACCATTCCCTGAGAATAATATATCGGGATCACTCCCTACGGCTTCAAATATATACAATTATTATGAAACTAAAGTGTCCTCTTTAATAAGAAAATTTGGCATTCTGGAGGCACAATTGGCAGCTTCATTAGCAAACCAAGAAGTTGCCGAGAAAAATTTAGCATCTGCTAATAAAAGCAGACAAGAGATGGATAGAAAATATGCCGACACAGTAAAGGAGATTGAATTACTGAGAGAGAAGCTTGCCGGTGCAGAGTTAGCTCAAGAAGAGGCCAATAACCTGTCTAACATTGTCCACTCGGACAATGTAAGGCTTGAACATGATGTGGCTTTCCTCAAGGCCGTTTTAGACGATACGCAAAAGGTATATACGACATTTCATTCGATGTATTATTTGTACGCCTGCAAAATGCTACTATTAACTAAGAAAACTTGGTAGGAATTGCACTCAACAAGAGGAGTACTCGCAGGAGAAAGAGCCCGGGCATTCCAATTACAGGTACATCATCCTCGGAAGTTGGTTTCATAAAATATTTGCTGTTTTTGTTTTTGTTTTAATTTTAATTGCAAAAGTGCTCAAAAAAAGTTTACTTCCTGTTTCCATAGATTTGTAAATAAAATAGTGAGAATAACTTTTTATGTACAAAATCTTGAAAATAGGAAACAAAACAAAATACACCAACACTTGTGTAATTAAAACTAAACGATGAAAATGAAAAACCAAACATGCAAGTATTTTTTTATGTTATTATGTTTGATATTTTTAACCATTCATGGATTTCTTAATCACATTGCAATCTTTGTTGGTTACATAGGTTGAAGTTTTTCATCTCAAACAAAGACTGCAATCAATGGAAAATAGAGCACCTACTCCCAGAAAACCTTTTCATGTGCAGTGAGGTGTCATCAATGATAAGGGAAGTGCATTTTGAGGGTGGCACTGAAGACATGGACAACCTCGAACCTCCAAAGATGCAGTGTTAGTGCATTATTAATGGAGTTGGTCTTTGGTCACAGATCAAATGTGACAAAACTGAAAGCATGCAGAGATATGATTTTAAAACATTTAAGATTATTTGAAATAGTTAAATATTAGTTTATAGTTCATTGTTCTTAACTGTAATTGAATTGAGATGTATTTAACTAGTTATCTATATTTTGTAAGACACTAAATATTGAGTAATAAATTAACACATTTTGAAGAAATATTTTAGATAATTTGTATAGGAGGAAAATTGTATATTTTGTAAAAACAAAATACTAATTTAGTAATTGACTGTGAACAAGTTTTATAAACACATTTGACTACTTTGCTGTTATATTTTATCATGGTGGGTGATTTTGCAAATGGGAAAATGATAAAATATATCTGCAAAACCATTTTTTTTGGTATATAGATAAACTGTCTAAGCCATCATAAACTCACCCGCAAAACCATTTATACTATTGGTGAATAATTATTAAACTCAACAAAGTATTAGTAATAAACCTGTTTAATAAATACTACTTGTAATTGCACCAAAAAAAAAAAATACTACTTGTAACTCTAAGTTTCACATGAAGAGAACATTAATAGCATTGCATGTTTAATTAATGGCTTAAACATATATTTGGTCCTTGTATGTACACTAATTTTTCGTTTTAGTTCCTGTATCGAAAATTTTGACAAAATAGTCCTTGTATCACGTTTTTTATTTTGACGTTGGTCCCTGCCGTCCAATTTCATCCAAGTGGCAAACATTTTGCCACCTGGACCCTGCCACGTGGCCAAAAAATGTTGCTGGCTGGATTAGAGGGACCAAAACAAAAAAATTGAACTGAATGCAGGGACCAAAACCAAAAAATTGAACTGAATGCTAGAGGGACTAAAACCAAAAAATTAAACTAAGGAAAATGACACATTGGAAAATGATACATTGATAAACATTGCCCTTAGGGCAATGGATAAGAAAATAAAAATAGTAAATATTGTCTTGAAACTTGTGTTTTTTACTTTTCTAAAATAATAAACACAATTTCCAATGTAAATTTTACCTTTTTTGGTAACCTTAACTAGTGCCCCAAGGGCACTAGTTAGCAAATGACACATTTAAACTCTAATTCTTTAAATTGAAATTTGTTTCTCTACTCTTCTCTTCTCATCAATCTTTCAACAGAGAGAGTCATTGCTAAAAAAGATTATCCTGATGATTTCCCTTTGAACGATCCCGATCAACAACCGCCTAACCGTGGTGGTTTTCTCGACGCGCTTTCTGATCACGTTGTCAACATTCGCAATGCCTCTCATAATTTCATCAAAAAACTCATCCAAATGGGGCGCAATGATCGACGCAAAATTATTTTTGCCATGAAAGTTGGTTTATGAGAAGAGAAGAGTGGAGAAACAAATTTCAATTTAGGGATTTAGAGTTTAAATGGGTCATTTTGCAATTAGTTTAATTTTTTGGTTTTAGTCCCTCTAGCATTCGGTTCAATTTTTTGGTTTTGGTCCCTGCATTCAGTTCAATATTTTGGTTTTGGTCCCTCTAACATTCCACGTGGCAGGGTCCAGGTGGCAAAACGTTTGCCACTTGGATGAAATTGGACGGCAGGGACCAACGTCAAAAAAAAAAGTGCGATACAGGGACTATTTTGTCAAAATTTTCGATACAAGGAATAAAACGAAAAATTGGTGTACATACAGGGACCAAATATATGTTTAAGCCTTAATTAATTTAATTTTCTTGAATTATGCACTTTAATAATTATTACTCTCTCCCAAAATGACACGAGTTTTTTTGATTTGAAATGGTGTTATTTGATTTGAAAAAAAAACCATCTTTAACTTTTGCACCATTAAATTTATCTTGAAACCATTGAAAAAACCCTATCTTGAAGTTCAAGAAAGGGTCTTTTTTCAATGGCTACACCATTCATTCATACTCCTATTTGTTAGGATTCATAAACCTATTTGATTTGTCTATTTTGACTGAATCAATCTATTTGTTGGTTTTTTTCTTTCTATTGTTTCATTATATTTCTTTTATGTCTATAAAATCAAAATAACACGATTTTGGATGAATCCAAATTGAATTTGTCTTTAAATCTTTGTGGTTTTTTGTCTTTAAAACCTTTTGATTCATGATTATGTTTTGTCTTTAATAGGAATGGCTTCTATACGCGAAAACTGTGTCTTTTCAAATGACTACATTCTTCTGGCTGCAATTCAAGGATCGAATTGCCAAAAATGCAATGAACTCGTGGCAGAAACATCTTGCATTCACTGCTTACTTAAATCCTTCAAAGAAGCTTCTAGTACTTCAGTCAAGTTGCAGGAAATTGAGTCTTAGATTTGTTATATTATACTCCCTCCGTCCCATTTTAAGTGTCACAGTTGACCAAATCACACACTTTAAGAAAAGTGTGTAAAAGAAAGAGAGAGAATATGACTTTTACTAAAATACCCTCTCTTTTTATTGGTAGAAGACATTGGAATACTAAAAAATAGATTTTTTAATGTACTTTTTCTCTCACCTAATGATTGTTTTAAAGGATAAAATAGGAAAAATCAATGTTATAAATAGCATGTGACACTTATTTTGGGACAAACAATTTTGGCAAGTGTGACACTTATTTTGGGACAGAGGGAGTACTACTTTTGTTCCTTATTATAAGAAATATGACACTTTTTAGATTCATTTAAAAGTTGATGTATTTGTCTTTTTTTTTTTTGGTCAGGTGATGTATTTGTCTTTATTATAGTTTAAATACATAAATATTTTAATAAATCTAAAAAAATGTATTGTCTTTGATAATAAGGAACGTAACTAATATCATTTATATATCTAATCTATAAATTTATTTTATGAAATATAATGGCACAATTTCAAAAGCTAATAAAAAAATTATGAAATTTTTATCAAAAATTTTTATGTGAAAATAAAACATATATTAACGACTAAAAAATTAGTTAAAAATAACGATTATTATCGTGAAACAGAGGGAGTAAGAATTATGAAGTCTATATCGTCAAAAAAAATAAAAAATTATGAAGTCTAAAAAGCAGGTAAAAGGACACGCTAAGTGTTTAGTACACGTTGGAAGTTGGAACCATTAGAATGTTCTTCAATGTTTTCTCGGAACAGTACGAGTACTAGGGACTAGGATCTTGGAACGACACACTTATTTTATTTCTCTCTAATCTTTTTTATATGAAAACATTTACTTTTTTTTTTATGGTAAGAATTGGAAGGAGTAAGAGATAAAGAGTAAATTTAATTTTAGTTTAATTTGGTTTAGAGTTCAATTCTTGTATTATGTAGTTTCAGTTTTTCTCGATTTTAATTGTAAAGAATTAAATTGTGATTCTCTTTACCAATTTCACCGAATATAATTGGTGGATAAAATTGTATTTTAGAAAAAAATAATAGTAAGAGTGAATTTTTTTTGTCTCTTCTTCTTTCATGGTTGAGTGTTTTGAAAAATTTTGATCTAAAAAGAATTAGTGGATTTTACGGAGAGGAAATTTAAGTAAGAATGGATTCATGAAAAGATTGTCAATTTTATAATTGACTTACGAGAAGATTATTAATTTTATTATTGTTAAATTTTGTAGTAGATTCGCGGAAAATATCATTTTATTGTTGAATTTTTTAAAAAATATCGATTAAAATATTATTTAATGCAAAAGTGATTAAAATATTCTAAGTAAATTATTTGTAAAATAAAATATTTTTAATTATAAATATTACGGCTAAAGACACTTAGGTCCCGTTTGACGTGACTTATTTTTAATTTATATTTTTAAAAAATGAAATAGAGACGTATAAAATTGAATTTAGTCATATTTCTTCTTAAAAGTATTAGAGAAATAAAGTAAAGAAAAAAAAAAGTGAAGTCAATCACAATTTTTTTCCTCGAGACCAGGGTATCACTGCCGAACGTAGTGACTAATCCATCACTAGATCGGAGACACATCGATGATTCTTTACTACTATTTTGAAAGAAAAAATAAAAAAATAAAAAAAAATAAGTCTGATCAAACGAAGCCGTGTAGTGCCGGGGCTTCTTACGAGTATTTAATTTAAAAAATTATTATTGCGCGTGCAGTGCACTTATTATTGGGATTTATTATACTAAAAAGAGTGGAAATGACGGTGATTATTACGAGTAAACAAAGAAATAAATACTAAACGTTACGTTACTTTTGTATGCTAATGCTAATAATATTATGGGCCAGGCCCAATACCGAAATGTAAACTAGTAAGTACTATATAAATAACTCTCTCTCTCAATTCATTCTCCACTCACTGTAACATAACACCATTTCTCAATTCCCAATTCCCAAATTCATTCATCCATAACCCTAAATCAACCATGAAGCCCCAGCTGCATATAAATTATGTGTTTTTATTATTTCTTTGTTACAAATTCTTCATCCATAACCCACCCTAAATCAATCTATTTATCATTACCCAAATATGATATACTATATAATACAACAATTTCACACATACGATGATACGAGGTTGTTATTGTTCTCTGAAAATATCTGCTGCCTTTGTTGTTTCATAACATTAGCAACTAACAAACAACAAAGTTTGGTTTTTTTGATTGTCTTTTTTTTTTCTTTTCACAACTTCGCAATCGCATGATCATTAATTTTCAACTCAATAAGTTTTGTCTTCTATATAAGCCGCCAATGATGTATTCTGTTATAGTACACTCACTCATTCATTCATCTCAACAAACATTCTGTAACCGTTTTCTTCACCTTCAAGTTTTCTTTTCAGTTCTCACATCACCAGAAACCATGACGAGTTTTTTGGAAAACAAACATACACTGAAATTTATAATATAAGTTTTTTTGGAAATTTTTACTTAATTAGAAACCATTAAATTTTTTGAAGATGAAAAAAAATATATATATTCCGATTTGTTTTAAAACACTTACTATCACTTTTTTTGTTAAGTAATTACTGGTTAAAATTTCCCTTCATATAAAATGCAATATTCCTGCCAATTAATCTAAATTCATTGAGACATTCTCTCATGTATTGAAAGACATTCAAAATTTGCAAGAAAAAATTGAAAAAAACAAGAAAGGTTGTAATTTATATATAAAGGAAAAATAGACAATTTATCTAAAACATAGATGTGAGGATTACAAGGTGGAGATATAATTTTAGGTACAAAATAATAAACTGTAAATTCCAATCTAAATTGGTATCACTAAAAACTAAATATTTTGTTAATTTAGTTCACTTTTAAGAATAAATTTTCAAGATCTCTCATCACTCTATTTAGAGATTGAACTCAATCAAAATAATTTTTATACGTAGAAATTAGAGTTTGAACTTTGAACAATAAATTTATTCACTTTTAAGAATAATTTTTTTACGACCAAAAAATGAAATATTGTTGAACAACAAGACTTTCCAAATAAAAGTTAAGTTGGGAGAATCCGGCAACTATAGTATGAAGAAGAGTAGGTTAATTGGCTAGAAGCCATGAAGAACCAAACAAACAAAAACGTTAATTTCATGTTTTATGTGATTTTAGACTTTCAAAAAAAAGTTTTCTAGCAGCTAAAAAATAAGTGTGAAAATAAGACATATCCCTCGTGACATGAGTATAATAATAAGATTTTTTTATTTTATTATTATTTGTTAGATAGTTTAGAATTTCATATTTTAAAGATGAATATATAGACATACAAAAACTTAAATATCCTTAAATATTACATGTAATATGTTTTAGCAACTGAATTAAACTTACGAAAATAAAAATAATTGATGAACAATGGTGTACTTACACATTTTTATTGTTGCTTAATTAATATGCAGTCAATTATATTTCATGCTGATTTTAAACCATTTAATTCAGTTTGAACAATTTTGAAGTCAATAATTTTGGGAAAATTCGAGTTCGATTCTAGGGTAGAATAAATTTTTTACTAGACTTTACTTACATCACAACAGAACTCTGAACTACTAAAATCTCATTCCCCTATAAAAACCAGAGGGTGAAAACCAAAAAAATAAAAAAAATAAACATTTAATTAAGACAACTATAAAAACTCGTGCATGTATTTTACATGTTGAAGTTTTAGAACTTGTGCACCACATAATTTCAAGATTTTACACGTTTGAGTTATAGAACTAGATTGCCTCCTAAACATATCTAAATTTTCATGATTTTATACATTCAAATTATAGAACTTAAAATGTATTTTTATTGAGATAATTATAGTTCTATGATCAAAATGGACCACAATTAAAAATAACGTAATTTTCATTTTTAGACTTTTCCTAGTTTTGAATCGGCGGGAGAATCACAAACAATATCAATATCTTAAACAACATGTACAATTGAAGAAAACAAAATTTTCTACTATTTATTTTCTTGATATATAAATAAAATGACAAAATCATCACAAATTCACCATACAAAATACTTACTCACATGAAGTGGAAGGATCGAAAATCGAACCCCGATTATAGACGTCCGATTTATCAATTTTAACATTTTAATCCAATTGAACTAAAACTTCCAAGTTAAGCACATAAAAGTTGACGAAAAAATTAAACACATATATAATGCACACATGTGTCTAGTTACAATTAAATCATTTCGTAGAAAAAATTTACACCTGATATATTTAATTTAACCCTTTATATAACATAATTAACCAACTATAAGAATTGTGTTAACCATTAAAAAATCAATTTTGCAAATTGCACACAATCACACATTTAAACAGTTATAGATTTTGATTGTATGGTCGATTAAAAGAATTGTATTTAGAGATGTTTATGTTCTGCGGAGATAGTTTCAACCCGACTATAAGTCTTCATCTTTAAAAAATTATTTGTTTTCGGTTAACTCGTTACGGTTTTGTTAGATAAGTGTGGCGTGTTGTATATAAATTACCGTTAACCTCGAATTACTAATGTGAGCTAGAACACATGTAATGTGCAAGAATTCGACCTTGGTATATCTATTTATTCATATTCAATAGCAGAAATTCTAATTATTAGACTATCTGACTAAAAAAAAATTCGTGAAACATATGTTGCCTACACTATATTATTTTTACAATTTTATATATGTAATATGTGGTCTACAATTCCTGAATCCGTCCCTGTTGAGAGAGTTAGAGTTAAAATGAATGTATTTAACTCTCTACATTAGAGCGAAACAGGCACATATTCGTCTCAAAATAATTATCTTTTTAGCATTTTTATTTGTATCAAAATAGTTGTCACTTTAGATTATCAATGCAATATTAATTACTTTTTTCCATTATTATACCTTATTTATTAAATTTCATCTCACTTAACTACTCCACTAACTATAATTAATGAGGATATTATATTAAATCATACAAATTTTACCATTAAAATTAACACAACTAATCATTTTCTTAAAACTTGTATATAAACTTTAAACAACATTCATTTTAAAACCGAAGGAGTAACTACTATGCCACAATCACTACTGTGGTCTGTGGGCAATTTGTTTTGGCCTCGTCGTTAGTGATAACGGGATAAATGGTCAGCTGACTACATGATTGTGTGCTCTTATCTTGGCCTCAACACCAAGATATGGAGTATTGATCAGCTCGTGGATTGGGCCTAAAGTCCAGTACAACACCAAAAAGTGCAAGGGGTAGGTGGGATAATAATTGGAAAAAAATTCCTCTCACTCTTACATTTAACCCATTGTCCTAAAAATAATTTAACATTCCTATTTTTCACCTCTATATTTAATCAAAGTATAAACCGGAATAGTTGAACTATGTGATCAGGTGAAGTGTTTTGGTCTACAAACCAGAATGATATACTCTCTCTGCCCTGAAATATAAAGAAAAAAAATTGCACTTATTAAGAAAATATAATTATAAGAATTTGAAATATAGTTTTGTGTGGTTTTTCTTGAAATAAGTTGCGTAGGAAAATGTAAAACAATTTTTGATTGGTTATAGTTTATTGAGAAAATGCGAGAGGAGGAAATTTAAATGCAATTTGTATTTAATTTTATAAGAATAAGAAAAAATATATTTTTGAAAATGATTTTTCTCTTATATTTTAAAAAATAATAATAATTTTTTCTATTATATTTCGGGACAGAAGAAACATGTGTGTTTTGGTAAGAACGTTACAAACTGGAATAGTTCGATTATGTGTTCCGGTAAAATGTTTATTTCACATATCATTTTATTTGGATCCCCATGCCACTTCCACTATCATGTCACTCTATTTTCTTTTCTTTTGCTCTTCTTAGTTCTTTGCGGTTGTCGTGGAAAACTAATGTGCCATCTAAAATTAATAATTTTGGGTGACGTTTGTTACTTGAAAAGCAGTAAACACGTACAATAAGCAGGATGGGAAGTAAAGATAAATTTATCAAGATAACAAACTATAACTTTATTACCTTCTCAAAATTCTTAATGGCCTCTTCGTTCTTTCCAATAATAGTTTCAACCTTCATTTACAATATACATCAGAGTTTACATGTTAAATGAAGAATTAAAGGAAATTGTGTACAAAATATCTCCATATACCTTATTTTATACTATCAAATTGTTTCATGCAATTTTTGTGTTTTATGATATCCATACGACCATATTAGGCACCAATAGGTGCAACACCATACTCATCCATGCAATGTACTACCACTGCCCCTAAATAAGCATTCTTTTGCACTCACACATGTTTGCCTGAGTATATAATAATTTGCTTGCCTGATTGAAAAGGTATAGTCACACATGTTTTTATGTTTTTGGAGTCTACAGTACACTGTCATAATATTGAGCATAATCCAACATTTCATTCGATGATTTTTGAGTTTAAGTATCAACTTTGTTGATGAGTATAAATGCAATTTGTCTCGATGTTGGTGATCCGTTTTTTTTTGTGCATTTTGTCTTTCAAAATTGTGGTTTGACAAACGAGCTGAAATTGAGATGACAACAAAATTATGATACTGAGGGAGTATCTGGTTAGCTTTTAGAGTTATAAAAAAAATGTTGAAATTATCTAAGTTTTGTTTGTACTCTTAAGAGTTATAAATGTATTTAAAAATTGAACACAATTTCACTGAAATAATAAAGTTGAGTTTGAGCTGTTTTTTTTTTTTTTTTATGAAATCAAGAGTTTGAACTTATCTTTAATTTTTTCAATAATATAGAACTGTCATGAATAAAAAACCGAAGCAAATATTAGCAGCAATCCTAAATTTTTATTTCATAAAAAACAATTTAAAAATGAAACACAATATTCTCTATGCCATGCTTCTCATTTTGGTTCATTGTCTACCACAGTTTCTCTCTGTAGTTGCTGCTGCATGAATCGCTCAAGGTTTGCAATTTGCTATTTGCGGTTTCAGAATCACGATTAAATAGCACGAGTCGACGACCTAACCTTTAATTAGTGCCACCGGGGCTGGATCCAGCTTCCACTCAAGTATTCTCTCACATGATGAAAATTCACCACTTCATTATTTTGGAATGTGTGGTAGTTATTTGTCTCTAGGGAGTAAAACACAATACTCTGACCATAAAATCTAGGAAAATAGATTTTGTTTTCCATTCCTGGAATGTTTGCCACAACAGAAAATGATGTTTTGCCAACAAAAAGCATATACTTTTCTAGACTTTCAACTCTGGTCCATGTCATTGTAGATTCCTTTAACTTGAAAACGTAAACCCCTTTTGCAAAAGGACTCTCGAATACTGACAATAGATTGCCATCACATTCGACTAGAAAATTGTTGAAGCAGGTACAACACGGAGCTTGAAGCTCCTCAAGTACTTTAAAACTTGCTTTTTCTCTCGTTGCTTTTACAACTCCTAGTTTTCCTGTTATGCTAAGAAAATAAAACAATCCATTATGAAAAGCAGGACTTGTGTTGTAGAGAGAAATTTTTTTGCCGCTCAACACAGAATGGCTAGAATCTCTTTCCCAAACAAAATGTGTATATGCTTCTGTAATAGTAGTTTGTTTACTTTCATCCAATTCAACAGTCATACATTCAGAAGAAGTTGGGGAATGTGATATGCCAACACACCCGATATTCACTATTTCTTTATGATGAAATGGAAGTGGGAGCACTTCTTTTGTAAAGGGATTGAAGAAAACTTGAAATTTTTTGTTAACTGCCACTAGTAATAGCCAACCATCTTTTGAACAGCAAATTTCAGAGTGAATGTTCCATTGTTTATCTTGAGGAAATTTTGTGATATTTTTGTACTTGATACCGTGCTTCGGATGGACAAAAGTGAAGACCTTATCCTTCTTTGGGAAAACAAATAAAGGACACATTGAACGATCATCAAACCATGAAGATGATGATCTCCATTGTATCGGTGGTGCAGCTAGACAAAGGAGTTTACTGCTAGCTCGAAATTGCAAATAATCAAGCACATCGTTAAGATGTTTTGCAATCACTTGAACCACGTCTATAGGAAGTGCATAATCGATAAGAGTTTTATCCCCTATATCACATGTACTTTCTTTTTCTCTAACTTGATGAGATTTTCCTATTTCTTCTTTGAGTGTACCACTCATCCTACAAAACATATATATGTTCAGAAAAAACATAATCAAATTAAAAATAGTCCTTATAAATAAACATTTGAAAACAAATGAATAAAAAAAAACAAGTACCTTGAATCGGGCATGAACCATCTTGAATAAAATAAATTTTCTGGCAAATTGGGGAAATGTGGAGAAGTCACAAGACTTTTCTCTTCAATGTTGTAAATATAGACATAATTGAAGTTCTTTAGGGCAATGTAAATTCGGCCTCCTTCAGTTTCATGATTAATTGTTTGACAAGAAAAGACCGAGTCACGATTGGATATAAAGAACACTCTATCCTTAATGTTTTCTTCCAACTTTTCCCACACCATTTGAGAAAGTTCACATTTGTAAACACAAACTTTAGTAACCCTATCTAGTGTATGGAAAATATCTATTTGAAATAGTGCATTGTTGGATCCAATCAAGCGAGTTATAACTTCATCGGAACAACCAGGGTAAAATGAGTGAAATCTGTCCTTAAAGGAAAGATCGAAAAGATAAGGTATGCAATTTATTGAAAAGTTGCCATTAGGTTGAAGTTTTTCAATTACAACAATATAATCATGCAGATTTGTCACTCTTGAATATAAGCAACCATTGCAGTAAACTGGGTTATAAAAAATGGTACCCTTTTCCGCATTAGGGTATTTACCCTTCATGACTAAATAATTCACAATGTCCTTATAGAAGCACACTTTAGTCCATTGCTTATCTCCAAGTTGATAGTAGAATATTGATGGGCTACATGATGAAAATAAGTAAATGGAGTGTAATACCCTAATTTTAAGCTTTTCAAAATAAATATTTTATTTAAAAAATTATTTCTTATTTTCCATAAGAAATACAAAAATAGGTTTTTTTGATAATTTTGTTTTACAATTTATCCTTTTCTTTTATTTCTTTAAAATATAGCAATTTACCTTTTTATACAAAAAATAGCAAAAATATTTGAAAATTGTTTTCATCTCTTTAATTAAGCATATATCTTATTTTTATATTTTTTCTATATTTTTATTTACATTTTTATTCATTTTTAATTCATATTTTAGCATTTTTATTCCTTTAGATTTTTTCTTGGCCAATTGTATGATGCCACCTCATCCCTTTCACTTTTTTTCTTTTTTTCTTTCCCATTAAAATAAATCAGATTTCCTTTTCCATTTTATTACAATTTTTACCCTTTATTTTGTGATTATTACACAATAACCCCAACCCTAAAAATTTGGCTATAAATAGTGAAGGGTTCTTACAAACCCTAGTTTTGAAAAAAAAAATCACAAACCTTCTTTCTCTCTTCTACTGCCGCGGCAGTATCCTTCATTTCTCTCACTCTCCTCTCTCATCTTCTCTCAAACCCTAACATCAAAACTCATAAAATCATCACAAATCAACACAAAAAACATGAAATCCACTTGAACACAAGCCTTCTGATCGCGTTTTTCCGCTCATATTCATCATCAATCACAAGAATCACGGCGAAAACAAGTTGCAAAGTTTCAAATCCGAAATCAAAGAAGGTAGAGGGTTCGCGTTGGTTCCGGCTTCTCTTCTTGTTGAATCGTTGTTGTTTTGTGAATGTATAATTGTATATAGATCTCTCTTGTTAACTTTTCACTGAAAAAAATAGATGAAATTCATATTTACGTTTTCGGATCCGGAACTTAAACTGTTCGATTTCACGATTTCAAGCGCTTGTTCGTAAAACTAATGATAAATCTTTGTTCTAAAGCTAAATATTAGTCGATTTAACTATTTATTTGCGTTGATTACTGATGATTCGTGTAGTTTGTTTTAGATCCGAAAACTTGTGTCCGTTCTTTATTTTGTTCTAAGCTTTATTTCGAAAAACTGGTGTTGGATTCATGATATACGCGCAAAACCGCTTTGATTTGAGTATTGGATCGTTTTCGTTGGTTTAGATTCGTGTTTGTTGTGATTTGACCGAGTTGGCTCGCTTAGTTTCAATGGCAGGTGCTGAGTCACTGAGTCGTGACTCGGCCGAGTAGAAAAATGAGGGAGATGGACACGTGTTGGCTTCCTATTGGCCACTGCGTTTTTTTTTGTTTGCTGAGGGATTAGTGACCGGGTCGGGTCAAACCCATTCGACCCGGTCCGTTTTGGTTTGGATCTGGGTTAGGACTGTTTGTTTACTGGCCCATATATTTTTATTTTTGGTGATTCTGTTTTTTATGTCTATTTGCACATCCCTGGTTACTATCTGCACCCCCTGCTGAAGGGGTATAGATTGGGCCTTAAGCCCATTTTTGTATTCTGTTTGTGTTGTGTGAATTGCTTGTCTGTACCCCCAGTTTTGATATTTGCACCCCTCCCTCTGAATCTGTAAAAATGGGCCTTAAGCCCAGTTTTTCTTTTCTGTTTTGTCTTTACATTTTCTGTTTATACCTCCCTGTTCTGCTTTTGCACCCCTCGCTAATATTAATTAATTATAATGTTAACGAATATGTAAAAAAAAATGATGATATCTCATATTATGTTTGAAAACTTATATTCGAAATAAAAATAAATCGGACTCTGACGTACGTCTCGTGTCCTTGAATTATTTTTATTTCGAATGATTTAAACTATTTAATTAACGTAGCGATAAAAGGGCTTGACTTACGACTTGTCTCTATTTATCCTATTTTAATTAATTTGGTTTAAACGATCTTTAACATTCGACTTATGTCATAATTAAATAATCTCTCTGTTTTATATTAAAATTAATTTTGAGTGAAATAAAGGTAAATTGGGCCTTGTCTTACGACTTGCGCTTTGAATTTATTTTTATTTCGTTCAAAATATGATATGATGTTTGAAATGTGAGATAAGCGAGAGCCTGACGTACGACTCGTCTTGAGTTTATCTTACGATTGCTTGCTAAATTGTCCGTTAATTTGCCTTTCTGTTTGTCAGTTGCAATTTATGCCTGATTATCTGATTACTCATTTATTTATGTATCCGCATATTTATTTCGAGTATTATTTAATTTATGCATTATTACACTGTCATTACCATACATCATGCATTTGCATCTCTCAGCTTATACCCGTTTCTTTTCTTTTCTGATCTGAAAATCTGTTGTGAACGTTTTTTTTGAATATGGAATGTGAATAAATCAGTCTCTGTCGTACGACTCTGGCTTTGAATTATTCGCATGCCATTTAAAATGGAACACTCTTTAATTAAATGAAATGAGAAGGAGCCTGACTTACGACTCGCCTTCGGCTCGTTTCACTTTAATTAAGAATGTTCGTTTAATAAACTGAATGAAAAGAGGGAACCTGTCGTACGACTCGTTTCTGCTCGAATGATTCGGTCCCTGTCGAACGACTCGTGATTGAGGATCATTCTCATTCTCAAATAATTTCCTAAAATCATAAAAGCAACTCAACTCACACAACTGTTTTTCCTGCCTCTGTGCAGTCAACCTTTCCAACTGCCCTTGTGCAGTCATTCTTTTTTCAACTTCTTTTTCCTAAATGGATGGCGCTTTATCCATTCCCCTGCCACAGACAAACGCTTAAGCCTCCGAAGCGAGCATACAAGCATACTGTTGTATCAGTGAAATGCGACCTAAGCATCGTTCACTAAAAACAACCAACAAACAAAATCTTTCTTTTCAGGAAGAACTACGTGAGCTTTGACTTCCTCATTGTACTTGGGGGATACGTAGGAGCGAGAGCCTCTCTCGTCAAGCCAAATAATAAAAAACTTTTTTTTTCCTTTTTATGTTCAATATGCGGTAATTTAATTCTTTTCATGCGGTTATCTCTGTTTATGCAAACCAAAATTCCCCAAATGGTTCCCGTTGAGTACAACGGATATGAGGGGGTGTTAACGTCTTCCCCTCATGTAATCAACTCCCGAACCCGATCTTTAAGGTTTTATCATTATTTTCCTTTCCCCTCATGGGATAAATAAAATATGGTGGCGGCTTCATTGTTTACATTTGTGCATTGCATTTCATCATTACATATTTGTATATTTTTTTGCGCCGGGTACTACAGCTAGCGACTTCACTGGGGAAAGGTGTTAGTGAGTTAAGCCTAATTTGGGGCTTTTGGTTTGCTTATTCCAGGTTAGCCGTATCTGTCCTATCTTTTATTTTACCGCCAAATATTGAACTGTCTGGATTTGCTGGCTTTGTCTTCTCTTTTACTCTTTTTCTTTCTTTTTGCCTTTATGGCTGGGTTCTTGGTTACAGTGTGATTATGCTCCGTACCCGAGCTAGAGTGATACTTAGGATTAGTTGAGAGATTGTCATGTTGGGCTCCCTGACGAACGTCTCTGGGCTTGGATGTGATGGTCTCGACCAGAATAGATTCACTTGGAATAATTGGACTCCTTGGCTTACGCCTTGCGGGCTTCATGTTTCCTTGTTGGGTCCGAAACTCTGGTGGCCTTTATTAGGTGTCCGAAACTTTGTCTAGGGACCACCGTTTAGAACATGTGTCGAGGTTATAATGTCGACTCATCCAGCCGGTGTTATGATCTCGCCCCAGATGAGGTTGCTTTTGGGAAAAGTAATCAAGATTTTGGGTAACCTTATCAACCTAGAACAACATGTGAGAGGGTGGGTTACAGGTAACTTTGAACTTTTGGCCTCAGAGATTTCATTTTGAAAAGAACCCCGTTGTTGAGAATGTGAAAGAACATGTTACTTCGAGACCCAGTTCGTTGGATGATGTTATAATGTGACGGATTTGACTTTGTATCATGCATCATTACATCATTCGCATGTTCATGCATACATGGTAGCATACGCATAAAAAAAAAAAAAAAAATGTATAATGACAGTCATATTTTATTTTGTTTTAGGGAACTGAAAAGTAAGGTTGTAAGCATGAAGGATTTAGCACTTACGCGAAGGAGGACTTTCACCTATAGTTTCAGAGTTCCAAGAATGGATGATCTGCTAAATTGGGAAAGAGATTTGACAAAAATATGGAGGGATAATTTCCGTCTTCATTATGGGAGGATTTTGAATCTGCTTGATGTAAGGATGGATCCAGTACAATTATCTGTGTTTGTTCAGTTCTATGATCCGCAGTTGCGTTGTTTTACTTTCCAAGATTTCCAGCTTCTCCCGACTATAGAGGAGTTCAAGGTCTTTTTGGGAATTGAAGCAAAACCAAGTGCTCAGCTCATAAGGGAGACCCCTGATCCACAAGACATTGCAAGAGCTTTGCATTTAGATACTGTACTTGTTCAAGTGAAGAAAGGTGATGTATGGGGTTTTCCTAAACATGTTTTGGAAACTAAAGCTCAACAATCTTATGATAAGGGCAACTGGAAAGCTGACAATGCTATTCATGCTTTATTGGTGTATGGTTTGATCATGTTTCCGAGCCAAGAGAATTTTGTTGATATGGCAGCTGTAAAGGTCTTCTTGAGTGGGAATCCTATCCCGGCACTTCTAGCTGATTTTCTGTACTCAATGCATGATAGGCGTGGGACAGGAAAAGGAGGTCAAATTGTTTGTTGTACTCCTTTGATTCAAGCATGGTTGGATTTGCATATGCCTAATCGTGGTCCTTTTGTGGATAACAAAGATAAGAAATGGTCTGAGAAATTCAGTGTTTTGACTGAAAAGGATATCCGCTGGTATACCCGTGACTTAGAGTTTCCAAGAGTTCTCCTTAAATGTGGAAGCTTCAAGAATGTGCCTCTCATCGGGACCAAAGGATGCATTAATTACAACCCTGCTTTGGCTCTCCGACAGTTGGGTTATGCTTTGAAGACTGTGCCTAAAGGCCCTGAAATAGAAGAGTATATCCTAAAGAATGAATCTGATGACCTGGAACTGTGGAACAGGATCAAGCAGGCTTGGGGACAGCTTATCAGAAAAACCATGGGAAGAAATGACTGCATTACTTCGCCAGATTTTACTCTTTGGATAAAAAGAAGAGTTCAAGAGATTTTGATGCCTTACTCCGTTGTTGCTCCTCTTGAGATTCCTGAGCCAGTACCTGATGTGGTTATTTCTATGGAAGATGTTGAAGTTGTCAAAGCAGCAAATGAAAGTCTGCTAAAGGAGAATGCTTGTTTGTCCGTTGAATGCAACAAGTACAAGGAAGAAAGTAGCAGATACCAAAGGCAGTGTGAGAAATATCAAGAAGAAATAGATAAACAAACAGCTTGGTTTAAGGATCACCAAGAAAGGTCAGATAAAGTTGCTAAAAAGAAAGAAAAGAGGATGAGAGAAATACTTGAAGAAGAGTTCCAGATAAAGAAAGCTGAAGTCGAAAAAGTTAATGAAGAGTTGAGAGAGTCCGGCCAAAAAGCCTTAAGTTCCCAAAACGATGTGAAAAGAAAATATCAAGTTCAGTTAGATAATGCTATGAGGGCATTAAAGAAAGAAAAGGCTGAAAGAAGAGGATTGGAAGAGGCTTTCCAAGCAGACAAGTTAGAATACGAGGAGGCTTTATTGATCGAGAGGGCTAAAAGGGAAAAGCTCGAGAAATCTCTTGAAGAGCAAGGAAATGTGATTGTTCAAATGGAAAGAAGCCTCGAGATACTTCAAAGATCCATAGATCAACAAGGCGAGCGATATAATTTTGATGTGGGAGGGTTGCGTGATCAGCTAGAAGCATTGCGCGAGTCAAGTAAAAAGTATTTCCTCTTGAATTGTCATCGTGCAAGGGTAGCTCAGAACAGTCTGGTTAGGTTGGTAACCCTCTTTAATGATTTCCTGGAAAAGTTACCTAATGAATTGGATGATGCTGAAGTTGGTCTTTGTGTGGGGACGACCGATAAAAGAGTAATCAAGTTCGTCAAGAAGTTCAGAAGGCTATTGGATAGTTACAAGCTAGAACTCGAACAAGCTCAGAAGATCGTCATTTGACTTCTTGTATCTTCGTGATAGTGATGTAATAATATGCAAGGCTTGCAGCAATTTATTTGCACTCGCAATACTTGTAATTTTTTTTTTTTTTTATCTTTATATTATTAAGGCTTGTAATATTTATCCTTTATTCAAAGAATGTAATGACTCTTGTAATGACTATCTTCTATTATCAATGATTAAAGTGACTGTTTGATATCCTGATGATTGTACCGACTTCTAAGTTATTCATGCAAGTTCTTTTGAGAGTTATACGGTGTTTCTAAAAGTGCTGATTCGCGTTTGGCTTATGTTCCGAAGTGCTTATGACTATTACATATCAAAAGTCCCCTAAAATAAAAAAATATAAAGTATATAAAATATATATATATATATATATATATATACATATATATATATATATATATATATATATATATATATATATATATATATATAATAAAAAAGCATACATTTATACACATATATATTTGCATACATTCATTTAATGATCATAAATCTCATTTTCATTCATCCATTCCAACAGCTACCTTCCCGGCACCGTTACTTTACAAGAAGAGTTGCTCATCACATTATGGACAATTGGCAAGACAAACATGATGCGCTCCAGGCTGAGGTTACCCAGATGGGTGGACAAGTGACTCAATTGGGTGGAAAGCTAGATCGGGTCTTGGAGATGTTGGCTAATATGAATATGCAACCAAGGGTGGTTGAGGTCCCCGCACCTGTAGTTACGGTTACTCAAGGAAATGCCTCTGCTGGTTATGAATGGCCTGCTTTTGGTCTACCTAAGGGTTATGTTCCGCAAGGATATGTGGCGGCGACTTCTGCTCCACTTGTTGAAACTCCTGCTAGGGTCAGCACGGTACAACAAGTGATTGACCTAAATCAAGACGCATTTGAGGATCCTAGGGATGCTTATCAAGGTCCTGACCATCATGGGCCTAGATTTGCGTACCAAGGAATGGCACCCCAGGTTAATGAGCAAAAAGTTGATTCTGCTCCTCAGTTGGAACAGAAATATCAGGCTCTAGAGGAAAGGTTGAATTTGGTAGAAACGGGTAATGATCCGTTGGATTTCTCGAAGATGAACTTGGTTTCTGATTTTGTGCTTCTACCAAAGTTCAAAATGCCTGATTTCGAGAAGTATAAGGGTTTGAGTTGCCCGAAGAATCATCTAGTCATGTATATCAAAAAGATGGCCTCTTATGCTCATGATGACAAATTGATGATCCACTGTTTCCAAGACAGTCTGGCCGATGTGCCTCTCAACTGGTACATACAACTTGAAAAAGGCAGCATCCTTTCGTGGAGGGATTTGGCCAATGCTTTTATCAAACATTACCAGTATAATATGGACATGGCTCCAAACCGCACTCAGCTCCAAAATACTACTATGAAGGATGGTGAATCTTTCAAGGTCTATGCTCAAAGGTGGAGAGCCTTAGCTTCTCAAGTACGTCCTCCGCTCTTGGAGACGGAACTTGTGGACTTGTTTACCAATACTCTGCAAGGAACCTACTTTGAAAGGTTGGTAAGTACTTCCTCCTCTGACTTTGCCGATTTGGTTCGAGTTGGCGAAAGGGTCGAAATGGGAATCAAGAATGGGAAGATTCCATCTGCTGCAGGTTCATCAAGTAACAATACAAGGAAGCCTGGTGGTGGCTTTAACAGAAAAAAAGAGGGTGAAGCTAACGCCATATGTCATATAGTCAGCTGCTTCCTTATCTGGTGCATAGTGGTAAAGTGACGCCCAAACCTTTGAGGGCTATGGTCCCACCATTCCCTTCTTGGTATGATGTTAATGCAAAATGTGAATATCATGCTGGTACTGTGGGTCACAATACTGACAATTGTAGAGCTTTTAAACACAAAGTACAAGACCTGATTGATGACAATGATTTGTCTTTTAAAGAAAGTGGGCCCAATGTGACTAACGATCCATTGCCTAAGCACCCAACAGGCAATGTGAGTTGTGTCGAGAGTGGCGGAAATCTGATAAGGGATGTTTCGTTGATAAGAACTCCTTTGTCCTCTGTCCGAGAAATGTTGTTGAATTATGAGGAATTTGTGAACCTGCATCCTGATTGTAAAGAATGTCAGAATGATCCGAATCATTGTTCGGAGTTAAAGGAATGTTTGCAACAATTGATGGATCAAGGCCTAGTATAGGTTGGTTATTCAAAGAAGGAAGATTTGGTCGCCACTGTTGATCAGCAGGGGCATGAGAAGAGTGTGGGAAAGATTGAGATCTTGTATAGGAAATTGGAGATAGAGGTTCCTTGTCGCAAAAAAGAGCCTCTTATCATCCAAATACCTGCACCGTTCCCTTATGAAAGCACTAAGGCTGTTCCGTGGAATTATAGTACATCTGCTTATGTACAAGGGAAGCCTGTAGTGATTCCTGAACAGGGAGTGACTAGTATTGATGGGCCCGGTAAGATAACAAGAACTGGTAGGATATACTCTCCAGAAATATCTGCAAAGAATGGTTCTGCATCTTCTCCATCACCAGCTAAGAGTTCACCGGCTGTTGACACTAGTGCTGAATCGTCTAAAGAGAAAGATAAGCAAGAGGAGGTTGATGAATTTCTCCGAATCATCCGAAAAAGTGATTACAAGGTCGTGGATCAGTTGAACCAGACACCTTCCAAGATCTCCATTTTGTCCTTATTGATGAATTCTGAGGCCCATAGATCAGTTTTGTTGAAGCTCCTGAATATGGCTCATGTGAATCAAGACATCACAGTCGATCAGTTTGATGGGGTGGTCAACAATATCACAGCTAGTAGATGTTTGGGTTTTGTTGAATCTGAGCTACCTTCTGAGGGGTATACACATAATAGAGCTTTACACATTTCAATGAGGTGTCAAGACAACAATATTGCTCGAGTTTTGGTTGATACTGGCTCTTCATTGAATGTTCTGCCCAAGTCCACCTTGATGAAATTATCTCTGCTCGGACAAACACTAAGGCCAAGCACTTTGATTGTCAAAGCCTTCGATGGGTCTCAAAGGGAGGTGATTGGAGAAATAGAGCTGCCAATATTTATTGGTCCACAACTGTTCAATATAACTTTCCAAGTCATGGATATCAATCCATCTTACAGTTGTTTGTTGGGGCGGCCATGGATTCATGCTGCCGGTGCTGTAACTTTTACTCTCCATCAAAAGCTCAAGTTTGTGTCCAATAACAAATTGATAACTGTGTCTGGTGAAGAGGATACTTTGGTGAGCCATTTGACCTCGTTCAAGTATGTTGAAAATGATGAAGGTGCTGTAGAAATTCCCTTCCAAGCTTTGGAGGTTGCAAGTGTCACCCTTGCAAAACCTGAAAGTGACGGTTGGAAAGAAAAGAAATCCGTTACTTCTTTAAGAAGCTTGAAGGTAGCCTTGGAAGAAGGACTTCCTACTGGTCTGGGACAGATGTTGGTTTTGTCTGAGAAGAAGGATCGCTTCGGTCTGGGTTATCAGTCGTCTGAAGGGATAGCAAATCAGAAAAAGGTACAAGACAAGATTCCAAGGATTGAAGATACTTTCTGTAGTGCTGGTTATCGTGTTGATGGTCATGTTGCTATGGTTGATGACAACGAGACTGTTGGAAAGAACCAGGATTGGGTGCGCCAGTGTTCTCCAGAGATTGTGCTCACTAATTGGACAGCTGTTGGAATCCTTGAAGTTGTTTTTATTTCAAAAAATGAATCCATGAATCATAACAGTGCTGTAAATCTTCATGACTTCGATCTCCCAATTAATCAAGCTGAAGAGGATGGAGAGGAAAACTATGAATTACCAGAAGAGTTAGCTCGAATGTTGGATCAAGAGAAAAGAATGATTCAACCTCATCAGGAACCAGTGGATGTGATCAATCTGGGGACTGAAGAGGATAAAAAAGAGGTCAAAATAGGTGCCTCCCTACAGCCAGATGTGAAAGAGGGTCTGATCAAGCTGCTTCGAGAGTATGTGGATGTGTTTGCATGGTCGTACCAGGATATGCCCGGTTTGGATACTAACATAGTTGAACACAAGCTTCCGCTCAAGCCTGAATGTCCTCCGGTAAAGCAAAAGTTGAGAAGAACTAGACCTGACATGGCTCTCAAGATCAGGGAGGAAGTCAGAAAACAGTTTGACGCGGGTTTCCTTGCGGTGGCTAAGTACCCTGAATGGATTGCTAACATAGTACCAGTCCCGAAGAAGGATGGTAAAGTGCGCATGTGTGTGGACTATCGGGATCTGAATAAAGCTAGCCCGAAAGATGATTTCCCATTACCTCACATTGATGTATTGGTGGATAACACAGCTCGTTTCCCGATCTTTTCCTTCATGGATGGCTTCTCCGGCTACAATCAGATCAAAATGTCGCCTGAAGATATGGAGAAAACCACATTTATCACCCCGTGGGGAACTTTCTGTTACAAAGTGATGCCTTTTGGTTTGAAGAATGCTGGGGCAACATATCAACGTGCCATGGTTACTCTCTTCCATGACATGATCCACAAAGAGATAGAAGTGTATGTGGACGATATGATTGCTAAATCTCAAACAGAAGAAGAACACTTGGTACATCTTTTGAAATTGTTCAAACGGTTGAGAAAGTATCAGTTGCGGTTGAATCCCAACAAGTGTACATTTGGTGTCAGATCCGGCAAATTGCTAGGCTTCATTGTCAGTGAAAAGGGAATTGAGGTTGATCCCGACAAAGTCAAAGCAATTCAGAATATGCCAGCGCCAGTGACGGAGAAAGAAGTCAGAGGTTTCCTAGGACGATTGAACTATATCTCCAGGTTTATTTCTCATCTTACTGCAACTTGTGAACCAATTTTCAAGTTATTGAGAAAAGATCAGGTTGTTGAATGGAATGAAGACTGCCAAAGGGCATTTGAAAAGATTAAACAATACTTACAAGAGCCACCAGTCTTGATACCACCTGTTCCTGGAAGGCCGTTGATTTTATACCTACATGTGTTAGAGGAATCCATGGGGTGTGTACTTGGGTAACATGATGAAACTGGTAGGAAGGAGCATGCAATTTATTACTTGAGCAAGAAATTCACTAGTTGTGAAATTAATTACACACTAGTTGAAAAGACTTGCTGTGCTTTGACTTGGGCTGCTCGCCGTTTGAGACAGTATATGGTGTGTCATACAACTATGTTAATCACCAAGATGGATCCTATCAAATACATTTTCGAGAAGCCTGCTTTAACTGGAAGAATTGCCCGTTGGCAGATGTTGTTGTCTGAGTATGATATTCAGTATGTTACACAAAAAGCTATCAAAGGAAGTGTGTTAGCAGAGCATCTAGCTCACCAGCCTTTAGATGATTATCAGCCTGTGCGCTTTGACTTTCCTGATGAAGATATCATGGCTTTGAGTGAAAAACCTCCCATTGGTGATGATGAAGGGCCTGAACCAGGATCTTTGTGGAAGCTTGTGTTCGACGGTGCGTCCAATGCTATGGGGCATGGTATAGGTGCTGTTATAATCTCTCCTCGTAATACTCACACGCCATTCACAGCCAGGTTGTTGTTTGACTGTACCAACAATATTGCCGAATATGAGGCTTGTATTATGGGTTTAGAAGGGGCAATTGATTTGAGAATCAAGAACCTAGAAGTGTATGGAGATTCTGCTCTGGTTATCTACCAAATCCGAGGTGAGTGGGAAACTCGTCATCCTAATTTAATTCCATATCGGGATCATATTATGCAAATGACGAAGTACTTTGATGTTATCACTTTCCATCATATTCCCAGAGAAGAGAATCAGTTAGCTGATGCTTTAGCTACTTTGTCAAGCATGTACAAAGTAAGTTATCCAAATCATGTGCCTCGTGTAGCAATTGAGCGCAGAGAAAAACCCGCTTATTGTTTGGCAGTTGAGGAAGAGAAGGATGGAAGACCTTGGTATTATGACATCAAGAACTTGGTCAAAAACAAGGAATATCCTGCCGGTGCTTCCGAACAAGATAAGAAGACTTTGAGAATGCTAGCAGCTGGTTTCTTCCTAGATGGGGAAGTGCTGTACAAAAGAAACTATGATAATGTCCTTCTCCGTTGTGTAAAGAAGAGAGAAGCGGACATGCTTATTGAAGAGATTCATGAAGGAGCTTTCGGTACTCATGCAAATGGGCACTCTATGGCAAAGAAAATTCTCCGCGCGGGCTATTACTGGTTGACCATGGAAGCAGATTGCATCAGCTATGCTAGGAAGTGTCATAAGTGCCAAATTTATGCGAACAAGATTCATGTTCCACCTACTCCTTTGCATGTTATGACAGCACCTTGGCCTTTTGCTATGTGGGGCCTGGATATGATTGGTATGATTGAACCAAAGGCGGAAAATGGTCATCGCTTCATCTTGGTCGCTATTGACTATTCACCAAATGGGTCGAAGCAGCATCTTATGCCAATGTCACCAGAAAGGTGGTTTCTAAGTTCATCAGAAGGAAGATAATCTGTCGTTATGGAGTTCCTAGCAAAATTATCACTGATAATGCCAGCAACTTGAATAATCAGACAATGAGAGAGTTGTGTGCTGAGTTCAAGATTGAACATCACAATTCATCACCATACCGGCCCAAGATGAATGGCGCCGTTGAAGCAGCTAATAAGAACATCAAGAAGATCATTCAGAAAATGGTGAAGACTTACAGGGACTGGCATGACATGCTTCCTTATGCTCTCCATGGGTACAGAACCACAGTTCGCACCTCGACAGGGGCAACTCCTTTCTCTCTGGTATATGGTATGGAAGCGGTACTACCACTAGAAGTTGAGATTCCTTCGTTAAGAGTCTTGAGAGATGTCAAACTCGACGAAGCAGAATGGGTTCAGAATCGGCTTGATCAGCTCAACCTCATCGATGAAAAGAGAATGACAGCTTTGTGTCATGGTCAGTTGTACCAGCAAAGGGTCAAGAGAGCATTTGATAAGAAGGTCCGTCCAAGACAGTTCAAGGAAGGTGACTTGGTGTTGAAAGAAATACTGCCCGTTCATAAAGACTTACGAGGAAAATGGACTCCTAACTATGATGGACCATTTGTCGTAAAGAAAGCTTTCTCTGGTGGAGCAGTAATCCTTGCAACTATGGACGGTGAAGAGTTTGCACATCCAGTGAACTCTGACGCAGTCAAGAAGTACTATGCCTAAAAAAAAGTGATAAAAAAAAAAATAATAATATTTGCCCGTCAAGCTGAAAACCTGAAAAGGCGGCTTAGTCAAAAAAGAGGGCGTCTCGGTGGATCGAAAACCTGAAAGGGCGGTTCATGCAAAAAATGAGACATAAAAAAGAAAAAGAGGGCATAAGACTGCGTCACTTGATCAACATGAAGGTGAAGCTTCAGATGGAAAAGATTGGTTCAATTTCCCTTCTCGAAAGCAAGATATTGTGGTGTTGAACTCATGGAGAAGGACAGCTTTGTTATGATTCCATGGAATTTATTTATTTTTTTCATTGCCATTATCTTAGTTTCAATTTGCAATCACCTCATCGAGGGATTAGCATCCAGTTGTAAAAACTTTCCGCATTTTTGCGCAATGAATAAAATTTCCACTTTCAATCATATTGTCTCTGCTAGCTTTTATGTTCTAATTGCATACGTTTGTGCTATTCATTTTTAACAAATAAAGCATTTAAACATTGTGAAAAATAAAGCATTTGAAAAAATTACAAATTGTTTTGATTTTTAAACATCTAAAGGGAAACCAATGGCATATTTTAATTTGCCCCAATCCAACAAAAAAATCATGGCAATCTCTCGATTTCATTCTATGAAGAAGGTTGCTATCCTTTTTTGGAAGCTTGACCGAATGTTTATTCCATAACCCCAGTCAATATTTCAAGATTTTCATCTCAGCAGAGTTACTCAAATTCTCGGTGCCGGGAAATTCAAACTCTTCTCAAAACAAACTCATAAATTCATGCATTCATGCATATTCATACATTCACGCATATAGGTTCATGTATAAAAAGAATCACACCAAATCTTGCATATAATCAAAAATTTCATCTGCATTAGTTCTGCATTTAGGCAATAGAAGTGCACAATCATGCATTCATGAAGTACATGTTTAAAATGTTGTCTTAACAGGTTGCGAACTTGGATCTTTTGTTCGGTAATAAAGGTCTGCGGACCTAATTCTCCAACAAAATGATTATTGAACTATAATATCTCAACAAAAGAAAGAGGTTGACGAATCTTTTCCCCAATGAATTGGTCAATAAAGTGTCATCCCCAAGTAGATCAGTCAGTGCATCATTTTCAATGAGAAAGGTTGAGGAATCGTTTCTTTCCCCAGTGAGGCAGTTGATAATTGTTCATCTCCAGCAAGGCGGTTGGAACACCGCATTTTCAGCAAGATGGTTGGCGAACCATGATATTTTGACAAGAAGGATTGGTGAATCTTTGAACATCCCCAGTGGATTTATTTGGTTTTATCCCTATCACAAGTTGATCAACAGAGTTTCATCCTTATCAAAGGGATTTTCACTCTATACTTTCCAAAAAGGGTTGATGATCCTTTCCCAGTAAATAATTCGACAAGTGTCACCTACAGCAGATTGGTCTACATACAACTTTCCCAGTCAAAAAAGTTAAACAGACCTGTTCTCTAGTGGTTTGTTCGAGATGGTTATCTCTAGCCGATTGATAGATTAAATTCTTCATCAAAACGGTTTTCAAGCAGTTGTCTTTTGACTCAGCTTTTATGGTCGACACACCAGTGAAGTGGTAACGATCAGTTTTGGAGTTCAGGTACCCTGAGGGGAGAAGACTTCATTTTTCTCTTATGATCAACACACCCAGTGAAGTGGTAACGATCAGTTTTGGAGATAACGCACCCTGAGGGGAGGCGACTCAGTTTCTATGGTCGACACACCAGTGAAGTGGTAACGATCAGTTTTGGAGATAACGCACCCTGAGGGGAGGCGACTTAGCTTTTATGGTCGACACACCAGTGAAGTGGTAACGATCAGTCTTGGAGTTCAGGTACCCTGAAGGGGGAAGACTTCATTTTTCTCTTATGATCAACACACCCGGAGGAGAGGTAATGATCAGTCTTGGAGTTCAGGTACCCTGAGGGGAGAAGACTTCATTTTTCTTTTGTGGTCGACACACCAGTAAAGTGGTAATGATCATTTTAGTCTCAGGTATTCAGTTACTAGTTTTTCCAGGTATGTTCCCACCTTCATCTTCCATATGCATTCATTACCATTACATCACATCCACACCACAAAATTAAGGCATTTGTATTTAATTATCTTTTACTTCGAACGCATAAAGGCGCAAGTCATTTACGCATTCGAGTATAAGACAATTAAATAGGGGCAGCTGTAATACCCTAATTTTAAGCTTTTCAAAATAAATATTTTATTTAAAAAATTATTTCTTATTTTCCATAAGAAATACAAAAATAGGTTTTTTTGATAATTTTGTTTTACAATTTATCCTTTTCTTTTATTTCTTTAAAATATAGCAATTTACCTTTTTATACAAAAAATAGCAAAAATATTTGAAAATTGTTTTCATCTCTTTAATTAAGCATATATCTTATTTTTATATTTTTTCTATATTTTTATTTACATTTTTATTCATTTTTAATTCATATTTTTGCATTTTTATTCCTTTAGATTTTTTCTTGGCCAATTGTATGATGCCACCTCATCCCTTTCACTTTTTTTCTTTTTTTCTTTCCCATTAAAATAAATCAGATTTCCTTTTCCATTTTATTACAATTTTTACCCTTTATTTTGTGATTATTACACAATAACCCCAACCCTAAAAATTTGGCTATAAATAGTGAAGGGTTCTTACAAACCCTAGTTTTGAAAAAAAAATCACAAACCTTCTTTCTCTCTTCTACTGCCGCGGCAGTATCCTTCATTTCTCTCACTCTCCTCTCTCATCTTCTCTCAAACCCTAACATCAAAACTCATAAAATCATCACAAATCAACACAAAAAACATGAAATCCACTTGAACACAAGCCTTCTGATCGCGTTTTTCCGCTCATATTCATCATCAATCACAAGAATCACGGCGAAAACAAGTTGCAAAGTTTCAAATCCGAAATCAAAGAAGGTAGAGGGTTCGCGTTGGTTCCGGCTTCTCTTCTTGTTGAATCGTTGTTGTTTTGTGAATGTATAATTGTATATAGATCTCTCTTGTTAACTTTTCACTGAAAAAAATAGATGAAATTCATATTTACGTTTTCGGATCCGGAACTTAAACTGTTCGATTTCACGATTTCAAGCGCTTGTTCGTAAAACTAATGATAAATCTTTGTTCTAAAGCTAAATATTAGTCGATTTAACTATTTATTTGCGTTGATTACTGATGATTCGTGTAGTTTGTTTTAGATCCGAAAACTTGTGTCCATTCTTTATTTTGTTCTAAGCTTTATTTCGAAAAACTGGTGTTGGATTCATGATATACGCGCAAAACCGCTTTGATTTGAGTATTGGATCGTTTTCGTTGGTTTAGATTCGTGTTTGTTGTGATTTGACCGAGTTGGCTCGCTTAGTTTCAATGGCAGGTGCTGAGTCACTGAGTCGTGACTCGGCCGAGTAGAAAAATGAGGGAGATGGACACGTGTTGGCTTCCTATTGGCCACTGCGTTTTTTTTTGTTTGCTGAGGGATTAGTGACCGGGTCGGGTCAAACCCATTCGACCCGGTCTGTTTTGGTTTGGATCTGGGTTAGGACTGTTTGTTTACTGGCCCATATATTTTTATTTTTGGTGATTCTGTTTTTTATGGCTATTTGCACATCCCTGGTTACTATCTGCACCCCCTGCTGAAGGGGTATAGATTGGGCCTTAAGCCCATTTTTGTATTCTGTTTGTGTTGTGTGAATTGCTTGTCTGTACCCCCAGTTTTGATATTTGCACCCCTCCCTCTGAATCTGTAAAAATGGGCCTTAAGCCCAGTTTTTCTTTTCTGTTTTGTCTTTATATTTTCTGTTTATACCTCCCTGTTCTGCTTTTGCACCCCTCGCTAATATTAATTAATTATAATGTTAACGAATATGTAAAAAAAAATGATGATATCTCATATTATGTTTGAAAACTTATATTCGAAATAAAAATAAATCGGACTCTGACGTACGTCTCGTGTCCTTGAATTATTTTTATTTCGAATGATTTAAACTATTTAATTAACGTAGCGATAAAAGGGCTTGACTTACGACTTGTCTCTATTTATCCTATTTTAATTAATTTGGTTTAAACGATCTTTGATATTCGACTTATGTCATAATTAAATAATCTCTCTGTTTTATATTAAAATTAATTTTGAGTGAAATAAAGGTAAATTGGGCCTTGTCTTACGACTTGCGCTTTGAATTTATTTTTATTTCGTTCAAAATATGATATGATGTTTGAAATGTGAGATAAGCGAGAGTCTGACGTACGACTCGTCTTGAGTTTATCTTACGATTGCTTGCTAAATTGTCCGTTAATTTGCCTTTCTGTTTGTCAGTTGCAATTTATGCCTGATTATCTGATTACTCATTTATTTATGTATCCGCATATTTATTTCGAGTATTATTTAATTTATGCATTATTACACTGTCATTACCATACATCATGCATTTGCATCTCTCAGCTTATACCCGTTTCTTTTCTTTTCTGATCTGAAAATCTGTTGTGAACGTTTTTTTTGAATATGGAATGTGAATAAATCAGCCTCTGTCGTACGACTCTGGCTTTGAATTATTCGCATGCCATTTAAAATGGAACACTCTTTAATTAAATGAAATGAGAAGGAGCCTGACTTACGACTCGCCTTCGGCTCGTTTCACTTTAATTAAGAATGTTCGTTTAATAAACTGAATGAAAAGAGGGAACCTGTCGTACGACTCGTTTCTGCTCGAATGATTCGGTCCCTGTCGAACGACTCGTGATTGAGGATCATTCTCATTCTCAAATAATTTCCTAAAATCATAAAAGCAACTCAACTCACACAACTGTTTTTCCTGCCTCTGTGCAGTCAACCTTTCCAACTGCCCTTGTGCAGTCATTCTTTTTTCAACTTCGTTTTCCTAAATGGATGGCGCTTTATCCATTCCCCTGCCACAGACAAACGCTTAAGCTCCGAAGCGAGCATACAAGCATACTGTTGTATCAGTGAAATGCGACCTAAGCATCGTTCACTAAAAACAACCAACAAACAAAATCTTTCTTTTCAGGAAGAACTACGCGAGCTTTGACTTCCTCATTGTACTTGGGGGATACGTAGGAGCGAGAGCCTCTCTCGTCAAGCCAAATAATAAAAAACTTTTTTTTTCCTTTTTATGTTCAATATGCGGTAATTTAATTCTTTTCATGCGGTTATCTCTGTTTATGCAAACCAAAATTCCCCAAATAGTTCCCGTTGAGTACAACGGATATGAGGGGGTGTTAACGTCTTCCCCTCATGTAATCAACTCCCGAACCCGATCTTTAAGGTTTTATCATTATTTTCCTTTCCCCTCATGGGATAAATAAAATATGGTGGCGGCTTCGTTGTTTACATTTGTGCATTGCATTTCATCATTGCATATTTGTATATTTTTTTGCGCCGAGTACTACATGGAGCATGTTTCATAATTAGGAGATGACGACATAATGCACTTACCAATACCAATAATAGTTCCATTGTGATTAAGTGGTGGGAGCATGATCTTTTTAAGGTTAAATGGGTTCCAAAGAAAAAAGCTACTAACATCTTTAGATATCATGTTTTCCCAAACAAACCAACCATGTTGTACACTAAATAGCCTTAACCTTGTCCTTGATGTACTGAATTCTTGAATCCTTGTAGAGTAGGATTTGGTTGGATCTGATATGCTGCAAAAGGTTATATTCTTTCGATCTTTACCCGATAAATACATAAGCCATGGTTTTCTCTCTCCTTCCATGAGTGCACCTCTCTCTTTCTGTATTATTATACAAGAAATTAAGATATTTGTATGAGAAAAAAATGAGACGGAGAAGAAAAATATGTATATTTTAGATACGTTGGTCGATGAAAAATTGATTGGATCTAAAAGTTAATTTTTTAATCGACACTTAGGCCAACAAATGCTCTAGTGCATGAGTAAGTAGGAGGGAAACATGCATAGTAATATTGTTTCTCATAAGTTAAGTTTGTGAATTTAGGAGAATTAATTTTGCAATCCAAAAACGGGATAGATTTGAAGATTAGACATTAGCGGTTTTCAAATATAAAATTCAAGCTAAAAATTTGTAACTGCTAATCATAATCAAACGGTGCAGATAAGATAAGATTGACCGAAGTGCAATCACCTCTCTTGTCTTGCAAATTTGTTAAAAAGTGAAATAAAAAACCGAAGCAAATATTAGAAGCAATCCTAAATTTTTATTTCATATAAAACAATTTAAAAATGAAACAAAATTTTCCCCATGCCATGCTTCTCATTTTGGTTCATTGTCTACCACAATTTCTTCTCTCTGTAGTTGCTGCTGCATGAATCACTCAAGGTTTGCAATTTGCGGCTTCAGAATCACGATTTAAGAGCACGAGTCGATGACCTAACCTTTAATTAGTGCCACCGGGGCTGGATCCAGCTTCCACTCAAGTATTCTCTCACATGATGAAAATTCACCACTTCATCATTTTGGAATGTGTGGTAGTTATTTGTCTCTAGAGAATAAAACACAATACTCTGACCATAAAATCTAGGAAAATAGATTTTGTTTTCCATTCCTGGAATGTTTGCCACAACAGAAAAGGATGTTTTGCCAACAAAAAGCATATGTTTTTTTAGACTTTCAACTCTGGTCCATGTCATTGTAGATTCATTTAACTTGAAAACATAAACCCTGTTTGCGAAAGGAGTCTCGAATACTGACAATAGATTGCCATCACATTCAACTAGAAAGTTGTTGAAGCAGGTACAACACGGAGCTTGAAGCTCCTCAAGTACTTTAAAACTTGCTTTTTCTCTCGTTGCTTGTACAACTCCTAGTTTTCCTGTTATGCTAAGAAAATAAAACAATCCATTATGAAAAGCAGGACTTGTGTTGTAGAGAGAAATTTTTTTGCCGCTCAACACAGAATGGCTAGAATCTCTTTCCCAAACAAAATGTGTATATGCTTCTGTAATAGTAGTTTGTTTATTTTCATGCAACTCAACAGTCATACATTCAGAAGAAGTTGGGGAATGTGATATGCCAACACACCTGATATTCCATATTTCTTTATGATGAAATGGAAGTGGGAGCACTTCTTTAGTAAAGGGATTGAAGAAAACTTGAAATTTTTTGTTAACTGCCACCAGTAATAGCCAGCCATCTTTTGAACAGCAAATTTCAGAGTGAGTGTTCCACTGTTTACCTTGAGGAAATTTTATGATATTTTTGTACTCGATACCGTGCTTCGGATGCACAAAAGTGAAGACCTTATCCTTCTTTGGGAAAACAAATAAAGGACACATTGAACGATCATCAAACCTTGAAGATGATGTTCTCCATTGGATCGGTGGTGCGGCTAGACAAAGGAGTTTATTGCTGGCTCGAAATTGCAAATAATCAAGCACATTGTTAAGATGTTTTGCAATCACTTGAACCACGTCTAAAGGAAGTGCATAATCGATAAGAGTTTTATCCCCTATATCACATGTACTTTCTTTTTCTCTAACTTGATGAGATTTTCCTATTTCTTCTTTGAGTGTACCAGTCATCCTACAAAACATATATATGTTAAGAAAAACATAATCAAATTAAAAATAGTCCTTATAAATAAACATTTGAAAACAAATGAAAAAAAAAGTACCTCGAATCGGGCATGAACCATCTTGAATAAAATAAATTTTCTGGCAAATTGGAGAAATGTGGAGAAGTCACAAGACTTTTCTCTTCAATGTTGTAAATATAGACATAATTGAAGTTCTTTAGGGCAATGTAAATTCGGCCTCCTTCAGTTTCATGATTAATTGTTTGACAAGAAAAGGCCGAGTCATGATTGGATATAAAGAACACTCTATCCTTAATGTTTTCTTCCAACTTTTCCCACACCATTTGAGGAAATTCACATTTGTAAACACAAACTTTAGTAACCCTATCTAGTGTATGAAAAATATCTATTCGAAATAGTGCATTGTTGGATCCAATCAAGCGAATTATAAATTCGTCGAAACAACCAGGGTAAAATGAGTGAAATCTGTCGTTAAAGGAAAGATCAGGTATGCAGTTTATTGAAAAGATGCCATTAGGTTGAAGTTTTTCAATTACAGCAATATAATCATACTGAGTCTGCACTCTTGCACACAAGCAACCATTGCAGTAAACTGGGTTAATAAAAATGGTACCCTTTTCCGCATTAGGGTTTTTACCCTTCATGACTAAATCACTCACAATGTCCTTATACAAGCAAACTTTAGTCCATTGCTTATCTCCAAGTTGGTAGTAGAATATTGAAGGGCTACATGAAGAAAATAAGTAAATGGAGCATGTTTCATAATTAGGAGATGACGACAAAATGCACTTACCAATACCAATAACAGTTCCATTGTGATTAAGTGGTGGGAGCATGATCTCTTTAAGGTTAAGTGGGTTCCAAAGAAAAAAGCTACTAGCATCTTTTGATATCATGTTTTGCCAAACAAACCAACCATGTTGTACAGTATATAGCCATAACCTTGTGCTTGATGTACTGAATTCTGGAATCCTTGTAGTGTAGGATTTGGTTGGATCTGATATGCTGCAAAAGGTTATATTCTTTCGATCTTTACCCGATAAATACATAAGCCATGGTTTTCTCTCTCCTTCCATGAGTGCACCTCTCTCTTTCTGTATTATTATACAAGAAATTAAGATGTTTGTATGAGAAAAAAATGAGACGGAGAAGAAAAATATGTATATTTTAGATACGTTGGTCAATGAAAAATTGATTGAATCTAAAAGTTAATTTTATAATCGACGCTTAGGCCAACAAATGTTCTGGTGTATGAGTAAGTAGGAGGGAAACATGCATAGCAATGTTGTTTCTCATAAGTTTGTGAATTTAGGAGAATTAATTTCGCAATCCAAAAACGGGATAGATTTGAAGATTAGACTTTATCGGTTTTGAAATATAAAATTCAAGCTAAAAATTTGTAACTGCTAATCATAATCAAACGGTGCAGATAAGATAAGATTGACTGAAGTGCAATCACCTCTCTTGTCTTGCAAATTTGTTGACTCCTTCAAAAGAGTTACAAAACATGGTAAAGAGTGCGCTTGTTTCAGATTTTTAATGATTGTAAATAAACATAAAGTAGCTTTAGATTTTCTTCAAAATCTCTACAAAAAAAATCTCCAGATGTTTCTAAGAAAAAATTATTTTTTTTAAAGCTTAAACAAACGCACCAAAATAAAATTTAAGAATCAATCTTGACTCTGCTAAAAAGTGAAATAAATTGTACACTAAACCTCAATCTTTTTATTTTATCATATGGGTTTGAAGCTGAGCAGATAAAACCTATGAAGCATCGACACCGACACACATTAGATAAAAATGTATCCGTGTAGACTTGTCAATGTCGGTGTCTGGGCTTCATAGGATAAAATAGATTCCTCTAGAGATTATTCGATTAGGTCAGGATTCCAAGCAATTCAAATTCAAATTTCAGGATGTTGATAAAGTAAAAAGATGTTTTTGATGAATGATGAGAACGTACCAGAAGAGTTTCTTCAATTGATGAACTGTTGTCGTGATAATCATCCTTCTCGGCGACAGCCGGTTCGGCAGAGCAAGGTATGGTGGTGCTTGCGGCAATATTCATCGGCGGCGGAGGCTATGGCCGTTCTCAAAACTATGCTGCAATTCACGATTTCAGTAAGGATTCTCTGTTGTTAGGGTGATTCTGGGACAAAGAGAGAGTAATTAATAATAAGTTATGCTGGATTAGTAATAATCTTCTTTATGTCTCTCAATAACATATCAAATGATTTTAGATTTGTTTGAAATTTTACACAAATGATCTATATGATATAAACTTTTAATCCAACGGTGTATTTTATAAAAATTTATATCGGTTAAATTTTTTTTAATTGATTGGGGGTAAATACCCCCAAATCTTATGGGAATAGACAAGAAAATACCTAATAAAAAATACAAATTTTTACTAATATTTTCACTTTTATCTTTTTCATAATTAAAACTAAAATTTATTGTCAAACCAAAATATATGCATTTTAATTGTTTTGGTGGTAGGAGTCCACCACATGGAGTTTATAGTTGCTTCATTAACCAACGTTTTTGACCGACACAAATTTTACTTTTTTTAATTAAAACTAGTATAATTACCCATGTAAGCACGGTCACGGGGTAGATTTTACTTATAAAAATATAAGTTATTTGATTATGTTATAAGTTTTTTTTAAAATTATTTTATAATAATTAAATTTAAATATAGATATTTTTACAATAAATTTGAAGGTATATTTTGATTGTTCGATTTTGGCCTTGAAGTTTATTCTCTTTTACATTTTTTAGTCCCGTCGATTTGTTTTAAACAAAATTTATTTATGTGTTATCTCTTCTCTTATTTTTAAATGTTGTTAGTCTCTTAAACACTCTCCTAATTACTTATTAAGGGTGCGTTTGATTTGCTAAAAAACAAAGTATTTGACAAGACAAGTTTAGTTGTACTGTGTTTGATTGTGAAACTGTTTCAGGGACTGGACAAATCAGGTGGCAAGGGACAACACAAAAACATAAATTTTTGTCCTCTACTGAACCACAACACAATTTTTTGTCCTTAGTACAAGTGGTCTAAAATACCAAAATACATTTTTTTCCACCAAACATCGTATAAAACAAAAAATTATTCAATATCTTAAAAGTTTGTCATGTGCTGTTTTATCTTGTGATGTGTTGTTCTATCTTATGTTGTGTTGTCTAATACTTAATGTTTAATAGATCAAACGCACCCAAAATATTTGCCATTTGTTCACCATTATTTGATCCTTCTAACTCGTCAAAAAAAATATATGCCATTAAATAGCAATTGTTCTGGCCCGCACCCCTTTGTGTGAAAATGCAATTCATTAGCCAATCTCTTAGTATTATAGTTGTTGTGCAATGCAATGTTCAATGCATAGTAAATTACAAAGTTTAATTTCAATTTCTCTATACAATAAAGTAATAAAGAGTACATTTTTATTCTCTAAAAATTTGGCCACTTGGTATCTCTCTCTCACATCTGATCTCTCTCTCTCAAGTATGTTTAAGAGCTAAGGCTCTAAGTTGGTTCATGCATGTGAACATAATATAAAGTAAATTTTTAGAATTTGTAATATTGGGTATGTTTATATTTGTAATATTGATTAAAATTACTTAAATAATTTTAGTATAAGAAATTGTTTCAACTACATCACGTTTAGTTGGTTCGTTAATATTAGAGGGTATGTTTATATAAAAAAAAATAGTTTTTCTTCTCTTTTATTAATTGCTATGCATTTCTATTATTTGATGTATATATATATGTCGCCTTATAATTTTCTCAGTTCAACATTTTTTATAAGTGGGTATATATGAGTTTAATTAGTTATCATATCTGAAACAAACAAAAAGGTTAGATCAAATTCTTCTTTTGGTTGGCTTGTCACAACTCTACGCCAACCCTCTCTTTACTCAATCATCGCAAGATGAATCCTTCAGCCACCTGTACTCGATGTGGCCTTCAAGATGAAACATTTTTTCATTGCATTCGGGACTGCGAGTTCTCGCATTGCCTTTGGAATCACATTGGTTACAACAATCCAGATTTCTTCTCAAACCAGGATGTGTACGAATGGCTCAAGCAGGGTACCACAGGTGCACACGCTTTCACTTTCTTGGCTGCTGTCTGGTGGTCTTGGAGACACCGAAATTTGATGTGTTTGAACAATGAGACCCTGCCCTTAAGTCGTCTCTCCTTCAACATTCGAGTTATGGTCGAAACATGAATATCGATGAATTTGTCTGCTACTCCGACTCTTTACTCTGTGTTAACCTCATCAAAGGTCCACAAGTTAAGTATCATATTTATGCTGTGTTGATCCAAGATATCACGGAGTTGCTATCTCAAACCAATGGTACCTTCCATCACACTGAGAAGGAAATCAATGTGCAAACTTTTTCACTAAACTTGGAACATCATCAAAAGCCAACCTTCTGACTCATGCATCTCCTCCAGAAGGCCTTCAGAAACTTCTTAGAAATGATGCAATGGGACTCTCTTCCCTCGTGCTTAGTTTTTTCTTTTTGCTTTTGTTTTCTTTTTCTTTTTATTAGCTTCCATACCAAAAAATAAAAAACAAATAAAAAGGTTGGCAGACGCGCTTCAATTTGAAGTTTGAACCACTAAATGATGTGCAAGAGGATCTTTATTTGATTCAATTTGAGCAACATGATAGTGTAACTATTTCCTACATTTCATAGTGTAGGCAATCAACAACATTTGGTGTCGACTATTATCAATTTTTAATTTAATATTAATTTAATTCAATACATACATCATTCTACTCAATCCATCATTGAACCAACTTCTTATGACTAATTTATTAAAAAAAGGTTCTAAGACAAAGTTAATATTAAAGTGTTGCACTACTCAATGAGAAATACTATGATTAATTATGTATAGTCATCTATCAATAAGAATCATTATTGTTTATCAAAAAAAAATAATAAGAATCATGATTGATTATTCTTCTTAAAATTTTTAACTATTGAACATAACGACTGAAATGAGTGTGTGCCAATTTTATTTAATGGATATTTGACTGCAATTAGCCAAACAAGACAAATAAAAAATTCAACTTATATTTTTTGTTTATTTTGCATATTGAACTTCTTATTTTTGTTGTTTCTGATTCCTATTAAATTCAGTTTTTCCTCAATTGATTCACTCTACTTTAATAGTTGTGCATGTTGATGCAATCTTTACTGATTTGTATTTTTTTTTCTTTAGTTTTGCACTTCTCATATTCTCATTACCCACTTCAATGAATAAGAGATGTCAATATGCTTCATTACATTGTTGTCTTTTCTGCATGTTTGTTTTGTGCAAGTGAACATGGAGAGAAACTCATTTGCGGATGCATTGGCGAAAGGAGCGAACGTGGAGGGGAGTTGGGTTTGGTGATTGGTGTTTATCAGCACTTGCAGTATTCAAACTGCATTGAGGATAATTTTGCAGGATTTTTACACAGTCTAATGGAGAATTTTCACTGTATTGAAACCCGTTTTGGATTAGGGTATTTGATTGTTGTAATTTGATGGTTTTAGTTTGTTTCTTGTATCAGGGAGCTAAGTTTTTTCGACGAACTTGCTATCATTAGCTTAGTGTACTTGATTTTGATTGTTGAGAACTTTATCATTGTATCTTTTTCTTAGTTCAGATATATTGTACATGATAGTGCAAATCATTTGCAACCTTTCATATGTGATTAAAGTGTCTATGTTGATGATGCATTATAATATTTTAATAAAATTATTCAGTTATAAGAAAAGATGTCAAATATGTATCATTAATGTTGTAGCTCAATGGCGGAGGAATAGCTGATGCACATGTGTTAAGAGTGAAGTTAATTACAACAGTAGAAGAAAAAAAATGTACACATTTAAAAATGAGACTTTTAAATGGTATTTCTCCTTCGAAATTAGAAGAAAGAAAGTTTTTTGATTTAGTGTTGGCAATTAGTGATGGAGTGATTGGAGAAAGTAATGACATTGACATATTACCTAAAATCTCACATGACTTATTCAAAGTGGCAGGGAAAGTAATGTTTTAGACCTTATATTTTTATTATTATTATATTTGTTGTCGTACCTTTTTGAATGTATGTGTCTCATGTGTTTCTAAATGGTATATTGAATGTATGTGTAAATCACATGTGTTTTCTTATAAAAATTTTAAGAAAATAATAATTATATTGAATGGTATCTTGACTGTGTATATCCAATGGCTAATTCTTCGTTTTTCTTTCCAGCCACCAAACCCTATTTCTCTTTGATTTTTTTCTTCGTTCCTCCATTAGAGAGGGGTGATTTAGGGTCAATTTTGACCTATAATCACCCCTCTTGATCTTTTTTATATTCATTTTTATTTTAATAAGTGGTTTTCACATAGTTTTTAGATTTTTTTTGAGTTTTTCTTTGTGTCTTGTTTGTCTTGTGTTGCAAGCATCGTAATAAACATATAGTATAAAAAACATGTATGGTGGATTAGTAATTATATACTCTGCCATTCCCAAGAAAAAAAGAAAATATTTAAACATTTTTTTAAATTATTTTCTCTTTTATCTTTTTCGGAATTAATACTCCATCCGTATTAAAATAAGTGTTACAATTGATCATTTACATTATTCACATAATCTACTTTAGCCGTATTATTTTACTAATATATAAATGTAAATATTAGCATTTAAGATGTTGTTTGATTTGTCTCGATGAATATTTTTAAAGTATACAATTTTTATAATTTTTAAAGATAGATAATTAAAGATATTAACGATCAAAGTTGTGCGTTGGCAAAAATGAACTGATCAACTGTGACATTTACTTTGGGACGGAAGCGTAACTATTAAATTTAAATATAAATTTTTTAGATAGCAAAATTTTGATATATAATTATTAATTAAGGTCGTTTTTTTCGAATGAACATTGTATACAATGTTCTAAACATATTTGCCAAAAAATCTTTCAAAACTACATGTTGATTTTTACTTGTTATCTCTATTGGACAAAACTTATATTCATTTTCTTCAACTCATTGATTCTTTCCTTTCTTACAAGATGCAAAGATAGAAATTCTGCGATAGATCTGTTACGAATTTACGGTGCATTTTTACTACATATTATCGAGAGTTTGTCAACATTTTATTTTATCACTATCTTTTTTTTATCACATAAATCAACTTTTTTTTTACCAACACATAATCAACCTATCACATCTAATATAAATTACTTTCTTTTTGAATTAAAACGACATTCATTTTAAAACAAACAAAATAATAGATAACTATAATATTAATAATTAAGAATTATGAAGTCTAAAAAGCAGGTAAAAGGACAACTCACACACTAAGTGTTTAGTACACATGCAAGCCGGAAGTAACAAAGTTGTAATATAAGACGACGAAATTACAAAAATATAAAAGAAACACAAAAAATGTGTGGAAACCACACTTATTTAACAAAAATAGAAATAAAAAGTGATTCTATATCTAAATTGACATTAAATCACTCATTTATAATAGATAAAAAAAAATCATATTGTGACAGTTAGAATTGTTCGAAGAGGAGTAAGAGAAAAGACAACGATTAAAAAAAACTCGTGCACTTATAATTAACAAGACCTATTTGTATTTATAAATTTTTTATCATCAAATTTCAAACATAAAATTCATAAACATGCAGTGGTAATTTTTTATTGATTAAACAAAGTCTCCAAAGCATGCATCTTAGGTTCTTCTTTTGTGAAGTTTCATAACAGGAAACAGCGCAAGCAAGAGGAATACCATTGATCCAAGAAGTGAAATCTAACATGCAGCAATAACAGCTTGGTTACAAAATTTGTCAAAGACATGACACAATTTGTTCCACAACACATGCGAAATGGTGAAGAGAGAACAAAATTGTGTGGGACCCACACTTATTCTAGTTCGCCCCATCTTGCGAAGAAGTAGAGTGGAGAAAGCCTATTTCCATTTGTGCCCTTGACGTTGATTATGTTTTCTACCAACTAGTAAAAGACTCGTGCGAAGAATTATTAATTCCGAACTAACATTAAAAAATTATATCAAAATACGAATAATAAAAAAAATGAATACTCATATAAGTAGTCATTAGCAATTATTAGCAATTGTTAAACAATTTAGATAAAAATATAGAAAATAGTTTTGACAAAGTGATTGGAAAAGTTTAGTCAAAAAAAAAAGTGATTGGAAAACTTAAATGCCAAAAAATTCTAAAACTACTATCAGACTTGTACTAAGTAGCCATTTCAACAATCTTTGACACTCCTCTAATATCAAGTAGTCATGTTTCTGCATAAATGACAAGTATGGACAATATATCAATTTACTGTTTTGCTAATACAACTTTTTTGAAAAACATTATATTAATATAAATTGAATCATAAAATAAAATAAAAAATTACTTACAATGTATAAGTTTTCAAAAACTTCTTTGAAAACTACATTGGTTGTAGACTTCTTTGTCATGAATTAATATTTTAAGCCCATTTTTGCTCTTTAATCTTGATATAGCCACATATAATTGATCATAGCTAAATACACTCCTAGGCAAATATAATCCAATATAATCTAATGACTGACCTTGAGATTTGTTGATTGTCATAGCATAACAGACAGTTATAGGAAATTGTTTTCTTGTAAGCTTGAAGGGCCATGGAGACTGTGTAGGAGTAATGTCCATTCTGTGTATATAGATAATACCTCCAATGTTCTTTCCTGATATGATTTTTTCCTCAATGAGATGGTCTCCCATTCTTGTAACTATAACTCTTGTTCCATTGCAAAGTCCTTTGGCTTGTTCAATATTCCTAAGGACCATTATTGGGGTACCAATCTTGAGTTTAAGCTTATGATTTGGAAGCCCTGAAGTTGATAGACTATTTAAAAATTTTGTAGTCAAGACTTCAAAAGCTTTGTTCCCATCAGATTTAAACTTGTCAACCGAATCTGAGCTTAAATACTCCATTTCCTCTCCTACATTCAAAACACATGAAATTATTGTTAATTCATACACTAAAGTTTATGATCTATACATATTTTGAAAGGAAAAATGATATTATTACCTAGAATCAATCCCAACATATATTGATTGAAAGGAAAAATACTTTCTTTGTGCTTTCAAAACCTGTAAGTACTACAACAATTGATTATCCAACTATCTGATTTTTAGGTTTCCCTTTGTGCTTTTCAAACATGTAGTACTACAACAATTGATTAGAACTATCTGATTTTTAAATTTCCCTCCAATTTGCATAAGTGGGTGTAATAATGTATTCCCTCCGGTCTCATATATAAGCAACAAAACAAAAAAATTGAAAGTCTTTTTTTTTTGACAACCTAAAATAAAAAATTACAATCAATATCATTTTTACAAATATATCTCTACTTTTTTCATATTTCCATGTTTATAGCGGTTTCCAAGACAAAAAGTAAAGGTAAAATTAGAAAGTATGTTTGACTTAATTGCTTTAGACATTTTTCTTAAAGAAAGAGTTTTTTGTAAATTTGCTTATATATGAGACTGGAGTAGTAATTATACTTGAGAATTGTATAAAAAAAACTTTGGAATCTAAAGAAAGTTATAGGTTTTGCCTCAAAAAAGAAAGTTATAGGCTTAAATGTGTGTAGCACTAATTATGACAATTTTTTAGTGACAACAATGAGTGTCTTTCGTATTTTCATACACTATGGTTAAATTTCACTAATATCTATTTCTACAACTCTTTGTTTTCTATTATCTTGTCTGCATTATATATGTATATGTCTTTTCATTTTTTAAAACCGTAATTGATTCAGGATTAAGTTTGTACATCCCTCATAAGTCTTCTTTGGTCTCTTTTGACAGTACTGTCTATAAGTGAAGCTTTTCTCATTCAAAATTTACATCTGAGATAGATTTTTTTTGGTTATGTAGTTCCTGATCTGGATCAAAGCAGTATTTATGGAGCATGAAGATTGATGAAACAAAAAATAGTTTCTCAACACAGATCTTTCGGATAAAGTACGCCAAACAGGATGCTCATTTATGTATGATGATCTCATTCAACTTATCACGTAGTACATCTGAAATATGATGTGAATCTGTGGTAATAATGATCTCCCTGTCATTTTCTTCTTTTTCAATGAGTATAACTTAATGGAAATCAAATTATGTCTTCAAGCCATTGTGCCAATTATCTATTGTAATTTTGTATTAGTATATAAACTATATCTAGGTTTTCTATTGACATGATAAATTCAATACGTAAAATATTGAGATCACTTTACAAATTTAATAGAAGTCTAAATCATTTCAATTGAGACTATATATAACCATGAATATAGAACTACAAATTATCCAAAAACAAAATATTACCAACTCGTTGCTTTTCAAAGGTTTCAAATCATACTTCAAAATAATAATCTATATAGATAGAGTACATTCCACAAAAACCTTAAACATATAACAAACCAAAATAAGTAGCAAACAAACCAAAATTGCAAGCATTCAATTTTTGGGCTCCAACTTCACTTGCTTAAAAGGTTTAGTTCTTGAAAACTGAGTTGATCCTAAGAGTTCATCTTCAACATCATCAACTCATTCTTGATTTGAGACCCTCTTTGCCGGAGTGATTGCACTGATAATTTCTAAATCGTTTTCACCACGTGCAGACAAAGATTGCTATATAAATAAAATTTAAAAACATTAAGTCAAATATCTCCAGCATAGATAAACATTTTGTATTAAATCAATAAGCAAATGAAGCCTATTAAAAGTAACGAAAAAATTATTAACTTACGGTTGCAAATTCAACATTTTCTTCACTCATAATATAGTCTTTGGTGGAACAGTTTCAGTTTCGATAACATATATACACTCAAATGTTCATTCATAATAATATTCTATCATAATAAACTACTAAGATAACTAATTTGTATATTATACCTCATCAAGTAATTTGTATATTATACCTCATCCAATAAACTAAAAAATTAGTCTTTGAAAGTATAAACTTGTATCATATATGTTTTCATCTTTTTATTCAGATTTGAAACCATACACATAAATAAATAAAATGTCAAATGTCAATGTAAGTTTAAAATAAAGAAATTTATATGTTACCTTTGAATCCATAATAAGCATTTCCAATTCCATGTTTCCTTAGAATCGTTGAGATTTAACGTAATTAAAAGGTCATGCCATTTTTCTCCAAGTTAAACGATCAAAATTAAAATAATCAGTAAAGAGTAACCAAAATCTCATGTGAATGTGTGGAAGAAACAACATAATTTAGAGAGCTTAGACTGAAATATGATGTGAATCTATTGAAGAAACAACTTAAAATGGAAGAATGAAAAATAGCTGAAATGAATGGCAAATAAATCTACTAAAAAAGAGCAACTGCTGTTGTAGAATGAAACCTTTGAAAATCAAATTGGCTAGTGGTACCGGTCTGGTTTTATGAAAAATAAAGTTGGGGAATGAGTGTATGTAGTGGCAATGAAAAGTTTCACATATTTTATAGAAGAAAGCAAATGAATTTTTCAATAAACCTTTGGTTTTCATCCAATAAGATTAAGCTTTGGTATAGGTAATACACTTGGAAACAGAATACAAGCTAAAGGAGTCAGAATTGAAAGTTGTGTTGTTATTAAATAATTCACTTAAAAGTTGAAATATTTAATGAATGAATATTAACTAATTAATAAAATAATAATTAAAATGCAAAAGACAGATAAGACCATAAAATTAAAGAGATTAATAGGCAAATGCCCCCTTGAAATTTCAAGTTTCGTCAAAAACCCCCTTTGAAATTTAGAAATAGGCAAATATCCCCTTGTAATTCAAAAACGTTAGCAAATAGCCCCTTGGTCCGTTAACTCTGTTAGTTTTAATTACGCCACGTCATAGGGGGCTATTTGACCGAAATTTGAGTATAAATTTTGCAATTAATAGTCAAATACCCCTGAAATTTACAACTTATGGTCAAATATCCCCCTGAAATTTATAACTTAAATGCAAAACTCCCCCTCAAATTTTAAAAATAAGGCAAAATGCTCACTACTGAAGCACATGATATTCACATGTAATACAGTTCATTTGTTTTGTTTTATCTATCTTATTTCATGTACTTCATTACTAATCGAGTGATGCGTCCTCAATATCCAAAGTAATAAGCAAACATCAACATCGAAGCAATATGAAGAATTTGGCTATTAGTAGGGCTCCTATTTTTTTTAGATGTATTTTGATAACTTTGGTGTATTTCGATAACTAATATTTTAATAATTTCAACTTGACTTATTTTATGTATTATGGATGTACTTTGAATTATGTAATTTGGGAATTACTATCCCATAGTTACGACTAATGAATGTCACTTATATTATTATGTTGTGTTAAGTATAATTATATTGTGTAGTATAGATGATGCTTTGATTTCTAATTACAGGTGAAAATTATGTGCTTCAGTAGTTAGCATTTTGCCTTATTTTTAAAAGGCTTAATTATATATTTAGTCCCAAACGTTTATTTTATGTTTCAATTTGTTCCTAAACGTTTTAAAATTTTCAAATAAATCATAAACGTTTATCTTAGATTTCAATTTGGTCCAACAGTTTTAAAAGTTTCAAATAAGTCCCGAACGTTTATAACATTTACATTAGTTAGTCCACTTTATAAAAAAAATTCTTTCCAATTTCTTCCCAAGCTATAGAAGTATAATGTAGGTAGTGGATTTCAATCAATTTTGAACCAGAAAACCTAAAATAATGCAAATTGAAAAGAATTTTTTTGATAGAGGGGACTAACTAATGTAAATGTTATAAACATTTGAGACTTATTTGAAACTTTTAAAACGTTTGGGACCAAATTAAAACCTAAAAAAAATGTTTGGGATTTATTTGAAACTTTTAAAACGTTTGGGACCAAATTGAAACCTAAAATAAACGTTTGGGACCAAATATATAATTAAGCCTTTTTAAAATTTTAGGGGGAATTTTGCATTTAAGTTATAAATTTCAGGGGGGTATTTGACCATAAGTGGTAAATTTCATGGGGTATTTGACTATTAATTGCAAAAAATTTACTCAAATTTCAGTCAAATAGCCCCATGTGACGTGGCGTAATTAAAACTAACGGAGTTAACGGACCAGGGGGCTATTTGCTAACGCTTTTGAATTACAAGGGGATATTTGCCTATTTCCAAATTTCAAGGAAGTTTTTGACGAAACTTAAAATTTCAAAGGGGCATTTGGTATTTTACTCGATTAATAGGTAGATTAAGGGTAATTAAGGAAATATGTAAGTAATTAGTTTTCTTAATTTGTTAGTAGAAGACGACCCAAATCTCAAATTTAGCAGCCATATGCAGTCAAGGAAGTGGTCGATCTAGTGAATGAAACATTTGGCTGTGGCCATAAATATTTTGTAAAATGTTTTTTGAATATTATTTTGTGAAATCTATGAATTTAAATAATTGATTTGTTGTTGCAGAATTGATTGTAGGGTTAAATATGTTTTGGTCTCTATAAATATCACGAATTTTGTTTTTAATTTTTATAAAAAATTTCATTAACTTTTAGTCTCTCAATAATATTTTTTGTATTAATTTTTGGTCATTACTTTTAAATCAACTCTTGTATACTTTCACATTTTTGAATGATTTTTTGTACCCATGTTTATAATATTATAAGAACCTCTCCCACAAAAATTTTGAATTTTTTAACATAAGATAAATTATTTATGAATTTTTAAACGCAGAAAACTGGAAAATTCATATTAAATTAATCTATTAGTAAAAAAAATTCAACTTTTGTAATAGAGGTCCCTATAATGTACTAAACTTATCAGCGGAAAAAAAATTTAAAATTTTGAATGATATACTCGAGTTGAATGAAAATTAGGGACTAAAAATAATAATAGAAAATATTTGAGTGACTAATACCTACTAAAAATTTCTATAAGGACTAAAAATAAAATTTAGTATATTTATAGGGACTAAAAACATATGTAACCCCTGATTGTATGGCGATTTAAGATGCACTGCAAGCGAGATCCATAGCCCAAGGTGAGTTGGTTATTTAATTATAATTATTAAAATATATTGATTTATGAACAAATCAATATATACTCCCTCCATCCCTTAATATAAGACCCTTTTTGACTAAATTTTACTATTCATCTATCATATTTTGACTGTATTTTTCTAATAATATATAGATGTAAATATTAGCATATAAGATCTTGTTTGATTTGTTTTGATGAGTATTTTCAAAATATCAAATTTTTATAATTTTTACTACTAAATAATTAAAGATATTGGCGATCAAAATTGTGCATTGGCATACGTGCAGTGGTCAAAAGGGGTCTTATAATTAGGGACGGAGGGAGTATATACCAAAAGTTATGGAGTCCCTTTCAACACAATGTGTGGTAAAAACAAACTACCAAAAGTTTACGAGAAGAGTGAGCCAAATAAATAAACTACAAGAAGTATTAATCGATACCCAAATAATGAAACAAGTTCGACCACCAACAATGATAATTCGCAACCAAGTCTATGCTATGATTCTTCAATCACTAAAAAGAATGACGTTTAACTTTTTCCAGCACAATCAGAACCGAGTTAGCAAAATTTTTGAATAGGCGATGATTGTGTTCCGTCCATATAACCCAAATGCAAACCAACCAAATAAATTGCATAATTGATCTCCGATCCCGACGGCCACCTGCTGAGAATATGAACTGAATAAAGTGGTCAGATGGAATATGAGAAACTGCCAACGAGAAACCAATCCAGGATCGCACAAGAGGCCAGAGAGAACCAAAAACGTCATAGGTAAAGAACAAGTGTTGAACTGTCTCAATATTACCGCAACCTGAGATACAAAACTGCGCCTCTGATAAAAGAACACCACGAGTAACCAAATTTGTCTTCGTAGGTAATCTATCGCACAAAAATCTCCAGACAAATAAAGTCATTTTCAAATGAATATGTTTACGCCAAATAAGATCTTCAGCTGTATCCAAAGACACCATCAAGTAACTGATATAAACCCCACTAACTAATAACACTACTGTAGATCATACTGCCGCTTCATAAAAGATATCTCTCCCGTAACTAATCTGAGTTGTTCGTAACAACACCCTCTATCTACATTCATTAATTTGTTCCCAACATCACTATATCTAAAACGAATTAAATCTGCCCAAATGATGTTGTATTCTCCTATAATTCGCCACATCCACTTACTGAGCAAAATTGAAAAGGGATAAAATTTTCTCATATAGACCCCTTCTTCTTTCTTTATACTACCTTCGTCCCAAATTATAAGACATATTTTGACCACTGCACGTTCGTCAATGTACAATTTTGATCACTAATATCTTTAATTGTGCATTAGTAAAAATTATAAAAATTTGATATCTTAAAAATACTCATCAAGACGAATCAAACAAGATCTTGTATGCTAATATTTACATCTATAAATTATGAAAAGAATACCGTCAAAACAAGATACATGAATAGTGTCATTTAGTCAAAAAAAAATCTTATATATTGGGATAGAGGTAGTATAAAATATAAATTCATGATATTAACGGCATCAATTTGCATAAAGTCCCAAAATCTGTTCTTCATCCTCCACTAATTAGGTAATCTATTTCATGACCAATGCAAAAGCGAGGTGCCTCCAATCTAACGAGGAATTAGTCACAGCGTCCGGCGGTAGATACTCCGATTTCGACAAAAAAAAAATTAATATATAAAATATTGTTTGATTTATTTCGTTATAAATTTTTAAATTATACAATTTTATACTAAATTTTAATAATAAATAATTAAAAATATATTAACAATTAAAAAATTAGTTAAAAATAACGATTATTATCGTGAAACAGAGGGAGTAAGAATAATTAAGTCTATATCGTCAAAAATAAAATAAAATTATGAAGTCTAAAAAGCAGGTAAAAGGACACGCTAAGTGTTTAGTACACGTTGGAAGTTGGAACCATAAGAATCGAAAAAGTCCAATAGAATGTTCTTCAATGTTTTCTCGGAACAGTACGAGTACTAGGGACTAGGATCTTGGAACGACACACTTATTTTATTTCTCTCTAGTCTTCTTTATATGAAAACATTTACTTTTTTTATGAAAAAAAAAATATTTTTAGGCTCATTGAAAACGTATTTGTTTTTATGGTAAGAATTGGAAGGAGTAAGAGATAAAGAGTAAATTTAATTTTAGTTAATTTGGTTCAGAGTTTAATTCTTGTATCAAGTAGTTTCAGTTCCTCTCGATTCTAATTGTAAAAAATTAAATTGTGATTATCTCTACCAATTTCACTGAACATAATTGGTGGATAAAATTGTATTTTAGAAAAAATAATTGTAAGAGTGAATTTTTTTGTCTCTTCTTCTTTCATGGTTGAGTGTTTTGAAAATATCGATCTAAAAAAAATTAGTAGATTTTACGGAGAAGAAATTTATGTAAGAATGAATTCATGAAAAGATTGTCAATTTTATAATTGACTTATGAAAAGATCATTTTATTGTTGAATTTTTTAAAAAATATCGATTAAAATACTATTTAATGCAAAAAGTGATTAAAATATTCTAATTATTTAAATTATTTGTAAAATAAAATATTTTTAATTATAAATATTACGGCTAAAGACATTTAGGTCCCGTTTGACCCGACTTATTTTTTAATTTTATATTTTTAAAAAACGAAATAGAGACGTATAAAATTGAATTTGGTCATATTTCTCCTTAAAAGTTTTAGAGAAATAAAGTAAAGAAGTAAAAAAAAAAGTGAAGTCAAACACAATTTTTTTCCTTCTTTACTACTATTTTTTTGGTTGAGACCGGGGTATCACTGCTGAACGCAGTGACTAATCCCTCACTAGATCGGAGACACCTCAATGGTTCTTTACAACTATTTTGAAAGAGAAAAAAAAAAGCCTGATCAAACGAAGTCATTCATTGCAGGGCTTCTTACGAGTATTTAAATTAAAAAATTATTATTGCGCGTGCAGTGCACTTATTATTGGGATTTATTATACTAAAAAGAAAAAGAAAATAAAAGAAGGAGAGTGGAAACGACGGTGATTGTTATTGTTACGAGTAAACAAAGAAATAAATACTAAACGTAACGTTATTTTTCTATGCTAATGCTAATAATATTATGGGCCAGGCCCAATACCGAAATGTAAACTAGTAAGTACTATATAAATAACTCTCTCAATTGATTCATTCATCTATTCTCCACTCACTATAACATACCACCAATTTCTGTTTCTCAATTCCCCCAATTCCCAAATTCATTCATCCATAACCCTAAATCAACCATGAAGCCCCAGATGCTTATTCATTACCCAAATTCTGTGTTTTTATTATTTCTTTGTTACAAATTCTTCATCCATAACCCACCCTAAATCAATCTATTTCTCATTACCCAAATTCTCTATTATATGATGTATATAATTCAATTTCACACACGAACGAGGTTGTTCGAGGTTGTTACTGTTACTCACGGAGAACATATCTTTTATTAATGTTGTTCTCTGAATATGTCTACTCCCTTTGTTGTTTCATAACATTAGCCACTAACGAACAACCAAAGTTTGGTTTTTTGATGATCTTTTTTTTCACAACTTCGCAACCACCGCAAGATCATTTCTTTTTCATCTCAATATGTTTTGCACTCTATATAAGTCACTGTTGTGCTATTCTCTTATGTTACACGCGCTCATTCATCTCAAGAAGCCTTGTGTAACCGTTTTCTTTAGTTTCAAGATTTCTCTTCAATCATCACATTACACGAAACAATGTCTGATCAAGGTGAATAAGTGAGGTGGTTGGGTTCGAACTCCGAACCCTACATATAAAATGCAATATAATTAATCTGAGTTCATTGAGACATTTCTCTTGTGTATTGAAAGACATTTAAAATTTGCAAGTAAAAATTGGAGAAAACAAGAAAGGTTATAATTTATATATAAAGGAAAAATAGATAATTTATCTAAAATATAGATGTGAGGATTACAAGGTGGATATATAATTTTATGTACAAAATAAAGTGTAAATCCCAATCTAAATTGGTATCACTAAAAAATACTCCCTCCGTACCAAAATATATGTCGTTTTGAGAAAAAAATTTATACTACAATATATGTCGTTTTACATTACCAATGAAGCATTTAATGCTCTTTTTCCTCTTATACCCTTAATTAATTATTTCTCTTTCTTCTTTCAATTTTATAATTTATCTCTCACATACCATTAATGAGGGATAATCTTGTAAACTAACTCATAATTTACCTTTTCTATACAACAATGATTACATTTCTTAATTTGTGTGATTTGGTCAAAACGACATATATTTTGGTACGGAGGTAGTAACTATTTTGTTAATTTAGTTCACTTTTAAGAATATTTTTTTAAGAACTCTCATCACTCTATTTAGAGTTTGAATTCGATCAAAATAATTTTTATATATAAAAGTTAGAGTATGAGCTTTGAACATTCAATTTATTCATTTTTAAGAATAATTTTTTTTTATGATAGAAAAAATGAAATATTAATGAACAACAAAACTTTCCAAATAGAAGTTAAGTTGGGAGAATCCGGCCACTATAGTATGAAGAAGGGTATTGTAACCAAAAAAGTATGAAGAAGAGTATTCTGTTGAGCTCCACATGTTTTGCAAGGTTTTCCACTATTTTCAATCTCAATCATTCAACTTTGATAAGACAATCCATATTACTAAATACGCAATAAAATAATCTTATCTATAAATTCAAATCAGACAGGTAAGTAGGTTAATTGGCTGGAAGCCATGAAGAACCAAACAAACAAAAACGTTTCATTTATGTGATTTTAGACTTTCAAAAAATAAGTGTGTGAAATAACATCTTATTTTCACATATCCCTCGTGACATGAGTATAATAATAAGATTTATTATTATTTGTTAGATAGTTTAGAATTTCATATTTTAAAAGTAAATAAATATGCATACAAAAGCTTAGATATCTTTAAATATTATATGCAATATGCCAATATGTTCTAGCAACTGAATTAAACTTACGAAAATAAAAATAATTGATGAACAATGGTGTACTTACACATTTTTATTGTTGCTTAATTAATATGCAGTCAATTTCATGCAGATTTTAAACCATTTAATTCAGTTTGAACAATTTTGAAGTCAATAATTTTGAAAAAATTTGAGTTCGATTTTAGGGTAGAATAAATTTTTTACTAGACTTTACTTACATCGCAACTGAACACTGAACTACTAGAATCTCATTCCCCTATAAGAACCAGAGGGTGAAAACCAAAAAAATAAAAAAATAAACATTTAATTAAGAAACCCACATATCCCACATAATATTACAATGGTAAACAAAATATTTTTTTGACTAAAAAGGTAACAAAAAAGTTCTATAAAAAAGTTTTTTTTACTAAATAAATGATAGTCATTCATTCAAAGTGATAGAATACATCGATGCAATACAAATTCAAAATCGCTAAAAACAAAAGGAATGAATATGTGAACAAATTCACAACATCCATGTTAATATCATAAAACAACAAATTACATAAGCCTACATATTGACTATATTGAAGTGTTTTGATTATCCATGACTCTTAATCTATAGCGTTGATGACAACAAAGTCTTGACTAAATTTGCACTTGATCGAAATTTAACCTGAAACAAATAATTAAAAATCGAACAAATACGGGAAAATAATACGCCATACTGTGAGAAGAAAACAAATAAACCGCACTATGACGGGAAATCAAAACAAACAATGTTGTAAATATAAGACGATGAAATCACAGAAATACAAAAGAAACACAAAAAATATGTGGGAACCAAACTTATTTAACAAAAATAGAAATAAAAAGTGGTGCGGAGGAGTGATTATAGATCTAAATTGACATTAAATCACTCCTCTATAATAGATAAAAAAGAAAAAAAGAAGTTGTGACGGTTAGAATTGTTTGAAAAGGAGAAAGAGAAAAGACAACTATAAGAACTCGTGCATGCATTTTACATGTTGAAGTTTTAGAACTTGTGCACCACATATAGATACATATATGGAAATTTCAAAATTTTACACGTTTGAGTTATAGAACTTGATTGCCTCCTAAACATATCTAAATTTTCATGATTTTATACATTCAAATTATAGAACTTAAAATGTGTTTTTATTGAGATAATTATAGTTCTATGATCAAAATGGACCACAATTAAAAATAACGTAATTTTCATTTTTAGACTTTTCCTAGTTTTGAATCGGCATGATAGCTGAATATATGAGCATGATAATTACTCTTATTCATCTATTGCACTGCCCTTTTCATTTTGATACAAATTTGATTAGCAGCAAGCCAACCTCGCTCGCTGTTTATTGATTTAGTTATCTAGTCGTATGTCTTATAGTTGAGTATGTAGCAGAAGAGATTTAATTATACCTCATAAAATATGTAAGATCTTTATTGTAAATTATGCCATGGTAGAGCTGTGCGTGTGACTTTGTTTTCTGTTAACCACATGCGTTGGGCTGTGTGTGGGACTTAGTTTTCTGTTAGCCTAGAGCTTCTTTTTTGAAGAAATTTGCACATTGCTTTGAGGTAGAAGCTTCTCAGATATTGAAGTTGTATGAAGAGAATAGAGGTATTCCATGATAGCACAGATATGCAAGTTTTCTTGTGTCTTTTATTGGGTTTGAAGTCAATTTTAATTTGCTGATTAGTATTAGTTTACAAAATTTCTTGGCATAATCTTGAATGGTTCCAAAGGGAAAATCCCAACCATTTAGACAGGATTTACTTGTTGCATCTTCACATATCTGGCACTTTATCAGTTTATCATCCTCTGTGACTTATTTTGTAACGAGGCTTTTTTAAATTAAGCCGAGTAACATGTTTTTCTACATCGTTGGGTGAAGTTTGAATGGATAAACACGAGGTCTCAAAATTCCCATTTATTATCTGTTTCTTCCCAGCTATTGTTATTGTGTATTATTACCTGAGGTTCAAATTTGTGGTAATGTGAGTTGAACATCGCCAAATCCTGTCTCGGAATGGTTTTGGATTCCTATAACTGTTTGTATATATATAGAGTTATGAAATACTTGGTTGGTTCATTTTTCAATTGAAGCAATTTGTAGCTGTGACTCAACCATATCTATACATAGTCCTAGTAGGTTTTTACCCATGTTCTAAATAGACTTATTTATATAAGCAATTTTCAGCAAACAACTTATATACAGAGAGTAAAGGGATTAATTGCAGAGTCATTACTTAGAATCATCTGCAAAAACCATTTATACTATTGGTGAATAATTATTAAACTTCAACAAAATATTAGCAGTAAACTAGTTTAACAAAAGCTTCTTGTAACTCTTTAGATTCATAGTAAAAGAACATTTATAGCATTGCATGTTTAATTAATTTAATTTTCTTGAAATATGCACTTTAGTTATTATTAGTATTTAAGTTATACAAGATGTTGAAGAAAATAAACAGGAAAATTGAAATAATTATTTATAAGGATTATACAATCAAGAATTTCTTCTTGGACAACTAATTTGACAAGTGATGAAAACAATTAAATAAGCAATTGTTTTACAAGGTTGAAGAAAGAAAAATTGTCTGTATTTTTCACTGCAACTAAACTTGTGACCAAGCATTGATTAACTTATATATATCTTACAAATATATAAGCCAGAGGAACAAAAAGCCTCCTGCTTGAGCTGATACATATTTGACATCACCAACTGGCACTTCATAAGTCTGACCAAATTCCAACCTCAACCACTCATTCAATAAATAGGAATTGCAGCATCTAATCCATGCATTCATATAAATATGGTTACTAGATGCAACAAGTGGCAATAATGAAATTCGGTTTTCTGATATGAACTCTTTGCTGTAGTAAGACAGTGAAAACCCTTCTTGTAAGCCGCCAAGGTAACTATCGTCTCATGCTACTCCTAATGCCATCTCAAAACATTATACTATTTCCAAATGTAATTTTCTCTTCGTTTGGATACCAATACTCATAGAAGTTCAGTCTCGTCTTGATCTCCATCACCATCTTCAACATCATTGTCTTCGTCTTCTTCAGGTGCATCAGGATCTACTCCCTAAGCGAATGCCAAATCACAAAATTGTAGTTCACTCAGACTTATCCTCTAATATCAATCAAATTTTAATGTTGGCCTAGACCATACATTTATTTTAGATAAAAACTAAAACAATCCAGCGGTGCAAATAATGTGTGATTATAAGTTGAGAGCAAACCTTCATTTGCTTCTCTAAACGTTCTAACCCTCGTTTTGCTGCTTCATTTTGGGGGTTTAACCTGGCATTTATACTAATAAATGTTAGAAACATGAAAACATCATAAAAACAATGGCATATCACATGGATATTCCTAACTACAAGGATATGATCAATAATTAAATGAGATGAAATTTACTGCATAAAAGGATGGAGAGAAAAGGTTTATTTCAACATGATGCACTATTGCGATGATATTTATACTTTTGGGATATTATGTCCAGACACAATGATGAAGCCGAATCCATCCAAGTGATGCCAAACTAAATTATTTTATAATTCGACCTTCATGAAGGGGAAAAAAAGGTGCACTATGCCCTGACAGATGTTTACAGAATATGAGATATTTTACCTTAATGCAGCCTGATAATGCGACAAAGCCTCTGACAGCATATTAGTAGCAGCAAAAACTTGTGCTAATTTCACATGAAGAGAGTCATCAGCCCAGTCTTTAAGATATCGTTCAAGCAGAGACACGGCATCTCCATTTCGGCCCTCAATAACATGGAGCTCGGCCAAAGCTAGTGCAGCTCCTAGGTAACCAGGTTCCAGCCTTAATGCAGACTCGTAGAATTTTTTCGCCTATATGATGAATGCATTAAGTTCCACACATAAAAAACTAAGATATTAGTCTACAGATACTTTACTTTAAAAGGACGATAAGTTACCTTTTCCCTCCCACCGGAATTACTGGCATGCACATCACCTACTAATTTTAAAGCCTTTGCGGATTGAGGCATTGCTTTCATTGCCTCTCTAGAAGCATATAAAGCCTCTTTGATCTTAGAAAGCGCCAAATACGTATGAACCAAACCTGAAAAAAAATGAGATTCATGTCAAAATCTGTAAATTTATGCATTTCCACAATTAGCACTTTGCGTTTGCAGTAGATGGCAGCGAAAGACACGAATATCGTTGCTGGAAAAAGATGCAAGTCAATGCTGATAAATATAATTTCCAGCACAAAATAACCTTGGTATGTGCGTATATCAGGTCTCAAATCTTGGGCTCCTCTGAAGGCAGATACAGCTGCTTCCACCCGTTTCATCGTCAGTAATAGATTTCCCTAAATAAACTCAACTTGTCAGATCAAGTTCACAATATTTGCATTGTCATCTACAAACATAAAAATAGATAATAGACTGTATTTTATCTAATTTTATTACCTTCATTATGTACCCTGGTATATGCCTCTCATCAATCCGAATGCTCTAATTACCAAAAAATCAGTCAACTGCATGCAATTCTGTAATAGAAAATAATTCAATCCGTATGGCATCAAATAAAATTACCAACCTGCTCAGCATATGATAATGCTCTTTTCTCATCTTTCCTTTCCCATAAAACAGATAGAGCTACAAAAACCTCTGGTCTTGCAGGATCAATATTCAATAAATCATGCACTAACTTGTTCAGCTTAGAATAATCAGACTTTAGCTTTAGAAGCATTGCATACTCATCCATATATGTTACAACGTATGGATCAATTGATCGGGCCTGTAATTGCAAAATTACAAGTATAAGCTCAGTAAACACGTACAATAAGCAGGATGGGAAATAAAGATAAATTTATCAAGATAATAAACTATAACTTTATTACCTTCTCAAAATTCATAATGGCCTCTTCGTTCTTTCCAATAATAGCTTCAACCTTCATTTACAATATACATCAGAGTTTACATGTTAAATGAAGAATTAAAGGAAATTGTGTACAAAATATCTACATATACCTTATTTTATAGTATCAAATTTATACATTTTTGTTTCATCAAATTTTCGTGTTTTATGATATAAAGTCTAAGTCATATCCATATGACCGTATTAAGCACCAATAGGTGCAACACCATACTAATCCATGCAACGTACTACCACTGCCCCTAAATAAGCACTCTTTTGTACTCACAAATGGGGGCTTCTAAAGAGTGCTTATAAAGATGGACAGAGAGAGTAGTTAAAACTGAGTATATAATAATCTGCCTGATTGAAAAGGTATAGTCACACATGTTCTAAATCATTGCAGCAAGTCTAACCTTTGCAATCTCAAGTAGTAAGTGTATATTATTAGGGAAACGCTGTAAAAGATCGGCAAATAGTTCCAAGCCACCTGCCAGAAATGGAAACTGAGTAAGACTGCATGCATAGGAGTCTAAGACACACATCACAGAAATAGTACAAACGTAAACTACAAAGTATAAACAATTAAACAAAATCTCTTTCTTCATTAAAACTTTCAAAGCATCGATCAAAACAAAAGAACAAGGTAATACTGAAATCATGAGTCATGTAACAATGTAACAATATAGACTAAGGTTTTTCATTTCATAAACTAAAGGCGTGAGAAATTGGTCTAAGGGCTATGCATGCCCATAGGACAGATGGTTTAGCAATAAAATCCTATAGCTCCAACACACACATTGAATCATACAATCCCATATACGAATTAATATCTCACCTTTGTAATCATTTGAAGAGATGCAACATTGAGCTTCAACATAGCGCTGGCAAGTAAAGGGAAAAATTAATCAGAAAAGTTAATCCATGAAACAAATGATGCCAAATTTAAACAACACTTCGATCCACATTCATGAAGAAACAAAATTTCCAATCCGATGGTATTAATTCTCAAAATAAATAAAAATTTGGATTTTATCATTTACTAATGTCATTTGATTTGAAGGTATTCATTTGACCTAAGAAACACACACTAGGGGAAAAATCAAGAATAACTAACTTCTTCAGAAGAAAAAAAACTATCCTAAAAGTTTTTGAGCTGTTAAACTATGATTGCTTCAAAATTTCTCTATAATTGTTTATATCTCTAATATGTCACTTCATGTAAAAGCCCTTTCAACTTTATGTGAAAACAATCGACCACTAGGTTAGAGAGGCTTTGCTATAATTTCAAGAGTTAACTATCCTAAAAGCTTAAGATTTTATGTGTAGGCTCACACTCACAGTAAGTTTCATCAGGTAGCTCAACAAAGAAAAGTACTAAGGAAGCATACCAAACTAACAAATCAAATGCATCACCCCGCATCATATCATGCATAGAAAACAAAGAATTTTTCCCTTATTATTATATACAACTTACTTGAAGCCAACGGCTTGAGTCAGTATGATCAAATGGAGCCCTCCCACTTCTACTTGGAGTCTGAAATTAAATGTTTGTGCACCAATTAAATTCTTGGAGAGCACTTAAATTCTAAATAAACGGAAATCTTACAAATTGATCCAGAATTCAAGATAAAAGTAACAAGTTATTAAAAACTAAAAAGTCCCCAATTCGCTAGCAGATCAATGGATCATGTTGCGGGGTGGCCAAGTGCTGAATCTCTATTTAGTTTCGGTTACACAAATTTCTTTTTGCTTTTATCAACACACCTGAGGAAACAGTGAAATTATGTCCTTTGCAGTAGATCCTAGTTCTGATAAAGCGGTGATGGCCTCAAGTATAAATGGACAGTGTCTGGGAAACAGAAAGATAGAATTCAATTTATAATCCAATAGAGAATTAATAATAGACCATAAGAAATATGCATGTCATAAAGGAAAAAATGGCTCAGAGCAAGTAGTCAATTCCACAAGTAGAAAACAGTTTTAATAATGCCTAAAGTGAAAGCAAGCAGTTAGAATTTAGAAACAGAAAAGAGCATGATTTTATGAGCTTTAAGATAATATGAGTGTGTGTGAGAGAGAAATCAAGCCCTACAGGACAAATCAAGGGAAGATTTCTGCCCTAGTATCCAATATCAAAAAGCCATGCCTTTGTACTTCAGCTGGATTGTCAATGGATTAAAAACTATGCTTAGGACAGTAAAAAAATAATGCTTCACTGAATGGACAACATTATAAACATGTATTTGACACGGGCTGGTGCTATCAGTTCATTCATAAGGATACTAGTGGGCACATTAAGACATAAACTAAAAAAATTACAAATTGAATCCGTGACAGCATGTAAAGAGTAAAGACTAAAGACAACTATTGATGGCACACATCAAAGGTTCATTCTGTGTATGAGAAATTGACTTTACAAACCTTAGGCATTCTTTGTAAATACCAACAGCAGCTCGGCTATGTCTACAAATTCGATATAGCTTTCCTAATAACAAATTCATCGGTAAATTTCTAGCTTTGCTTGGAATTCCTTCCATCTGTAATATGAATGTGACACAGAAAGAACTAATCAGGAATGACAAAATTGAAAAGAAACCAATAACACAGCACAAAACTTTATAACCCTTATCTGTCGTTAAAAGGGGAGAGGAAAAGAACAAATATACCTCAACTAGAGCTGCTTTGTTTTCATTTAAAGAACAGTGACATGATGCAATTTTAAACTTCACCTGTTAAAGAGATTAGAGAATGGAAAGAAACATCATAAACAAGCTTTAAGACCACATCGAAAGTCAATCAGACTATTATGAATTAGATAAACACAGAACAGCTCACCTCATTTTCATTGATTACTGATATATTACAAGAATTTGGAGAAGAAGACCTATTTGATGTCAATGAACTTCGAGCAGATGACATGTTCTGTTTGGGAATCATCTTGAAGTATTGCAAAGCTTGCTTATATGTATGCTGTTCATAAACAGAAAAAGATCATAATCGATAAGACTTCACTTCACAACTCCCTAAAAATATGTTCTTTTTGAATTCCCCATTTCAAAAAAGCTTTTAAGATAACATAGTAAACACGTAAGCAACGGAACCTAATTGAATTGGCTTATATGAGCTTATCTACTAACCTAAGCACTTATGATACTATTTGAGAGAGCTTATGGAAACAACACATGATATGTTCATAAGCTGTTTTCAACTTATTTCCATAAACTCTCCAGAATAGCTTGTGAATACAGCTTATAACTTATAAGTAAACAGATCGACTTTATTTTATCTTTTGTCGTAAAAATAACTTCATACGATAAGTGCTTATGCTATGAGTGTTTTTTTCGAAGAAGCTAAATTAGCCCACTTAAATTGGCATTGGAGAGAATCAAACCTAAGACCTCGAGGAGGAGCACACTCCCAGGTCTCAAGTCAATACCACCAGACAAACCCAAGTGAGTTTTATGCTATGAGTGCTTAATTAAGCTGTTTATCCAAACATGCTCATATGCATATTCAATAAACTTACAATGGCTCTACGATACTCTCTTTCGCGGTAAAATGAATCACCGAGTAGCACCTACACAAAAATAAATAACATAAGAACTTCAATAAACTTCTCAAAAATTCAAAATTCAAAAAAAAATTGAATTTTGCAGAGACCAAGCTTTCAGTTTTAAGATGAGGAGAAGATTCAGCATTTGCAGCAGGTGAAGAAACAAGAAAACAACCCTGTTATGAATCAAAACACAAACTTTTAATTAAACCCATTAATCTGAATTAAATAAATTAATCAAAAAGCAACAATTTTTGGCATAGAATCACAAAATTCAAATGCTAAAAAAGAGGGAAAGAAGAAGAAAAATAGGTTACGAGCATCTGAGCGGAATTGTAGAGTCCATTTTCGAGAAGGGTTGCGATTTGATCCTTCGGAACTTCCATTGTTGAAACGCGCTTATTAAAGAATCACTTTTTCACTTCTCAAATTGATAAAAGCGCTTTTTCAACTTGATTAGATGCAAATAGTAACATAAACACAAATAAAAGGGTTTTTTTTTTTTCAATTTGAATTGGATATTTTCTTTTATATATCATGGATTTTTAGATAGGCTATCCAACTAATATGTCCCCAGCTCTTATCACTTAAGTTATTTTACGAGGATTATATATCATGGATTCACATAAACATGATACCTAGATTCTCAAATCCATTTTATTTTGAATTTAATTTATATACACCGACCGATAGTGTAATAAGGGGTGTGCATGGTCGGTTTTTTTGACAAACCAAATCATATCAAACCACTTATATGAATTTGGATACATAACTATAACCATATTTTTTTATAAATCGGTTATATAACTAGTTATAAATCTGGATACGGATATATAACCGGTTGTTATTATAAAACCGGTTTAAAAGATGTTATTTTTTAAAATCCAGTTTTAAACTGGTTATTTTTTAAAATCAGTTTTTAAGACCAAATTTCTCTTTTTTTTAAAAAAAAAATACGAAATTTCTCATTTAAAAACTAGTCAAAATTCAATCCATAATATGACCAAAAAAAAAATTCAATCCATAAGATTCCAAGTCAAAATGAACGATGACAATTATGATAGCTATACAAACAACATGAATCATGTTGTAACTATATCATTAAAGGAGGTGAAGTGAGAGAAAATATAATTTACTATTATGTTGACAAAATTACCCATATTTTTTTATTAAAATCCTAAATTATCCTTGTTGGAATATTAAAAATTTAGGTTTTAGTTTTTTGACAACAAAAAAAATTTAGGTTTTCTACTTATTAGATTTTTTTTTGTTATATATCCTTTAGATTTTATTGGTCGTAATATATATCCATTATAATTTAATCCTTATTGTTAGATTTTACTGGTTTGGTTTATTAACCAATTTAAACCAAATCCAAAAATTCAATTTGGGTGGATAACCGACCAGAGAAAAACGGTTTGGTTAGTAACCATATAATAAAATCCAGATATTTAAAAGTGGTATTGGATCTGGCTATGGGTTTGGACCTTAAAACCAGATATTTTGCACACCAGTAATATTTCTTTACACATGCATCCAATCAAATTATTTATCTAAATATTTAAAAACTTAATTATGAAAGAGAGATTATGGTGTGATTTGATTGAATACATGTGTAAAAAAGTTTTATACAATCAATGTATAACAATTAAACTCTTTTTTTGAACTCTTTTTTTTGTAGAATTAAAACTCTTTTGAGACAAATATATCAATTAATTAGTCAAAAAAATTCATTACTACTCCCTCCATCCCAAATTATAATGAAAAAAACGTAAGGGATGTGGTTGAGCGGTTGGGACTCATCCTCCCTTAACCAATGGTCGAAGGTTCGATCCTCACCTTGGGTATGGAGCAACTTAAAATCCTTGGGTCAACTATCCCACCCTTCAAGATGTCTCCCATCTAGCGAGGGATTAGTCACTGCGTTCGGCGATGGATAACCCGGTCTCGACCAAAAAAAATTATAATGACAAAACATCTTTTTTTTGTTCTCAAATTATAAGTGAAAAATCATTTCAAAAAATGTTTTTCTCCTTATTATCATAAATTGCATTTAATTTTCTCTCTTTTCTTTTCTCAATAAACAACAATTAATAACAATTACTTTTAGATTTTTCCATGCAACTTATTCCAAAAAAAAAACCACAAAATTATATTTCAAATTATCATGTTATACTTTTTCTTAATAAGTGTGAATTTTTTATTTTCCCTTTTGGGACGGATGGGGTATCAATTATAATTATTAGTATCATAGTAGTATAATAATTATTATTAATAATAGTACTATTATTAATTATATGAGTCTCAACTTTCAATAACATCAAATAATTTTCAATTGTTTTAAAATTTTGTATAAATGAGATATAAATTTTCAATCCAACAATAAATTTTAAAAAATTTATATTCATTATAGCGTTATTGAGCGATGGAACATTACTCAGTGGCTGCCTTTTCCGGCTGAAAAATTTTTATATGGTGGAGGTTCTAGGGAGTTAAAACTTTCATCGCTTTGGTGGCAGGATATTTGGTCATTAGGTAATGATTTCGATGAGGACTGGTTTAAAAGTAATGTTGGTAATATATTGTGTGACGGTTCGGTGTTGGATTTTTGGAGGGATAGGTGGTGTGGTTCAGTGCCTTTTTGTGTAAGTGTTGGTTGTATGAGAGAGTGGGTGGGTTCGTGTTGGAATTTGAAGTTGTTCTGGAAAATAGATTTATCTTTGGAAGACGGGGCAGAAGAGGTGGCTTTGCAGATGTTGTTGAGAGATGTATCGTCGCGGAGGGGGATATCGGATAAGAGGCGTTGGATTCCTCATGAAGTTGGTTTATTTACTGTTATGTTTTTTTGTTGAACAAGTGCAGGGTGGACGATGTTGATCTTAATACGGTGGATGGAGGTTGTTGTTACATAAGTTACCGACTAGAGTGGCTTTATGTGAGAGAGGTATTCTCTCTACCCCTGTGGATCAGTGTTGTGTTTTTTGCCTTGTGGAGGAAGAGAATATTCATTATATTTTCTTTAATTGTTGGTTTTCAAAACTCATTTGGGGTCAGGTCTTTCGATGGTTAGGAGTCAATTTCATTCCTTTTGAGACAGTTTGGCAACACTTTGGCGTGTTTGGTACAATTGTAACAGGAAAACATAAGAAAAAGATTCGCCATATTATTTGGTTAGCTACAACATATTGTCTATGGTGCTTGCGGAATAACATTATTTTTCGCGGCGAAGTGGCTAGTGTTATCAATTTGGTGCATCATATTAAGTATTTCTCTTGGTCTTGGTTTTGGTTTATAGGCCGGTTAGGACTAAAGGTTGAGGTTACTTTCGAGGATTGGTGTTGTAGTCCTTCAGCTTGTTTTCAACGCCTGTAATGTTTATTGTATCTTGAATTGTAAGGGTTGAGTACCTCGTGTACTCCTTATAATTCAATTCTTTATTTATCAAAAAAAAAAATCACTGGCTGCCTTTTAATTTTACTTCTATAGATTGTGGGTTGGATTCTTCATTCATACTTTTTCGTATTGGATGTTTGTTTGGACAAAACGTATGTGCATTTCTTTATGTATTTTTCATATGATGTTTAACATAAAATTCAATTTTTGTGGCTATAACAAACTTTAAAAAATTCATGAATTTGAAGAAATCATATTTTGTTTGTGTTACGAAATATAAGAAAAATTCCTAAAGAAATATACTTAAGATTTGTCCATTTTTTATAATAAAGCATATTCGATTGATTTTGATTTGAAACTTAATCAGTTTTTACTGTACAATGAATCAAAAAACATTTCACTTAACCAACAATAAATGATGTTCATTCTATTAATAATATATATAATTTATAAGTATTTAGTTGTCCCTTTAAAAAAAAGTATTTAGTTGTTGTATACCTATTAGTGTCCGTCACTCTAATCTTCTCTATGTTACGTGTCTCTTGTTTTTATATGTTATCTCACTTCCTTTTTTGTTCATATATTCTTTTGTGTTGTTTCACTTTCTTCTTCTTTTTTTTTCTTTTAAATTTATGTTGTCTCACTGATGTTTTATTATATTTTTTAAAATTATAATATAATTTAAAATTTAAATATACAAATTATATTGTATACAAAATATTTTCAAGGCGTAATATATTATTTTAAGTTATATAGCTTAATTTCTTTTTAATCAATTATGTGTTTATTACAACTTAATTTTTTCTATACACATACACGTACCAAAAAAAAGCAGCTTCGCCTCTGCAACTAATTTAAAAAGTTATTAATAACATTAAATTTTCAATAATTAATATTTTTTTTAAAATTTACTTTTTAAAAACTTTTTTTGTTACACTTTTTAAACACTTTTAATTTCTTTTACCAAAAAAAAGAAAAAGAAGAAAAGAAAAGAAAGTGAGTAAGATAACTTTGAAGATATGTTGATAATATATATATAATTAATAGTAGCATTATTATACTAAGTGTCTGTTTGGTCCGGCTTTGTTTTAGTTTTACTTCTCTTATAGGGCCAAACACATATTTTATGAAGCTCTTATTAAAAAAAAGTGGTTTAATACTTATGAAAAAAATATAGAGATTAGTCTCGACAAAAAAAAATATATATCAAAATACACTATGTAAAAAAAATATTTGAGTTTAAAAAAAAAAAGATAAGTACTTTTAAATACAAAAAAAATTACCAAACAACTTTTACTTTATTTGTAAAACTCTTTTTATTACTTTTAAGCTTAAACCAACTTTTACTCTTAAAAAAAGCCGGACCAAACGGGCACCTAAGAGAAATGCTATGGTCACACTCTCTAACACACTCTTCTAACACACTCCAATTCACATCACACCGTTTTCCTTATTCATTTACTTATTAATAATAATAAAAAATTAAAATAAATAGAGAAGTGTGGTGATGTGGCTAATTTTAACTGAAGTATGTTAGAAGAGTGTGTTAGAGAGTGTGATGATAATATTTCTCTTATACTAATATATATTTCCTCCGTTACAAATTATAAGAGAAAAAAAAGTAACATTTATTAAGATCAAAATATGATAATTTGGAGTATGTTTTTGTGGACTTTTCTTAAAAGAAGTTGCATGAGAAAATACAAAAGCAGTTGTTATTGTTTATTTATAAAAGAGGAGAGAGAGAAAAAAAATTAAATATAATTTGTATTTAAGACAAAAGATAAATGTTAGATTTTTTCTCTTATAATTTAAGACAAAAAATATTATTTTTTTCTTATAATTTAGGACAGATGGAGTAATAATTATAATTAATACTTAAATAATATTGCTTTTTTTTGTGTCAAAAAAAAAATAATAATGCCTTTTTTTTTACAATAATTAATTTATATATTTGCCTCCAAAAAATTAATTTATATATATATATATATATATATATATATATATATATATATATATATATATATATATATATATATTTGAATATATAAATAAAAATAATCTTATAAATTGGATTAGAGAATTTAATGTTTATGTGAATCCATGATTTTTTTTGTTTTGAAAATATCAAATCGAATTCAAAAAAAATTTGACGCAATCGAATTCAAATTAAAAATAAAATAAAATGCAAAAACCCTTTCATTTGTGTAATGTTAATATTTGCATCTAATCAGTAGAATCACTATTTAAACCTCTCAACAGAAGTGCAAAGATGATGCTTAAGGTTCTTCGTATAAGAAGAAACTTGAAACAAAAAAGACTCAATAACTTGGGATTTGTTGGAAATTTTTGCAGCTCCTTTGTATGACTTAACCAAACAACTGTTGCAAGTGGCCTCTGCTACACAATTAAATATCGAACCTACCAGAAGCAGAAGGATCATAGGTTCCTGGAAGCAGAATACCAGACTCTACAACTAATTGCCTAAGAGTCTTGAACCTTTCGAGAGTCTGGTCAAAATGAGAGTATTCACAAAACTTGCCTTCCTTACAATATCCAAGCTGCTCATAGAATTTGCAATTAATGTTCATAACATTTGGCTGTTACAAAACAATACAAAAAACATTACAATTAAAACAAAACAAAATACTAAAAGCAAGATTTAAGAAACAAGAGAAGGGGTTACATTCGGTGAAGTAGCATGAAGCAAAAATGCTTCCATTTTCTTTAACTTTATCGATAACGGAGAAGAAATGTTGTAAGATTTTATCAAACAGCGAACACAAACGGCCTCTGCAACAGCTTCTACCATAACAGTTCCATTACATGTAAAACACTTTAATCGTTGTTGTTCAGCTAACTTTAGCATGAAGCAATTTACTTATAATTACTAAAGTGCATATTTCAATTTTCCTGTTTCTTTTACTATGAATCTTAAGATACTTCAATTTATTATTCAGTAAGTCATTACATCATCATCGAAGAATTTGTAGATGTCACAAAAATATCCTAACAACCTCCCTTTTATCAAAAAATCCTAACATAAAATTTTGAAAATTCAAAAAATAAAATGAATTTACTTTGAGATTAGTCATCAGTGTAATCTACACTTTAATCTACTTTAATTAATTTATTTTCTTTGATAAATTTTTATTAAAAATCATACTCCAAATCAATATTAAATTTTCTGAATTTAAGTTTGTCATATATTCTTAAATTTATGTACTAGAGTTTTTACTTATAACTCTCTAATGTTTAAGAGAAAGATCCCTTAATAATTCGAAATTTCACTAAAAGTAAATTAAATCTGTGTACGTGTATATATATGTGTACGTGTATGTGTATATATGTGTATGTGTACGTTTATATGTTTGTGTATGTGTATATATAGGTATGTGTATGTGTATGTGTATATATATGTTTTTTTCTTCGACAAAATGTGTATATATATGTTGTCAGATGGCGGAGAGACAGAGAGACGGAGAGAGAAGATGCATTGGGGGTGAAAAGGTTATCTGCAACTTAAAATATTAAATCTCACCGTAAAGATTAATCTAATGGTCAGTAATGACTCATCTCATCTCTCATAATAAGCACTCCTCTCATTTGATATGCCCTCTCTCTCTCTCTCTCTCTCTCTCTATATATATATATATATATATATATATATATATATATATATATATTAAATGTTGCGTTATATATTATGTAATATTTCATGGCTAAGTGGTTGTCCTTTAAGTTTGCTTCTATATGTCTTGGGTTGAATTATCTTCAACATATTCTAGGCGTATTTCTTTAGATATTTTTTTTATATGATTTTTAATATAAAATTTCAATTTTTGTCATTATAACAAATTTTAAAAAATTCATGAATTTGAAAAAATCATATTTTATTTATGTTAAGAAACATATGAAAAGTTCCTAAAGTAATACACCTAAAATTTGTCCATTTTTTTATAATAAATCATATTCGATTAATTTGAAAATTAAATAATCTTTGCTATAAAATGAATAAAACATTTTATGTAACCAAAAATAAATAATGCTTTTTTTGGGGCTCAACCCTCTTCTGTACCAAAAAATAAATAAAATAATACTCATTTAATTAATAGTATATATAATTTATAACTATTTAATTGTTATTTTCTTATTAGTGTACGTCAGTTTATTATTTTATCTATTACGCTGTCATTCTATTAATATATGTTGTCTCAGTTCTATTTTTGTTTGTTCTTTTGTGTTGTTTCACTTTCTTCTTAGTCTTCTTCTTCCTTTTAAATTTAAGAAAATTTGTGACAAACTTAAATTAAGAAAATTTAATATTGATTTGTAATATGATTTTTAATTAAAAAATTCAAAAGGAAAAAAAAATTTAAAGTAGATGAGAGTGATGACTAATCTCATTTGGATGAGAGTAAATTCATTTTCTTTTTTGAATTTTTAAAACTTTGAATTAGGATGCTATCAAAAAAGTCAGAACTCAACTTAATGGAATATCTACTTAAATTAAGTGTTCATTTAATTGGTTTAATTACTTTTAAGAGAACTATGCTTTCTCTTTTCATAATTTTATAAAAATATTTAAAGATAAGACAAAGTAGGTTATGTAACATGGTAAGAAACATAAAAGGAGAGACAAATGAGTGGGTTGGAAATTCGACGAGAATCGTGGGGACACATCCAAGACAGAGGAGCAACTCAACGGGGTTAGATAGGTGGAGGTGGAGGGGGTCAATTGTGAGATCTGCGAAGGGAATGAGGGCTGGGATCTCTGACCAGAGAGAATCTCATACTGCCATAGAGGATGAAAATGTTTTTTATGTTGTAGTCGTATATTTATAGTATATTTGACATGAATTATCTGTAAACGAGAATGTAGATTTTTCAAATTATTGGATTAAAATTGAGCCTATGGTTCAGTTTCTCAGGTTTTAATCCAATGGTTAGGAAGAGATTGTTTTTTAGATCAAAATAATAAGTAAAAGATTGTGTGTTTTATCCTTTTTCTTATATAGTAACTAGTAAGCCTAATGTGTGTAGCAAAACCAGTAAAAAATGTTAGCAAACGAGGATGAAGTACCAATTACTTGTTCTCCATTATATCCCTCTTAAAACATAAAAGCAATGGAAGATCGTTTTTAACAAAGTTAAACTAAGATATTTACACATGACAACATGTTCTATAAGAACGATAAGGAAGCTATGGTTTTCATCATTGTTAATAACACAATAAAATTGCATCCTCATTTATAAATGGTCTCTGTGACAAGATTAGAATTTATATACCTCAGCAATATTGTGCGGAATAAAAAATAAAAGCCAGTGCAAGGTTAGGACAAACATAAACGCGTGAGCACCATACAGTTATGGTCAGAACCTATGAAGTACTGGCGCTCCTTAAATTAGGTGTGTTCCATGTCAAACATGTGTCGTATCCGACCCCTAACACTTACATTTAATTATATCATTTTATCATATTTTTATTTGTGTCGACATGTCAGTATATGTGTTTGTGCTTCATAGGTAAGAACCTACGTGCACATTTATAACAAATCCGGCTGCCAACCAAATTTGTATCAAAATAAATAAATAAAAAAGGCATTACAAAACTGAATAAGAATAATTATCAAGCTAGTATATGAAGCCATAAAGCTGGATCAACCAGGTCCACATTAAGCCACAAACCAATGGATCCTCTGAGTGCTTACAGCTAACTACAGGTTAGAAACATTAACTAACCCCAACAGAACTGCTTAAAGAGCAGTAAAGACAAAATGTGATACCAAACTACCAAACGTTAGTTGGTTCAGTGGTAATTGGTGTTGGACTTGGTGGGAGGATCACTTGATCCCCTGCAACTACGTTTGGGAGGGGGCTGGAACCATCACTCCCGAACCAGATTAAACTAGCAGTGAAAACCAAAAAAAATGTGATAACAAGCTTTCAAATTAAGGCAGTGAGAAATCACTGAGAGAGATGAGCTAACTAAGAAATACTTGTGACAAAAATAGACACATTCTTGATTTTGTCGAAATAAAGCTAAGAACAGGACAGTAGGCAAATGAAATGAACTTTAGTATACACAAACCACAAGCAAAGAGTGAGATCATAAGGTTATATATTAAGGATACTACCATAAAGACCTTATTTATAGAGACATTCCCATGTACCAAAATGCATAACTCATGTTGCTTGCAAAAGTCATTATTAGTTGTCAAACTACAATAAGTTATTCTAATCTAAAAAATTTTGTCGTTATCCCTTGATCCCTTGATCAATGAAGGAACCCTATAGGATTATTAAGTAACAAATTTTAGTAAGCTAATACTAGTACTGCCACAAATTAAAGCAGACAATTTCAAACCCGAAAAATGATCACAGTCACAGACACGAAACGCCACTTGCATATCTGAGCTATCTTCAAAACAAGGTTCTAAATTTCAGTCACATTGTCGTCGTGCGGCTTAGACCCTTTACGTCGCTTCCAAGGTCCCTTTTTCGAACCTTTTTTCAAAACCCTATTTGAAACACCTTTCTTCTCTTCATACAACTTCAACAACTGAGAAGCTTCTTCCTCAAAGCGATCCACAAACTTCTCCAAAAACACATCCTCAGTAACCTTGAAAGGTTCAGACAATTTAGCATCCTCAATCAAACCTTTAGACTCAAGAAACTTCAAAACAAAAGCCCTAGGAATAACCGTCCCCTCCAAACTCAGCATAATAAGTATCGGATTTTTCGCAAGCACAGTAGACTCCCAACCAATTTCTTTCACAAAAAACTCCATCACTGCCTCAATTTTCTCCACAGATGCTAACATACACCATGGATGCTTCAAAAATGCTTGAAAAATATTTTCTTTAGACCAACCCCATTTCTTATACACACAAATCTTTTGTTGCCATGCAGATGTCACACTCTTAGCACGCAACGCAACAACGAAAAACGTCGTTGTAGGATCAAATCCCAATTCTTTCAATTTCACCACTATCTTCTCAAATACAGAAGGATTCTGAGTAAGTATAAAATACCAATTTTTTAACAAATTCTGAACTTCTGCTTGTGGAACACCATTTTGAATCAAAAACTCAATATTCCTAGCTGGGATTTTCGAATGAATCGAAGTAGGACATTTTTTGATAAATGCAACAGTAGCTTTATCAGAAAGTAAGAATCTTTTAACAAAGTTATAAGATGGGGTGATTGAATTTTCCAAGTTTTGATATAAGAATCTTGGATTTTGAGTTATGATGTGAACAAGATCTGAATTTGAAGCACCTTTTGAGAGAAGGAAATTGATTTTGGGAAGAATGGTTTTTTCTGGATCAAAAGAGAGAACAATAGGGCAAATTTTGATGATGGATGATAACTCAGAAGTTGTGAAACTGTAGTTTCTGAAAAAAGTGATTACTGAATCTGGTTTTTGTGAGTTGGTGAAGTTAACTTGTGTGGAGAGTTTTGAAGCTAGTTTTGGTGATATTCCAAGATTTTGAATGAGATAATGTACTGTGAAAGATTGATTTTTTGAAAAAGAAGAAGAAGAAGTGAAGATGGTGATGAGGGATTGAATCGGAGAAGAAGAAGGAGAAGGAGAAGGAGAAGATGAAGAAGAAGAAATGAAGATGGAGATGAGGGATTGAATCGGAGAAGAAGAAGAAGAAGAAGGAGAAGGAGAAGGAGAAGATGAAGAAGAAAAGGGTTGAAGAAGAAATGAAGATGGTGAAGAGGGTTTGAATCTGAGATTAGGGTTGAACAATGTTCTGCGATAGAAACAAAACATGATTATGGGATTTGGATTGTACTAAGATTATGTTTTGCGGCGGCGCTATGTTCACTGTGTTTTTTTCATTTTGCCGAGGTTAGAGATGAAGGTTTTGGGTTTTAAAAGTAATTTTTTTTTAACCCCGCCTGTTATTGACTGGACTGAAGTTTATACGGTAATAAATCAATTCAGGTAAACTCACTTTTAAACAAAATAAATTAATTAAATGTTAGTTGGTTTATTGGTGATTGAGGTTGGACTTTGTAAGGTGGACCACGTTTCGATTCCCACGACGTTGGACTTGGTAGGGATGACCACGTTTCGATTACCACGACTGTGTTTGGGAAGAAAGTGAGGTGAAGTGGAGATGACGTGGCGGAATACATGGTTATTATTGATTGAGTGTGTAAAATTGTTTTACACTCAGTTTGAATGTGTAATGTCTAATGATTACGTTGTTTCTACTCAAATCAATTTGCTCATCATTGAGTTGAGTAGGTTCGGATTGGTTCAAGTTTTACATAACAAATAGTAATACAACTTTTTTTACCAACTCAAATCAATTACTAAGTTTGATTGGATTGAATAATGTATTTGGCCAAAACTAACTCAACTCAAATGTGAAACACACTTATTATGTTTGATTTAACTATCATGTATTGTTATGTTTGATTTTAAATAATGACTCTGCAATTAATCCCTTTACTCTCTGTATATAAGTTGTTTGCTGGAAATTGCTTATATAAATAAGTCTATTTAGAACATGGGTAAAAACCTATGTGACAAGTCTCTCTACCAGGACTATGTATAGATATGGTTGAGTCACACACAGCTACAAATTGCTTCAATTGAAAAATGAACCAACCAAGTATTTCATAACTCTATATATATACAAACAGTTATAGGAATCCAAAACCATTCCGCGACAGGATTTGGCGATGTTCAACTCACATTACCACAGATTTGAACCTCAGGTAATAATACACAATAACAATAGCTGGAAAGAAACAGATAATAAATGGGAATTTTGAGACCTCGTGTTTCTCCATTCAAACTTCACCCAACGATGCAGAAAAACATGTTACTCGACTTAATTTAGAAAAGCCTCGTTACAAAATAAGTCACAGAGGATGATAAACTGATAAAGCGCCAGATATGTGAAAATGCAACAAGTAAATCCTGTCTAAATGGTTGGGATTTTCCCTTTGGAACCCTTTAAGATTATGCCAAGAAATTTTGTAATCTAATACTAATACTAATCAGCAAATTAAAATTGACTCTTTCATTTCAAACCCAATAAAAGACACAAGAAAACTTGCATATCTGTGCTATCATGGAATACCTCTATTCTCTTCATACAACTTCAATATCTGAGAAGCTTCCACCTCAAAGCAATGTGCAAATTTCTTCAAAAAAGAAGCTCTAGGCTAACAGAAAACTAAGTCACACACACAGCCCAACGCATGTGGTTAACAGAAAACAAAGTCACACACACAGCTCTACCATGGCATAATTTACAATCAAGATCTCACATATTTTATGAGGTATAATTCAATTTCTTCTGCCACATACTCAACTAACTAAATCAATAAACAGCGAGCGAGGTTGGCTCGCTGCTTATCAAATTTGTATCAAAATGAAAAGGGCAGTGCAATAGATGAATAAGAGTAATTATCATGCTCATATATTCAGCTATCAATGCAAGACCGAGTCCCTCGTTAAGCCACAAACCACTGGATCGCCTGAGGTTTACCACCAACTGGGAGCTAGAAACATTAATTAACCTCAACAGAACCGAATGAAACAAAGTGAAAACAAAGCTGAGAATTGAGATAGTGATTCGGTGAGAGATCATTGAGAGAGTGATCTAACTAGGAAATAGTACTTGTGACAATAATAGATACATTCTTGTTTCTTTCAAAATAAACATCATCCATCTCACCTCATTTTGATTTTAACTTAATTTCTATAAACATTTGAGATTAAGATCATAAACAAGGAACTGGACAGTATGTATTGCAATGAACTTTTATATAAATAAACAAACCACAAGCAAAAGCATATTATATAACTTATAACTATATACCATGTTCTGCAACAAAGAGTGAAATTTAAGGTTATATATTGAGGAATAAGGATACTACCAAAGAACTTATTTTATAACTTGTGTTGGATGCAAAAGTCATTAATAGTTGTCAAATTACAACAAGTATTTCTAGTCTATATGGTTACGGCGTCACTTTAATCAATGAAATGAACCCTATTAGGATAACAACCAAGTAACAAAATTTGACAAGCTAGTACTAGTACGAGTCACCAATTAAAGTTGAAAAGTTCAAACCCTAAAAAAGATCACACCACTTGCATATATGTGTCATCTTCCAAACAAGCTTCTAAATAGCAGTTACGGTTGAATCCAGCTGATGACCATGTTCACATTGCGAAGACCTTTGATTTCGCCTCCCAGGTCGCGGTCGCGGTCGCACACCATCTTTCAAAAGCCTATTTGAAACATCTTTCTTATCTTCATACAACTTCAACAACTGAGAAGCTTCATCCTTAAAGCGAGTCACATATCTCTCCAAAAACACACTCTCAGAAAGCTTGAAAGTTGAACCCAATTTAGCACTCTTAATCAAACCTTTAGATTCAAGAAATTGCAAAACATAAGCCCTGGGAATAACCCTTTCCTCCAAACTATTCAAAAAAAGTACCGGATTTTTCGCAAGCACAAGAGAATCCCAACCCATTTCATCCACAAAAAACTTCATCACTGCCTCAATTTTCTCCACAGATGCCAACATACACCAAGGATGTTTCACAAATGCTGAAACAACATCTTCCTCAGACCAACCCCATTTCTTATACACATCAATCTTCTTCTCCCAAAGAGACTTATCATTAATCTTCGCACGCAACGCAACAATAAAAGTCGTAGATTTAGGTTTAAACCCTAATTCCATAACTTCCGCCACAACCCTTTTCAAAAAAAGAGGTTTTTCAGCAAGTATCTGAAACCAATTTTTTAACAAATTAACCAAATTTGATTCAGGAACCCCAATTTGAAGCAAAAGTTGAACATTTCTAGATGGGTTTTTCGAAAACATCAAACGATCACATTTTTTAAGAAAATCAATAGTTTCTTGATCAGAAAGTAAGAATCTTTTGACAAAATTATAAGATGGGGTTATAGTATTTTCCAAGCTTTGACACAAGATAACTGGAGTTTTTGTAATGATGTGAACAAGATCAGATTTTGAAGCACCCTTTGAGAGAAGGAAATTGAATTTAGGGAGAATGACTTTGTTTGGATCGAAAGAGAGAATACCTGGGCGTGTTTTGATGATACGAAATAAGTGATTATTTGTGAAGCCATAGGATTTGAAAAGTGTGAGGATTGAATCTGGGTTTTGTGAGGTTTTGAAATGAACTTGTTTGGAGAGTTTTGAAGCTGTTTCTGGTGAGAAATTGAGGTTTTGAATGAGGTAGTTTGTTGTGAAAGAGTGGGTTTGAGAAGTTGAAAAATGTTGGATGAGAAGAGATGAAGGAGAGGGAGGTGTTTGGGTTGTGAATCGGAGGATGCGGCGGAGCAAGGTGGCTCTGCCATGGAAAGGGAACATGGGGTTGATTGAGGGTTTTAGCAGTGTTGTTGTTTATGGACAAGACATTAATAATTTATTAGGATATATTCTAGTTTAACTAACGTTTTGAGTTTCGGTAGATTTGTAATTCGTTTGAGTTAAGTAATTTTTTGGTACATTCGAATGATAAATTACTCCTGTCAAGAATCGAACTCTAGACTTTCTCCTACTCAACCCATTTGTCCCCCAGCTCTTACAGAGCTATCTTACGGGGCTATCTTACCACTTGAGCTATCTTACGGGACTTGAGTTAAGTATTTAATACAAACTCAAATTACAAACAATTCGGTTAGCTTATCGTCTAATATGGTTGATATGGCAGTTTTTATTTAAAATGATAAAATTACGACAACTATTAAAGATAACTTTAAACTCGGTGTTATTTATTTGCTTTGGCCAACTTGCCTGTACAATCTAGAGCAACCTATTTCAATCACAATATAGACTCACACGACCTGCATCTCCTCCAAATACATTGTGTTTCTGCCTTTGTAATGAGTGATTTGTAGTCGGATTTCTGCATAAAAACTTGCAAAAACCAGAGCCGGCCCAGATATTTAAAAGGTCCTGTTCGAATATTAAAAATAGACCCTTTATAAAAAATGATTTTTAAAAATAAAATAAAATATCTTATAATTTAATTTATAAATAACATATAAAAAAAATTATCATCCAAAAGAAACATATCCTAAGAATGATTAAATTTATTGCAAAGATTTTAAATGATATAATGATTTAGACTAATAGCTTAAAAAATAAAAATTATGCATTAAAAATGTAAAAGCTAAGTTTTGAACCTATGACCTTACACTCACAATGAATATCATTAACCACTAGTCTATAATTGCACAAGTGATATTTTGTGAACATTTAAAATATATAACTATTATTATAAGAATTTACGATTTTGAGGCCTTAAAATTTATCAATATTTTGAGACCTTGTACCGTTGCACACCTTGCACGCCCATTGGGGCCGCCCCTAACAAAAACCTCTCATCATTGTCTCTAATGCAAACTCCCACACAATACCAATTTATCTTGCCATAACACGCCGTGTCAACATTACGCTTAAGCGTTCATCTAACTTGTTTCATCCATACATAATATGTTCTACCCTTAAAAGCAACACTTGAAAGACTTATGCATGTTAGAGAAAATCTATATATATCATGATACTTCACGCACAAAATATTTATTTATCTAATATTTTTGATAAGCACATGTACAAAAATACTTATGGTATGTTTGGTATCACAGTGGATGTGCTAGAATTGCGGTGATCCACCATGATTTTACAAAAACTACAATTAATAGCTTCTGAAAATTACGGTGGATCACCGTGATTCTGTCACATCTACCCTATCCACTTACTGACATGGAACTCACAAAGGGGTTTTCAACACGTGTGGGTGTGTACCTTATCCAACTCTGTTTTTTTTTATCTGACTCAAAAAATGAGTAACTCTTTTCAATTTCAACTACGTCTTCTTCTTCTTCCATTCTCACAAAAATGGCAACTACTTCAATCTCACCATGGTTCTCTCCCATTACTACAACAACTTCCTCCAACACACGCAACCGTCGCTATCGTATACCCACCCGCCCCAAATCAAAACCCCAAACTCCAAACCCTAAACTCACCAACCACACCCCCCCGCCACTCCTCTCCGCCGCCGACGCCACCACTTACACCCGCCTCCCCCTCAAAGAAGACTACTCCTCTCCTTTCTCCCCTTCCTCTTCCGTAATCAAACTCTCCGAATCAACGCCAATTCATCAATTCATCTACAATGAAGAAGATTCCAAAATCAATGCTAATTTCGAAGAAATTGATGATTCTGATTCTGAAGATGATGAAAATGATGAAGAATTAGCGTTTATGGATGAATATGACGATGACAATGACGAAGAGAACGGCAACGAGGAGATTAAGATTAATGAAGGTGAAGAATTATGGAGTGAGGAAACAGAGGGTGAGGTGAGTGAGGTGAAGGAGAAGGGATTACCGGCGGTGATGAGATGTTTTGACCGAGCGAAAATATTCGCGAAAGCTGGAGACGGTGGAAACGGATCAATGGCATTTAGGCGGGAGAAATATGTACCATTTGGAGGACCGTCTGGTGGTGATGGAGGCAGAGGTGGAAATGTGTATGTGGAAGTTGATAGAGCTATGAATTCGTTGTTACCGTTTAGGAATGGGATTCATTTTAGGGCTGGGAGAGGGGGACATGGTGCAGGTAGGTTGAAGATTGGTGCTAAGGGGGGTGATGTTGTGGTTAAGGTGCCGCCTGGGACGGTTGTTAGAGAGGCTGGTAAAGATGAGATTTTGTTGGAGATGGTTTATCATGGACAGAAGGCGCTTTTGTTGCCGGGTGGTAGAGGTGGTAGAGGGAATGCTGCTTTTAAGTCTGGGACTAATAAAGCTCCTAAGATCGCTGAGAATGGTGAAGAAGGTCCTGAAATGTATGTTACTGAGTTTTCATTTCCGCTTTGTTGTCGATGATAATACTGTAATGTTATCCACCGTAATGTTTTTATTATGTGCCATTTTGGCGAAATGTTTTAAAAACTGAATCAGATAGTTTAATTGGTTGAATGTTGAAGCTACATTGTCTACATTGTTCGAGTAGTTTAAAAGTAGTTGGACTATGATGAATAGGTCTTGCCAGTTTGATGTCTAGTTCGGTTTTTGAAACATTGCTTTGAAGGTGTTTTTGGAAATCGATCCTGTGCAGGAAAGGCGATAACTTTAGTGTATTTTATGAGAAATAAATATGAGAGAGTAATTTAGGATAGAGATAGAGAGATAGTTACAATGACATTTTCTGCCGTAAAGGTAGAGGATTGCATCTGTGTTTTTGATAGGGTGAGTTCGTGGCTGGCTTTCTCTTTGAGAGTTAAATGCCCATAATTGATGAAGTTGATGTATGGCCATGTTTGGAATTTACTATGTTGTTTTTGTCGGGAAGAGAAAATAGTTCATATTTGTTCGAAATTATTGGGGTTATGAAAGAAAATATAGCGTTTTTTTTTTTGTTTCCTGCATCTGGCCTTAGTTTCAAATTAGTATAAGAGTCTAAGAATATGCTGGTTTCTTTTGATCAGGTGGTTGGAGTTAGAACTTAAGCTGGTTGCAGATGTTGGTATAGTTGGTGCTCCAAATGCAGGGAAAAGTACACTTTTGAGTGTTGTTAGTGCTGCAAAGCCAGAAGTGGCAAATTATCCCTTTACAACACTGCTTCCCAATCTGGGTGTTGTTTCTTTTGACTATGATTCAACTATGGTAGTGGCAGATCTTCCGGGTCTTCTTGAAGGAGCACATCGAGGTTTTGGTTTAGGTCACGGATTTCTGCGACACACTGAAAGGTGTTCCGCACTGGTAAGCACTTTTGGTCAACATTGCCACAATGTCTGCCTATTTAGAGTATGAGTATGATTTTATTTTTCTGTATGAACCTTCTGGTATCGGTAAGCATGCTTTTTCGAAGTGTGATAATTTGATATTTCTGTCTGCTCGTCCGATTTTTCACCCTGAAATTTGCTGTTTAAAATAAGTCTTCACATTGGATTTCAGGTACATGTCGTTGATGGTTCATCACCACAGCCAGATCTTGAGTTCGATGCAGTTCGTCTAGAACTGAAGCTATTTAATCCTGAACTTGCTGAGAAACCTTTTATAGTTGCTTATAATAAAATGGATCTTCCAGAAGCATATGAAAATTGGGAATCCTTCAAAGAGAAGTTACAATCTCGTGGGATCACACCTTTTTGTATGAGTGCTGCCAAAAGGGAAAATACTCATGAAGTTATTTGTGCCGCTTATGAACTTTGGCGTAAATATAAAAAAGACAAGGAGGAATATGAAGGTTATATGTTGTTTTATCATTTATGCATATTTTATACATTATTATCACATTACCGGAATACTTTTTTTTCTCTAAAAACTTTTTTGCATTTGGACTAATCTGACCTGTTTCAGATGGACAAGATATGGTAAACATCAGTCATGTAGCACAATCATTACAAAAGCAACGAAGTGCATCCATTGGTGATTTTGAGATTTTTCATGACAGCAATTCAAATGTTTGGAACGTAGTTGGATCTGGATTGCAACGTTTTGTCCAGATGACAAATTGGCGGTATGTTAAAGAGTAAAAATGTGATCAAGAATACATGTCCTTAGCATGATTGATTGATTTTTTTCACCAGCTTGATATTTTTATTACATGTTAAACATACTTTACTTATTAAGGTCTAACCTCCAACGACATTTAACAAATATTGTTGAGAGATCACTACCCTGCATTTATTCTATGTTTGTTAACAAATTTATGATCAGGGTAAGACAAATTTTAAGCTTCCTAAAGTTTTAGTAAATTTTCAAACTTCATGTGAAAGATGCCAAAATAAAAATAGCATGTTATTGTAAGAAACTTCATCACGGATTTTCTAGACCAACATGAAAAAATATAAAGGATGGAAATTCCATCCTCCTCTTTATTGATATTTGATAGGTGTTAGTAAAAGAGTGTGTGTTACGACTAGAATTATACCTGAAACTACAACCTCTGTTCATGGACAGTCTCATGGAAACCAGTGAATCTTTTGACAGGTACGTTGATTCGGAGAAAAGATTCCAAAATGTCCTTGAGGCTTGTGGTGTGTTTAAGTCACTCGTGAAACTTGGGGTAAAGGAAGGCGACAAAGTGATTGTTGGAGAGGTATGTATTTTATTTCTCTTCAGCATTTCTGTTCATTGTAATCCTTTGCTAGCATGATGAATGAAGCAGTTAGCATTTGGTTGATTTATTGAATGAAATTTAGTTGTCGGTAAAGGTGGAATACTCGAAGCTCCACAATATCGCGTCGTTCCATAATTCATACCCAATGACTATTTTTTTGCTATATGTGTATCAGATGGAGATGATATGGCATGATTCCTCAGACAAACCCGGTTCATCAAGAATGAAGAAGCCGTCCTCAGATTCAGTTAAATGGCCTGAATGGAAGTAATGCCACTCTATTTAAGTGCTTCTAGCTCCATATGTACTGCTACTACGAAATAGGTAAGGAGAACCTTATTCTCACAATGGTTTTGCTCCTTTCTATCTCCGTGAAACCTCTCAATAATCTAATTATATATAGTAGAAGAACTAACCATGGTTTCTCTTATTACTAAGTGTATAACAGTATCCTTGAATTTTAGCTTTTTGTGAAATATCAAGATTTTCAATTAGGATTATTGAAATTTCTATTTACTGAGTTCATGTAGGACGCAAGTTTGGTCAAAATGATGACATAGCCGAGGACAAAAATTATGAAAAGTTTCCTCAAGAACATAACGGTAAAGCATACAATTATATATTTGTTCTTGATGGCATGATGCTGGGTGCATTCACAATTTCAAATTCTTTATTTAACCAGAAGATGAGCCACTGCTAGGCAAGATACAGTCGTAAGGTTGCACAACTTACATTCTATGTTCGCTTGAATGGCTTAGAATATGTATGTAATCAACAGAAGAGAATATAATTGTTAGTGTAATTTTATGATGATTTGTTGTAAAAATTTTGTAATAAGATGTAAGTTTGCTTAATTTGTTGTATTTTATCTTCAGAGGTTTATAATGTATCCAAAATCCAAATGCAGATGATAGTTATGCCATACAATAGAAAGCAAGTTCATGGAGTTCACTACAAGAGAATCATTCAGAGACTATAAAAGAATCTCACTTGAATTAACAGGACATCACAAACATCATCCTCAAGATTATAATCACTCAAGACTCTTCATATATGATTAAAATAAACACGATTCATCATAAAATTGCAACGTTATTAGAAGCTTATTGTTTTAGTTAATGCTTACTTCGTCCACTAAAGGTGTACTTGCTCTACAAGTCACAAAGGATTGACGTGCCCGACACATTAGCACTAAGAGATAAGCTCACGTTTTAAATGATGAGCAGGATAACCAGTCATTTCGAGATAGGGGCACAGACCACGTCGTCCTCATTTGTCTGCTCATTTCGCAGTTGTTAGAAAGGGGCACGCAAATCTCGCTAACTCTGGTAACTATGGTTTTGCGCTTAGACTATATATATTACTCTCATGCAACTGACCAAGTATCTTCTTTCGGTAGGTCTTCATATCTTTCTGATCAGGTACGATCAATAACATTGAAATTGTTTTGTAGTATTAGTTAGATATGTTTTCCAGACACTATTATTCTATTAACCAAACGAAACCAAAAATTAGATTAGTATTTTAAAAGCTAAAAACCAGATTGTGTTGTGAATTTTGGGTGCAAAGTGTGGTAATTGAACAGATAGAGTTGAAGTAGCTAAATGGGACATGTTAGAACCAAAAGTTGCTTACTAGACATTTTTGTAACTTAAACTTCATATTCTTCGTCAAAGTCCAATTAAACATAATCATCCTTTAACCATAAATGCCGGAGCTCCTTGAAAAAATTTAGTAAAAAAAATTGTTTTGGAGAATGTGCAAAATTCTCTTCTAAGTTTTTTTTAACCATGAAAGTTAGTATGTGCCAAAATCATAAGAGAGTTCCAAAACTGTTCCCATATCTAAAGAAGTCTATCACTTTATTATAATATTCTAAAGTGTCATATTAACTTAATTTTAAAGTATATTCTCATTGACCATAGACATTAAGTTCTAGTAGAAGGAATGAGTTAGATTCTTATAATATAGTGAATAATTGAGTCGATCGTCTGAAAATTGTGAATGATTAAAATGAGTCTTCAGTCTTGATAATTAATTTTGTAAAGATTACTATATGGAAGAATTTTTTTTTTTTGCAAAGCAAGAATTTGTTTTTAAGAAACATAGCGTGAGGAAGAAAACTATCTTTTTGTGGCTTTGATTTCCTATTTACCTAAAAAATTCATCTATTTTAGGGATATGTAAAGGACATTGACAATGACAAAATGTACTTTGCCAACCCAACTTATAAACTCACATCTTTTGATATATGCCTTGACTAACCTTTTCTTGTTTTTAAATGGTAGGCTCTAAAATTCCTTTCATAAAAAGAATATTGAATTGAAAACATATACTTTCACAAATACACTCACCAAATGGAAAATATAATACATGCTATATATATTGAATTTAGGATAAACTTTGATATCAATATTGTAAATTTTGATCATAACTCAATATATAAAATCAACTTATAAAATGAGAATTGATAAGCTTTACAACTAATTAAATTAAATTATATATATGATATCTCTAGGGAATGTGAGATCGATTTTGAATTTTTACTATGTTATATATGGTGTCAAACTTGTGTTACACTTTTACATGGAGCCAAATATGTATCTTTCGGCTCCTTCAAATCTTTAGTGGAAGAGTCAAGGGTCTTTAGAGTCAATCCAATCATTTTTATGAAACCCAATGATTAATTAATCAAACTATGGTAATTGAGCCTCTTATTATGCTCACTCTCATTTTAGTATCCTATTTGAATGTGATCACTTATTCACTTCCATTTTTCACTCCAAATTTACATGAAGTTATATTTTACATTTTTGGTTTTAATAATACTCTGATTTCATCACGTGAACTTAGATCAGTTAACAAGAATATCATATTTATATGTAGGAATCGAAGTTTGAACCTCAGACACTTTACTTATTCATTTTAAAAGTGAAATTTTTAGCTATTATACTATTTGACAAAAAAAAAAACTCTGATTTCTTATCGAAGAGAACTTTGATAATTTAAACTTTAAATTTCTATCTATAGATAAGTAAAATCTGAATAATAATTGATTAATTTCAAATGAAAATTCTCCTGAATAATTGGTTCTTGATTGAAGTATATTTTTGTCAAAAACAAAATTAAAAACTTGAAGTCAATCACATTTTATTGTATATATATATATATGAAGACCGGTAATTGTTTGAAATTTACATGAGTTTCACTATTTTAAGTGGACGAAATCCACATGAATTTCAACCAATTAAAAAAAAAGTGTGAGAGAAAGGTGCTAGCACTTCTCTTGTATATATTTTATATTTTGATTTTGATTTTGGAAGAGAATTTTATATTTAATTAAGAAAAGAGTTATAATATTATTCTTAAAGGAAAATCAATGGGATTGTCAAAAAAAAAAAAGGAAAATCAATGGTGACACCAGCAGATATCATGACATGCTATTTCCAATGCCATATGGAATTTTTGTAGATTAATTAAAGAGATTAAAATTAAGCTGTACAGATCTATGAATCAATAAAAGTGTGGTCCACTAATAGATTTTTGATTTTGTGGAGCAGTTTAGTCCAAATCAATTTGCATGCTTCAGTTTAAGCTTTTGGTAACCCTTTTTGACTACCCAAATTTTTCTATTGGATTTTGGAAATCAATATTCATGTCTTTCTTAATCAGATTTTGTTGTTAAAAATTGCTCAAAGGTTACATTCTTATCTACAAGGCATTTGTATATATATTTTTTCTATTGTTTTGTTGTGAGTCATTTTCTCACATTTATATGCTAGCCGTTAAATAATCTGCAAGGTGGTGTTTAAGGAGGCAATTGGATGTAAGGTGCTTACTTAATCCAAAGATTAATTAATGAGGATCTTAGAACAATTTATTTATGATGATAAACTATTAGAGGAACTGAAAATAACTTATGAGAGAGAATAGTTTAACTATTTTTATACAAGTATATCTTATGTCATAAAAAGAATCCAATCCAATTACATGATAGAAGCCATAAACTATTTACATAAAAGAATTTGAATTACCCTAAGAAAATATTATATTACCTCAAAATAGATTCATCATCCAAACACACATAATCTTATCAAATAAGAAAGTTGGTGCTGAAAATAGGGATGAGAATAAGTCAGACCGAGCGGTCAAACTTGAGTCTGATCTGTCAAAAAATTAAAGGTTTGAATCTAACTTATAAAATATTATAAACTTAAGTTTTAAGGCTGAAGTATGGCCTATGAACGGGCTGTCCGTTTTGCCACTCCTAGTTGTATATATGTTGGTTATATGCTCCTGTGTGTGAAAATTAGTTAGATTTAATTCAAATATATATTATTGTAATATGATATATATCAAACCTAAGCTGATTTTATACATGATGAGATACTTAAAAGAATATACGATCTTACGGCATCAAAGAGCTAGCTTCAGTTTTAATTATAAGTTGTTGTTTAACACTTTTATTTGAGCTTAGTGAAGAGCTAATTAAGACCATGGTCAACTAATCATGCTATCATTTCTGTGAAAAATATATAATATTCCATAAGTATTAGACTTGAAAGTTGAAAATTCTACCATCATGCAAGGCATATTTGAGACAAATAATTAAAAACTTTAACAGGTTAAATGAGCCTTTCTATAACCTTTTATAGTTAATTCAATTAAATAGATAGTTAATTTATAAAAATATTATAGAATGTAATTGTGTCTCAACGGTTATTAATTGAATCTAATTTTGTTTGTTGTTGTGTGTTCGATTCCCTCCATCACGCCCCAAAAATTACAACTTGCACAACCTATAAGTCGGCCTTGATTTAAATATCAATACACTTTGTACTCCCTCTAATTTTATTTATAAACAAAAATTACCATCTAACTTGATATATCACTTGTTCAGAATCTAAAAAGTAATTTTTATTTATAAATAAGGTTGAAGGGAGTATTACAATGTAGGGGTTGTTTTCAATCTATGACCAAAGCTAGAGAAGACTCATACTACATTTAATTCTTGGATAGTTTTCTGTCTGGTCAGAGGTAAATATTATAACTACTCCCTTTGAAATTCATGAAACAAACAATAGCTTTCAATGCACTTTGTTGAATATTATTTTGCATTATTACATGCAGATGCAGCTGGTAAATGCCATGCTAATTAAGATAACTAGATAGTAGTAGTATCTCCAAATTCAAAGATTTAAACTAAGACATTGAACTCAAGTGTTTAATGCATCAAAACCTTGATAGATATTCCAAAATTGATATATTTGACAAGTGAACCAATTATTATCATAAAAAGGTAAAATGTTGGTTTACAGAGATGGTTGCTAATTATAACTTCGTACAATGAATTTCATACTTAGGTGAAAATTTAGAAAAAATTGAGGAGTTTTCATTGGAATAAGTTTTGGAAAAAAAAAGTTTTGGACCTAAATATTAAAATTGATGTAAATAAACGATTAAGACGGCGATTGTACGTCAACCATTCACCTAATTACCAAGTCATCAAATAATGAACTTCGGAATAGTTTGGGTTTGATTTTTGGGTGGAATAATTTCTTGGTCACACTTAACTTATATTTGAATGTTGTAAAAAATAATTTTAATTAATTTGAAGTTAGAATTTGAGTTTTCATCGGTATTTTTAGAAATGTATCGATCAGTTCAAATGATTGAACCAACAAGTTTGTCAGTTGGTTCAAGCACAATTGGTTCTCTATCTCTTAGAATTGGATCGAACTGAATTGAATTGGTCTAAACCTTGGTTCAACCAATTCATATGTGTCTATGTTATTTAAAAATGTTATTTAAAATTAAAAAGCTTAAATATTTTTTTAGTCATCCAATTCAACCAAGTGAACCAATTAAATTATGATTTGAAGGTCTCGTCGATTCAATCTCCGATCCAATTTTAAAACATTGACTCTATTTGTGTTGTTTTTACCACTTGGTTCGGGAGTCAGTTCTGGCATTAAGTAGTTCTAGCCCCTCCCAATCGCAGTTGTGGGGATCGAACCGTGGTCCTCTCGATCAAGTTCAGCGCCGATCAACATTGAACCAACTAACTATAACCATTGGTAAACATTATCTCTATCAAGAATAAGAGAAAAATAATTGTGTCAGATTAAATATATAACTCACTTTTACATAAACGTGTAAAAATATAAATATCTTTATATGCAATTCATTACTAACTAAAATTAATTATATAAAATTTATTCATTCAAAATCAATTTTCAAGATGAATCTAAACACACACATTCTCTGAAAACTACTGTCAGATTAACATCTATGTGGCCTAGCTGAAAAACAAAATAACAATATGGTTATAAGATCAAGACTTTTTTTAGTATATAGTATTTTGTTATTACTATTGTCTCTTGACTCTCTTGTACAGAGTTTACAAGGTATATATAATTCCTTTTGGTTTGTAACTATTCAGCTTGTGGCCTTTTACAAATGATCCTGACACACACAAGATTCAATTTTGTCAATCTTTATCATATCCCTATATATAATATACCTCTGATGCAATAATTGGCTTACTAAATTATTGTGCACATTCATAAGATAAGAAAAATAACACATTTTTTAACTATCACTGTTGTAACTTTTAACTATGTAGAAAGTGACTGATGTAAAAATTCAAAGCACACAGTTTGTAGAGCTTGAAGTTATAATTAAAAAACATAAACAACTTAATAACACTTTTAGTCTCTCTGCCATAATGAACATTATCGGACAATCATATAGTTTGTTTGAGTTGAATCATCTGTTATAAATCTACATAACCCGTGGTCACGAGTTAAAGTCTACGTCTGAATCTAACTTACATACATAGTCATTGCCAAAATAACCATCTAATTTTAGCAATTGAGATGCATAAAGATTAAAGAATTTAATTCCCGCACAATTGAAACATGTAAAACAAATTTACACATGCCTCAAATGCACGGATTAAGCTTCTTATGCATCTCAATTATTAAAATTAGATAGTTATATGTGGTCATGACCATGTAAATTTATATTGCCTTTCTCATAAAAAAAAAAATACAACAATATATTAAAAAGTGTAATTAAACATAAAATAGATGAAAAGGGGAGACATGTTTTCATAAAAAAGACATCTACAAAATGTCCTTTTCCATCTCTCAATGATCAAATCAGTGTCTTTAAAAGACATGCCACAATTTCCATTCTATTCTATGCTCTCTAGCTAGAATCTTTTCTTCACTTGTCATATTTTTCTCCCTTAAACACTTTCTCACCATTTTCCTAACCATGTCAACTTCTAGAACCTTAAACACTTCCCTTAAAGGAAATAATCTTCATCATCACAATCAAACTCAAATAAACCTATCTCTTCTTCAACGAAACACATCGGTTTGCAGCGAAAAACGAGGGAGAAGAAAACAAACAGAACCAGGTAAGTTTCTTGGTGTAAGAAGAAGACCTTGGGGTAGATATGCAGCTGAAATTAGAGATCCTAATACTAAAGAAAGACATTGGCTTGGAACATTTGATACTGCTGAAGAAGCTGCTTTTGCTTATGATAAAGCTGCTTTTTCTATCAAAGGTAGCAATGCTAGAACAAATTTCATCTATTCTTCTGATCAATCTGATGAAACCAAAACCAATCAAAATAGCTTATCTCAGCTTAATACTAATTCACATTCACATTCACATTCTCAAACTGAAACACAGAATTCTTCTCATTTGAACAATGAAAATCTGTTTTTCTCTAATGATTATGATAATAACTCGGGCTATCTTGAATGCATTGTTCCTGTTGATTGTTTCAAACCAATTTCCAACACCAACAACAATTCAAACATTGATCATAATAGCAATTCAAGTGGTTCAAGTGAACATCAAAATGCTTTTGATTCTATTAACATAACATTCTCTCAAGAAACCTTAAACATTGCCACAAGTGAAACTAGTGAAGATTTATGGGATTACAATTACAATGAACTTTCAGCTATTTTTAATAAACCATTAAGAAGTGAAGATTCAAACTATGGACTAATGACAACTTATGATGTTTCTTCAACTACTTATTCTTCTCCGTCATATTCTTCTTTCGGCGATGTTGACTTGGGATACTCACTCTTCTGAGGATAACGATCCTCAGAAGACAGAAATTGTGGAGACCGTTAGATCTTTTTTGAGCTCTCTTTACTGGAGTAGCTTTATTTTTTAAGAAGGGTGTGTCTGTCAGAGTTTGCCTTTTTGTGTACATGTGCATTCAATCATTTGCATGCACTTAGTACATTGTTGTAACTTTGGTCTAATATCTATGAGAAGTATTAAGACTATGTTTGGTATTATGGCAAGTATGTCAGAATCACGGTGATTCACAGTGATTTTACAGAAACTACACTACGTAGCTTTTGAAAAATGACAATAGATCATCGTGATTCTGTCATATCTACCGTGATACCAAACATATAGTAAGTCTTTTTCTTTCTTTCTAATTTGATTAATGAATGAATGAATTAAACACATGGTGTGAGATTATCTTTGTGGTGGTTATAAGATGTTGAAGAAAAAACAGGACCACTACTAGACTGTTAGTTCTGTCTTTCACGCAAAGGAAATTCATATTTATTCAACCATGTTATATGATATGATATTCATTTGTGTCTCAAATAGTCAAACTATACAATTCCTTTGAGAATAACGAATCTATGAAAAGGACTCAAAAAAAATAAAGGGATCTATTAATTAAAAGAAGAAAATAGATATGGAAGCTACCAAAGACTAACTATACAATTCTTAATTAATATATAAATTATGGTGCATATTTTTGTAAAGTAACCCTCCACCATACTATCTATATAATATAATACTGTATAGATACATGAGCATGCGCACATATGGAAACACAAACATGTTGATAGCATGGTTTATAGTTCTTTATATTTTATAACTGAATTTTCTAAGCTAGTTACCAATAATTTTGGGTAAGAAAAATCAATGAAAATAAGATTACTGCATATTAAAATGTGATGATTTAAAAGTGTTTCTTCATATATGTATTCCATAATAAATTAAAATACCAAGTCAAGCTTTTGATTGTCACAACATCAATGTGTATCCAAAAATTACAAACCATATAAGATAACAATGTGAAGCCTCATTGCAGTTTCCTGATTATTTCTCGACATTAAACCCTATAAATATTAAATACAAGTTGAAAAGTATTGAATAGGACTTTCCAAAACAGAAATGGAAAACTGTTACCTAATTCAAAAAAGGGTTCAGGTGAAGAGGCGTAAACACATGGTCAATGAAAGGCTAGACAGAATGTTCTCATATGAAAGAAGATTGAAGCATAAATAAGCACAACAGACTCCAAAAAATTGGAGATGAGGATGGACATGTGCACAATGGAATTGGAGATTCTTTAGGAGTTATTCTAAAGCAAGGCGAGGTTGTATGGGTTGCTAAAATTTTCATGGTTGGCCATGGTTTATTGGAGATCGAAGGAATGGCCACAAAAAGATTTTATGAACATAAAGATAATCAGTGTCGAGTGTGCTAGATTTGAATATCGAACAGGGATAACTGGGAGAGAGAACAAAACCCTATTTGTCGACCTCCTTGAATAATGATGTTTGGTTGAAGAATTGAGATTAAAAAAAAAAGGAGTAATGATGATGTATGCATTCAAATTTCTTAGCTTGAGGTGTGAGCGACATTGTTACTTGTTGTAGTATTGGCAGGTGCTAAAGGACTGGAACTCCGAGTGCTTGATTGAGAAACAGGGCCACCAGTTGACGAAGTCAAGCCAACTGATCCAGTCGATGTGCTTACTGACGAAGATATTCTGGGTGGAACAGATTCCTTGCTGGATCCTGCGGTAGGTTCGGGCTGCAACTCTGGTGAAGAAGATGAAGGAGGAAGAGTACCAACAGATGAAGCAATATAGTAGGGTGCAACTGGCACATCTGTCAGGGAAGAAGCAGATGGACTGTAACTCATTGATGCATAAGGATGGTCAAATTTGCATGCAGGGCCAAACTTGCATATACCGCGCTGTGCGAAATGAGTGCAAAGTGGTGTTCCCTGATTGTCAAACACAAACATTGGATGCTTGAAGTAAGAAGGCAGTCAAAATAATAGTTTGGTAAAGCATTTCATCTGAACAAACAAAATTTACACATTCCCAAGTACAAGTCGTATAAGCAGATAAAGTTACAACTGAAAAGAATTTAAAATATATTAAGATACTTTCCTTGAACGGAAGTCCAAATAAAAACACGAGTACATGAAGAAAGACAGCAATAACAAGTGAGCAGACCATATAAGACTGACTTATCATGTTTCAAAATAGCTACAGAAATTACAGGAAGAACATACAGAAAACTTAGCCACAAAAACAATGTTTGAACAACATAAGCTAGCATGGGAACATAGGGTTCAGAGATTAAACAGATGAAAGAGCAAAAGAGCAACCGCACTCTTAAAAAAGGAACATGCAATGCAAGGTGATTCAAGAGATTTCAAGCATATATAACTGAGGAGCAAGCAACTCTGCACAAAATACTATGAAGAACCTAAAAGCTTATATTAGTCCCAAGCATGAGCCATGACAAGAGCAACAACTCGTAGCAAAACAATGATAATCAAAAAGATCTTAAACACATCTCCAAAAGCCAAAGTACATGATTCAACTGTCAAGTAAGATATTTGCTGATATGCCAAACTGATCTACATATTATACAAACTTCCTAGCTTGACATTGTTAGCAACTGGTGAAAATGTAAAGAGACAATGGTTGATTTATCCCTAATATAATTCTTCCACAGACTTCGTATAGTAATGTGGCTTTGTCCGTGGATATAGGAGCTCATAAATTTTAATCTAAAAGCATGCAGGCTGTCTAGGTTCTGAAAGGCTATTAACTAAAACTTCTGCATACCAAAAAGGAAACATGAAATACAAAAACTCACTATTGGAAGCAGATCAAACTATAATATGCAGTACTCAAGAAATTACCTTGAGGAGTACATATAGGGAAAAATACCTCTTCATAATCGATAGATAATATGAGAATTCGCTAATAACTATGCAGAAGCAGCAGAAACTAATTAGAGAAAATTGCGCTCAAATATCCCAGAACATGATAACCTCAATCACAATAATAGTTAAGACAAAATCCCACTGTCCTAGAAATGTGTTATCGTAACAATAATCAAAGCACAAGTGCTACAAACAATAATTCTAACTTCCAAGTATGATTTGTTTTCATTGATGAATTGCATACTAAATTCATGTTTCGGCTAAACAAGTTTCAAATTATGCACAAAGCTATTGATAACAAAATGATCAAAACTACAACATTTAGTTGGAATGGAAAGACAGAGATCAACAACAACAAAAAAACTTTATTTCTCTACCAGGTAGAAGAGGGAAGATAGACCAGGAGAGAAATTTCACAATTCAATAAGGGCTTTAAGAGGTGCCAGAGTAGAAAACAATTGAGAGGAAATCATTACCGGGCGTAAAGGAAGACCTGCAGGACTAAGGACAACATTTGCTTTTGGTGTACTCGAGTCTGGTGGTTGGTGATAGCTATATGCTGGGCCAAATGGAAGCTCCTCTGGTTTAGAGTAGTAGTGATACTCTGGTTGATTAGGCCTCGCTGGAAATGACTGGTCCTTCTGATTTCTGCTTGAAGGACCAACTGAGGAAACAGAAGGTTGATAAGGTCCAGTATAGGCATTAGCTGATGAAGGTAGGTGGGTTATCCCATAAAGCTGTGTGGAACCAACATTAGCCGGATTACCAGAAGGAAGTACATGGTTTGTTGTAGTGGCCTGCACCAAAGAGCTCAACGATTAACAACTTCAATGAATCAACAAAATTTGACTAAGCAGTATATAAGAAATGCTTGACCTACCTGATAAGGACCCCAGCCAGAAAATGGAACCATGGTTGGAGACAATACCACAGGTCCGTAAGGGCTCTGAACGAACGAACCGGGTAGTAGAGGTGGCCTTGCGACTAATACACCAATTTGTTGTGATGAAGGACCAGATGGAGGCTGTATTGTTGGATATAATGGGGAAGGTACCTGTACATGTAAAGGTGAAACCGGGGGAACTGGCGATGGAGCTGGAATTTGGACACTAGCAGCAACAGGGTGATCAAATTTACAAGTTGGACCGAACTTGCATTGTCCCGTTTTCACAAAATAAGTACATTCCTTTTCACCCTGTTAATTTTTATCATTTATCAACATTCAAATTCAGACTAAAATCTTTCCATTTTCAGAAAACAAAATCCAAAATCCATAAAAAAAATATGCTTAATTTAATACATTAAATATACATACCGGACGTAACGGATATCCATAATAATTTAGTGAAACAGGAGTAGCATCAGTGCTTCCTGTCTGTCTAGGATGATGGTACTTACAAGATGCACCAAATTTGCAAGATCTTGTCCTCATATAATACTGCATTTCAAGTCATCCACAAATATAATCAACACAAAATTAAACTCTAAAGCCAACCAAAACAAAAACATAAGACAACTCCGTCTTCATCTCAAACATCTACAAATGACAGTTGAACTTGAACACAAAGAATCACAGTGTCAATTGTCAAATGCAACAATTTGATATGTAAGACCACAAAACTATTTAAGCAAATTTATGTAAAGAACCTGACACACGGGCTGTCCTGCGCGTTCAGGATACTCTCCTAAAGTCCTAGCAGCAGCTCCAATAACCTAACCAAACACATTCACATCTATCTTCAAATTACTAAAAAACAAAACACTACCAGTGTAAACAATGTAAAACAAAATTTCTTAAATTAATCACATTCGTGTATGTTTGGTATCACAGTATATACACCAGAGTCACTGTGATTTACCATAATTTTACAGAAGCTACAAAGTGCAGCTTTTGTAAAATTGTAAAATTACTGTGATTCTGACATAATCACGGTGATACCAAACATACATAAGCGAAATGAAATAGAGTAAATTAAAAAAACCCTTGATTACCGCGGCACGGTCACGAGGATGATTAAACCGACACCTAGAACCAAAACCACAAAAACCAGTTCTCAAATAGTAAGTACAATCAACCTCATCAGGTCGTAGTGGATACGAATCTTCACCTAATCCCAATTGCCACATAGGTTCTACATTTTCCACACACAACAAAATACAAAAACAGTTCAGAAAATCAGAAAGTGACATTGATGAAAATTGAAAAATTAGAAAACGGTTTTTTATTGTTTTTACCTTCTAAACCGGATTGAGTTTCCGGTTCAGGTCCGGTCCATTCCGGTGACGGATCAGGTTGAGGATAGTGCTCCATTGTAGAGTAATCGGGTTCGATGATCAGATGGAAGTTGGTTTTAGAGAGAGAAAATGAGGTTGGATTTTCTCTCTCTAAATCTCTGTTTGTTTCTTTCTCTCTCTATATGTGAAACGAAACGAGTATAACCGCGGACACAGGTTGTTGTTGTTGTTGTTGTTGTTGTTTCAGTTTTTTCTCTCTCTTTTCAGTTTTTCTTCTCAGTATGAATTTTTTCAATTTCAATTTCAATGTGTTTTGATTTGATCTTTCTTTTCTATGTCTGCAATGCAACTAGGGGCTTCTTTTATTGGTCTCTCACTTTCTTACTTCCTTTATTTTATTTTATTTTATTTTATTTTTATTTATTTATTATTATTTATCACTTCACCCGCCAGGATAAGAAAATTACTACCAAATTTATTTTTATATTCATTATCTTCATTTAATTTTTCTTGTTTTTATTCAAATTATTACTATTATTCTTACTTAAAATAAAATGTTAATTGATATAGTGGTAATTGATGTTGAACTTGATAAGAAGGACTATGATTTGATTCTACAACTTCGTTTATAAGATGACTAGAATCACTTGATGTCATAACTCGTTTCGAATTCTGGACTATTAAAACACATTTTCCTAGAAACCATAGGTTGAAAAGAAAAAAAATAACACATGACAAAAATAAATAAATTAATTCAATGGATTTTAATAATGTATTTCTTAAGAGCACATTATGTATGAAAATTTTGAATGAAAAACATTATTTTTACCAATGTTTGTATATTTAATTTCATAAAAAAAGTTATGACACAACTTATTTTATAGGAAGAGGTATAAATGAAAGGAAATAAATTACATTAAAATTGAAATTACGTATTCTATTTAAATATAGGTACAGATAATTATTGTATTAAAAAAGAAAAGTGAAATTAGTAAATTACTATTAAAGTACAAAAATTGTAGTAACTACAAATATTGTAAGAAAAATTGAGGAAAGAGGAAATTGTGAAGGAAGTTGATTTGTAACTGAGTAGTAACTATGAAGAAGGAGCGAGGTAAACTAGGTAGGTGTTGAACAAACTAGTCATAAGTATGAGGTTTTGTTTTGGTCATGGGAAAGGGATAGGAAAAGACTTGAGTACCCTTGTTTGAATTTCCACATGTGGGTTAGTGGAATCAATAGATTATGAGATATGAATATGACAGAGTTGTCCTTTACTCCTTTGGCATTGAATTGAATTAAACTAATGCAATTAGATTTTTTTGATTAGACTAATTAAATGAAATTAGATTGAATTAATGGGTCATGTGGGGGAGTTGATGATACTATACGATGCAAAAAAGAGCATGAATGAATGAATGAATAGATAGATGATGTTTGCTCCACGTGGAATAAGATCTTCCTTAAAAGCAGTAAAAGGTCGCATGAATTTACCATGTTACGAGGATTATGGGATCCTATCCTTTGTTGGAACCTTCTGCTTCTGCATAGAACAATGTCAATTTGGCTTCCTAAAGTTAAATGTTCTATTATAAAATACGTGTATGTAAAGAAAAATAAAGATGGTTATTTAACAAATTTATGATTTTCCTTCAAAAAGAAACAAATTTATGATTTATTTAAATCTTTGACCCAACTGTCTCATATCATTTAAATTTTAAAGTGTCTTCATTTTAGTTATGATTAGTCACCATGTTCAACGGTGAAAACTCCGGTCATCACCATATTTTTTTTATGTATTTATGATTTTTTTTTTGTTTTTCAATTACTCCTCTCTAATCTTTTTTTTTATAATATGAGGAAAAAATGGGGGGAAAATAACTAAGTCCTCACAAATGACACACCTAGAGCATCACATAATAAAGTAGATGATGGCTGTGGTTACTCGACGTAATAAGTTGATTTGAATTATTAACTCTCATAATAGTAAGAATATTTGCACAAGCATTTGATCAAAAAGAACACAATAATGGAAATAGATCAATCTTTGGCGAGATAATCTTTAACCTCTTAGCATGGACGGGGGCAAGTTTTACACTGGTTGGGATTCGAGACTAATAGTAGTTTATATATAACACTCAAACACCTCAATCTAATGAGGCGTCTTTTACAAATGACAAATCTGTGAGAACTCACACGCGGCTCAAAGCAGACAATACCTCAGAACGCGGTGTGACGCATTTGAAAGTGAAACGAAATAGATGGGATTTTAAGATTGTTGTCATTATTAACTGCACAACTTGAAGAGTGTCATAATAACACTGAAACTTTTTATAACCTTCATCCCAACACAATTTCACTCCAGTCAAGAGTGTTTGAATCTCTGCGTGTATGATATTTGATATGCCCACACTTTCAAAGAAGCTCAATTGAAAGTTGTCATCGTGCTTTCTGATTAGTCCTCTATGATATTTTGATATGCCCACATCCTCATGTTGCCAACTCACCATCCTTGGAGTATGAGTACGAGAGATCGGTGAGTCAATACCAAATGTCTAGCGAGTAAGATGAAATTGGTAAAAGATAGTTGAAATTGTTGAGTGCATATACGGCTAAACATTTTCAAACACTAGCTTATTTTTGGTGCACCAAATATTCCTCTTTTTTTTGGTAGTGTTTATGTTTTTTTTGGTAGTGCACCAAATATTCTTCTAGTCCTTAATATAACGTAAAACTTATTTTTTTAGATGTATTGAATAATTGATGTATTTGGTCTATAATATTTGTCAAATACATCAATGGTTCAATGAATCTAAAAAACAATTTTTTTTATATATTAAGAATCGAATAAAGTAATAAAGTAATATTTTATAATTTTCACTTTCTTAAATGTGACTAATTATAGTTTCTCAGGTTATCGTTTCTTTTTTTGGGTTACCATCATGATATAAATGTGAAGTTTTTACCGTTAACAATGATTAATTTCTGTCAAAAAATCTATAATACACACAAGATAAATTCTTCTTTTTCAACTGAATTTTTTCTATCAAATTACCATATCATTATGCAATTTTAATTTATCCGTTTTATTTACATCCAACTATTAACAGAGAAATTGGTGTAGCAATTATGTATCAATGTGATTCAGACACATGGAGATTATGTGGATTCTCACGATGGTGGTTGTGCACATGTATATGCAGTCCCTATCTTGCTAGACTTTGTTTAAAAAGGCAAAGTATATGTTCCAAAATTAAAATATCCAAGCCTAATAGTTTACTATTTACCTATCTACATAAACCATTTTAAATACACATTATTATTTTTGTTTTTTATTATTTAATAATTCAAATTTTATTTTATTAATTGTCTTAATTAATAAATATATATTTCTTTTCCTTGTTTATAGAGAAAAAAATTATAAGCCAAATGTGTTTCTAAATGCAAAGCAAGTTGAAGATGTATTTAATTTTTTTTATCAATTCACTTTTCAACTCTCATAGTTCTCAACCATAATCACAGAATCAATCTTTATATATTTTAGATTTCATTTTGATGGTATCAAATCAAATACTTAGAGACAAGATGATGCCATATGTCTACAACCTACCTTTGAGCCAATGGTATTTTAGTCAAAAAAATAAATCCTACCAGATCATGTTCCTTAACTACTTTCAAAAAGTTAGCTCGTTAACTACTTTCTTGTTTGTGAGCTAGTGGGAGCATAAACTCATGTATACAGTACTTGTACATATTGTGACTGTACAAATTTTACCAAATAAAGGCTGGAAAGTGCACATCAATGGATAGCTTTGTGTGTGTCCTATGAAATTAATGGATCAATGTATAACTTTGTATATATCCCAAGAAATCAAACTATATGATCTAATATTTTTATGCAAAATGTTAACCGGTGTCTCCGGGGCATAATTGATTAAGGAACTAAATATAAAAATCTGACCTTGGAAATTGTGCAGTCAACTTCTCAAAAGTTTAAAAAGTGATAATTTTATTTTAAAACTTTCTTCTTTTAGGTTCCTTAACCAATGCCCCGGGAGCACCGGTTAGCATGACCCTATTTTTATATATATAAGATAATTATACTTGAATAAAATATTATTAAAAGAAAAATATTATTTGTATACAAATAAGTGATAAACACTACCTAAAATTTACCTATAGAATTAAAAAAGTTTTGAGTTTAAATTTAGATAAATATGTTCAATCTAACAATATCGATCAGTGTTATATTTTATAACACAATTTTTTAATAGACACTCTTCTAAATTTATGTGTGATCCACATAGTAGAATACATTTTCAAAATAGTGTTTTACTATTAAAAATTACAACGAATTCAGGAAAGTGTATTCAACATGGGAATTGAACTATTGAAGTGTTTGGATTTGCGGCATTTTTCTAAAAACTACGACAACTTTATCAACGTTAACTGAAAATCTCCATTATATAGTTTCTTGAAATCATGAATATTGCATTATTCTTGCGTACATACATATGATGAGGACAAGTGTGCAACAAAACAAGATGATAATGTGTTTGTTACGACAAACACACAATTTAGAGTTTTAAACTTCAAAATTCCAGAGATAAAAAAATACCAAGTAAAATGTATCATATTAAAATTCATTTTAGGTCTCTAAACATGTACTTTTAATTGGTACATTATGAATAAAGTAAAGTAAACATGGGCATGAAATAGAGGCATGAAATAGAGACTAATTGCTACTATAAAAGGTGGTGTTAGTTTGAAAATGATGATGACCCCAAAAGATTATTCAAGTGCAATATGTAGCAATTGCTAATTACCAAACATCCATTATATATGATGCTTTCTGAGGATCTAAATTGAGGTATTTTGTGTCCATTGAATGGGCTACGAATCTTCCACTTTTTCAGACATTAAGTGGCATGTGTTGTTCTTGTGTTTACATAATAATTATTACAAAAGTGTTGTCTCATCTCATTCATATTCTCTTGTCTAAGGGCCTCATGAATTATATAACCAAGCTTGACATGTGTTGTTCATATGTTTTATTGTCTCAACAAAGGTTCTAAGTTTTTTAATTTTATATTTGTCATGAGAAAGTTGTTTGTTAGTTATTGACACTATATCATATGTTAAATTTGATTAATCTGTAGGGTGAGAATGGAGACAAAATGTCATTAAAAAAAGTTAGAAACGAATAATATATATATATAACTGAATTCATAAAGAAACAAATGATCAAAAAAACGTAGAAATGCGGTGAGCGTGGATCGAACACGCGACCTTCAGATCTTCAGTCTGACGCTCTCCCAACTGAGCTATCCCCGCAATTTGTTACAAGTTTATACCATTCATTTACTATAGCAAACACCACTGACAGTGTTCACAAACAAATTATTATATGAGGAAAGAAAAAGGTTACTTACACCAATCAATTTTTTCATTATGTGGTTGGTAAAAATAGAATACTACCTTCCACTTGCATAAATAGATTACATGCATCAAAAAGTAAAGTGAAAATGTTTCAAACTCCTTAACAAAAAGAGATTTAAGACATATATGTGTTCTCCAATCTCCACAACAAGATGGGAACAACTTTTGATTTTTCCATGTTGCCATATCTTGTTAGAAGACACATTTGATTTGTCTCACTCATTGCTAAATAACAACTCTTTGTTTTTTTGGAGGTCAAATAATGCAATGAAAGAATTGAAAATTATAGTCCAATAGTACTATTGTTAGGCAATAGTTCAAGCTTTTTAAACATATGTAATGGTCATTAGAAGATGAATTGTGATTATTTGATTAAAAAGTTCAAATTCTTTATCACTTGAATCAACACGTTATTGGACATTTTCTAGTATATCCAATTTTCGTTGCACTTGTTAAAAACTCAAATTCAATAACGTGTTGCCTCGTTATTGGATATTTTCTAGTATCCAATTTTCGTTGTACTTGTTAAAAACTCTAATTCAATAACGTGTTGCCTCGTATTACCGTATAAATAAACTAATTCTAATTATCACAAGTGTTGAATACTATAGATATATAATGTTTGAAGCCTGCAAAATTCAATGGAGCTTAATTTCCACCAACATATATTAACATAGCACCATAAAGTGAATCTTTGATGATTGCAATGAAATGATTTACAGAAGGCCCAATTGTGTTTCAAGAAACAATACAAAGTACAAACATCTTTTAATGCAATGTTAGCTAGCATGAAATAAAATGATGTAATTGTTTGTCTTTTTTTCCCACAAAGAACACACATAGTATGATATAATTATAACCTGATAAGCAACATGAAAATATAAGAGAATTATCCTATCCTATATTCCTATCATGGCTGTTTAGTGGACACTATGATGGCAAACATTGGAGCTAATGATGATTAAATTGATATATGAATATCCAGTAATCAAATCATTAATAATCTTCGATCATATTAGTTACTTTTTTTGACAAAATATCTGTTATTATTACAATTTTTTTACCAACATTACTACTTTTTTTATAATTAAGTTTAGGAGTCACAAAAACACACATGACAGTTTTCAAGGAAAAGTAATCTTTTATACATCATGAAGTAGTATGCAACATGTTAATAAGCGACTAGGATTGTCTTGAAAATATATAAGGAATTCGACTCTAGTTGTGACCAATCGGTAAAATTAAAGTTATCAAATAAGATGAGACCCTAAACACCTGCTGTTAGAGTCAACACATAAAGTTCTTGAGTCAAAGTACAAAGAAAAAGTTCTTACAATATAGAAAACTTTTAAATTGATCAAATTTCAAAGTCTTTGCGTATCATAAAGATTAAATTGTAGGGTTGAGGGTTCGATCCTTACATTGGATATAAAATAGCTTTACATTTTTGGGCCAGTTATCCCATCAATCGAGGTGCCTCAAATCTAACGAGGGATTAGTCACTACGTTCGGCGATGAATATCCTCGTTTCGACAAAAAAATAAAGATTAAATTGTTGAATTAAATATTAAATCGTTAAATTATGAAACTATAACGTGTTTAAGGTATTAACAATAACATTCATTAGAAAAAGTCATTTCGACCATGAAACACAAACTTTTGTAAAAAAACATGGGCTAAAATTAAAAGTTGGTATATTTAGAAGGACTAAGGTTCAAAAAAAATATTTAGAACGACTAAAAGTAAAAGTTGATATATTTAAAGAGACTAAAAAGTAAACACACATTTAACTCTAATTTTTTTCACCACCATTATCTGGTTTAATGGGCCAACTAATCCGTTTCAGCGTGTTTTGGCATCAAGCGATTCCAATCAATCCCCTCTCAAGTACAGTTGCGGAGATCAAACCATGATACTCCCTATGCTTCAAAAAAAAACCATGATACTCCCTACCATGTCCAGCGTCAATCACCAAGACCAACTAACATTTACGAAGAATACTTAAAAAAAATATGGTGGGTACAAATATCAAAACTAAATTCAATAATCCCCAATTACTTCCGGTTCGGCCCAAACAAAATCAAAACCCATCTTTACATTTTAGGGTTTCGGTATATATAAAAAACAACCATTCTCTGCCTCTTTCTTTGAAAACGTTTCAGCAGCATCACTGTAATCAAAACCCTAACTTTTTCCAATCTCAAATCACCATTTTCAACCATGGTAACTACTCTATAGCTATATCATCTCATCATTCATCTTCTAATGAAATTGAATTGAATTCGATTTAATTGATAATTTTTTTTTTGTTTTTTTTTTTTTGTTTTTTGTAATATAGTCTTCGAAGAGAAAGGTTAGGGAACCAAAGGAAGAGACAGTGACTTTAGGTCCAGCTGTTAAAGATGGTGAACATGTTTTTGGTGTTGCTCGTATTTTTGCTTCGTTTAACGATACCTTCATTGTGAGTATATGATTTTTTTTTTTTTAATTTTAATTTTTATGTGTTTGAATTATTCATTAATTTGAAGTTTGATTTTGATGATTTAATTGTTTTTAATGTAGCATGTTACTGATTTGTCTGGAAGGGAAACTCTTGTTCGCATTACTGGTATGTATTGTTGTTTTTCGTCGAATTTTATGAAATGTTGGATTGATAGTTTAGTTAGTAGTTTTAATTAACTTAATTTTTATGGTAATTTTTATTTTTTTGAAATTGGAATTGGTTATTATTTTTACATGAATTTCATTTTGCTGAATCTAATTAAATGAATATGTATATAATATTATTTCTGGAACATGTTTGGTATATTCTTTTGAAGATTTGGTTTTTAGGATTTTATCTTAATATTTCTTAATGTTTAGACTGAAAATCTTAAATGGGAATCATGGAATTCATTTTTGTATTACTAAGATAAAAAAAATTGGTGGTTGAAATTATTTTCTTTTGAAATGTGTTTTAGTGGATGTAGTAAATTTGCTGAGGTTTTCTCATGTTTTTGTTTTCTGTTTTAGGTGGAATGAAGGTCAAAGCTGACAGAGATGAGTCTTCTCCTTATGCTGCTATGCTTGCAGCACAAGATGTTGCTACAAGATGCAAGGTCATAGGATTTTTCTTTGACTTATACCCCTTTTAATTTTTCACATAAAAAATGTTTTTTTTGGTGATATTTGAAACCTATATAGTACCATGTTTAATTGTTGTTTTTGAGCTGGGGTTTGGATATATAGTTTCGTTATTTCGTATGAAACTGGTTTAGTTAGTATTTTAGTTTCTGTGAAGCTGTCAAGTATGTTGTTCTGATTCAAATAATTTTGAAACAGGAGCTCGGTATTACCGCACTTCACATAAAGCTCCGTGCCACTGGTGGAAACAAGACCAAAACACCTGGCCCAGGTGCTCAGGCTGCTCTACGTGCCCTTGCTCGTTCAGGAATGAAAATTGGCCGTATAGGTATTTGAATTCACTGAAATACGTTATGATACATCATCTGCAGATGTTTTTGCTTTTACTGGATCTCTGATAAACATGTTAAAAAGTTAGGAATTTTACTATGTACTAGTAGTAAAATGGAATAACAAAGAAAATGCTGTAAATGTACAGACTAGTATAATGGGATACCTACTAGACAGTAAGAGAGTAAATACAATAGATGAGGTCATGTAATATTTTTTCAAGTTTTGTAACGTATTGAATTGAAGTACTGTAGAAATGCTGTAAATAAGGGTATGTAAATGGAAGTCATTTGTCATTACAATATTAGGGAAACTGGGATATAAAGGAAAATGTTATACAAACCCTTTTGGGGATATGTAGTAGTATATCTGTAGGTCTAAGAAATTAGAGCTTTCTGGTGTTTTTTCTGCATGTAGCTAACTTAACTTAGTAATCTTAGTCTTGGTGGTGGTGGTTGTAGCTATTTTGTCCTCAGCAATTGCTTTATAATACATGATGTACCAACACTAGTTGCACAAATATGTTTGTCTTTTAAAGAAAGCATTGACTTGATCTTCCTCTTATTTCATTGATGTGTTTCTTATTGTTTTTCTAATGGATTTCATTTGTGTCTGAATTTTTCAGAGGATGTTACTCCCATTCCTTCCGACAGCACCCGTAGAAAGAGTGGTAGAAGGGGTAGAAGGCTTTAGATTCCTTATGTTCTATGGAAGCTGGAGTTGTATCTTTTACTTTCCATGCCAAACAGAATTGCGGCATTTTGAAATTTGAAATTTAGAAGTTTGATTCCAACATCTAAACATCAAGTATTTATTGTCTCATGTTTAAGAATGAAATTTAGAATGACTACTGCAATTTTTGAATGTTACTCTCTGGCTTGCTATGTTTACAGTTTCCTCTTCAATATCAATGTTTCATTTGTTGTTTGTCTTCCAACTGGCCTGCATTTGAGAATTGAGATTTCTGTTCTGCTATGTTTTTGGCCTGTTTTAACATGAAAATAAAAGGACATAAATTAAAACGTTACTACTGTGAAACTATTAAACAATATTTACCTAATAAAAGAAATTATGTTCAATCTCTTATTTGAGAAGGCTTTTTTTTAATGTTTAATAGATTTATTAATGTATTTCTTTTTTGTGATGTTATATTGTTGCCCTCCCATGCACTTTTTTAGCACGAACTGGTTTTTAAATGGTTTATAAATCTTTAACAAAGCTCTTGCCAAAACTGTGCTGTCCAGTTTCTTATACAAAAATGATTTTAAAGAAAATGAAATTTAGTAGTGTGTGCCTTGTGTTTGAGGGAGAATAATATAATGAAGTAATGAAGTTGAATACACTTTTCATTTCACCTAAAATTAAGACATTTATTTAGAATTATATAATAAGTTATCCTATTTTTAGTTTGTTTAGTTTGTAGTTGTTCTATTTGATTAAGATATAAACAAAATTAACTCTTATTTTGCGAAACGAAATAGGCTTGGTTAAATCTTTGAAATTATGAATTACTTTTACTTTAGTTCTATTAATTAAATAAATTTTTATAATTTGTATCAAAAAAAATTATAAAATGCCCCTGCAATTTCGGTGTTTTTAATTTAGTCCCTATGTTTATTTGTATTTTTTTTTGTTGATGTGACTATTTTTTAATGGCGTGACAATTCTACCTAATTTAAAAGGTGTAGATTCAAAGTGATTCATATTTGTATGGACTATTTATTTATTTATTTATATAATTAAGCCAATGAAATTTAATTAAATCTTAATTTATATATGATACATCCCCTCCAGAAGTTCTCAAGGTAGAGAGGGTGGAACTCAGAGATTCTATTGCATCACTTTGACCGAATATAAGAATGAACTAAAGATTAATACTACTAAGTTAGAATCCTTACCTTTTGGAAGCTGTGTTTTGAGGAAAAGATTATTCTGAAAAACAACAATAACCTTCTTGCCCTTAATCTAGAATTGCAACGTAATTTAGCAAAGGTTGTCCCCCCTCTTAGGCTCTCACCGAATATTCAAAAAGAAAATGTTATTTAATTCAAAGAAAATCTATCCCGTGCCTTACGCGGCTATACAAACTAGTAAAGAAGTATGGATTCAAAGTTTAAAAATAAAACGTATTTCATATGGTCTAGGAATCCTAGCTCAACAGATATAAATGTCAAATTTCGATTACTTCATTTTCTGTTTGGATTTATGATAATTTTGACATTTCATTTATATATAAAAAATATAAACTTAATATGCAAATGACCACTTGTATCCTTCTTGCCAAATACATAAATCATGTATCCTTCAATATGAAGAACCTCCATTAGAACTTGAAACCTTTCTGCGGGACGCATTTAGCTTTTCATGTTCTTGCTAGTGTAATTCTTTTGTATCCAAAATGATTTTATATCTTGGAGAGATTTTCAAGCTCTGGGATAAATGTTTGAAAAGTTCGTCTTTCTCAAATTCATAAAAAGATACTACCTCCCCGTACTAAAATATATATCGTTTTGGAGATAAAAAATTTGTATCAAAATATGTCAATTTACATTATCAATGAAACATTTAACTATTTGTTTCTCTTTCTTATTTTAATTCAATAATTTATCTTTCTCATACCATTAATCATATAATATAATAAAGCAATAGTAGTTCATTGGCAAGTTTGCCATTTGTCAACTAATGAGATTGTTTGCTATTTTTAAAATTTCTATTAATAGTAATGTTTCTATAATTATCATTAGATTATTTTATTTGTTAATTTTTTAAATATTATTAGTTTAAATTTTAAATTGAACGTAGTTCAATACTTTGGAATAAACACAAAGGCTCATGTTTTTAAGGTAGTGCATGTATGTATGATGTATTCGATGCTATATTTATATTTGATGTAAGTTCTCAAGGCAAACTTTAGTCATTATCCTCCCAATTCTCAATCATCTCATCAATGTTCTTTTTTTTGTCTTTCCTAGATTTCAAACACATTTCTTATCTCCAAGTGATTTTTTTTTTCAAAATTTCATTACTTTTACAACAAAATGTTTATCTATAAATTAGGATCAACTTCATGCAATATCATTCTCTCTATCCTTTTAATATCTATGAGAAAAGTTAGTACTTTTGAATTTTGATTTATTTTATTTTTGATAAGCTTGAAAACTTAGTACTTTTGAATTTTGATTTCTTAATTTTCAATTGAGAACTTTAAATAGTTACAATATTTGAGTAACTTGACTTTGTTATTGTTATATTCATCCCAAAGAAATCTATGACTATGAATACGATTTGCGTGTTAAATTTCATAGTTATTAATTACTTTTTTATTTTTACCTTGCACCATAGACAAATACAATACTATATTTTTTTCTTCTTCTTTCAATTTGAGCTACAACCAACCGATAAATTAAGGTTTATAGAACTCCATCTAAACCCTATAACAATTGATAAAACTAACTAACAAACACACCTCACTTTCAATACTTACATAAACAAAGGAAGTCTTGAGTAATTAGATAATTTAAATTAAGTGTTATTTTAGAGATACGAAATCCTTGAGGAGTAGTGAGCTAGCTTTTACTTTGAGTATGTTTTCATATTAGCTAATTTAAAACATTTTTGTATTCTTATTGATTGTTGTTGTTATCCTTTCACATATTGAAAAAAAAAACATATTAAATTCATGCTATTAACATTAATTTCACCAAAAGTTTTTTCTAACGGGAGTTATTTTCCTCTCCATTTACACAAATAAAGTTGAGTTATTTAAAAAAATATTTAATAATGTTGAGATATATTTAGGGGTAGAATCCACTATCTATACTTTGCGTCTTTCTCTTCAAATAAAATGCTTATTCATAAGGGTCAATTTTTTTCCTCTTATATTTTTTATAAATAACAAATATTGGTCAAAGTTTATGTGTTCCATTAAAATTATGTATACAATTTATAAGGAACAATTTTTAAATATTATATTCGAATTAGCTTTATAAGATTTATGATAAATAAAAGCGATTAAAGAATACCAGTAGCATTGCTTTATAAAAATAATTGATAGTGCAAAGCTTAAACATCCTCTTATTTTGCGTAAAAAAAATATCTTCTTATTGTGTTATTTTCTTCACTTTTGTAGTCTATTCTCAAAATTTTATGTCAAATTTTTAATAAAGATCAAATATTTTATATTTTGAATTTTAAGTAAAACATATACTATTTTAATTTATATTTAATTCTATTAATTTCCCCGTGCCATGCACGGGTATACACACTAGTGAAGGATAATTTGTAAACTAACTCATAATTTCTTTTTTTTATGCAACATTAATTACATTTGTTAATTTGTGTGATATGGTCAAAACGTCATATATTTTGGTACGGAGGGAGTATATGCCTAGAATTAGAGCTGTCAAAACGGGCGGCCCGACCCATTTCGGCCCGGTCCGGACGTGCAGCAGGAAAATTAGTGTATGAGTCCGGCCGTTTACGGGCTAGCGGGCTTTCGAGTAAGCGCAACCCAATTCGATTATTTTTTTTCTTTTTTTTTCACTATCAAAAAACAATTTTATGGAGGAAAGAAATTAAACATTCAAAATATAATACAAATAAGTTTACATTATTCAAAATAAGTTACCAATCAACCAAATAACATAAGTTAAATTCAAATAATTTTTCAAAACAAACTAAGTTCATGCATAATCAAACAACACAATTATAATTTACAATCAAAATATCACACAAAACAAAATAAATGAGCATAATCAAACATAATTATAATTTTGTGACTATTTTGTAAGACTTGGACTTGAGTTGTGTCTAAAAAAACAAAAAAATACATATATACGGGCTAATGGGCGGCTATGGGCCATGCGGGTAAGCCCATATTTTTAACACTAAAAAACCCAGATGATAGTTTGAGTAGAAATTTTAAAGTTCAAGCTCGGGATTTTTTCGAGTTTGGCGGCTCAGTCTATTTTGACGGCTCTACCTAAAATAATAGGATAGGAAAAACAAAAAAATACATCTGGCGCTAACTGATATAGTGCTATTAAAAGATTGCTCTATGTTAGTTTGTAACATCTTTGCTTGATAACATATGTGTTTGCTCAATTTGATATAGTGCTATTAAAAGATTGCTCTATGTTAATTTGTAACATCTCTGCTTGATAACATTTGTGTTTTCTCAATTTGATATAGTGCTATTAAAAGATTGCTCTATGTTACCTTGTTAGTGATTTCACTTTCTAGCTGTAGCTGAAAGTTTGCTTAATTTTTAATTGACTTAACACCAGCTTGAACATAGGCAACTGATTATGGTGTATGTGAAAAACAGGGTCCCAAGATTGGCACTTCACAATCCCCACCCTCATCCCACCCTCATCATCATTCGAAAACAACCCACACAATAAGTATGTTGTTTTGATAGGTATGGAATACTCGGATGATTAGGGAATGGACACTAGATTATTGTTTAGGTGAAATCAATAATCTGAAAAATCTCCTGATCAAGAAGTTTGGTTTTTCTGAACAAAATATTATATCATTGAGTGATATCGTGGGTACAAAAGAAAAATAAAGGCCACGAGGAAAAATATTCGCAGCAAAGTTCACCAAATGGTGGAAAGGACACAACCGGGGATGTATTGTTCCTTTACATAGACGGGGAGTGTCATGTTAAAGCCAATGGTATAGTAACCATAGATACCTCTTGATATGAGTTTATGACAGATAATGCTGTTTTACCTGCCTATTTCAAACTAGAGTGCTGTTAAATGCTACAAATGTTTCTTGTTTTTAGTTGTTTTTAATAACTAACATATTTCTTTCAAACTTTGATTTGCAGTGACCTACTAGTCAAATGTGACCAAGAAGGTGTCGATCAGGGTAACATTGATTGTTATCGTCAATACTTGTATGGTTGGAGCGTTTTTTAAAGATGCTCGAAAGGAAGCTGAAGATTCTTTTTTGCGCATGCGAGGAATGTAAAGTAACCGTCGATGGAGACTTTTATTTCCAAGTTCTGAAACCTATTTTACAGAGGAAGAGAAACACACCATTAACAAACCTACAACTTTCAACCTACATCAAACAAAAGATGAACAACAACAATGCCCCTTTTTACTGTCCACAAAATATGCACCATAGGATATTTTTAGAGGGTTGAAGGTTTGGTGTTATTGTTTTTTGTTGAAGTGTAGCATTAAATGTAAACTTGTCACCACAAATCTCACTATTCTGTTAAAGTGAAGCGTGTTCTCTTGCTATCATGTCATATTCTCAAGTGAAAGAGCATTCGTGAATTTTAACAAATTGTAGGGGTGTATTTGCTTATTTTCAAATTTCAAGAAGGTATTTGACAAATTTTTAAATTTTAAAGGAGAATTTAGTATTTCACTCAATTATTTTATTCATTCAAAGCAAAGTTTAAGATTAAAAGTAAAATAATTTATTTTATATTGTAAATTATTTTAAATTTGACGGAAAATTTTCAATGTATATTATAAACCTAAAAACTACACCTATAAATTGGAGAATATTTACACTTCGTGATATATTGATGATATATCTATATTAAAGTTCACTAATTCAAATAAAATATGTTAATAGGAAAAAAAATATGAACATTTAAAACTACAAAGTAGGGGTTAAAATATGTCAGGCTACCCGATAAGGGCCTATGACTCGGCCTATTAAAAGTTCGATACGGCTCGGCCTATTTAGTAAAAAGGTAAGGTGTGGCTTTTAAAAAAGCCTATTTAATTAAATAGGTCGGGTTTAGACTTATTAAAAAGCTCACAAAGCCTATCAAGCCGACCTATTTATAATATATATATGACTTTAATTTTTTTTATGTACTTGATGATATTTTAATTTTATTTCCTTTCAAGACATTGAGTATTTAAGTTTTTTTTGTTCTAATATTAGGACAATGTAACGGTAAATTAACATTAAGATTCAAAAATAAGTCAAATGATAAATAAAGACTTATATAAGCCTACATTATATAGACAAAATAAACTATTTAAAAGTCTCAAACTGAATTTTTTTTTTATAAAAAAAACACAATGTAAAATAGGTTTATAGGCCAAATTAGACTTTTAAAAAGGTCAGGATAGGCTAAAAAAAGTTCATCACAGTTAATAGGCCAGACTTCAAGCTTCATAAAATCGAAGAAGGTTAAGTTTAGGCTTTACAAAGTCCAACTCGGTCTGGCCTATTTCTACTTAGACGTTAAAATAATTTTGTTTAACATAACAATGTTTCAATTATACTCATAATATGAGAAAGTATCAACATGAAATAAGTATTTGGGCTAAAAAAGAGAATGAGTTGGTCTATTAAAGAAAAATGAAGTATAAACATGAAAATCTAATTTATTAATATATAGGACAATAGTTAGATGTATTTTTTTAGGTATTTTTTGTATGATTTTTAACTTAACAAATTATAATTTCCCCAAATTCATTATTTTCTCAAAATTTGTTATAACTATAAAAAATAAATTTTATGATAAAAATCATACAAAAAAATACATCTAAGTTTTGTCTGTCCAGAAAAGCGATAGAAGAAACAACAAATCATTGCTTCAGAACCACTTAATATTTAAAATTGAGTGGACAATTATAATACTAAGCTTAAAAAAACATGAGATTTTGATGACAACAGAATTGAACTTGATTTTGAAGTCTAAAACTCTTGATTAGGCTTGGCCCTTGAACTAGTCATGAGTTGGGTGTTATTGACTTGTTGCGTTAAGAAACCAACTCTAATAATACTATTTTATTTTTGACTAATAGTAAGTGTTGTTTACACTATTTTTTTTTTGTATCATTTTTGGTCGAGATCAAGGAATGCACCGCCGAACGCAGTGATTATTTCCCTCGTTAAATTGGAAACACTTCAAAGAGTGGGATATATAACTGTTCTAAAAATTTAAAATTACTTTGTATTTAGAGATGATCGAATCTTCAAATCTTAATTAAAGGAGGATGCGTTTCAACAGCTCAACTACACACTCTGAGTTTATTTTGTACCATTGGAATTGCAAAAAAAAATAAAGTCTTCCTGTGACTAAATGGTATATTGTATTGGTACAGGGTATTGGCGATATACTCTCGCAGATTATGTTGCATTACATTGAAGTTTGACCAAATAAAAAAAATGAAAAATTGGCTAATACTTTAAAATATGAAAAATCATAATAAATGGCACGTGATAATGATTTAAATAATAAAAAAAATTATTTCTTGTATTTGGTTGAATTTTTAAATTTTTAATAATTTCGATGCATAAAATTTAAGAAAGTAATTCTATTTTTAAATTAACATGATCTTTAAAATTTTACTTTTAGTGTTTATAGTACTATTAAGAATTTGGAGCTTCTACGATACATTTAAATAATTCAAGTGTACCGGTACAAGAAGTCATAAATTAATAAATTAATGACTATTTTTATGAATTAAAAACACTATTAGTTGATTATTGTATTTTAGATATAATAATAGCACAAAAAAAATACAATTTCATTGTTTATAATGATTACACTAATATTTTAACATTTTTTCAATAAGAAAATTAAATATTAACTATTATAAAGAATAAAAATTCAAAAAATATCAAAATTTATATTTTTGACAATTTTGGTTAATGATATTTGATTATTATAATATTTTTAATAATAAAAAAATAACTTCTCATAAAAAGATATTCATTTTATTTATTAATTTGATACTTCATATACCAGTACATTAGAAATTATCTAATATACCATAGAACTTACCTTAAGAATTTGGTTTTTGTCTTTCAATTTAGATTTGGATTTGCATTAACATGACATAATTGATTACATATATGATACATCCTCTCAAAGAAGTTCTCAAGGTAGAGAGGGTGGAATTCAAAGGTTCTATTGCATCACTTTGACCGAATATAAGAATGAACTAAAAGATTAACAAGTTAATTAGAATCTTTACCTTTTGTAAGCTGTGTTTTGAGGAAAAGATTATCTTGAAAAACAGAAATTACCTTCTTACCCTTAATCTATAATTGCAACGTAATTTAGCACAGGTTACCCCTCTCACCAAATATACTACGTAGTATTTGTCAACTTTGATTTGATTTGAATGAATAAATAATAGTTGACCTATAGAAAGGTCACTTTTTTGGACACTTTTGTTTATTGAGTTCATATTATCCACAATGGTGTCCATGTCATTTGAGAAGGGTATATATAGTAATAGAACCACATTATAAGTCAATGTAGTATTGAAAAAATCAATGAATCGCGCCATCATGTAGTTCAATAAATTGAAGGAGTATTCAAGTTGTCATTATCAATAATATTTATTATTTTGAATTAGCAAAGGTATTATAGTTATAAGACATATTTTTTTGCAAATAATCCAATGATCAAAAAATTTCCCCTTAAAAAGGAATAAACGACAAGAAATTTCAAATTTGAATCTTTTAACTCTGAATATTATAATGTCCCTACAAAATAAACCATATGCTCACAATGACAAACTAAAATCATATTATTGAAAAATGAATTAATTATGATACACATGCAATTAAACAAAATGATTAATTGAATGTGATAACTACTAGTATTATGTAAATAAAATAACTTGCTTATGATTCAATTAATTTATTTTATGTGTTTGAATATAATTGTATGAGTTGTTCTCCCTATCTGTATTGATATATCTAGTATCATCTCCACCACTTACGCTACGTAATCGATTATGTTTTAATATCTTGATAAAATAGTATTAATTTGCCAAACTTTTAGATATATCTTGATAAAATTTATATCTCATAAATTATCCATGCAAAAATTTTAAAAGTTTTAAAATCATTTGATATGTTATTAAAATCTATTAAAATTAACAGTATTTAATAAAAACCAATAAATCGATAAACTTGATGAGTCTCTATAACATAGCAAATGATTTTCAATTTTTTAAAAATTTGTATGGATGATTTATAATTTTTGGTATGAACCACAAAGGGTAGGGGACCACAAAGGATTGCAAAATTCTCCCTCAAAAAATTTAAATCTCAACTCTTTTAGAATAATATAATAAGTTGTCCTATTCTGAAGTTTGTTTTGTTTGTCAAATAACTTACTTTTTAAACTCGCATTTTATGTGGAGAATTTGGAATTCAAATTTAATTCTTTCAATAATGCCCCTATTAACTACTATTAAATGAACTATGCTTATGGGGGACTAAGTGGTTCTATTTGATCCAACATATAAACAAAATTAACTCCTATTGTTTCAAAACGAAATAGTTGGTATTTGTGGTGGCAAGTTTGCTACACTTTAACAATAAACAATATAACACTTTCAATCCCCTAAGAAGATCCTATGCTTCATGCTTTCTGGACAGTAAAAGAGAACATTGTTCATCCTTTGCTTTATGTAGGTTGATAGCTGTAGGTTTGTTAATGGTGTGTTTTTCTTCGTTTGTAAAATGGGTTTCAAAACATGGAAATAAAAGTCTCCGTCGACAGTTACTTTACATTCCTTGCATGCACAAAAAACTATCACTTCTCATCTATTTTCAGTTTCATTTCGGGCATCTTTAAAAAACGCTCCAACCATACAAGTATTGACGATAACCATCAATGTTACCCTGATCGGTACCTTCTTGATCAAATTTGATCAGTAGGTCACTGCAAATCAAAGTTTGAAAGAAATATGTTAGTTATTACAAACAACTAAAAACAAGAAACATTTGTAACATTTAGCAGCACTCTAGTTTGAAATAGGGATGTAAAATAGCATTACCTAGCATAAACTCATATTTAGAGGTAGCTATGGTCACAATACCAGTGCCTTTAACATGACACTCGTCTGCTATGTAAAGGAACAATTTGTCCTCTGGTTGTGCCCTTTCCACCATCTGGTGAACTCTTCTGCGAATGTTTTTCCCTGTGGACTTTGTCTTTTTCTTGTTTCCACGGATATCACTCAACAATGTAATATTTTGAGTAGAGAAACCAAAATCTTGATCAGGAGATTTTGTAGATTATTGATTTCACCTAAACAATAATATAGTGTTCTGTCGCGCCTAAAAAAACGCCAGACCGTAGTGCTCGGAATGACACAGAGTCGCCACCGAATTTTATTTATTAAGAAAAATATCGATAAAACCTTGAAAGCAATGGAAAGATGGTCATCGCAACTATTTCCAGGTTCGGGAGTCGATTATGCAAGGGGAATGTACTAGCACCGCTCACATCCATTGTACTCAACGAAACCTTCTAATCAGTTTTAGGGTTTAAAGAGTTTTAGAGTTTATTTGCATGCTTTTTATTATTGAATTTATTTACATGAGGGAGAAAAAGTTAGTTTTTTATTAGTGTGCTCGACAGGATGTTGAATCCTGCTCCTACGTATTCCCAAGTGCAATGGAAAATCAGAGCTTCGTAGTTCAGAGTAGAAAATAATTTTTTTGTTGGTTGATTTTAGAGAACGATGTTTAGATCGCATTCTAACAGTTAAACACAACTTTTATGCTCAAACAATGGAGGCTTAAACTTTGTTTGTATTGCGTTAAAATGGCTAAACATGTTCGTTTATGAAAAAGATTTGTTTTTGATTTTGATTGATTGAAAAAAATAAGGTAAGATTTATTATATTTTTGATTTTGATTGATTGAAAAAAATTAGGTTTGATGAGTTGAGGTTGTTTTTAAGATGTTAACATTTTCTTTTTGAAGATTAAAAGTAAAATAATTTATTTATACTTTATATTTTAAATTATTTGAAATTTTACAGAAAATTTTAAAAGTATATTATAAACCCAAAAAGCTACACATATAAATTGGAATATTTACACTTCGTGATATATTGATGATATATCTAAATTAAAGTTCACTAATCCAAATAAAATATGTTTATAAAAGGAAAAAAATATGAACATTTAAAACTACAAAGAAGTTAAAATAATTTTGTTTAACATAACAAGCCAATCCAAGAATACACAATGTTTCAATTATACTCGTAAGTAGCAACATGAAATAAGTTTTTGGGTTAAAAAAGAGAATGAGGGTCTATTAAAGGAAAATGAAGTATAAACATGAAAATCTAATTTATTACTCCCTCCGTTTCATTATATAAACATCTTTGCTACAAAAGTCTAGTCCTAAAATATAAGCCTCTTTACAATTTTTGTATTCCAATGCAACTTAGTAGTAATAATTAGGGGTATGTGTAAGCAAAAAAGTAATAAATGTACCTAGTAAATTGTAAAGGGACTTATATTTTGGGACTAGACTTTTGTAGTAAAAGTGCTTATATAATGGGACGGAGGGAGTAATATATAAGACAAAATTTAGATTTGTGCTTCAAACAAAAAAAAAGACAAAATTTAGATGTATTTCTTTAGATATTTTTTGTATGATTCTTAATTTAACAAACTATGATTTTCTCAAATTCATGATTTTCTTAAAATTTGTTATAACTACAAAAAATAAATTTTATGGTAAGAATCATACAAAAAATACATAAATAAATATATCTAAATTTTATCAGTACAGATAAACAATAAGAGAAACAACAAATCTTTGCTTCATGATTATTAATATTTAAAAATGAGTGGACAATTATAATACTAACCTTAAAAAAACATGAGATTTTGATGACAACAGAATTTGAACTTGATTTTGAAGTCTAAAACTCTTGATTAGACTTAGCCCTTGAACCAGTCATGAGTTGGGTGTTATTGGCTTATTGCGTTAAGAAACCAACTTTTTTCTTTTCGATGTAAAAAAAAAAAAAAAAATTTTGACTAATAGTAATTGTTTAAACTATTTTTTTTATTTTTTATTTTGTACCATTGGAATTGCACTTTTTTTTCCTTCCCGTGACTAAATGGTACTCTACGTGTTCCTTTTTATTTATCGTTTTAGAAAAAAAAAGACTAAATTAAGAAGGTGTATTTTTGTACCTTATCTTTCTATTATACTCTTTTTTTTTGGAATATATATATTCTTAATTTTAATCCACCAATAAATTCCTAATTTTTAGCACACATACTTTCTCTTTTCCTTACCAAAAAAAACACATACTTTCTCTTTTTAAAAATATAAAACCACAAAAAAAATTGTAACAAATTTTATCTAAAAACAACAAATTAAACAAACTTTATTACAAAATAGGAAAGAGGATATAATAGACAAAATATAACTTAAATTGCTAAAACAACAAATCTAAATAAATATTTTTTTCTAAAATGACAAATAAAAAAAAAAAACAGAAAAAGTATTTTATTGGTACATGGTATATATTGGCGATATGACATATTGGATTGCGTACACATACCCTCGAAGATTATGTTGCATTACATTGAAGTTTGACCAAATAAAAGAATGAAAAATTAGCTACTACTTTAAAATATGAAAAATCATAATAAATGGCACATAATGATTTAAATAAAAAAAATTATCGATATTCTTGTATTTGGTTGAATTTTTAAATTTTTTATAATCTCGATGCATAAAATTTAAAAAGTAATTCTGTTTTTAGATTAACATGATCCTTAAAATATTTACTTCTGGTGTTTATAACTATTAAGGATCCGTTTAATGTGCCGGATAGATAGCGACAAGATATGATAAGAAGCTAAATAATAATACAATATGATAGTGACAAGATTAACACATATCATGTCATGTATTTGGTGCACACATGATAAGAAAAATAAAAAAGAATAATTGGATAACCCAGCCGAAAATAAGGAATAAAATAAGAAAGCGTAATTGGATAAGCTTAATGGTAAGTTAAATTTATCCTTTTCTATTGGTGCACCAAACAACAGATTAAAACAAAATTAAAAAACTTTAACATTTTTTGTTCCCTAACAGCGCACCAAACGAGCCTAAGAATTTGTTTTTTGTCTTTAGATTTAGATTTGGATTAACATGACATATTTGATTACATATATGATACATCCTCTCAAGAGTTCTCTCAAAGGTAGAGAGGGTGGAATTCAAATGTTCTATTGCATCACTTTGACCGAGTATAAGAATGAACTAAAAGATTAACAAGTTAATTAGAATCTTGAAAAAATTATCTTGAAAAACAGCAATTACCTTCTTACATAATTTAGTACAGGTTACCCCTCTCACCAAATACTAGTACGTAGTATTTGTCAACTTTTATTTGATTTGAATGAATAAATAATAATTGACCTATAGAAAGGTTCACATTTTTGGACACTTTTGTTTATTGAGATCATATTTTCCATGTTGGAAAACAATTACAGAATTTGCAAAAAATAAGTTTTGATAAAAACAGTAATTGATAAAAATTGCCAACGTAACCGATGATATTCGTAGCTGAGTCGCGGACTAGGTCGCTTTCTTTAAGACGTTTCGTGATACTGCCAATTGTGCAAGTAGTTCTTAAAAATACCGCGACGCCTCCAGGATAAAACAGTTTCGATCAAAAGTATACCGAGATTCTACTGCACTTGTAGAATTCGGACAAGATTACACCCTCTACGATTAGAAAAACTAATCGCTCAAAATATTGGTATCGTGTACCAATTCTGTAACAAGGAACAAAAATTTGCGATGAAGGAAAATTTTTGCACTAGAGAATTTTTTATTTTGTTTCTGTGTTTGTTGTTTTTTTTTTGTATAGAAGAAGAAGATAGCAATGTAATATATAACCAAAACATGAATGAATGAGAAATGAAAGGCAATAAAATCAGAAAACAAAAACTGAAGACAAGGGAATAATTGTATTGAATCATGGATCAGAAACGGACGGATTTGTATTGATACCGTTTAATGACTTGAAAACGCAAAGCCCAATTTAATTTTTCAGTGACTAAAAAATTAATACATCACACAAGCAAGCCCAAGCCCAAGGCCCAGGCCCAGATCCGAGCCGGCCGGACGGCGGCGCGCGCGATGGTCAAGGTTGATTGCGTTCTCACCCATCGCGCAAAATTCTATACCCCTAAGGGCACACCCTTAGAGTGAGATATTGGTATATAAATACTATCAAAGTCTCAAGTCCCACCAATGTGGGACTTAACAACTTTTCAAATTCACACTACTCACACCATTGTGTTTGTAATGCTCTCAACATACCAAGTTCATTTCTTCATCATATCCATTCAATTTCCAACATTCCACAATGGTGTCCATGCCATTTGAGAAGGGTATAGTAATAGTCTAATAGAACCAATGAATCGCGCCATCATATAGTTCAATAAGTTGAAGCTGAAGTTAAAAGGGTATACAAGTTGTCACTGTAAATAAATAATATTTATTTTTTTGAATTTGCAAAGGTATTATACTTATAGGACCTATTTTTTTCAAGTGATCCAATGATAAAAAATTTCCCCCTTAAATAAAGGAGAAATTTTAAATTTGAATCTTTTAACTCTTGAATATTATAATATCCCTACAAAATAATCCATATGATACGACAAACTAAAATCATACGGGTGTTGCTACGATACAATAGATAAATTATCATGTACCGGTATAATAAAATGTATTGATTAATGATTACTTAACATGTTGACAAAAGGTAATTTTTGATTGGTTGAATCTTCTATTATATCGGTAAATAATGATTTATCTATTGTACCGTAGAATTTCCCAAAATGATATACATGCAATTAAACAAAATGATTAATTGAATATAATAATTACTATTATATTGTCAAAAAAATAAAATAATAATTACTATTATATAAATAAAATAACTTGCTTATGATTCAATTAATTTCTTTTGTGTAATATAATTGTATGAGTTGTTCTCCCTATCTGTATTATATATCTAGTGACTAGTATCATCTCCTCCACCAACGCTACGTAATCGATCAATGTTTTAATATCTTGATAAGATATCAATTTGCAAGACTTTCAGATAATTTATTTAATTAATTAATTAATCAATTAATTCATGGTTTAAATGTAGTATGACTAACTCAAATGGTTTGTTCTTTGTTATGGTGAGTAGCCTGTTTTTTATTTATTTTTTATAAGTAGCCATATTTTAAATTTGAGAAATTTCATGTTCAAGTTTTTTTAGTGATTTTGAAGGTTATTTTTTTTTACAGCTAATTTTGAAGGTTATTATAAGTATATTTTGGCATTAATTTTTTTAATTCTTTTTTTAACCGGGACATCATCCTCTCTCTTTAAAATATGTTAAAATAAAATGTATGACGAGCAATATCATTCTCTTTGTTGTTCAAATTATCTGTTTCTTCATATTATCAATATTTTTTTAGTGATAAAAGTTTAATATTGTACGTATCAAACTCAAATTTCGTCAGTATTAAATAGTCCTTGGTGCCAATAATTTTAAAAAATTTCCCCTTTCTCAATTTTTTTAAATGAATTTCATTAATATAATTTTATTATTGTACCTCGATTCTAATTATTACTTTTTGTTACAATTCATCTAATTTTTCTACTAGCTACAACTTTATTTTAAACGGCAAATATATTACATTATTAATAAAAATCAAATATTTGTACAAGACAAACAAATGCCGGTAAAAGTAGAACTACAGAACAAATGTGTCGTATATAGGTGAAACACCAACATACAAAACCAAAATTAACATCGTCTAAAAGAAGTCTACTTCTAATTCCATTTTTAAAAATTCACTTAACAATACAACTACAACTAATTATAATAACAATGTTTTAGTAAATAAAAGTTGCTTTAATTTGTTTAAGATGTGCAAATAACTTTTTTAAATAATAAAAAACTAAAAATAATCTATATCATCAAACTATTTTTTTTTAACTTTTTTAAATAATAACAAAGTTTCCTTCTGCTTAATGAATCTCAATAACATATCGAATGATTTTTAATTTTTTTCAATATTTATATGATATAAATTTACAATCCAATAATATATTTTATAAAATTCGTATTCGTTATAATCTTATTTATAGGTGTACCACTTGTGCATGTTAGACAAAATCTCTTAAAATAATTTGGTTTGGGAAAGTAATTTTCTTGCATAGGAAGATAAAAACAGGAATTTATATTGAAAACAACAAATTGAACTACAACTTTGTTGACGATATATGCATTCTTTGTGGCGTTTAAAATTTTCTCAAAAATCATGCAAGTTGTTTTTTTTCTACTAATAATAATAAAGTGTCTTTTGACGTACAAAAAAAGTCCTTTTTGTTTCATGCTTGAATATGGAAGGAAACCTTTGACTTTTTATTTTAAGATTAAGATTTCTTGTTGAAAGAAATAAAAGTCACAAACAACGGAAAATATGGTACTAGTATGCTGTAAAAAGGATAAATCGCACATGACTTAGAATTTTAAGCCTTATCCATTTTGAAACTATACATTGGCAATTAATTTCATACTGACGTGACCAAAATCAATTGAATCAATCTTTTTGTCGAGACCGGAGTATTTGCCGCCGAATGCAGTGACTAATCCCTCGTTAGATTGAAGGCATGGTGAGATATTGAAGGCATGGTGAGATAGTTGGTACAATAATTTAAAGCTGCTTCATGCCCATTGAACCATCGACCTTTGGTTGGTTAAGGGAGGATGAGCCCCAACCGCTCAATCACACTTCTTGAGTTATCAATTGAATCAATTTATACTATAATATAAAATATTCCTTAATGTGTATCGAAAAATCTTAAACAACACTCATTTTAAAACGGATTGAGGGCATTCGCCCTCTTCATGTACAAAAAAAAAATCCTACATTTTATACATATTTTCAAAATGATTTAGGTATGTTTGAAATAATTTTGATTTTTAATTTTTAAAACGTGTTTTATAAATGTATTTTAGAAAATTATTTTTAAAATGAGAAAAATAATTTTTTTTAAATCTATTTTACTTTTTTAATTTTAAAAATTAACAAATAAAAAACAATTTTTAAAAACACTTTTATAAAATTAAATTATCAAACAAATTTTTTAATCTTTAATTTTTAAAAACTGTTTTTGAGAGGAGATTAGGCCCTTTATATCTAAGCAACTTTTCTAATTTGAAACCATCCGAAATTTCAGATTAACATGACCGAACCAAATCTCACGTATAAAATAACATAACTTACATGATTGGAATTTTCCAAAAGGAAGATAGCTATTGCACAAATTTGGGGAGGTGGCAAGCAAAAGACAATTGTATTGTAACATCAAAATTTCATGTGGATACTGTTTTTTACATGAAGTTATATATTTATATGTGGGTATTTTTTTTTGTTGAGAGAGGGGTGTTTACTGCCGAATGCAGTGATCAATCTTTCGTTAGATTGAAGGTACTTCAAATGCTGGGATAACCGGTCCAAGAATTTAAAACTGTTTTATACTCAAAGTGAGGATCAAACATTCTACCCTTGATTAAGGGAAGATGAGCCCAACCGCTCAACCAAACCTCTTAAGTTGCATGTGGGTATTTGGTAGCACGAAATAATAATTAAACATGAATACAAAAAAAATTGAATTTTCCAAAGATAAGAATATAAAAGATGCATAAGTGATTTGTATGGAAGTGAATTTTATAATAAGTGGCAGGCAGCAATACAACATAACAGAAAAACCCAACGAGAAAACGAACAACAGCCAACCGAGAGACAAGCTACAACATAAAGTATACATCAACCACAAGAGGTTTCTAGTGGTAAGCAAACAAGGAAAAGGAACAATGATTAATGAAAATTAAACTATGTGCTATATTTTTGAGCAGCCCTTATTATAAATTATCTATCAAACATTTCTATAATCTAATATTCTAGTAGTGATTATAATTACATCTTAAAGATGAATAAGTTTAATGTTTGAAGTGTAAACTCGAGTATTACATATAAAATACGATATTTTTAATACTGAGTTAAATTTGTGCAAACTAAACCAACAATAAATTGATCCAAGTGGTAAGAGTCTTGATCCACTTAAACATGTAGTCAAGAGTTGATTACTGACTCATGCGTATGCAAAAAATTCAGTTGGAAAGAAAGAACACACCTTGTGTGCTCCACAAATTATCTGACGGAGATTAATCATCGCTACTGACAGTAAAAACTTCATACCTATATTATGGTAACCTTAAAAAAAGTTATGCGAACTAACAATTTAATATAAGAAAATAATAGGTTAAATATTTTTAATAGACAATATTAAAAGTGAATGTCAATAACCAATAATATCTCTCATATAAATATATGAAAAAAGGTAAATTACTTTAATGTTTCACAAATTCTTCGATTGTCTCTAATATCAATTTAGATGAGCTAATTTAACTTCTTAAAAAAAAATCAAAAATTCTTGGAGTGAAATTACTATTCCATCCGTCCTTAATTATAAGCCCCATTTTAACAAAAGATTGTCCCTTGATATAAGCTAATAAGCCCCTATGCAAGTTACTTTTTTCCATACAAATACTCCTAATTATTACTCATAATTTGCACTGAAATATGAAAAGTCAAATTACTACATTCAAACAAAAGATAATTTAGTATAATTCATATACAAACTAGACACAATAATTTGTCTTACTATGTGAAGGCAAATGTTAACATGTGCCCTTGAGATATATGTTAAAGAATTAAAAATAGAAATATTTACTTCAAAAGCCGTGTGTGTGAATTTTCAAAGTCAAAATATTATGTTTTCAATGTAGAAACTTCTATTTTTAGTTTCCTTAACATGTGTCCAAGACACATGTTAACAAGACATATGTTAGGGCACATGTTAACAAGACTTATGTGAAATAAGTTAGAGAAACTTATAATAAAAGATGGAATGAGTAGATGCTAACCGATAACCATCACTAAACAACATCATAATCAATAAATTATCAATCAAGTTACCATCTCATTTGTAATTGCCAATAATAGGTCAAACCAATGAATTTCAACACTTGAAAAACACCATGTCTAGATGAATTGGAATATAATCTAAAATTTGAATTGATTTTCATGATAAACTATCTATGTGGTCCATCAATTTTTTTTGAAATACAAAGTTAATTAGACAAGACAGACAATTGAAATGGGAAAAGTGCAATTGAAATGATAAAAGAAGAAAAAAAAATGTCTTATGCATTTGTCTTAGACGATGTCTCCCACGTCATGGCCTGCCTTTACCTAGCTGGAATTCAACCCTACCAACCACCTTAGACCCACCCACCACCTCCTCTTATCCCCAATCCTCACCGTCCTCTCTCCCTTTCTTACTTCTCCAATGCCATGTTTCTATACCCAACATTTCTTTTTCTGATCACTTTCTGAAACTCTACCACCTTACACCTACCTATAACCCTATAACTCTACCACCTGAATCATAAATCAACTTTGACTTGTCAATAATCAAGTTTTCTAACTTCAACACACTCACCTATTTTGACCTTACTCATATTAAGCCATTTCAAAGTTTTCCCACCTTATATTTTATTCTTTCCTCACATTACATCATACCATACCATACCACAACACAAACAACACTTGGGCTTTTGTTTTTAAATTCAAAACCTCTTCTTAGTTCCAACATTGCAAAACCATTCTTTCTTTCTCATAACCAAAAAAAAAAAACACTAAAACAACATGAGTACTACTACTACTACTACTAATCTCATCAAATCAATATTATCAATATCATCATCTTTATCTCTAATCCAATTAATCCCATACTTAATATCCTTTCTTCTTTTCCTTCTCCTACTTGAACAAATTTCTTATCTAACCAAAAAAAGTTTCATCCCAGGCCCATCATTTGTTCTTCCATTCATAGGCAACGCAATTCCATTGGTCAGAGACCCAACAAAATTCTGGGACGATCAATCTTCTTTGGCGAAATCGACACCTTTGGGCTTTTCAGCTAACTACATAATTGGCAACTTCATAATCTTCATTAGAGACACTGAACTTTCTCATAAGATTTTCTCTAATGTTAAGCCCAACGCTTTTCATCTCGTGGGCCACCCATTTGGTAAGAAGCTTTTTGGTGAACATAATCTTATTTACATGATGGGCCAAGAACATAAGAATCTCCGCCGTCGGATCGCGCCGAATTTTACTCCTAAAGCGCTTTCCACCTACACCTCGCTGCAGCAGATTATTATTCTCAAACATCTCAAGTCATGGGTTCAAAAAGCTCAAGCCCAAGCCCATGACTCTATTCCAATTAGAGTATTGGCCCGTGATATGAATTTAGAAACTTCTCAAACTGTTTTCGTGGGCCCGTACTTGGGCCTAAAAGCCCGAGAGAGATTTGAACGTGATTATTTTCTTTTCAACGTTGGGCTTATGAAGCTTCCGTTTGACTTTCCGGGAACGGCGTTTCGTAACGCGAGGCTCGCCGTTGACCGACTCGCCGGAGCTTTAGCGAATTGCACGGCGTTGAGTAAGGCGAAGATGGAGAAAGGTGAAGAAGAACCGTCGTGTCTCATTGATTTCTGGATGCAAGATACGATACGTGAGATCGAAGAATCGAAGGTGAACGGAGTTACAACGGCGCCGTTTTCCACCAACGATGAAATCGGCGGTTATTTATTCGATTTCCTCTTCGCGGCGCAAGACGCTTCAACTTCGTCGTTGCTTTGGGCGGTGGCGCTGTTGGATTCACATCCGGAGATTCTCGCCAGAGTCCGGGAGGAAGTCGCCGGTATTTGGTCGCCGGAGTCGGACAAACTGATAACATCGGAGCAACTAAGAGAAATGAAGTATACTCAAGCAGTGGCGCGTGAGGTTGTTAGATTTCGACCGCCGGCGACTCTGGTGCCGCACATCGCGGCAGAGAAGTTTCCGTTAACGGAATCGTATTCAATTCCGAAAGGTTCAATCGTTTTTCCGTCGGCTTTTGAATCATCGTTTCAAGGTTTTACTGAACCGGACCGGTTCGATCCAGACCGATTTTCAGAAGAAAGACAAGAGGATCAAATATTTAAGAGAAATTTTCTAGCGTTTGGAGCTGGGCCCCACCAATGTGTGGGCCAGAGATATGCTTTGAATCATCTTGTTCTGTTCATTGCTATGTTTACATCGTTGATTGATTTCAAGAGAGATAGAATGGATGGTTGTGATGAAATTGTGTATGTTCCTACTATATGTCCTAAAGATGATTGTAGGGTATTTCTGTCTCAACGTTGTACAAGGTACCCTTCATTTCCTGGGGTTGAGGATCTTATTAAATGACCATAATGCACTTGTTGTTTCTTTTTGATATCAGAGTATTTGCCGTCGAATGCAGTGAATATTTTTCGCTAGATAGTTGATCCCGAAATTTGAAGTTGTTATATACTTGAGCCGAAGAGATTAAATCATCGAGTCTTGATTAAGGGAGGAATTACCCTTGTTGGTGATTGAAAGTTACAAATATTTTTATTTGGTGTTTTAAATTTTGTTATGTCTAGCCGTCGCAAATGATGGATGAGTTGAGTTTTATTTTAATTTGTTTATTTGGTGGGTTTGAATTTGAGATTTATTATTCTAAAAATTATGTGTATTTGTAAGGTGGGTGGATGATTGGGTGTTTATTGACATTTAAATTTAAATAAAATGAAAAAAAAAGACTCCAAATTCATTGAGATTGCTCTTTTCAAGTTTTGATGCTCATGTAACATTGTATGCTCTTTTTACTAATGTCAAATTTTGAACTAGCGACTTATACTTTAAGTTAATTTTTAAAATAAAATAAAAAACTTGTTTTAACTAATTTATAGTTTATTTTTTGTTTTCGGAGTACTACTTAATAACTTGTGAGTGGGTAAACCAAAGAGATTGTCATTAAGGAAAACGATGTTTGGAGATGTGATTAAGACATCAATTATAGTTTTTTGTACTCTTTAAAACAATTTCACACACCAATATAACCTATAATATAATACCATGTAGAAGTAGTTCATGTGTCGAAAGATGTATGGATATAATATTTTGGGGAATGGATTCTATTCGATGATAGAAGAGTGGATTTTAGACTAATAAAAAAAGGGTGGAGGGTTTTTTAATATAAAAGTTAGGATAACAAAATATGAATGTCCTTGGCATAATACATGTAGAGAAGTAGAGAACAACACTGTGCACAAAAATTAAGCAATTGTTTTTTCTATTATTATCATTGAAGATTATTGTCGATGTTATTCGGCTTCACCGGATTCGTGAGTTAATTTAGTTTAGTTTGAATCGACTATCTACTCCTCTTAGACGGGTTTCTTGCAAATTGATAGGTTTTGTGATATGTGGATTAAAGTAAATATTAACGGAATAAGAATTGTATATCTCCTTCGAATGAATCAAATGTTGTGTGTAGTCGTGTAGAAGTATACTTCGAGATCATTTTGGTGAGATACCATTGTCATTCTTTTGTCTAGATCATGTCTACAGTTTATTTTTCTTGAAACAACAAAAAGTTATTATAGAGATCGAGGCTAGGCACAAGATGTGCAAAGAAGCTAGAAGATTAGAACAAAAGCAAACAAACAAACTAGTGAAGTTGTTGATGGAGTGATTTGTTGTCTAATTTTGGCTTTACTAATTTATCTGCTTTACATTATTTTGAGTTTATTTAATTTTTTTTGTCTATTTCCATATGCTTTTAGTTTTTTCTTCTTCTTATGATTTGTCCATTTTTTTAATAAAAAATGGATAAATCAAGTTTAACAAATACTCCCAACATTCATTATTTTCGTGCCCATTTAAATATCATAATGTCATTAAAGAATGACCCACTTCTATCTTGTTTTTTTGAACTACGTCTATAATGCACCTCACCAACACGATAATTGGATACATAAACATGAGTCACCACCAAACACATATAATTTGCATTTAACATTGAGATTAGTCACCAAAAAAAATAAAAAATAAAACATTGAGATTAAAGTTTGTGTACCAGTCCCAAAAATTACGACCATTCAATTTGCCTTTCTCAATAAGTAATTGCAAGAATAAAATAACATGAGTTTCAAATGAATTTGTGTACTAATTTTGATCTTGTTGTTTCTTTTGATATTGTTGAAAACATAATGTTTTCAACATCTACAATGTCTGAAAGACACACTTTAAATCAAAGGGTTTTCTTTTCCTTGTAGCAATGAGGAGAGTGTACTGTGTACAACAACCCCTCTTGTATTGGTGGGTGTTCTAGACCAAGTTAATGAGATATACTCCTATTATATCAGGTAAGAATGAAAATTTTCATGTGACTCAGAAGTTATTATGCTGAAATAAGACCCACATATCCGCCAAGCAAAGCCAATACAAATGAAATCAGATATGCACCTAGTACAATATTTGGTGCTCTGAACCTGTGCAAATGGAGTCGCCGATATAAGGGTGGCATTCTCAAAATGCGCCAACTTCCTCCCAGAAAACCCTTAGTTATCTTCAAGTGCAATACCTGAAACAGAAAAGAAAGCAATAGGCTACAATTAGCAATTAGCAATTAGCAATCAAGGGACAGATTGGAGTAGAAAATTGAGGCGGAATTAAAACAAGATGCCTGCTACATGTGACAATTTTTATTTAGCTTGTTTAAAACTAGTAGCACAAACCAGTGTTGTTTAACGTAACGGGTCCAGAATAACAGGTGTATAGTTGGGAGGAAATAGGCAGGAAATTAAATAAGTGGCGACACAGTAAATTCCTTACCTATCGCTGGCATAAGTACAATTCATCATTACTCGTCCTCCATTATCATAATTTCATTCATTCTATTTTTTTATTTTGATCAATTTGGTGTGGGGATGCAATTTGACATTCTTCCTTCCAACCCAACACTTCCTAAAAAATTATTAAATGGTTCCACCGATAATTTCACTTCTTGAATTTCAAACCAAAATCTGATCTCAAACTTGTGTCAAAATAACACAACTCTAATTGTTCCAGTCTCATGGAGTAATTTAGGGTCATATCACATGCATTCGAAATGTGGTAAATAAAACCAATTTGGAAGGAAAAAAAAGCAATGCATGGAAGTATTACAAGCATGGAACAAACCTGAAGAACAAGTGATGACGACTCGACTATGAAAATTCCAGAAGCAATTAATAGTGGGAAGAACATTCCGGTAAATGCAGCCATTGCAGTTAATGCACCACCAAGGGCCAAAGATCCTGTATTACCCATAAAAACAGATGCTTTGTATCTGTTGTATAGAAGAAATCCAACACAAGATCCAGCCATTGAAGCTCCAAATATAGCAAGCTCTGATTTAACATATTTACAAATCAATAACAAAAATATCAAACAAAATTCATGTTATAGTTAATAGTTCATCATGTTTACTCTAATAGTACTAAAAACGACCATTTCCCTATCCTAGTAAAATAACATATAGCAGGCTATATAATATTGTTCGGTCTTAAAACCGAAATGAGGCTTCCACTTCTGACTAGTGAAAACACAGGCATGGAGTAGTACAACATGAGAAATAATCAAAATATATTTAGATCCCAATTTTGATGACAGACAATGGTCATGGTGCAATTAAAATACCAAACAATGTGATCTGAAATAGCATGAAGGAATTACTTTCGTTTTACACACAATATGAATTAAGGTCTCAAGAAGAACAACTTTATTTAAGTCATATACATTCATCCATATTGCCTTATGATGTTCAATTGCAAGACTGCAAGACAACATGATAGCCAAAATTACATTATTGACTCTATATTCTCTTGTATTCCTTATATTGATTATAGATTTATAGATTTCAATGTCTATGTTTGACATAAAAGACATGCTACTAACCAGAACATATCGGAAGCACAGCTATGGACATTCCAATAAAAGCCAGTGCAGCAGTGCCTCCAGCGAGTCCGTCAAGAGCATCTGCTAATTTAACACCATGTCCCATGGAAACAAAACAACACGAGGTCAAGAGTTGGTAATATCGCCCCAAATACACAAGGCCTATTGGTAGTGGGAGCAACGTCTTCCTGCATGTAAATAAAGAAGTGCGGGGAAGTAAGAGGTATGAATGATTTGTTGCTTGGTAAATAAAACAGATATCCTAAGTCCTAACAAATGTTAATATGAACGATAAAATTTATGGAAATAAGAAACTGTTGTATGGTGTCTCTATTAATAACTCTCACAACTAGAGAAGGTTGTTGTAATAAAAAAAGAATGCAGAAAAAATTTAGGGTGGAAACAGAAGAAGTGACTATGGACGAAGAAGTGCTTCTAACATAATGGAAAAATACAAATGATAAAAGAAAAAATGGCACACTGACTAAGACGAAGACTCCTGCTTGCATTCAGTTACACAACTTTCACCACTCTAATTCCATGATATCCCTTATTCTGTTAATCCCCCCTTTGTTAATCATTCTCCTCCCGCTCAATGCATGATTCATGTATCATTTTCCATTTTTCCTCCATTCCCTCTTTCCCACCTGTCCATCCGGTTACTTCTTTTCCAGTTTTCCCTTCTTCTGGCCCAGTTCTTACTTTCCTTACTCATGCACTAACAAACCTTGCTTCTCAGGCACATTTACTTCCTGCTCTTATTCCTTCTCTTCTCTTCTCTTCTCTTCTCTTCTCTTCTCTTCTCTTCTCTTCTCTTCTCTTCTTCTATATACATGTTAGGGGCATATAAGAGTAATTAGACAAGTTTTCTCACTTATGGGCATCATCATCATCATCTGTATTGTACAATTAGCAGGAATTGTCCATTAAAAAATGTTCTAACAAGACTACAACTTTTCAGTTTTCCATGGGAATTTACAATGAAATTATTCTAGGTGTCATATGTCAACTGTCAAGCAGGGTAGGACAACCTGTGTTAAGGGATTAGGGGTGCATCCAAAGTCCAATGGATTGCTGAAGATTAATACTTAATGTTGCTGATAAGAAAGATTAAAACTAGTCTAGCATGTTTAACTGACAGCAGAAAGAAAATCTTATCATTTTTTAATCATTGTATTACTCAAGCACAAAAGGGGGCAAAAAGTCATATTTGCAACTGCCAATAAAGTGCTTTTTGTGAAAACAGATATGTGAGTTACCATCAGAAAAATGTTGATCAGATTAGTAACAAGAAGGTATACATGCCATAAGGTGAAGATATACTGGTGATGTCCAACCAAAACGAAAAGCACGTTCCAACAGCTACCTGTGGTATCAAAATGCAGATTTACTAAATAGAAATGGATGTAAGCATAAGCAATGTCAATTTTATTTATAAAAAATGACAAATTATGGAAATTTTCCTTCAAATCCAGTCCCATTATCAATTTTTTCAATTTGAATGCTCCCATGAGGTGGATTTGGATTACAACCTTGGACAGATGAGGGATTACATTGCAAAAACTGATTTGTAAAGGGCTAAAGGAAAAAAAAAATTATCCGCGAGGGACCAATATAGAAATATTTTCGGGGCTCAAAAAAATAACAGTTCAATTAGCTAGCACATGAAAACTCCAAAATGATGATTTAAATTTAAAAAAGAAAATAGAGGAATCAATAATCACCTCCAAGAAAACTTCTGCCAATTCCGGTAAACCTCTCCAGTGATTCTTGGTGAGGTTTAATATGTCACTAAGTAAACCAACTGCTGCAAATGCAATTGTTACACTAGATGCCCCAGCCACTTCTATAGATGAGGAATCCGCAATAACATGAGCAACAATTATACCAATAGGTACAAAAAATAAACCACCCAATGTGGGTTTCCTCCTTTTCAAGTGATGTCTAAGAGGCCCTTGTTGCTTGATAACATGGATAGCTTTAATATGACCAAAAATTGGGACACAAACATAGCCAACAAAAGAAACCAAAATGGCTGATATGAGAAATGGCCGGGTCAAGTAAAATGGGGATAATGGCAGTCTAACGATTTTCCATACACACCAATCTACATATAAAAGCAGTACTGTCATGCCGATTATAAGCCCCATAGTAATGAAAAGGCCAAGTCTGATCCTGAAAATAATTAAAATGTGAACTGGTTTAACGTAGCGTCACAGAAAATAGAAACACAATCGATAATAACTCATGTAATAGCTGACAGAAAGGGCAACCATGCACCAACTGTAAGATGCATTTCCAGCTTCAACAAAAAATTTATGAAATCTCAACTCATTTAGGTCATCTACACTACACATTTGATGTCTATTAATCTACAAGTTTTCATCTTTGTTGTGTTTTTTTATTTGTAAATTTCAGTGACAGTGCTATACATAAATATAATACATGTAGCAGAACTCCCATTATTTTTCTAATAAATTCCTCAGAGGCTGAAACATGGTAAAATCATAGCAAATTTCTAGAAGACCATATAATGTAATAGAATATTATTTTTTCACTTTTCAACATATGAAATATTCCTTTGACAAATAAGCGTATAAACAAAACCATTTGCACAAGTTCTACAACATACTGCATATGTTTCTTGTTTCCCCTCCCAATAGTTACAAGCCGATGAGCGGCCACCGTTAAAGCATCATTATTTGATGAAGTAGAAGAAGAAGGCAAATCAACATCATGCACTGGGGTAAGAAAGACTTCGCCATCAAAGTCTTCACCGTCACTGGATGAGAGCGCATATGAAGTACTCTCTTCAGGACCCCAATCATCAAGTATCGGAAAGTCAAATGAATCCTATAACACATAAACATAAGAGATGTCATGACACTGAATCAGCAATAGTATAGATAAATCACAACTCTCGACAAGGAATGAATCACTAGAGCCTTCAAGAGATTCATCAAGTTAAATCCCAGACATAAACCCAAAAAATGTATGGAAGTGGAAATATGTAGAATTGCAGACTATCACATCAGTTATACAAATTAGTCAAATAATCAAAACACTTGTTTGCTAAATGCCTTAACACTAAATTCTCAATAGAATTAAAATAAAATGTGAGCATTGATCATCCAAATAGTTAACTAGAATTAGATGCATTTAAATCTAAAAATTAATACTAATATCTATCAAAACTCACTATTAATAACAAATTATGTTTTCAGAGCATCAAACAAACACCTCCGATTAATTTTTCTCGAGAATTTTAACAGTTAAACAACTTACAAATACTTAGGGCGCGTTTGTTTAAGCTTTAAAAAAATGATTTGTTTTGAATAAAATCTAAAGCTACTTTTCGCTTGTTTACAATCATAATAATTAAACATTAATGATGAAAATTTACCTCGTCGAATGCTCCAGTAGAAACATTACGTCGAACACAAGAACTGTAACGATGAATTACGAACGGATGTAACTGCAGAAAATTGAATCATAACAGAATTAAACAACGAATTAACAATATAACATCATTGAGATCATCATCATCATCAGAAGATTGATTGATTAATTACCTTGGGAGCGGCGCAATCGAGGAATGAGGAGGAAGAATAGACGATGGACGAAGACGGAGGAGGAGGAGGAGAGAGGCGATGAATACGAGAGAGACGGAGAGGGAGATTCCGGTGGTTGAGAAAACAAGAATGAGAATTCATGGATTCTGATTCGTTGAGAGGGAGAAAGAGAGAGAAAGTAGATCTGAGAAGAGAATGAAGAAGAAACGGTGGTGATGAAATAGAAGGGAATGGCGCGAGTATATTCCATTTTGGAGAAAGGAGTTTTTAATTTTTATATATACGAAGGAGGGAAAGTGTCAATAAAGGTAGTTAAGTGATTAATTGCAACTTTGATATCATCGCGTACCCGAAACCGTTTGGTTTGGTGTTGTGGGGTCACCAAACGTGCTTTTGATGCAAGCCTGTTTGGTACTACTACTTTCTATTTCCATAAGTAGTTTTGAGTTCTAAACTGTCATTGATGAAAATGAAAACAATGTGGTGGAACTTCTCTAAGGTACACTTTGTTCCATGTGGTGTGGAGAATGATACGTTTTGCATTTGTTTTCTATGTTTTGTTTCTTCCCATTTGTTGCAAATATATTTTGTGTGTTTAGTATCAGGGTGAATACATATATTTTTACTCTATATTTTTTCTTACATGTTTCATGATCATCACCATTATAACTCAGTTTTTCTTAAATTCTCTCTCCTTTCCGATGGATGATCAGATTTCAATTCAGAGAATTCATTGCCCCTATAAACTAAAGAAGTAATAATCTTGTTTTTCCTTCATCATCACAAAACATCTTAGCATATGTTTGGTGTAACTTTAGATAGAATTGATTTTGATATAATTGATTTATGTTTCGATACAATTATGTAAAACTAAGTTGAAAAACAAATTTCAGTGTAAAAATTATACTTAAGCTCAGTGAACTTCTAGCAGAATCAATTCTGAAGGCAAAAACAATTCTGCTTTAGATAAACCAAACACCTTAAAATCACTCCAGAATCAATTATATACCTCTAGAATTGCTTTTGGCCCTTTCAAAAACAAAACCAGACATACACTTAAAAGGAGTAAAATTGCCTGTTATTTCATCTCTGTGTTGTAAAATTCTACTTTAGAAATGAATTAAGGTCCTCTAGTTTAAACATCAGTGATGATGTCAATCTCATATCAATCAATATCAAACATGTAGATTTCACCCCAACAGATTTCTCATTATGAAATACTATTGTACAAAGATTACCATAAAAAAAAAGAAGTTCCATATTCCCCCAAGCTAACAATCTTACAATGTTTTGAGCTCCACCTGACACTACCTTTCACCAGATTGAGCCACAAAATTTAACAGTCCAACAAACCCTTAAGTGTTGACTCAAGCAAATACACATAAGGACCCAAGATAAAATTTGTACATAACTTAAACAACATAAAATACAGTACGTTGTCTGGCATCAATCACGCTAATTTGATGCAGGTACAAGAGGTCGACCTCGTCCGATTGCAAAACCCCGAGTTCCATCAGGCATTCTTGGTCCAGGAGGCGGTTTGGATGGTTCATTAGTATGAATAGATGATGGACCCCCGTGACCTGGAAAAATGCAACAAGTTATTAAAAAGAAAAGGGATTCAAAAAAAGTATATTATCATGTGGAACTCCGAAATATATATAGATAAGAAGATACCCATTCCATTTGTTGCACGGTACTTGTGCTTCCTTGATCTTCCTTGTTTATTAGTGTTTCTCTGCCCACCTTTATCCTTTGACAAATGCTCCCCATCCTGTAATTGACAAGTAAGCACCAGGGAGAAATGTAAGTTTGAATAACACTGAACCTGTTTTAGCCTGTTTGTGAGAGATTTTTTTCAAAGCATAATTGAAAATGATGGATTCCAATGCACTTGTTCTCAATGCAACACATTTGTTGCTTCCGCCATTAAATGGTTATGCAGGCTTTAGAATCTCAAATAAACAGGCTAATACTGGTGTTGCCTAACACGATCGGGAAAAAATATAAGTTGCACAAAAGACACAGAACTCTGAAACTAAGGCAGACAAGGGGTAATGATATAAATACACATCAAGACTTGGAACTTTTGCTTTTCCTAAGAATGCAAGCTTAATTATTGATATTCTCCAAAACCAAAATAATGTTTCATAACGCTCCATAAATCCAAACTACAAAACTATGGATTGCGTAGTGCAAACCCCCAAGTGATAGCTATAGCGCCTATCAAGGATTATGATAGTCATAACTCATAACATCTTGATAACTAGCACACTTAGTGACAGAAACTGTAATTTCTCACATGGAAATAATAATATGATTTTATACTTAAAGGACAAGGAACCAAAAATATCTGGGCTTCACATTACTAACTAGAATATGCTGCCAGCGGGAAAAAATAAAATGAAACACACCTCTTCCTCGGGAGTATCTTCATGATGCTCGTGTGAGCCACGATTCTCCTCATCTCCAGTTTTCTCAGATACATGGCTAGAGCTATTCTTCTCAGAATTAGATACATGGCTAGAGCTATTCTTCTCAGAATTAGATACCTTCCAAGCTTGTTTTTTGTGTACATGTGAACCATGATTCTCGTCATCTCCAGTTTTCTCAGATGCATGGCCAGAGTTATTCTTCTCAGAATTAGATGGCTTCCAAACTTGTTTATTGTGTACATACTTCCCCTAAAGCATAAAATCACTGTCAACACCAATTACTGTCGATTTGTGAAACTAGAAAAGTTAACAGCAACTAACCATCCGACTGAGAATTTTAACCCGCATGCCATTTCTCCAGTCTTGTTCATTATTTAACATTGCCACCTAAATCAGCATTGGCACCAAAGAGACTAAGCAAACCGTCTAGATATAAAGGCCTAATGGTAATACGAAAACATATAAATATAAACTGAAACTCACAGCATTTTCAGCAGCCTCAATAGTCTCGTATTCCACAAGAGCATGCAACTACAGAGAGGTAAAATAGAAAGGTGTGAAAACAACATTATAAGGAGATAAAGGCGACAGCGGCAAAAAAGAATATAGCAGGTAAGAGCTAACACAAGATAGTTATCATATATCTATCCAAGAGCATTTTAAACGAGGATCAGAAAAGCTAAAAAAAATAACACAAGAATAGTATCTCTGTAATAGTTTAACGTGAGGGATCTCATGACAAATTCAAACATTCCACAGTACTGCTCAAATTTAAAGTGGAATAATATACATCATCTCAGAATGCAACTTTTGAGTTTTGACTTAGCACCCTAACTGTAGTTACAATAGAGACCAACTAAACATATAATCATTAATGTAGGTTCAAATCCTCAAAATGGAATTTCTAGTAAAAGAAACAATGGAATGAAAAATTAAGAACACTCCATATTATGGTTAGCTATTAACATAAGCTAGTTCTGTACCTTACTACTAATAAACTTGTCTAGCTTGATATGTTTAGCAGACGCTGCAGTAGAACGAGGGTCATTTATGGTTATCTTTTTTATACTGCATATTAGAAGATAATTAGAAATTTAGAAGAACAAATATAACATCTTTCATGAAACTGGAAAAAAATTATAAGTTAAGGAAGACATCTTACTTTCCAGCTTTTTCGAATATTTGCCGAATGTTCTCCCTTGAATGGTCCTCCGGCAAATTCTCTACCAAAACAGTATATAACTAGAGACCAAGAATAAGACTCAAGATAACACATAAGAGTTTAAAATAAGGATCATTTTCCTTTTAAGTAAAAATACCTTATGATCTTTAGCTTCATTGAAGCGAAGTGGATTGAGCCGCTTCACCTTTTTCCCATCACCACTAACAACCTACAGTACCCAGGAGAGGAATTTTTCTTTAGGACTAGAAGTAGAGGATTGCAATGCATTGCATGTTAACAAAATAAGGAAGGAAGAATCATACGAGCAGTGAGGATTCCTTCAGTGCAGCAGCAATAAATAAATGGTCTCGAGTGAGCTTCTTCATTTTTCTAAAAGAAGCAATCACTGGTATAGAAACTGCATGAACAGTTTTACTAGGAATTACATGATAGGATAAACAAAATAACAAATGCATGAATGAAGCTATGGACGAAAAACAACAATAACTCTACAAAAAAAAGTAGCACCCACAGCATAGATGCTTCATTATAGTCAAGAAGTAAACAACATGTTCATATGATGCTTGCAAAAATAAGTGTGGGTGCAATCATGCATTACTTAGACATCGCTTTTAATGTTTTTAAAATTAATTAAATAACAATTATCATTCTGCCAAAATTTCATCCAGGTTTTCATATCATGAAGTAACTGTTAAATATTATTCTAGAAAAAGAACTACATAGTTAATACAACTTTATAGTAAGTACATAGGGTTTAGTCTATATACCGAAAGTTCTGCTACCATCGACACACCTATCAATTCAAACAACTAATCACCTTTCCTATCATGAACTTCAACAGATCCCCTTTTAAAAGAATTGCAAATTGGAAATAAGCCCACTTGCATTGATAAACATACTCTCTTTCCCTATCATCTTTCGAGAAGTGGAAATATGAATATCCATTAACCCCCAGAAGTATAACTACACTGGATAATAATAACTACACATACGTAATTTGTCACTAGGAATGAATATCAGAACAATAACCATGTGGCCAATTCAAATCCATTAACAGTACTTCACAACTTCATCCATATAAGCAAAATTCAAAAATCTAGGAATCTAGAAAGAGTCATATCTAACATTATCTAGCATTTACATACATTCAATTAGGATGTTCTACAAAATATAACATGAGTACATGACCCAAATTATTTCGCAATTCATACCAACATATTCTACCGAGCAACAAACAATTTTTTTTTTTGAAACTTAGATTAAAACTCCAAATAAACAACTCTAGGACAGTACCACAATGCACAATAAATTCATACAATACACTTTCAAACTATACTAAAATAATATACGTATACGGAAAAAAAACCTTATCACTTACCAAACCCCTTGTTCCTTTTAACCAGACTCAGCAAATACTTATCATTAGGCAAATTTTCATCACTGAAATAATATTCCACCTACAAATTCAAGTCAACACGAACAATTAACTAAATTATCAAAACAAATCAACTAATAGCATTAAGCAAAGTAAATTAACTAACAGAATCAGATAAAACAATCAATCATAAACCCTAAAATCAGATTTATCACAAAATTTTCAACTATTTCGGTCAATTCAATTCAACTTCATAAAACACTATCACCAATCACTACCTGCTTAATTATCTTAAGTTTAAGATCATCCAATGAAACAACGGTTTCAGTTTCAACCACATGATCTTGTTCTAGTTCCTGATCCTGACCTTCATCACGATGCTCAATCTCGTTCTCGTGATCGAAATCGTGATCGTGATCAAGTTCATGTTCATGATCGAGATCATGTTCTTCATCTGAAATTGAAATCAGAGAATGAACAATTTCAGGTTCAGGTTCAGCAACATCATCATCGGGAAGGTGAATAACTGGATCGGGAAGATTGATAAACGGAGGAGGTGAGGCGGTGATATCGCCGGCGGTTGGAGCGGTGGTGGTGGTGGTGGCTGAAGGAAGAACCTGTTCGCCGGCGGTGGTTTCCATTGAGATGAGAAAATTCTTCTCACACCACGCACTCACGCCCTTTCTTTTTTGCTCTTTTCTCTCTCCGCAGTCTTTCGGTTTCGCAGATTACTTCCTTTTATACTGAAACATTTTTCACTTTGGTCGTTAACACGTTCCTTGAATCAATGGATTTTTCTTTTTTCTTCTTTATCTTATTTATTTATTTATTTCTATTTTATTTATTTTTTACCTTTTTTGTACATTGAAAGTTTAACCAAGGTCAAATACTTCCTCCTTACCAAAAAAAAAAAAAGTCAAATTTGAATGATGAACTAAAAATTTGAATTATTATGTTAATTGAATCGTATGATTTTAATTGAATGGTCCAAATTGTTTGAGTTGGAAATTTTCAAATTAAAGAAATTTGGACTCCAAATTTTAATACATTAATGCTCTTTTGACATTAAATTAAATAGAAATAATCATGTATTAGAATATACATTCAAGAATTATGAATTTGTAATTATGTATATTTTTTTATTTATTTTCACTTTATCTCACATTAAAAGCTTATACTATATATTGTAAAAAAGTACCATATATTATATAATATTATTATATTATACTCTTTTTATGATTAATTAACCAATTTTATATAAAAAAAAACAATTTTATATAAAATTTATTTTTTTGTAAATTCATTTTCTAAAACAAAATTATTTTAATAATTTGTCCATATTTTATAAAGATCACTTTTTTTTTGGGGTGAGTACATTGTACTATAGAGTCCAATTAATAATTATTTTAGTCCGTTGATCATCAAACATAAAGTATTTGAGAAAAAGATTGACCACCACTCAGAAATTTTAGGAGATAAACTATAAGGGTTGAAACTTCTCTTAAACCATCTTCAATAGTGAGTGCTTATCAAATAGTACTTAATAAGAACTAGGAGCACATGCAAAAATGATACCTATTAAGTATCTATGCTTAAATAAGCATTTTCTCTCTCATGGTGCTTAATGGGTCTCACAAACTTTAATATATTATTTTATTTTCTACCACATTTTAATATATTAAAATTAAATGATATTAGTTATTGGCGGGGCCCATTAAAAACTATTTAGAGAGATTTTGGGTTGGAGTGAATGAATGCTTATATGTCGAATATATAGTTCAGTATAATCAATGTGATATTAACCGATGACACTTTGATTCTTAACTTGAATAATTATGCTGCCTAACTTGCAAATATTGTTAGGATTCATTCAACAATCAAAGAATCCATCAATCAACCTAAAATAAATAAAAAACTATAGCCTCAAATCAAGTTTCTTTGGCGTTGTTTAAGTGAAATTTGATAGTAAAATATTGATCACCGCATCTTCACTTGAAATCTTAAGACATTCAATAAGCAGGGTCGGCCAGAGGCAGGGCAAGCAGGCCCATAACCCCGAGCCTCAAAGTTTTTGGGACCTCCATTTTTATTATTTACCCTGAACCTCCAAAAAGTCGGGACCAACACTGTAAATAAAGGGACATTTCTCTTATATTCAAAATGAGATTAACCACGCACACTTGCACTCGTCAGTCTTTCTATGTAGGAAGATATCAATTGATTATAAGTGTTTTATTTGCTGTCACATCTTATTGGAGTGCACTTCCTAAAAAGGTTATCAAGCACATCAAAGCAATTTGTAGAAGTTTTCTTTGGAGTGAAAAGGATGAGATCAGTAGGAAAGTTTTAGTGGCTTGGGAAAAGATTTGTGAACCGAAGATAACAGGTGGATTAAATATTACATTATTGTTGAAATGGAACCAAGCTACCATTAGTAAATTTTTGTGGAACTTACAAAGTAAGGCCGACAAACTTTGGGTGAAATGGATTGATGCATATTATCTCAAAGAACAAGATATTATGATATGGCAAGCCCCTCAAAGTTGCACATGGATAATGAAGAGAATCTCGCATTGTAGGGAAATTGTGGAGCAAACTCAATACTGGGATGAAGTAATACAAAAAGGCAAATACGAAACATCCACCATGTACAAAGATTTGCGACGAGAAAAGAAACATGTGAATTGAGAGAAAAAAAATATATTTTTCAACAACTATGCAAGACCACATGCTACATTTATTCTTTGGTTAACACTTATGGGCCGCCTTCCCACTAAAGATAGATTAGCTCATATCGGTGTAATAACAGATAGTTTGTGATTTTGTGTGGCTTTTGTAATCATGGAGAATCCTTAATTTGGAGTACATTTTCTTTTAATGCAACACTACACAACATATTTGGAGAGAGATCTTATCCTAGGTCAGCATTATTTAGACTCGCCTAAATCTTTTGGATCAGTTGTGCTTATTGTTTTTAAATATATGAAAGTAATGCTTTGATTCCAAAATAAAAAACTTTCTTTGCACCCCCACATCCCATTCTTTTTAATTAACATATATTTTATCTTTTCTATACCGGTATAGCCCACTTTAAAAGTTTATTTTCTCCCTATACATTAACAAGTAAAATTAATACAAATTTTGGAAAATGAATAAAAAAAAAAGATTTTGCTAAGTAAACTACCAGTAATTGTCACAACAAGTAATATCATAGCATATGCCTTATGTCTATGCTTTTCATAACATAAACCATATTAGACAAAACACTAAGCTTGTGTAGGGCACCTAGTTTCAAACTTGTGATAAGTCCATTTTCAACAATATAAACCAAAAGGCAATTATCCTTGATTTATACCAAAACCACAACACTACTCTTCAGTTTTCTATCAACTGATGCCACCATGTTGATAATTAACTACTAACTAGATAACATTCTTTTAATGATAGTGAATCTAGGATCCAATCTTTGCCATTACAAATAAAATTAATTATTACAAGTGAAAATCATGTAAAATCACTTTTCATTTTGAATGCTAAGTAAAAATTTTGTGTAGGGAAAATGCAATTTATCTCAAAAAATTATGATAACATCCCGATAGAGAGCATAAGTGTAATTGTCATCTATTTCAATCTCATCTATCCGTGTATTCCGCAAAATCCAAGATCCAACGTTCTTCTCAATTTGTGAGAACTTCGTGATCTATTTGTTCCCGATATATAGCAGTGCTCTTTTATGTAAATTAATAATTAGATGACGACTATGTCATATATCCGAAATGATCAACAAAATATAAAATTAGAAGGAAAGTATTTATAGCGATTAGCGACACAAAATATAAATTCATAAAATCTTACTTGGAGTTCACTTGAAGTATAGTAAGTTGAATTTGTTGTAAATATAATCTTATCACTAAGGTTACCATAGATTTGCACTACTGATTTTGTGCAGCACATTCATGAAAAATCAAATTCAATCCACATTCCATGTATATATCACATGGATTCATTTAGAAGTTAGATTCAATCTTTGAGTGAAAATCTTGAAAGCTATATACTTTGCAAATTGAAGATTCACTTTGTGCATAAAATTCAACTTTTTTAGTCCTATTGTCTGCCACAGAGTAAAAGAAAAGGAATAGTCTTTACACACTAAGAAGCATGATGAAATGACACATTGCAACTAAACATTTTTCATTCACATTTTTAATATGGCATAATAAACTATATAAACTTAATTAGAACCAGTTCACAATACAACAATTTTGGAGAATGTGACTTCACCTACAAGCTTAGAATTTTAGCAATAACATTAAATAAACCAAAACATAATTAAATTTAAACCCTTTTAAACAAGAACCAAAACTAAACCCAAAATCACAAGCCCGAGTTTTACGAAGCCCAATCCACGAAGCCCGTTGGACCTAGAAAACCAAACCCTCACATCATCCACAACAGGCCCACATAGAGAACTCATATCATCACTTCTAGTATTGTAGTAAACACTATAGAATGCAATTCTAGTCATATCAGCCTTAGAAGTGAAATTGAGGTTAGTAATTTGGAAGCTAGAATTTGAATTTGGTGTATAATGAAAGCTTTGAGTTTGGTCACCAGCAAAGGCCATAACCGCAAGAGGTTCTTTGCATTTGTCATCAGCATGACCTAATGAAAATGTTAAGGTATAAGGTTTTTCGGGTTTGGTTTCGACCATTTGTGATATGATGCCTTCTTTTCCTGAAAGAAGCTCAATGGCTCTCTTTCCTTGTGGAACGGCGTAATGATCGGAATCAATGAAGCGGACGGCACGGTTTGATTCGACTATCCAACCGGGGAGTGATGAAGTTTCTCCATCTAGGTTTGTTGGAAGTAGGACGCCCATTGAAGTGTTTCGAAACATAAATGGACCTTCTTCGAAATCACCGTTGATTACTGCATTGTCTGCAAATTTCAACATAGCCAAGATTAATAACATTCCTTTAAATGTAACTTTGGTTAAGCTTGGTATGGGCACATCTATGAGCAGAAATTCAAACATAGGTTTGTCACATTGTAAAAGACTAGCTACTGCCTACTACTGCTAAACACAACGCTTTTTTTTCCCACCACCAATTTAATCTGGTTCGGGAGTACAACATATTTGATTTTAGTATAACTTTATAAATTTAATGAAATCATGATTGTGATTGACACTGTGGGGCCATATCAATTAATTCCACAAAATATAGAATATCTAAGTGCATTAAAAAATTTAAATGAGCTTGCAGGAAAACATTAAAAGAGGTCACAAGTATTCACAGCAAAGTATAAATGCATGGATTGATATATAGATAATAGACAATAATAGACTTTGAGTTAACACATACCTTTGGGTTTATCAGGAGTGAAAAGCTTCTTGATAGCAATGTTATCAATGATGGGTCCACAAGTAGGGTCATCCTCCATACCAGGGTTCTTAAAAACTAACTTGAAAGTATCCTCATCCGCATTGAAAGAAACCGCGTAAGGATTCCAACCTTGAACATTATACAGTGTCTGCAAGTCTATCGTCTGCGATGCAGATGCCACGGATACATTAAGTGATTCAAGTTGAGCACACGTGCGAGCCGCGCAGAATGTGACAGAGTAAATTGAGCCTTTTTCGACTGGTATGTCTTGGCTTATTTCAGCGTCGTTACCTAGTCTAATTGCGTGTCTACCTTGTGGTATTACGAGGATCATTCCACCTTGTTTTTGCCCTGATTCAACTAGCTCGACTGTGCCAGTTGATTTCCAGTTTGGTACTTCACTTGGTGCTTCTATTATTGCTTCACTAGGGAACCCGTTTGATGGACTTACCTCAAAATCTCCATTTGGTACCAAACCTGTAAATAAATTAAAACACAAAAATCTTATTAATGTTATGTATAATGTAAATGTTGTTTTCTTGCGACCGTGTTTCTTATGCGAAATTATAGAGACTAATCTCTTAAGTTAGGTATGACCACAATAAGGATTTCGAACCGCACATTTGATTAAGCTGAAAGACTCTTACCATCTCATCCAAATGTTATAAAGTAAAAAAATTACTAGTATTATGTAAAGAGTTGATCATAAGTTTGGTAAATACAAGTACAACTGAGACTAAAAAAATCAGACTACACAATTAAAGTACCATAATCTTTGGCAATAAACAATCTGATTCTATGACACAGTAGTCAACTATGGTTGAATTCCAAAATAAGAATCTACCATGCACAAGGGATAAACTTGGTTGAAAAGGTTAATAGAAAAAGTGAAAAGGACAATATGCAATTATTATATACTATAGTACTATACCCCACTCCAACCCACAACTCCAGCCAGATATAAGCTGAGCCTTATTAAATAGGAGTATGTATACTTCAGAAAAATTACCCATTCAACTATAGTTTTGGGACCATGATTGAAGGGAGTCAATGATTACTAACTGCATTGCATTTCGATACATCTGAGTCATTCAATGTAAGATTAGACAGTAATATTTAAAAAAAAATTAAAAAAATTAAACTTAAAATCATAATCGTCTGATCAAGACTAGACAATTACAATTTATCGAATGCATGCAGTCGAATACACCTAATCCATTTTCATAGTTTTGTCTTCAACCAAGAAACTAAAAATTTACTAATATTGTAGTAAGATATATTAGATCTTTAATGAACCTAAAAAATTAAATTTTATTGATAAATGCGGGGCAAAGGAAATACTTTCTTTGATATTTTTCTATAAGAAACAATTTTTTTTTTATTGAATAATTAATGTAGGGGTATCTTTTTTATTTTACCTATCAAAATCAACATTTATATTGAACCAATCCATCTTTGTTTTATTTTCATTACACCATAGGTAGCTATGAGGCTATAAGCCTATGACCCTTATTTCCAATTTATTATTTGGCCAATAATAGACTACTAACTTAATGAAATTTAGAAGACCTTATCCAAATTATGGGCCTCAAAAGCCCATATTGTAGCATTAAATTATGGAACAAAATAAGCAACACTTCAAAAATGTCTCAATACATACCAACTTGGCACAAGTAGAAAACGAAAAATAGGAACAAAATAAGCTAGCATTGAAAAATGACATTTCAAATGTATTTTGGGAAGAAACCAATGAAAAGCTAGCATGATAGGAAAAGATTCGTAGTAAGAAATAAACGACAAAAAAATAATATTTATAAGGAACAAATTGAGGTCTTGTAGGATCCACTAGGGACGAGAACCCGCGTTGAGGGTCTGTGGGTCCCAACACATGCTTTCACTCCTCTTCTAAATTTCTAATTCTAATCCTTTTTCTTTGACCAAAGGACAACTAGAAAAAAATACTTTTTCTTATAGTTGTTTTTAATAAGTTGAATCTAATTAACTAATGTAATTAATTTACCATTACTATACTTCCTTTGTAAATGCAAAATTTAAGATATTCAATTAACAGTGATATAGGTAGTGTTAATTAGAAATAGAATTAGAAAAAAGTTTTCTAAGTGGTAGCTACTAAAGAGATTATTGAAGGTATTGCAATTTGAATTTCAAAAAATTTTATTTCTTCAAAGTTAAAGTGTGTGAATCTAATTAGAGTACTAAACTACTTGATAAAAAGTTGGATTTTTTTTTAAGTTGGATTTTAAAAAAAGTTAGTACTCCTCTAAAGTCTAAACTACTACTCTCTTCATCTCAAAATAATTGACTTAGTTGACGCCTTTACGTTTGTCAATACACAATTTTGATCGTTAATATTTTTAGTTATTTTTTATTTAAAATTATAAAAATGATATATTTAAAAATATATTAGTAGAAAAAATTATATGATGATAATATTTAGATTTATTTATTTAATATATTAGTAGAAAAACATTGTATAACCTAAGTAAGTTATGTGAGTAATTAACATGGGCAAGACTTAAGTATGGGAATAGGGTTATGGGTTTACTCGTACTTTTAGGACTTAGGTGACATGTAAAACAAAAATAATGGTAAAAGTGTGTGTTTCTTTACGGAAAGGTCCTTATACTTTGGTAAAGATTGGAGGGAGAAAAACACTTGTTAAGAGGCGGGAAACACTAACTGTGTCAATAAGGTCATTTGATAATTTCATATCCCTATGAATGATGCATAAAAGTCCTATGGTTGGACCCATATGCTTACGGCTTTACCAACCATATGGTAAGTTTATGCGTACATCTCTATGTAATGAGATTTTTTTCTCTTAGTCATACTATAGCTCCTATTCCTAACGTCCTATAAATAAATCTACCACTATTTTGATCTGCATGTTCTTAGGGTAAAGTTTTTGGTATTTTTACACTTTCTCAATAATTGCATGATGGTGATGTTTTGCGGTGATTGTAGGTTTAGATAAACTATTAAATGAATTTAATTTATATTCACAAACATTATTGTACTCGGCACATCTATAATATTACGGTGGATATAATAAGATTACGGACAATCATTGTGATTTTAACATTTATTGTAATATCAAACATAGACTTCATTGAGATAGAAAAGAGACGGAAAAAATGAAAGAAATGGATTAATTTCGATCGAATTACTATATCCATCAATTATAATAATCAAATTATTAAAAATGTAGATCTATTATAACCATTTTTTTTAATTCATAGGTATAATTAATTGTAATGTACTAACAATGTGTGAAAAATAAACTCTAAATAATTTGCTTGATTTGTATTCATATTAGAGTAAAAGGATAGATATATATCACTATCATATGCAATTTTGTACCCAAAATCAAGGTGGGTCATATATAATTAGGACTAAGAATTTGGTCATATTAGGAAGTTTGGTTGCATGATCTTTTTTAGGAGTACATACTAAATGCAAAGAAGATAGAAATTGCAATTCAGATCCAAAATCAAATGTTTATGAAGTATTTTACCATATGTATTTAACTAATTTCAAAAATTACACTATTTTCATCCTTAATTACAAAATCTATTCAAAAAGTAAAAAAGTTCTTCCATTTTACATTTTTTTAATTTTTTTTAACTCCAATAACTATTTCATTTTCAATATACTCTCAATTATTTTACTTTGTTTTTCCTACAACTTCAAATAAACAACATTACAAATGAAAACATAAATAAACACTTTCTTGAAAGATATACTTGTAAAATCAACATTAACAATTAACAAATTTATTACTATTACAATTTTCTTATTTCTTATAATTTAGCCAAAATGATCTTATTTTTAGAGAGACAATATTAATTATAGTATTAAAACTCCTAAATAAAAAATCTTTTAAAGATTAAAAGTTAACTAAAAAAATGGTCGCTATATAAGTAAGTAACACCAAATACATTTTAAAAAATTACAAGTTTAAATTAGAAAAAAAAATTCATTAGAATTATGTGGTAGAACATAGTAGTAGAACATGTAAAACACTACAACCACTACTTGTACCAATTTTCAATTATTTTGCAATCACGGTACTTTTAATATTTATTTTCACTCTTTTTAATTTCTTGGTACAGTTTTTAACTCCACTAGTAATAATGTGGATTAGGGAGAAAAGATGCTGAAACATTAAGTCGGTGGAAGACAAAAACAACACAATGAAAATCACTTAATAAATACAAAATGCTCATAGCAAAGCAACCAAAGTGTTGTTATTTGTTAATTTCACTTCACCTATGTTATGTTTGATTTTACTTATGTTTGGTATCACGGAACAAGTACCAGAATTATGGTCATCTACCGTAATTTTACAAAAGTTATAACCTGTAATTTCTGCAAAGTCACAGTAGTTTACTGTTACCGTGATTCTGACATATATTCACCACTATAATACTAAACATGAACTTAAGAACAGAACATTTATAATAATTTTAAGACTTAACAAATGTTAGACCAAAATTTAAGCTTCAACTTCATAATTGGTATATCTTTAAATTAAATTCTCAAAAATTAAAAATAGTATATAGCTACCAAAAATCACTAACATTTCATTTTTGTACCATGAGATTAAACCCACAAAAATCATAGAATAAAATACCACACAAATTGAATGCAAAAGAACCAATTTTAACATCAGATCTTAAAAGACAAGAAATGTAAAAAAGAAGAAGAACATTACCATCTTCTGCAGTGGTCGTGAAAGCCAAATGAAGTAACAATAGAGACACAAACATGAAGACCCATTTCATTCTTGTGAAGCTTTGAGCCATCTTCAAGCTAAAAAAATAATCTTTTTTTTTTTGTTGCTAAGGTTTTGTGAATACGTGTGTACTATGTTTTTGAGGAGAAGAACACAAAGGTAAAGAGAGAGCAAGGTGAGTGAGTGTCCTTTTATGTAAGATTCTTAGCAGGAGCAGTACTATGGTCTCTTTTTTCTCTGTTTAGTTTGAGGGTAAAATCACTTTATTAAAATAAAGTTTGGTTTTTAAATTCTTGATACTTGTCTAAAGTTTTGTGATCTACAGTGTGGGGACACTTTTTTTATTATTTGTCATTATTATAGAAATGAGTGTTATTCAATATAAATAATTTTTTTATTTAGATAAAATAATGGAGTTTTTTTTATTACAGATAAAATAATGGAGTTAGTGGTAAGAATTTTAGATATCTTAAAGATGATTATGTCTCTATTTTTTATTATGTATTACCTCACTTTCTGATATAAGATATTGTTTGACTAAATTGTATTATTTATCTATTATATTTTGACGGTATTTTTTAATAATATATAGATATAAATATTAACATATAAGGTCTTATTTGATTTGTTTTGACGAGTATTTTTAAAATATCAAATTTTTTAACTTTTTTACTGCTAAATAATTAAATATATTAGTGATCAAAATTGTATATTGACGTACGTGCAGTGATCAAACAAGATCTTATATTTAGAAATGAAGATAGTACATAGAAAAATTCTGATTGAAAATAAGAGAATTTATTTTGTGTTTCTCACTAATTTATCAATAAAGATTATTCAATGCTTATGAAAATTTTCCACTTAGACATATAATGAATGTCTTAAAAAAAAGATGAATTATATTGTTTTTTCAATAAATTTTCTATGTATGCAAGAACGTGATCACTTTGCTCAAAAGGTCTAATTAATCTTGCCGCTTAGATTATATTTAGGGGATTATTCAATTGGGATTTCGATGGATTTTAAAAGACTTTAAAGATTTTTTTTATGATAAAAAAGTCTTGTGTTATTCAATAAAGATTTTTTAAAATAGTAAACAAATTTTGTGTTATTCAATCAAGAGTTTTATAAAAAATAAGCAAAAGTTTTTTAAACAAGTCTCTCAAAATCTCACAGAATCAATATAATCCCTCAAAGTCTTTTAAAATCTTCAAGACTTTTTTATCATAAAAAAGTCTTTTAAAATCCATTAAAATCCCAATTGAATAACCCCCCTTAAGTTTGGTTTAACAAAAATTAGCGGGTATATATATATATATATATATATATATATATATATATATATATGATAAAATAGTTTATACTATATAAATTTATAATCTATATTTTACAATAGATAAACTAGTAGATTTAATTTGTAGTGTTTGATAAAATTAGCAATTGAACTAGTTTATCAATATAAAATAGCAACATAATAGATATATGTTTAATTAATGTATAATTTACTAACATTTTGCAACGCTTTAATTCATCTCAATTGATCATTTTTGCTATGACGGATTGAACCTGGAGGAAAAAGAGAAACATGTAGCTATGGGAAGTAGAGAATGTCACACAAGTTATAAGTTGCGCTAACTACATTGTTCAAGCTTGCAATCATGCAAACAACAAGGAAGCTAATAGATCAATCTAAACACAATTTAGTTCTAAAACTCTTGGCAATCGCCACCAAATGCACATCTCAAGTGCAACATTGACGCAACTGTTTTTCGCTCAGAAAAACATGATAAGTTAGCATGAGTGCTTGCTTACGAGATGAGGTAGGAGCCTTTGTTGCCGCTTTTGCGACTTAGACAGAGGTTTGGTTTCTTTGTTATAAACTATAAACTATAAGTTATAAGTTTAAAATTTTGTATCGTCAAATAAAACTTTATTGATGGTTCATACCTTGGATTCTTCATACAAATGTATGTATATACATATTGTACACATTTTCTAATGGTATTTATAAATAAAACAGAGCCTATTCAATTATTTATGTACTCGTGTACAATGTAGTACAAACAATAATGGGCAGACTCATTTTAAGGGTTGTGAGACCCCGGTCTCACGGCAGGCCCACTCCACCGCCGTATCATGTCACCCTACACTACAAGACATTGTCTCACATATGATATGATATCACATTAATTATTTTTTTGATAGTAATTTGTTTTAAAAATCATAAAATGGAAATAAATTCAGTCATTACGTTCCATGTAACATCAAATTCTCAAACCAAACCAAACTTAATGTTGGTATAAACAAAGTATTTGAATGTGCGGCTTCTACTATGCACAAGGCAACCAAGTTGTCTATATAGTGCACATATCGTTGATTTTAGTGAGTCACAATAACATATTAAAATATTTTTAATTTGTTTTAAAATTTTACATAAATGATCTATATAATATATTTTTAATCAAACAGTCAATTTTATAAAATTCGTATTCGTCATAAATTAAATACAATATTGTACATCTTGTACAACTTAAGTGATTTGTGCAAGGTAAAATTTGTGTTGAATGTGCAAGTGTCAAGAATAATCTTACAAACATTTTGGGGCGCACATAGACCAAACAACAACTCATCATTGAATTTTAATGTTATTGCATGTATAGCCCTGAATTTAAACTGAGATAAGCTTATAACTTTTGGTCGATTTTATTGTTGGGGTTGATTGTAATATAAGTTTCGTATTGCTAATGAAGGATAAAGAGGTTAAAAGAATTATATTAGAGAAGTCCCATATTGTTTAAAAAAAGTGAAGAGTGGAGGAGTTCAATGCTATATAATGAGACCTCAAGCTCCTTGTTTTAATACACCAAAATGTGAAACCATAGAGTAGCACTTGGAATCACTTTGAGTTTATATTTGTGTCTTTACTTTTTCTTTTATGCTTTTGTTTTAGAGTATTGTGAGATGTAGTTCAAATATTAACTTTGGAGAGTGTGAGTGTATTAGAGTCGTGGGGTGGTTGAGAGCGAGTCTATGTGTTGTAACAATTTTCACATTGTGTTTATTCTCTGATTGTCGGTTAAGACAACAATCGTGGTTTTTTTCTCCGATTTAGGAGTTTCCACGTTATATTCTTGTGTTGTTGATTGCACTCATATTTTTTTTTACTTCTTCGGCCTTGTTTTTAGCCAACACTTATTTGTACTAACTTATGATAGAATGTTATTTTTCTATTTCTTATGTGCAACTTATGATGATAGATACCATTCTCTTCCACCCTGAAGCACACTACACCACGTTTTAATATATTGTCTGCTTTAAACAACATGTGAATACTCATGGAATTATCCTTTGTACTAGATGCTTAGTTGGGTTAAAGGATATAAATATAGTATATAAACTACTTAATTTTTTGCATCGATTTTCAAATAATCTTGAACTTTTAAATGTAGCGGAACATATACCATATTTATTATTTTTAAATGATAGATACCGTATTTTTTTCAGCCTTCTCTTCTCTTCTCTTGTATTGTAGCTGCCACTGACCAACATAACACAACCATCAGTCAATAACCTTCTCAAATCTATACAATCGATGAAGCATATATGGTCCAAATAGAAACCCTAAACTACATTCCCATGATCAAGCCTTTACCATCAGTATCACCTACCATCACCACCAAATAGTATACATTCTCTGCTGTCCCACTATAAATTGTCAACTAAAGCCCATGACCCAAATTGAAATAACTAATCTAAGTCATGTATGGATCTACGATAAGTTTGACAAAATTTCAAAATTCATTCTAATTTTATAAAAACTACGCTTTAAAGTTTTAATAAAATTATTATGATTCAAATCTCAATCCCTACATATTATATGTAATATTTCTTACAATTAAATTATATTTACAAAAACGTGTCAATATTGTTTTTTCATATTCTCTATTGATTTCAAACATACACAACATATTATCAGCTACCAATGATCTAATCCATTTGCACACTACCATCACCCTTATTCATGAGTTACCCATGCATAGAAACACTTCTTGTCTTTATTGGGGAGTCTTATGTTCTTAATATTTTTTCTTTTATGTTATTGTTTGTTGTCTTGTACACCCTTTCTTCTTTTTCATACCCTTTTTCCTTTTCATCATATCACTCCTCACATTTACGATTTTATTTCTCTTTTGTACACTTAATTATCACCCAACCATTAGATTATTTTTATCCTTGTGTAGTTGTGTTGTGTCTTTGTTTAGTTTAGAGAATATATACTTGGGAAATGGGACCTTTGGCTAGTCACATATTCTAAATTTTTCCTAAATCCTACTTTAGCCCCCATATTTCTTCACACTAAATATTCACAACAAAAGTATTCATAAATTAATATTTGGAATTCTAAATTTCAAAAAAATCTAGATTTCAAATTTTAATTTTTTAAATTGCCAAAATATAAATAATTTTTTCACATATTTTTTTAATAAAAATTTATAGGTAGTCAGATGGACGCTATTTATGCAACAAAGATATTGAAACTAATGTGAAACATTTTTAAATGTTTTTTGAACTAAGATATTAAATTCAAGTGGTTAATGAGTTCGAAGAAGAGTAAATTTTGAGAGAACTTGAGTTTAATTTTTGGATGGGACAATCTTTTACAAGAGATTATTTATCTTGCGGTCGAATCTGAACTATTTTGACCTCTTTTTAGGAACTAGAGAGTTCATGCTAGAAAATCTAGAATTCCGACTTTGTTTTTTAAAATAAAATGTTTGGTACATAATCATGTTCTAAATCTTTCTTGAAAAATTTAAAAATTATTTTTAATAAAATAGTATAATGACTATTTTGTTCTTCTTTGATTTATCTTTGTTTGGGTGTAATAATTTTTGGGCTTTTATTTGATATAGATAGTATAGTGTTTGGTTGGTCTTAGCGTTTCATTTTGGTAGGGTGTTGTTACTCCCACCCCCTAGTTTTGACATTTTCACCAACCTCTGTTCTTCCATTGACGTCTAAATTTTAACAGTTTTTCATTTTAACCGTATCCAATTAAAAAAAAATGGAATTTTGCGCATCTGTACAAATTCGCAAAGCAAATTCCTCAAATTTTGATTTCCTTAAAAAAGTTTGAATCGAGACACACCAATTTAACACCACACATCGAAAAATATATGTTTTTTTTAAAACAAATACAATTTTTTTTCACTTATATTTTTTTTAAGCAAAATTGAAACTCGATAAATGAATTCCACTAAAACATATTTTAATTCAGTTGTTTTCACTTATATTTTGGACATGGGTAGGGGTGCAATACACTTATTATAGGTATTAACACTTATTTTTCAAGATGGGTAATGTGAGACTCATTTAGACTCTTTAATTATTTATTTTGTCATTTATTATTAATTTCATTATTTTGCCATTTATCACCATTTCTTCTTCTTCTTCTTATTTTTTTTTGGTGAACTATTACTATTATTATTATTAACTAGTATTATTATTACTATTATTATATATTTAATAAATAAAACAAAAACAAAAAAAAACTCAAAACTACAAAAAAAGAAAGAAAAAAAAACAATAACAGTGGCAACAAAATAACAAAAAATGAAGAAAAGGAGAAGGAGACAATAACAACACAGATAGCCTGTTTTTTTTTTTTTTTTTTCAAATTAAAGATTTTGTTTGTTTTCCCATTTAAGCTCAATATTTGCCAACAAAGAAGTCAAGCAAAAAAAGTGTAGCTTGGTATTTCCCTTCACAGCTTCTGCAACACTGCATCACTGTTCTCTAATGTCACAATCTCAACAGCTTGCATTTTTTGTTTTCTATCTAATTTCAACCCTAATAAGAGAGAGTAAAATTCATTCATTATTCTCATAGCCACCACCTTCATCCATCTCAACCACCACACAACACAACATCACCAACAAACAGGAATTAAACAACAAACCGAAGAAAAACAAAGAAGGAAGAAGCTGAACAAAGATAAGAAACTTAATTTCCTTTATATATTCTTTTCTTTTATTTATTTTTATTATTATTGTATTTATTTGATTTGGGCCAATTGATTTATTTTCACTCATTCCTTTAAAAACTCAAAAAATACTCAAAAAAAAAATAAAGATACAAAAATAAATCCTAAACTCTCTATATTTCTAAAACTGATTCCAAATCCTATAAACTCTTTGTGCTGATTGTGTCGTAAAAAGAATTTGTTTTAGTTAAATATTACATTCATGCATCCAAGGAAAACATGATCACAAACTCTGTTTTGTTTTACATTCATCAAAAGAAACAGGATTTGGTAAAACATTTATTAGAAGTATAATTAGTTTTTCTTCTAATATGCAGGGAGAAACTGCTCATGTGATTGGAGAAACTCCTTAAACCCTATAAGGTAAGTACTTTTTTTTATTTTAATTACAATAAAGTTGAGAATCGAACCCTGAACCTCTAATATACTACTCAAACTCCTCACAAGTAGACTAAACCTAGGAAGTAACTTTTACTTTTATAATTATTTTTATTAATTAGTGTGTATGTATGTAGAGGAATACTATACTATGCACACTCACTCTTTTTATTTATTTATTTATAAAAATATGCCCCTTAATTAAGGTGTAATTAAAAACATTTTTAGCTATCATTTGCTAACTCACAAATTCTAACAAATATATAACGGAGTGTATTTTAGCAAATGTCAATAAGAGTTGTTAACTTAACACCATTTAGTTTTTAGAAAGAGTAATGCACCTCAAAGTATATTTAACTACTTTTAAAAGATTCATTTTGAAGCAATTATTTTTGACTATGCTAATCATAGCAAATTCAAGTTCGGGAATAAGACAATATCTAGTGGTGGTATCTATTAAGTATTTAATGAGTATTTATTAAGTACTACCATTGTAATAACACCTACTCTTAATAGATTCCATGGGAGTATTTGAGTATTAAGTACCAATTCTTAAATAAGAATTTTATCTCTCTTAATTCTTAATAGATCCTATATATTTTTATATATTATTTTTGACGGATCCCACTTCTTATATGATATAATAATAATACTTTATTATTAAATTAAATGGTGTAGAGTTTTTGGCGGAATTCATTAATTTTTTTTAAAGAGATGTTGGGTTGAATGGATTAAATACTTATTAAATATTTTAACAAAAAATTATAAATAATTTGCCATTCAAAAATAAGTATTCAATCCATTAGAGAAATAATTTGCTAAGTGGTTTTCGCCAAGTGGCAAATTGGTACAATGGTAGAACCTTAAATTGGTAAATACTTAGAGTATTCGCCACTTGGCAAATTGTTAAATTATTTATAAGTATTCAATCCATTAGAGAAATAAGTATTCAATCCATTAAAATTGGTACAATGGTAGAACCTTAAATACTCAAAAATAAGATTCTTTATTAGAGATGATCTAAGTTCAAAGATGAACTGACAATTAAATATCAATTAGATTTCATATTTACTTCTTTCAGCTTCATCAAAATAATTATAATTAATAATAACATGCACCAAGTGGTTTTCGCCAAACAACAATTTTAATTAGATGCATAGTTTTTCGTGATCACTTCTTAAAGAAATAATTTGCCATATATAGCACTGCTCATTTTTTTTTGGAGTTAAATATGTAAATTTTCAATATATTGATTCTATATATTTTTATGAAAATGTTTTAATTTGCCATATTTTAATGACTTAAAAGGTGTTTAATTACCACATGTTAATCTTTTATTTATTTTTGTAGATTACAATTATGCTTTTCTTATTTTTGATGCAATTGAAACTTTGTCCTACATTAATTTTGATGATAATGTAATTGTATCAGCATAAGACATATTCTAAGATGTGACATGAATTGTATATGAAGATAATATAATTGGATGTCGTCCTCTTGATACTGTTTTAGAATGGTTTGTATCAAATAGGGTTTTGTTGAAGAGTGTTGTCCATATACCAGAAATTTTCAATATCTTCTATTTCTTGTAGAGTATTAGGTACGGGTCTGTTTTATTATTTGTTTTAAGTTTCTTTTGCATAGTATTTTAATTTAATTATTTATGCAAATTATTAAATACCACATAGAACTATAATAATTTGCATAAACAATTAAATTAAAGTACTATACAATTATTTTTTAAAACAAATAATAAAACACACTCATATTCGATGTTCTACCAGAGGAGCAATGGAGGATATATTGAAAATTTCCAATATACGGACAAGATTCTTCAAAGATCACCCCATTTGACACAACCCATGATAGAGCAATATCACGAGGGCAACCAATTACATTATCTTCGTATAAAATTCTAATCACATTATAGAAGATAGAAGATGTCTTATGATAATATAATTACATTATCATCAAAAGTAATGTGGGACAAACCTTCAATTGCATCACAAATGGGAAAAGTGTAGCTGTAATCTACAATAATAAATAAAAAGTTGATGTGTTGTATTAAAACATTCTTTAAGATATTAAATACTTCTCCCTTTCTATATTATAAGAGAAAAAACTAAAATTATATTTATTAAGAAAAAGTAAAATATAATGATTGGAAGTACGTTTTTTTGAAAAAAGTTGTATGAAAAGATGTAAAAACAATTTTTATTTGATTATTAGTTATAGAAAAAGTAAGAGAGAGTAAAATTTTCTTGAAAAGAGAAATATTTGTATTTTTTCTCTTATATTTTGAGACAAAAATATTGAGTTTTTTTTAGGCGAAGAGAGTAAAGACATTTTCATTAAAATATATGGAATCAATATATATATATATATATATATATATATATATATATATATATATATATATATATATATATATATGGGAAATGTTAACATGTGCCCTTATGGCACTTGTTAGTATACTAATAATTAAAAGAAATTTTAAATTTGTTTGAAATTTTAGAAGTGTATTTTATAAAATTTATATTGTTTACATTTTTGAGTGGTTGATAGATAAATACCTCCTAATTATAAAAATGGTAGATCAAGCTTCACCTATTAATATTATCTATTGTGATTTAAAATATAGACCAATGATCAAATCCTTTTGCTTTCTCCACACTACCATCACCTTTGTTCATGAGTTACCCATCCATAGAAGAGCTTCTTTTTATTTTGTCAATATTTTTTTTTCTTCATATATGTCCTTGTTTAAATAGTCTTGTACACCCTTTCATCTTTCTTATACCCTTTGTCCATTTCATCGTATCATTCTCATATTTACTATTTTATTTCTATCATTCATTATCTTTCTCTTTTGTACACTTATCACCCAACAATTAGATTATTTTTATCCTTGTATGTTTAGTTTAGAGAATATACATATATATACTTGGGACCCAACAATTATTTTTAACTTCAGCCCCCATATTATTTCACACTAAATATTTAGAACAAAAAACTATTCACAAATTTAAAAAATTCAAAATTCAAATTTTAATCTTTTAAATTGCCAAAATATAAATACTTTTTTCACATATTTCTTTTAATAAAAATGTATTTATTGGGTCGACGCTATTTATGCAATAAAGACTTTAACATGCATTTATTTCTTATTGCAGGAGAAGCTTAATTTTATGAAAATTATAGAAACATAATTGTATTTTAAACATTTTTTGATGTAAGACATTAAATTAAAATTGTTAATGAGTTTTAAAAAAGAACAAATTTTGAGAGAACTTAAATTTGATTCTTGGGTTAAACAATTCTTGACCAGATTTTTTTTATGTTGCGGCCGAAATTGGACTATTTTGACCCCTTTTCCATAGAAATAATCAAAAATTTAATGCTAGAAAATTTAGAATTCCGACTGTTTTACAAATAAGTTTTGAGTTTAATTGATATGTACCGACGATGTAAAATAATAATGTTCTAAATTTTTCTGAAAAAAAATTAAAATTTATTTTTAAAATGTATAATAACTATATATTTTTGTGGACTAGAGTTGGGGGTTTACCAAGTATGTTCTTCTTTGATTTATCTTTGTTTGGGTTTAATTTTTTTTGGGCTTTTATTTTATATGGATAGTGGGCCATTTTACTGTTTGGTCGGTATTAGCGTTTCATTTTGTTATGGTGTTGTTACTCCTACCCCCTAGTTTTGACATTCTCGCCAACCTTTGTTCTTCGATTGATGTCTAAATTTTGAAACAATTTTCATTTTCAACATATTCAGTTAAAAACAAACGAAATTTTGTGCATCCAAACAAATTTGCTAAGTAAATTCCCCAAATTTTGACATGCGTAAAAAAGTTTGAATCAGAACATATAAAGTTACACCACGCATTGAAAAATATGTTTTGAAACAATACAAATTTGCTAAGCAAAATTCAGACTCGCTGAAATTTTGGCACGTTAGTGACAAATGTTATACGTGATGTTCCAACACTAATAGGATGTTGAATGTGATGTTCCAACACCTTACTAACGTGAAACACAAGCAATAAAATAAAATACAGAATAATAAATAACGCAAATTATTTGTTAACTTAGTTCAGTGAAATACACCTTATCTGGGGGCTCCAAGGCATGATGGAAATCCACTATAGTATGGCTAGATCTAAGTTATTAGCAAACCCAATTTACAACTTATATCCTAGCCAATACTCGTGCTAAACTCCTATCTAGAAACTCCTAGATATAAGATCCCATCTCACTTACCCTCACACAACACATACAACGTTGCTTATAAAGAATACAAATAAAATGATGGAGACACACTCCTAACAACCAGCCTAGCTCTGTGCTTAAAAACTTAAGAGTAGTACACAATTACAACTCAATAAAAACATAGTCCTTATACTTGTATCAAAGTGATACATGAAAATGCTCACACCAAACACATACTTAAACCCTAAAAATCCTATTCCTTAAGATGGCATAAGTATCTTTTTAGATTTAACTTCATAGAGTATTTAAATCCTTGAGTCAGCACTGGTTACAGCTTGTCTTAGGCCTCAAGATAAAATATGTCATAGGTCACGACCCAACAAACTCATCTAGAACCATATGATACGTTTCCACTTTCCATAAATGGAAAATCATATCTTACAAGAGAATCAGGATTAATGTCATCCTATTGATTCTGATAAAAGCACGCGCCTTGGTCTACAAGATAACAAAATAAAACCAAAACAAATCTTCACAAAGATATGGTGCAAAAATATGCGTACTTCCAAAGTTATACACACATGTTGGAACATTTGGTCCAACATCTTATTAGTTAGTGTTTTAGCAAAATGAGATCAACATATAAAACACCAACACTCGCTAAACAGATTTTGTTGAACATATTTTAATTAAGTTATTCACACACTTATATATATTTTTTGTTTTCACCTTTGATTTTAAAAAAAAAGGAGTCTTTAGTAGCAGGAGCGGATCTACTCCTAGATGAGGGTGTGGACTTACACCCCCTAGCTTTGTATAATTTACTTGTAAAATTTTGCTTTAAAACTATTTTGCACACCCTCGAATATTAAATTTGCACCACCATTTTCTCAATTCAAGCTTCATCAGCTTTTTTTTTCTTCTTGACTGTATGCTTACATTTTTAATAGACTTGTACATTTTAGTTTATATGCTTACATTTTATTTGTGTTCTTAATTTTGGTTTACAATGAAGTCAGTTAGGATTGAATCTAAAACCTCATGCATAATATTCAAATTTCTTTACTTTATTTTTGTGTTAACTCTCATGTTTTTAAGAGAAATTTTTTATAATTTTGAAGTTCGACTCAATGTTAAGTAAATTCCGTCAAATAATTGTTCTTTTTGTAAATCAAAATTGATTTATCTCAATAATTCGTTTTTGAGAGAGTTCATTAACTACTGATGGAGTTAAGTATTTGATTATCCATAAATTTCTTTAATCACAAAGGAATAAGAATATAATTAGAATGTATACTAAAATTTACAATTTAATATTTTATTTGTATACAATAATTATTAATAGTTGTAAGTAAGTGACAACTCTTACCTTATAAGCCGGTTTTGTGAGGTTAAGTTAGGCACATACTTATTTCTAACACAATGGTTAAATTTTATTTTTTAAATAAAAAACCGACACTTCTGTGATACTTGTCAGATACTTTCTGATACATATCATAGAAGTATCTAGTATTTATATTTTATCCATTGTTTAAAAAGAAATAAAATAGATCCAAAAAGGCTAATGATTTGGTTAATGTGCATACAAATTTTCAACTTTTGTCAAAGAAAATTGACAAATATATGAAAGGAGTGACTAAATTATAGTACATTAGTGAAGATGCGCATGACTCGTTTTTTGGATATTATTTAAGATATATAATTTATTTGATTTGATAATTTTAATAATGTGAATGTTTCTTTATTATCAATTTTAGTTATATTTATATATTTTACATTTATATATTTAATTTTTTATTGAAGTATCATATTCGTATTGTATCTTAAATTTTAATTTTTTTTTCGTATCTCTATATATATCCGTATCGTATATGTGTCGTATCAAGTATTTAGACTTCATAGTTTATAGGATGTCGTGAGTTCTTTTGCAATTCTATGGTAGCATAATGTGAGATGCCTTTTGATATATAAAAAAAAGAATAAAAAAGTGAGGTACCTAATAGCCCTTCAAAAAGTTTCTCACACGAACATGACATGGGGGGTCACTTCATTAGTTCCATCATAATTAAACTTTCATTTTCATTTGCGCATTTGTATATGCTTCCACGAAAGATAGAATATACTGCATGCTTATCTTCGGGTATATTGTTATGTATGCTTTATTTTTATAATTATAATTCGTATCAAGACTTAAAAACCACCATTAAAAATATATGCGAGATTTTGTGTAAGACATAACTTAACTAGTAGTATAATATTGTTAAGTTGAATATCTTTAGTTAGATTTAGATATGAGCCATAGCAGTTGTGACTATAAATTTTATGTGGTGTGTTCACGGCATGTTCGGACACTCGTTTGCATTTTGGCAAAAAATGTTGATATTTAAAAATTAATTTAGATCAAAATTAAGATTTTTATGAGTTAATTTTGGACAAAATTAAATTTTTTATTAAAAATTGAAATTTTTATTAAAAATTGAGATTTTTTCAGTATCACTTTGTTAATTGATAAATTACTTTTTAATATTTCAAATATTTATGATCATACGCTTATTAGGACAATTAGGACAATTATTTCCTAATTTAGTCACTATTACCTACTTATATTGAAACTTTATTGATGAATGTAAAAAGTTGAATATATATTTTATAAAAAAAATATGCATGATTATATCATGTGCAATTGCAACAAATTTCAGAAGCTTCTGAACCGGGATTTGTCTGGGATTTGTCTGGTGAACCACTACATATGTGATTTGTTTCCATTGAGTGAAAATTGAATACTCATGTAAAAACAAAAGGAACCATGCATCAAGAAAGATAATGGGATGTACCTATTTTTTTAAACAAAAATATATTTATGCACAATTATATAGATTAATCTTTTAAGATAATTGAAAATTAATTTATATAAAAAATTGACCCTTCACTATAAATGTTTCTCCATCCATATTAAACTTAGAATCCAACCAAACAAGGCAAATATTAGGTTGGTTTAATAGTGATCGATGTTGCATTTGGTAGAGAAGACTATGATTTGATTTTCACAATTACATTCGAGAATGTACTAAAATCATTTGATGCTAGGATTAACATCCGTATCACATTAAACTGAGCTAGATATAAACCAAAAAAAGGAAAAACTTATCATCCAAATAGTTAAAGAGATAAAACAAACATCGATGAAATTATAGTCATGATTATTTTATGAATAAGTCGCATATATACTTCACATATTTTAAGTATATTTTGCACATGTTTATCTTGTCGTACACCAACATTTTGGGGTCACTTGAGTGAAAATTGAACTTGACCATTAACTAAAGACTAAAGAGGAATGTAGATAAATTGAAGTTGGCCATTATAATTATAAGTTCTTGAATAAGGACGGTGTGAATAGGGGTGAAATTGGACCGATTTGGATCGGTTTTGAGTGAATCTGATGTCCGAACTAATGAATTTTTAGTTGGTTCGATTTAGGTCGGTTTGGTTTCGGTTTTAAAAATGAATCCGATCCGAATTAGTCGGTTTGGATCGGATACTATACTCGGTTCGCAACATTTTGTTTTCCGGTATAATATTTACTATTATTTTTTCAAACACGATATATTTTAAACTCTATTTTTCAAACGACTTATAATAATAACATAAACCAAATAAAAAATAACATAATTTCTACGTTTGCTTCTGTTGTGTGCACTACTTCTACCTACGTGTTTTGTTTTGAAGGTGAATGTAGTTTGAAACTGTCAAAATATGAGCCAAATAGATTGTTATAAGATGGTCGGTTCGGTTCACCGGTTCATCGGTTTTCAAAAATGAAATCCGAGATCTGAACCAAACTAGTTCGGTTTAGCTTGGTTTGGTTTTTGATCCGAACCAAAAAAGATTGGATTTTTTTCGGTTTGGATTGGTTTGGATCACCGGTTTCATTGGTTTTGTCCGATCCGCTTTCACCCCTAGGTGTGAATGTGATGGAGAAAATATATAGAAAAAAGAATCAGTGCTTCCTATAATGTATATATGTATATTTTCAGATGAGGAGTGTTAACACTTAACAATATTATCTCTAACACATATTTTAACACATGATTTTTTTTATTGGTTTAATTCCTTATTAATTTCACAAAATTTATATGGAGTCCATGTTAGACCAATAGACCCACATGAATTTCAACTAATAAAAGAGAATGTGTTATAATGTGTGTTGTGTGCTCCTATCATTATTCATTTTCGGATTAGGCTATCTCATTTTTATACAATCAAAAGTCAATATATCAATGAAGTTTTTTGTATTTTTTTTTTATCTTTTCTATTTCTCAATATTATTTTCAATGTGCAAATGTTAAGTATTATGTAGCAGAGTGTCTCTCACTTATATATGTTGTTTAACATCAATTCTTTTATCTAATACGTGACATTTAATTACTTACACTTGACACATTAACATTTTCTCTCTGAGTGAGTCCATGTCCTTTGACCTAATGTCCGAAACATAACATTTTCGCTCCCCCATTAAAATCAAGCTAGAGTTATAAGATCATTGTTGAAACTTCTGGGAAGACTTAAACATTGAAGTGGATCAACACAATAAGTCACACCACCACACAAGTGAATTTAAACACCAAATCTTCGATAATGCCCGTATCTTGACCAAATGTACTAGCTAAACATTCATTAGTAAATAATATATTGTCATATATCATGTATTTATTTAAACTAAATTTTTTGGGAGCCTTTTTAACTCAAAATTTTGAAACATAAAGCCCTTATTTGAGTTGTTAGATCTTTAAATCACTTTGATAATAGGAACTAAAACTAACTTGAACAAATACCATATATAGACGGATTATAACAATAGTATCCCTACACTTGCGATCAATATGATCACAAAGAAACAACCATTAGTTGACAAGGTATTTATGTAATGATTATATATGAAGGTTAAGGTATAGAAATTCACACTTGTCAATACATAGATTTCAAACTCAAATCAAATAATGCACTTAAGGCTGAATGTCTGGTAGTTTACTAAGAATTGAGTGTTGTGCTTACATCCGAAGTTGAGGTGAACATATGGCCTTAAATCAATTTCCGTACATTGGAATGTGTTATTTGTAAGCCTTAAATCAACTTAAAAAAGAGAAAAATGTGAAATTTTGCTTGACCAAAAAAAAAGAGGTAACACTTGAAATTTATGTTCATATTTGTACTAAAAATAATGTGATTTTATTCATTTCAATTGAAAAAACGGAAGTCTCTATATATGTAAATTATATATAATTTAATTACAAATGAATAGAAGGTAAACAGACAACAAGCTGCACCGCTATTCTTTTTTAGATTACAAAATTCAATCTTTTAAATACTACGCCCATAGACCTAAGAGAGACAACATTGTTATGCGTGGTTTTTCGAACTTTATTTTAAAGATCCACAACTTCTGGTGTTAGAAAACCAAAAGTATTAAATGCAAATGGTATAAAAACATGTTGATCATCCGAACTATTCTTTCAATTTTGGTGCAAAAACTAGGAGAGAAAATCAAAGCAACGAGAACTAATGGAAAAAAAATAAAAGGAATTGAGAAAATTAAATTTTCTCTCAAGAAAATGGAAAGTAACGGAAAATTCATGAGGACACTATATTTGTTCTGATATCATGTTAAGAAACATGACATATATGGAAAAGTACAGAGAAAGCTAATAAAACTATTTATGTTGAAGATAAATTGTAATATTACAATGAGAAAAATTAAATATAAATGACTAGTATAAAACTTATTTATAGACCAACTAACTAGTAGCTAGAATATCTAACTACATCTCTAATACCTCTTCTTTCACATTTTTTCCTTTCTGCATTTTATTCATTTTGTCAAATTTTTTAATGTCTATTTTTTCTTATTTTGCAGAAAAAAAAGATAAAAGTAAATAAAATTCCTATCATCTTGACAAGGGTATGAAATGATGATCATGAGACTTTATTCACCCATCTTCTTCATTTTTTCTATCTTCATGTCATCTCCACCAATTTATTTTATTTAACTTCATTAACATAATGATTCTTCATATTTTTTTATATTATAGAAATATCATTATCCACCATTTTTTCTTTTCAGATAAAAAATTATAAAATATTAAAAATATATAAACACACTTTCATATGAAAATATGACAAGCACATAAAAAGATAATTTTTTTTTTTTGAGGTAAAAAAGATAATTTTTTTAACAACATAAATTAATATATTTCTTTACAAGGACATCAAAAGATTTTAACTAAAAAAGTATATACATTCAAAAAATAACATTTTTACCTTTCAAACAAAAGTTGCAGAGATTGATAACATTTTCATCTTTCATCTAATTTATTACCAAAAAATTCTAATCAATAATAGTAACATGAATTCATCTAAATCAACGGTCATAATTCATTATCCAACAATGACAGTAGCGAGGAGCCGACTAAAACTACAAAAAATTAAAGTTGCTAATTTTTAGCTACCCAAAAAATTTCAAAGAAGGAAGAAAAGAAGTACACAACATGAATGTTGGCATAGCATATAAAAGACAAAATAAACTTACTTTCTAGTACATTAATGAAAACTAGATTATGAGCCCGTGCCATGCACGGGAAAAAGATACGTTTGTAGATTTATTGATTTTTAAATATACTTTATAAAATTATATTTTTATACATTTTATAAAAAAATCTCTTTGCATCTTTTTTTCTTCTCTTTTTTATTTTAAATAAGTAATTTTCACATCTATTAGATTTTCTTTTGATTTTTGGTTTGTGATTTCGTCGTCTAAGTGCGGCGTTAATTTGTTTTCCCGTCGTATGTGGTGTTCTTGATTTTCTGTCATGTGTGGTATTCTTGTTTTCCCGTCTTGTACGGTGTTCTTTTTTTTTTTCCTTCTTGTGCGGTGTTTGTTTGGTTCAGACTGATAGATCAACTGTTGATTCAACCCGTGACCAAGTTCGTCACCGATGCAGCTCCAGTGTCATATGTATTTCAGTTACTTTATATGCATGAGTATATCGTTTTATGCTATTAACATATGTGACTTGCACATAATCATTAACAAAAAAGATAATTTATATATAATGTATCACAAACGTAGTACAACTCATAATAATTATATGAAAAATTAAATTTGTTGCAATAATTTAAAAATATATCTCAATTATAGTCATCTACTTCTTCTTCTTATTTATTTTTGAAAATTATTGTTTGACCAAGTTTAATTAGCACTTGATTGAAGGTTTTTTTTGTCGATTGTATGTATAACTTGTTATGAAGGTTATTTTTTTTCTTCAACATACCATAAGATTACGATTTTTTTTGTTTGATTGAAGGCAATTATGTTTTTTTTCACTTGACACCATTTTTTTGTCTTAATTGATATTTGCTTTATTTAGCCCATTATTGCTTTCATCAAAAGTTTAAATTTTATTATATAACTTTTTTTTTATTGCATAGATGTCAATGTGTTGTGATGAAACAACATTTAAGTATATAGATTTTGTTGTCCTTTTTGTTTTGTTGGTCATTAAAATCTAATTGAAATAAATATAAAATGTAAATGGGAGGAGAGATTATTTGAAGATACCACGTGTACACTTTTCTTTAAAAAAGTCTTAAATAATAGTAATAGTATAGTATAATTATACAATTTAAAATGGCTTTCAATAGTCTTCATAGAAATTAAACTGTCAATTTTTCGTCTTTATCTAAAAATTTTGAATAAATTTTTTCCTGACATACTCAAGAATATTTTAAAATGAGAAAAATTAAATTGGAATGTTTTTTAAATAACAAAAAAACAATAGTAAAAGTAATAAAAATTTCAACTTAGAAATGAATATTGAGATTTTTTTTCTTTATTTTATGAAATGTTTATAATATCCTTTTATGCAAATTTGTTTTTTGAACGAATTAAAAAAATAGATTTTGAAAGCAAATGACGTGAAAAAATATATGGTGCTAAAGTGAATACAATAAATTTGACAAATTAGAGTTATTGCTATTTATTACCATGAAATGGTAATTTACTGGAGTTTGTTTCTACCAATTATAGAATGAAAAATGAGAAGAAACACAAATTTAGCAAACAATAAAGCAAATAGACATAAAAAATTGATCCACTCAAAAGAAGTTCACATCCACTCAAAAAAAAAAAAATAGACATAAGAAATTGATACATTCTAATAGTAAATTGATACATACTCTTCTCAAAGAATGAGTAAATCAACTATAGAAGCAACATAAAAATAAATAGAATTGACTTTTTGAATGCAACAACTGCTCTTTATACAATTAAGATAACGCCTATGATAGAAAACCTGATCAAAACGAAACATGATTAGTATGCTATAATAAATATTATTCTTTGCTAAAATAATTTTATATGATTCAATGGTTTTCTTTAATAGATATTTCCCTTTTTTGGCTATAATTTTATGATTGTTTGTTTTGTATTTTCTTTATTGTACATATTTTTGTATTTGATTATTGTCTCATACATAATTTTAATATGCATAATAAACTTATATTTGAAATTTAACATTATTCTAAAATGTGATATAGAAAAAATATAAAAAACATCATATCAAAATTAGAGAAAGAATTAGAACTATACATTGTGTCAAAAAAAATTAAAACTATTATAAAAAAAAAAAAGTAAGTCTTTCATATTAATAATTGATAAATACATAATATAGTCAACTACAAAATCACAAAAAAAATTTAGTTACCTTACCTAATCCACAATCGTACTTAAATTACTAAGGCAAAGATAAAAATATCACTATAATCTCAAAAAAATAAATTCAGAATAATAATCTTTGTGTAGTGGCAGATAATGTGTGAATAAAATACAAATTACATGTAAACACATATGTATATAAAAAAAGGAAAAAGCAATAAACATCGAATAAAAATGGTTAGAAAAACAACAAACCTTTAAAAAAAGGTCTCGGTCGATGATTTATTTTCAGAGTTAAGCAAACCTGCATATAAATTGGATAAATAATCATAACCTATAATCAAGAACCAATAAACCAAATGTGAAAGAAAAAAAAGGAGAGAAAGAGAAATAATTGAAATTGAAATTAAAAAGTATGGAAGAAGTAACAGAGCAAAGGAAGAAAAACTTGAACAATAGACATATATATATATATAGGGAAGCAACGATATGGCAACAAATAGAGATTACTATAATTAGGGTATTAATCACCATAATACAGCTCATATAAAATAGGCATGAGTAAAAGACTATGAGAATTATAATAAAACAATGATGGTAATTGTGACAAATATATTATTGCATGCTAATTGTGAGCAAGATATTTGGAAGAATCTGACATATAAAAGCATTCCCAATTGTTATAGATCAAAATTGAAAAAAAAAAATTACGATTATAATGATCCATGCTTTTATTAAGAATATATTCTTTCTTAAACTATACATTTTTTTTATATCACCTTAGTTGTGAAAGTATTTTTTTTTGGTATAGTTATGAAAGTTATTAAGTCAAAAGGAATATAATATGCATTCCGTAAAAAAAGCCTTATTAGTTCCGTAAATGGATTTTTGTACTAAAAAAAAATTGAAAATGTGTTTTTATTGTTGAAGCAAAAAATCATTGTTATTAATTGTATTAATTATGAAATTGCTGCGAGGAAAGGTGAAGTAAGAAACTGTCATGTGTATAATTTTATTTGAAAAAAAGGTCCTAAATAATAATAGTATAGAATGAAAAATAGGTGAATAAAATTATGCAGAATTGAGAAATGAGTGTGAAATGAATGGTATAATGAACAACATATTTATACTGCCAAACCTAGTTTTGTTTTCTTGGTAGTTAAGTCGTATGCATACAAATATGGAATAATGAATAAATAAATATATATGAAAAACAAAATCATAGTATAACTATCATTATGATTTTTATTTGTTTTTGATGGTGCTATTTTTTTCAACCAAAACACCCAATTAATGGTTGCTCAAAATAATACTCCTTTCCTATTCTACAAATTCAAATTGCCGCCTGTTGTTAATTCAACCCTAAAACTTGTTTGTCACATTCAACCTTATTTTTTTGACGGTGCCGCTATGATTCACATTCATTAAAATATTTATAATAACTATGACTATATTGTAAATTGTAAATAATATACATACATATATAAAGTCACGTGCATTAAAATATATATATATATATATATATATATATATATATTGACTAAATTAAAAAATATATTATTATTTGTCAAAAAATTAGATTATTAAAAAAACATTTTTTTTGTTAAATTGCATTATTTTTAAAATAGATTATTTGCAGACCCTATTTTTTATGGTTAATTCGCTTAATTTTTAAAATAGATTTTTAAAATAGTAAATATTTTATGAATCATTAAATAAGTGCTACTAATGTAAAAAAAAAAAAATACAATTAATAGCCACCATTTTTTTGTTGAAGCAATAGCATTAATTGGTAAAATGATATGGGAGGAGAATGCTTGTGGGAATGCCATGTGTACAATTTCTTTTGAAAAAAGGGGTCTTAAATAATAATAGTATAGATTTCCGGCAAAACATGGTTTAATGATGAATATTTTAAAAAATTCTTGTACACTAACTATTATGAGTGCTCTTATCATATTATTTATTTTTAGGTTTAAATAATCAATTGATCCCTATTAGTTCGTATTTTTTTTATTTAATCCCTATATTGGTTGAGGATAAATACCTCTAAATTTTGAGGAGGTACATAAGTTATCACCTAAATTAAATGAGTGGTAGTGGATAAGATGACAATTATTATTATTATAGCTGATAGCTCTATGGGAACATAATCATGTAAAACAAAAAACGCATTTTGTAGACAAAAGAGAATGTGTAAAAAATTGGCATACATAATAGTTAAAAGAAGGGAACAAAATTCTGAAGAATTTGGAGCAAACATTGGATATACTACTTAAGCACAATCACAGCAGATCCATTGTGACACCAAACAAGGTGCTAAGATACTTGTGTGTCATATAGGGTGGAATAAAATGATATAGCTACAAAACGCTACAAATAAACGCTACAAAATAAACCATAGCCGCTAATTTTATCAATTTCATATGTGTTTGACGATCACAAATAGTGTTTTAGTCTGTGTTTGTTGGGTGGGATTTGATTAGTATGTGTTTGTTTGTTAGTGAGAAGAAGTTTATTAATTGATGAGTCAAGTTTAAGTTTAAGAAGGGTTTGTTTGTTTGTGTTTTGCCTCGAATCCCGTAGCTTTCTGTAGCATTGGGATCATTTGGCTTGTTGCCTTGTGAGCTGTACTCCCCTTTTAATTTATCTGCTAGTGAATTGTGTGTGTCTTGTCGTTTGGTCTTTAATTCGGGTTGTTCTCGGATTTGAGATATTTTAATAAATTTGTTTGTTTTAAGAAATTGTGTTTAATACTTAGTCTCACATCTTTATCATATTCTGTCTTGCTAATTTTATCAATTTTTATTTTTACATTTATAATTCAAATAAATGCTACAAAACAAACCATAACTACTAATTTTATCAATTACATGTGTTTGACGATCACAAATAGTGTTTTAGTCTGTGTTTGTTGGGTGAGATTTGATTAGTATGTGTTTGTTTGTTAGTGAGAAAAGGTTTATTAATTGATGAGTCAAGTTTAAGTTTAAGAAAGGTTTGTTTATTTGTGTTTTGATTCGGATCCCGTAGCTTTATGTAGCATTAGATTCATTTGGCTTGTTGCCTTGTGGGTTGTACTCCCCTTTTAATTTGTCTGCTACTGAATTGTGTGTGTCTTGTCGTTTGATCTCTAATTCGGGTTGTTCTCGGATTTGAGATATTTTAATAAATTTGTTTGTTTTAAGAAATTGTGTTTAATACTTAGTCTTGCATCTTTATCATATTCTGTCTTGCTAATTTTATCAATTTTTATTTTTATATTTATAATTCAAATAAATGCTACAAAACAAACCATAGCTGCTAATTTTATCAATTACATATGTGTTTGACGATCACAAATAATGTTTTAGTCTGTGTTTGTTGGGTGAGATTTGATTAGTATTTGTTTGTTTGTTAGTGAGAAAAAGTTTATTAATTGATGAGTCAAGTTTAAGTTTAAGAAAGGTTTGTTTATTTGTGTTTTGATTCGCATCCCGTAGCTTTATGTAGCATTAGAGTCATTTGGCTTGTTACCTTGTGGGTTGTACTCCCCTTTTAATTTGTCTGCTACTGAATTGTGTGTGTCTTGTCGTTTGGTCTCTAATTCGGGTTGTTCTCGGATTTGACTTATTTTAATAAATTTGTGTGTTTTAAGAAATTGTGTTTAATACTTAGTCTTGCATCTTTATCATATTTTGTCTCGCTAATTTTATCAATTTTTATTTTTATATTTATAATTCAAATAAATGCTACAAAACAAACCATAGCCGCTAATTTTATCAATTTCATATGTGTTTGACGATCACAAATAGTGTTTTAGTCTGTGTTTATTGGGTGAGATTTGATTAGTATGTGTTTGTTTGTTAGTGAGAAGAAGTTTACTAATTGATGAGTCAAGTTTAAGTTTAAGAAAGGTTTGCTTGTTTGTGTTTTGCCTCGGATCCCGTAGTTTTTTGTAGCATTAGGATCATTTGACTTCTTGCTTTGTGGGCTGTATACTCCCCTTTTAATTTGTCTGCTTCTGAATTGTGTGTGTCTTGTCGTTTGGTCTCTAATTTGGGTTGTTATCGGATTTGAGTTATTTTAATAAATTTGTGTGTTTTAAGAAATTGTGTTTAATACTTAGTCTTGCATCTTTATCATATTCTATCTCGCTAATTTTATTAATTTTTATTTTTACATTTATAATTCAAATAAACGCTACAAAACAAACCATAGCTGCTAATTTTTTTTAAAATTACTATTATACACGAGGTGATGATCAATTCTAACTTTTCTAATTAATGAGAAATCTTTTTCTTAAATATTATTAACTATATCATTCGGGAGCATAATTAACAAACATAGAAGAACAAATAGAAAATAGTATGGTGAAGAATACACACAAAAGCAAAAGGGATAATGTGAACATGTCTCAATGTTTAAACATTTCCATTAATAACTATTAATGTTTCGCATGGTAACTCGTTTTATTTAAAACATATCATTTATTACAGTACTTTCAGCAGTTTCAAAAATTTAAACAAACAATTACATTGTTGACTATAATTTTGTCAAATCTCCACAATTTCTTAGTACAAGTGACCACAACTTCATCACCCTTCAACCTGACAACTCAAAAACAAGGATGATCAAATGGTAACTTTATTTCTTTTTATATAATCTTATCTTATTTATCAGAAATATAATTAGTTTTTTTTATCTAATATGCAGAGAGATAATATTTGATTTGATTGAATAAACCGTTTAAACCCTATAAGAAATCAAATACCCTGAATGTAAGTAACTTTTAATTTTATCGTTATTTTTATCATTGCTTAATTTGTATCGTATGTATGTATCATGGACGTAATTCTTCAATGCTTTACACACATAGTACCGTTTGTTAATGGTATTCAGTCTCAAAACTTACATCCATGTAATGTATAAGAATTTTGCGTGCTTTCTACTTTGGATAACCATTTTAGTGCTGCTTTTGAGCTTTCTCGGAATACCATTACTGTTAAAAATAATATAAAATCATTGATGTGGCATATCCTAACAGCTTAAACTTTTGGGATAATTGGTTATTTGACATGGTATCAGAGCTTTGGCAACCATAACGTAAGGGATAACTGATTTCAAGCTCTTCAAGCAAAGGAAAACATTGAGAACTAATGAACAAATCAGTGTTAAAATTACTAAGGCGGGAACAATTGAGAGATGTCAGCGTAGTAATCTTTTGTGAAAAAGTTCGCTACCCAATTTCCGGAATAGTGCATTGTCCGCATAGATAAATTGATTTGATTTTCAATGAGAAACAAGAGATTTTGCAGAGAAGATTGTTACTGTCTTTGCAGGATTTTGAGAATTCGAGAGAATTAAGGTTGGTGAATCTTTTGAAGATGCAGAGTGATGATTCATCTGTGACTTTGAGTGAGAATAGGAGACGTGGTGAAGGAGAGAAAGCGTTTGGTGACGAGAGAGAGAGAGAGAGAGAGAGAGAGAATTCATGTAGCGACGGATATTATAATCTTCTTCGTCTTTGTTGATGATGAATCTGAAGACGGATTCCCAACACTCATCAGGTAATGTTGCAGCTGCAACCATTTGTTGTTGTTGTTGTGAAGATGAAGAAGAAGATGAAGTTTTGTTCCTTTTCATAGTGGAATGATTAAGTGTTGATTTTGTGGGTTAGGGTTTTGTGGTGGTTTTGGAAGATGGTGTAAATGTATCAAGTCGAGTGCGATGAGTTGGATATCAAGTCAATAAGTTGTTAGGATAGGTCACATAAATGGTTTTATATTATTTTTAACAATTACTCCTAAATTCCTTCAAGTAGATGCTCATGAGCTCATGGTGTTTGCATTAGATGGACTTTGCAAGTGCTTCCAAACAGTCAAAAAAGATATAGTTGAAAAACTATTTTATAGCTCTGTCATAAGCAAAATTCACTATCAAGATACATTAAAAGATTTGACGTTAGGAATAAAAAAAATGAGTAGCATTGAAAATGCTCTTAAAAATTTCACTAAAGTATAAAAACTTGAAGGCTGTAAGTGTTTTGTCAGCAAATATCCTGGAACCACGAATAAACAGTTGAAGCTGCATAAACCCCTTCAATTGCAACCATTCTTTTAAAAATGTTTGAACTACTTGGTGAAAGCTGTGAAAAGATAGAGAAACATGTTACTTTCCCGATCAAGTTAGATTTAAAACCTATCATATCTGATAATGATAATGATCGTTGCATGGAAATTTTGAAGTACGGTCTATATGCGGTTATTGTGCATGTTGGACCCTCACCTCATATAGGGCATTGTTATTCCTATGTGCGTTCTGATACAGATAGATGGAATTTGATGAACGGTAATAAAATTAGTAGTGTTCCTGTAGATATGGTCCTAAAGTCTCAGGCTTACATGTTGTTTTATGCCAAACAATACACACCTACTCTAATAAACACTATATGAACATATTAGAATTGTCCATATCAAGAGATATATTGGTCCCAGTGTCGGCCCTGACATTTTAGAGGTCCCAAGCAAATAATAAAAATGGACCCTTAAAAAATTATACCAAAAAAATATACATTTTTTTTTAAAAGAACATCATATATTAAATTTATAAATAGTATAAATAACTTCAAAATTACATAAACAAAATGTCATTTTCTAATCAACATTTTAGCTACTTAAAAAAAGTCTCCCTCCTAATATTTTTTGAAGCAAATTCTTCAATCAAATTTTCATATTGTATATTCTCCAATAAATTATTCTCAATTACTAATTCATCAAATCAAATATAAATTTAATTTAATACTATAAGTACCAAATAATTTTTTTTTAAACCCCATTAATTTGAAGGCCCCAAGCAGCAACACAGCTTGCTTGAGGTGAGGGACGGCCCTAATTGGTCCGTACATATACAAACAAAATGTGCATCGAAGAATTTACAGCCACTCATAATTATTTTTTGATTCTGCCACTGCTCGTATTTCAAACATCATGGGATATTTCCTAGTACGTAACCATTTTTTCATGCACTCAGTACTCATTGACAGTCCACTAGATCATGGTCATGATGTGAGTTCCATTCTGACTTTGTGGGGGGATTAGCTAGGACGTAGAAAACAAAAATGAAAAGCTTTAGGGGCCGGGCACTAAATTAAATATATACTTTTTGATTGGACAATGATTCAAGAAGTTAATTTCTATAGCACTATAGCACTCATATTTTTGATTAAAGATGTATTTGGTATCTGAATTCTGACATATATTAATATTCGATGTATATCGTCGATATTGACATCAACGTAACACATATAATTATATTCAATTATGTCATTTTTTCAGATAATTATCGGTTTACATGTCCATTTGAGTGCTTCATAATTAATAATGAGGTAATCAAGTTTAAGAGGATAAATAAAACACATTCTAGGCTGAAGCATTAATACACATGAAAAATGTTCAAAACTCTGAATTATGCTAGTGCTTTTAATGGTTGAAAATGAAACTAATAGTACATTCATGTTGGTTGATTGATGAACAAAGTAAAGCACGCATTCTTGTGTCAAGAAAAAATCCACAGAATTGTTCTGACATGGTAATAGGCTAATAGCCACTAGAATTTGTAGCTTACCACTATCAAAATAAGTGGCCATTGGTTTGCTAGCTAGGTACACATGGTTTGAAGAATACTTCAAATATTTCAGTAGTGACTAATAATTAACAAGCTAGCTGAGGATAAGAGATTCAGTGGTTTGAGAACTGAGTATATAGTGAATATAATGGAGTATTTTTCAACACATGCATTCATTATGGTGATTGATGAAATCTGATTAGAGTTGTTTATCAGAATGTACTATCAGTCATGAATCATGATAAGATATTGTGTTTGATTGAGCAACAATATATGTTGTGCTAAAATTGGAATAGTGGATATTAACTCTCTTAGAAAAGATATATAGGCAAAGTCATCATTATTACTATGAAGAAATATAGGCAATGAACCCTGTCCACCTCAAGTGGCAATGGTACGGGATATTCATATTCATCCTAGCCCGCAATTCAATCATTTTTTTATCTTGTTGATAACTAGCGGTTATAATTGTCTCTCTGAGTTTAATTTAGTTGATAAAGATATTACATATAATTGTGCCCGCACAAAGTTCGGGTTCTAGATCTCGAACTTGTGCCTACACCCTCAAAACTCTGCACATACTTCGGATTCTACATCCCAAACCTTCGAGATCTACGTCTCGAATTTTTCTTAAATACCCCCAATTCATATCTAAAGACAAATAAGATAATTAGGGGAGAAAGAGAATGATGAAGGTGGATAGAGAGTTTTTCCAAAATATGTCTCACTCTAACTTAAGCCAGCCACGTCAAACTTATATTAACTTAAACGTTAGGGCATTGTTTTACGGATACTATCTTTTCTTCGCCGGTTACCACCTCAGGTTTCAACCTCTAACTCAAAATATACCTTACACTTATCCACCATGAGTTCTGTTAAGAATAAATTAAAAGGTTTCATGGACTCTTTTTTTTTGTTCTCCTAACATGGTTGAAACATGGCTTTCACATTCTCTCATTATTTTTACAAATTACTCCTAATATTCATTAGGGAAATGGGTGAATAAGAAATTTCTCATAGACACATGTCAAACATATTATATCGACTACTAAAATGTGTGATAACAAATGTTAAGTTGAAGAATTAAATTTGTCAACAAAAAAAAAATGGCCCACACTGGTTTTGGGCCTTTTAGCACTTTTGGTGAGGCAAACTCCATACGGAAGAATAGATAATGATATGTTTATTACTTATCAGCATTTCATGATTATGTAGTCGTGTTCTAGTGTAATTAATTCTAAGCCAGGGAATTAAATTGCCAATCCATTCATACTAGAGAAATTAAATTGTTAGTTGGTTCAGTGATGATTGACGCTGAACTTGGTAGGGAGGACCGTGGTTCGATTCCCCGCAACTGCAATCGAGAGGGGGCTAGAACCACTTGATACCAGAACTGACCCCTGAACTAGATTAAACTGGTGGTAAAATACCAAAAATAAAATAAAATTAGGATTTGAATTTTAGAGAAGAAAATTATAAAAGTCGCCTATCAATTCATCACTAAATTTAATGACGAATAATCAGTAATTAATTTTATTTCTCAAAGTGATAAAGTCAAGAAGTTCTAGGCCAATCGACAGAAATGTCGAAATTGTTAGGTCAAATATCTCTGACTTGTGTTTGAAAAATGACCCTCTACTTTATGTATAAATTTATAATGATTTATCATTTGGTAAAGCAATAATGTTAAGTTGAAGAAATTTGTAGAGAAATTTTGCTTGATTTATGTTTCTCAAATTTTTATATTTGGTTTTTTTATTAATACATTTTTGGGGTGCTAAAAATAATGGTTGAATTTTCTAGAGTGCAAACGTAATTAAATTGGATATCAAATTTTCATAAAAATGACTTTAAACTTCTAATATAAAAGCAGTTTATATAAAATATGTCTCTTCACTAATGCATCTCTCTTGGACAACCTTAATAACCCATACATTCTTGACACTACGTGGTTTGTCCTAAGACCTCTAATCATGATTAAAATATTGACATTTACTAGCATTTACTTTAATATTTTTGGAGTATTATTCTTCCCTCTCAATATCTAGGACATCTACTCAATGAAGTGATGGTATGGTATATATGAAATAGGATAAGTGCTTATAGTCTCCAAACCACAACTTGATGTGGACCAAAAAGGATTCACATGCATGAAATGACTAGAAAAAGAGAGTTATATTTTTGAAAATGCAACTCTAGCTGGCTTTGAAAATCACAAGATGGTTTATATGTACGTTAGGGTTAAGAGCATCTATTCTAGCATAAACTCTCCTTGACGGCAATTGAAGGTAATATTAGTCCCTCAATTAAGATTGGTCCCAAATGTCAATCATTATTCATTAGTGACCTTTGTTGGCCAATATAAATCACTTTTCTTAGAAGAATATCTCCCTTCTGATTTTGTGTACATGGGTTGAGTTGGATAAGATTTGGCCTAATCTGTTACCCAACTCGATCAATATCTCTTTTAATTTTGATGATGAACTCTCCAATATATATTGATCGGGTTGAGTAACGGATTAGGCCAAATCTTACCCAACCCAACCCGTGTACACCCCTATTTATAGCTGCTTGTCGCTAGAGATGATTGAGCGTTTGCGGTACAGTATGAATCGGTGCAACAAATTATTCGATGTAAAAGTAAAATTACATGCGGTTCAGGTCTATTTTAAATAATTCATTGAAAAAATATAATTTAATGTGGTTTAATTTGGATCAACATTTAAATATTCAAATTACAATTATGCAAAGAAAATATATTACAATTAAATATCATGTTAATATGTGCACTGAAGACATATGTTATCAAATCAAAAATAAAATTATTATTTTGAAAAATACAACAATTACAATTTAACTTTTAAAACTATTAGAATTATAAATCAAATATGATATTGTATAAAAACATATATATTCTCTCAAGTCTCGATAACAAATATCATGAACCTACCTTTCTCTTGGTCAAAAAAAATGTTAACCTACCTCCTCTTAACATAGTATTTAGTGATCAACTTAATCTTTAAACCTACCTTCTCTCAAGTAATGGCACATATCATATACGTATCTACTTTGTTACGTATCTTCTTTTAATTAATATCCAAAAAATTCTCTACCTCAATTGAGTACACTTTTTTCTCATATTTCTCTTAAGTAATTTAATAGTTAGAATTCTAAATTCTAAAAATAAATAAATGAATATATTATAATTTAAAATTAAGGCCTTTCACACCGATTATTAGAGTTGTTTTTGTTTTTTATCTTAATTCCGTCGTCTCAGTGCCGTTTATTTTCCCATTTCGTGCGGCGTTATCTTTTATTTTTCCATCTTATACGATATATGTTTTTCCGTTTTGTTGTTGTGTTAGCGTGGCTTTGATTGATAGATCAACTTTCAATCAATGACCAAGTTCGTCAACGATGTAGACCAAAAGACATATAAATATTTCGGTTATTTTAATTTTATAATATCATTTGTAGGCATGAATATGCTATTTTATACTATTAACTTGAATGTTGTGAACTTGTTCACAAATTCATCCTTATCATTTTTAACAAATATATAATTTATGATTGTATCTGATATATTTTATAATTTAAACGAATGAATATCCTTTAATATTTGTAATGAAAAGAAAGTTAAGGTCCTTTTGACTACTATTGCAATAGCGACTTGCATGTGAACAAAGAATATGTGATGTTTAAAACTTTTTCTTTGTTTGAAGAAATATTATCTATAGAATGAAGAAGAGAAAGAGGATAACCCTTTACCTTGCATGATTTTTTTTGTAGTACTAAATCTTTCAATAGTGTAAGCATTTGCATAGATAAATTATGTAATGACTTTAGAACTCCAAAAGAAATTACTAATATCAATGATTACTTTTTAAAATATCTGTTAATTTTGTTTCTTCTTAATTTAAAAAATAAGACTTATGCTAACAAAAAGTCTCAATCTAAATGTCTATAAATATTTTCAATTTTGTATCTAATTTTGTATGGTGTTTTCAATTTATAGATTATAAATATTTTAAAAAAGTTGTGAATCTACTATATTGAGCTTTATATATAACTACTTATTATCAATTAATCTTTATAGGGTTTGTCTATCATATGCAATATTGAAAAAACAACAATTAATAATTAAAAAGCTATATATTTAATATAAAATATACAAGTTTCAATATTACCTCCGTTTTTTATTATAAAAGACAAATCATTTTTTAGATTTATTGAATGATTAATGTATCTGATTTATAATTCTATTTTAAATTTTTTAACATGTGCAAGCAAATTTGCACATGGTAGAAAAATTCAATAAAATTTGACAAAATTCAAAATTTTTTAAAATATTCATAAAATTAAAATCTATTCAAAGGTGATTTAACCTCCGTTTTTTATTATAAAAGACAAATCACTTTTTAGATTTATTGAATGATTAATGTATCTGATTTATAATTCTATTTTAAATTTTTTAACATGTGCAAGCAAATTTGCACATGGTAGAAAAATTCAATAAAATTTGACAAAATTCAAAAAATTTTAAAATATTCATAAAATTAAAATCTAATCAAAGGTGATTTAAAAGCTATCGATTGATTTTTCTTCTTTTTTTTTTTTTTATTAAATACATTGTTTCCTTATTTTTGTTGGTTTATTATCATTTTAGCTTTTCATAGAATTCATCTTCACCGTAGGAAATCTTATTCTAGTCACTCTCAAATAAATATAGACACCTCCTAATATATTTTGGAAGAGATCCCATTCACTTTCCTCATGATCAAATTAAACCATCTCCCATTTGAGATTTTTTTAGAGGTATGAATAGACTAATATACTTGCTTATTTTGGGAGCATTATGAAAAAGACAAGTGATTTGTAGAATTTTTTAAAGTTGTCTAAAATAGTCAAAAGATCTCCTGATTCATTTGTTGAGTTTCCCAAATTAAGATGTTTTAATGTTATAAAAATCATCTTATATCATTTTATTCTCTTCCTCCATCTTTCATTTCCCTTCACTATTATTTCTCTTTTTTTTAGTTGTACATATATATAAAATAAATAAACTGAGATTCAAACTCCAATCATAGCGTCCCACCTATTATTTTACCTTATTTTACTACTATCTTCAAAACAAAGTCTATTAGGTAGTTAGAGGATGGAAGTTATAAGGGAGATTAGGTATAGGATAAACTCTTTTGAGGATTTTAAAGGAAGAGGGAGATTTTGGAAGATTTTTAAAAATCTCCTAACTTTTCCCTTTTTAAAAACTCTCAATATATAAAGGGAGGAGTTGTGTTACATTATGTTAATGTTGTTTTATAATATAAAAACTAGAGGGCAAACATTTGTGTATTAAATTAATTGTTTAATAGTCTAAAATAAATTTTTATGGGAAAATATTGATCAATTTTCTAACTTTTTCAATGAATAATTTTTTTTATCTAAATTTTTTAAATAAAACTATTGACACGTACCTTTGCAAGGTCATTATAATAAAATACTACTAATATTTCAATCTAGATTACTCTTGAAGCTCACAATATTTTATTGAATTTCCCAAATTCTTGGAGTATTGATTAATTAAACAGGACCCTATGACAGTGATTGCCAAAGATTACAAATTTTTTTGGGGGGATAGATAGATACCTATAATGAATTAGGAGCCATTAGGAGTCCTTCTTCCAGGACCATCGATTAGACCAAGTCTTTGTTCAAATTTTTTATTGGTCTTTCAATAATCAAAAGACAAATATTATCTTTTCCTTGATAGTTTTACCTCCTATTTCTTTTTTACTGTGTTCTTATTTATTTTATTTTACTTTGAGTAGATGTAACTTTTTTTAAAAGATAAATGTTCTCATTTAATTATTTTTTTTATAATCAAGTTTCTAATTTCTTTTAATATAATAAAGAGATATAGATAAAAGATGAGGTGTTTATCCTCTGATAATTAAACGCTCTTTGCCTTTATATAAAAATAAAATCCTAATTGAATTAGTATTGAACTGGATCAATGCAATTTTTTCAATATAAATATTTTTAACATCAAAATTATGTTTTTAAATATTTAAAATAGACATTAATATGCTATACGTAAGTACAACTAAATTAATAGTTATATAGATGTTGATATGCATAGAGAGAAAAAAAAAAGGCGTTGATATATGTGTATGTGAATTTAGTTAGTAGATTACTTGACAAAAACATTTTGTTCATATAATTTATAATAATTTTTTGGACATTCATCTTAAAATGATTAAATAAATGTCTATTAACATTAATTGATCTTTAAAAAGTTTTTTTTTTGACAAACATTAATTTAACTTTAAAAAGTTAATTGTTATGAAAAAAAGTTTAAAAAGTTAATCAAGATTTTCTTCCATTTATCATCTTGTGAAAGGGAAAGCTGAACTTTATTAGTTAGCATTTCGTATCAAATTGATTTATCTCAGAATTTCAACAAAATACTAAAGGATTAGTTTTATGTTTTCTTTTGGACTAAGTTAGGGTTCATATTCATCGTTACGCACGGCTCGACCCAATCATATGAAGCATGATCAGCCCACTCTGGAGTAATCAAAGACTTTAATGACCCTTATTCCCTCGCACCATTGATGATGGCCCCGTGACCTTCTCACATTCATCAATGACAACGACTCTATACCGAGTATATATACTCTTTCATCAAAAGGACTCGTGTATATATGCTATTCTATTACTTTTACCTCTCACATCACACATCTCACTTACTTAAACGTAAGAGTATTCAGATCTCTAACTACTTCTATTTTGACGCGATGTCTTGATGTCGGCCCCTTTCTTCAAATTGTGTAAGACCATGTTTTATATTCATTGAAAAATCTTATTAAACTATTACTTTTTTTTTCCATATAATAAAATCAAATACAGAAAATCTTAATCCTATCCTATTGAACAAGAAGCACCATGTATTGGGACATATTACTATAACTATCGAACAAATGATATAATTGTGGTGGGGTTAAATTATAAGTGGAATTGGTAGGGTATAAAATGGGGCTTCCTTTGGGCATAGATTGGGAGCAAAATAGTGAGGTGTGAGCCCCATTTTGATACCCAAGCAAATGCACACATACAAAAAGTGGACCCCAATTGATACTCAAGGCAAATCCTTATTAAGGATTGAATTTGGCTCCTATACTTAAAAAGGGAAAAAGTGAAAGAGGATACAATAATTTAAAGTAGAGTTACTTCTATTTTACAGTTTTTAGTAAGAAAAATTTACATAATCATAAAAATTGGGAATTTAACTAATAAAAAATTGATTAACCATAAATAGAAGAGAGAGTAATTATAATTTGTAAGTGTTAAACACTACAATATAAATAAAAAAATTCTTGTAAAAAGTATTCTTACAAAAAATAATTTTTCTTTTTTTAAATATCACACTCCTTTGAATTTATTATTCTCTGCTACTAAAATGAAAAAAAAGTAGTTTACCATAAAAAAAAAAGTGTTTTTTTCCATGAAATTTTAACTTGTTTCTCCATGGTTTCTTGTACATTAGTCTAGCATATAATTTGGTGATTGACTTGAGGAGTCTAGTTTTTCATTTCGATAAAAAGTCATGAATTACTCCATGCTTGTTTCTAAAACTATTTTTGTCAAGAAAAATGTTGAATATCCATAAAATCAATTATAAAAATGGGTTTGATTTCAGTCCAAAAAAAAAATGGGTTTGACTTTGACATCATTATCATATTATTATGGACCCGATGTCACATGAAATTATTGTAGGTCACTAAGTCGTATGCTTTTTTTTGGTTAAGATATCTAGTAGTTAAAGAACTTTATCAAATGACAAATTTTAAAAATTTAAATTTAATTTTTGAATAAAATAATTATTGATCAGACTTTATTTATCTCATAGCCGAACTTTAAACTATTAAAGTTCCGTTTTGTTAGGAATCAGAGAGTTACAAACTAAAAAAAATTGTATGTTTTTTTTTTCTGTTACAAAATTCATCCCCCAGTATTTTTTGAATCACAATTCATCCCCACCTTAATGAGAAGGAAATTGATCTTTGTAAGTATATCTCAATTAGTCGGGACATTACACTATGCTAGAAATAGAATTTAAACAATTTTTTTTTTCACTTATTCACTTTAAAGAGTGAAATTCTGACCACTTAATTGTTTAAAAAAAAGCCCTAAAAAACAAATTTCAAACCTACAATGAACCTTTGCTCTAGTGGAGCCATTAATGAAAAAGCTAAACCACATTTTGTGACCATTACATATATGCTAGAGAGTTGGTGAGAAATATTAATCTGGTAATATATCACATTATTGATGAGAGATTTGGCTTGCATGTCAACATCCTTTGAACCTTTTAAGATTGTATTTTCATCATGATTCATTGGGTAACCATCATAACTAAAACCACACTCGAGAGTTATATATAGTAATCCTTAACCACACAATGTTAACAAGATTTGATATTATTCCTTACTAATCAAACAACCTTGAAAAACACTCCTTAGATTAGTTAGTCCATGTGATCTTCGACATTGTTGTATCTTTTATTGTATACCTTCATAACATGCTTCCCACGAGGTGGGGCTTCTATGCAAGCTATTGGTGCCACCATAACAAACAAATAGTACATTGCCACAACCCCACTTTTCATGTTTTGCAAAATCAATGATAACATATTATCACTTATTACTCGCTAGTTTCGTTGCTAAATATCAATTTGCATGCAAACGGAGGTTGATCCAGTTGATAAAGATTCAGCTCAGATCCTACAAAGACTTGAATTTAAATCTTGTTGTCGATGTGATGATTCTCTTGATAGGTAATATGTAAGCTATGAAGTCAAATGTCAAATGTCCGTAGTTTATGACATGATTAGTGAAAAATCGGGTTTCTTAAGCATGAAGTCAAATGTCATGTCCGTAGTTTGTGTTGTGAAGAACATTAGTTGAAAGAGGTTAATCATTTAAATGAATCTATATTTCGAGGGACTGTTATTTGTCTCGACTTTGGGCCAGGATAGTGGATTCATCCGAACGGACTTTTGTGGATTTACCCTATCCTAGAGTAAAGGTCCTGTTTGGCTGCAGATTTTCTGCTTTTTCAAAAATTGTATTTTGGCACAAACTCTCTGTATTGTACCCCAAGCAAGTGGGTTTAACTCTCCCATCCATTATCTTTTGGAAATATTCTGGTGAGATATTCATAAGGGACCAGTACTTAGATAATGGCCATCTTTCACATGCTAAATTAACAAATGAAAGATCTCAAGAAATTCTTATTCAACATTTGTATTATATATACTAACTTTAATACTACATTACTTGGAATTTCTCCAATCAAAAGTTAGATTTTTTTGTGTGTGCTTTATTCCTTTCAATCAAATACTTCAAACATCAGACAAATTATATATAATTCCATCTATCAACATGTGGCTTGAAGGCAACAATGAATGAATGGAGAGAAAAGATAGAAAATTCTTGATTACATTGTTATCTTAACCTTATAATTCCATATTATTTAGCAACATTATAACCTCACAAAATAGAATCCATATGCTATAGAACATCAACTAATCATATGTGGGCCATACGACCCTTAATCAAACGGAACTTTTCTTTCTTCGATATTTTCTAAAAAAACTAGACACGTGTCTGAAAGTATACTTTTAGAAGGAAAAAAAACTATATTTTTATTCTAAGAGGGTAAGAAAACTATTCTTTTTCCAGAAGTATTCTTCCAGAGGACAAAAAAAACTATTTGTTTCCTCTCGAAAATATACTTCTGAGATAACTATAAAGTGTGAAAAAAGAAACTCTCTAATCTAGTGTGAATGTCAGCACTAATCAGTTACGTTTCCATGTCGACCTATTCAAATCAGGAGTAAAACATGACAGGTAAGTGAGATTAATCAACATATAAATGTGGATTAACATATAATCAACAGCTTAATCATTGTGATTTTCTGTTAGTGGGTTTTAGACAAATACTAGTGTGTTACAACCTTTAAAAAAGCCTAATTGGTCCACATATGATACTTACCAATAAATTCCATACTAATTCTGCTATAGTTTTCTGGTCTATCTTTAGATTACAAATGTAAACATTAACCAATATGTTTCATACTGAATCTGTTCCTTCAAAGCTAGGGTCCATATTTCAATTTCTTTTATATAATCTCCACCTCCATTTCACTTAATGAAATTACCACTAAAATCACCATTAGAGTAACCTATATAGAACAAGAAACACCATTTGCATCTTCTATATGTACCCTCTCTTTGACATACAAAAGTTGTCTGCAATTGCATATATCAGAAAAGCTTCTGTCTGCCACTAGCAAGACTCACCATTTCCTATTATTTTCTTTCATTTCTCCACAAGCTTTATTTGTTGAGACAAAGTGGAGGATTTTCCCCCCACGTTTTTTACCACTCTTCTATAAACTTTATTTGTCATTAGATTAAATGCATAAGCTTCTTACTTATTGCTTCATTTCAGCTACAACACAAAAAGACATGACAAAATGGTTTAAAAATACTACTATAAATATGGCCAAGTCCATAGGATTCAACCTCATAAGTTGAAAAACATAACTACTACTACTTCCTCTTTTGTAGCCTTGAGGGTTCAATTTCAAAACTCATAAACATGTCATTTTCCAGCGTCAAAAACTTCTTTCAGCGATTTTGGTTGGACGAAATGGAAATGGGAAGTTATACACATAGCAGCTTTTTGTCCAGCTGTGATCTTCTGCCATCTCTTGGCGCCCGAGCAAACCAGGAAACTAAACTACGAAAATACGTAATCTATCCATTCAATCCCCAGTATAGGTGATGACCCTTTACATAATCACAATATAACATAACTCTTATGAATATTGTGCCTGCATCTTCTCAAATTTTCATATATAATTTCTAACAGGGTTTGGGAGTTGCTACTCGTTGTTCTAGTCATTTACTCGGCTTGGATATGCCCCTTTGAGTTTGCCTTTCTGACTTATAAGGAAGATAGACTATTCATCATAGACAGCATTGTCGATGGTTTCTTCGCCATTGACATCGTGCTTACATTCTTCGTTGCATACCAAGATAGTGATTCTTATCTTCTCATTGATGATCCAAAGAAAATCGCAATCAGGTGATATATATAGATATAAAACTTTTCTTCCTTTAAAACTAAAATGAATGTCCAAAACCCCTTCTTACTTTCATATTTCTCGCAAAACATGCAGGTACGTATCCACCTGGTTTGCTTTGGATATATGCTCAACAGCCCCGCTTGAGTCCATTAGCCTCCTCTTCATTAATCATAACAGTGTGCTTGGTTTCAAAGTTCTTAACATGTTGCGATTATGGCGTCTTAACCGAGTCAGTTCTCTGTTTGCAAGGTTTGCCAGCATATCATGTTGCGATTATGGCTCTTGTTTCATCGACTCGTCTATTTACTAGAATACGCCAGTGCTTGCTGACTTCCACCTTTGTTTTGTTTCAGACTCGAAAAGGACATTCGCTTCAATTATTTCTGGGTTAGATGCACAAAGCTCATTGCTGTAAGCTACTAAGCTACTAAACCTCATAAACTTACTTTCTTCCTTTACAATCTCAAGATACATCCAAGAACTGAATTGCGATTTTCAAAAAATTTCAGGTAACCTTGTTTGTAGTGCACTGTGCTGGATGCTTTAACTATCTAATTGCAGATGTGTATCCTGATTCCAGAAAAACTTGGATAGGTGCTATGTACCCAAATTTTAAAGAAGAAAGTCTTTGGGACAGATATGTAACTGCAATATACTGGTCCATCGTCACGCTTACTACAACTGGATATGGAGATTTACATGCAGAAAACACCATAGAGATGCTGTTTGATATCACTTACATGCTGTTCATATTGGGTTTAACATCATACATCATTGGAAACATGACTAACCTTGTAGTTCACTGGACCAGCCGCACCCGAGATTTTGTAAGTACTTTCAATCTTAAGCTTCTTCTACTGCTTCTCAATTCGCCCGTGCCAGCCACCTGCGATGATAGTTTTATATTATCTGCATGTGTTAGACTAAACTTTTATTATCATTAAACAATGCCCTCCAAAGTCATTATCCAAACCAATGTTCAAAGAGTTAATTTCAAATACTGAATAGGACTAGGCCCCACAATTGACAAGTATATTTGAAACAGCGCACCTAATACAATCCTCCTGAGTTTCATGTGATGTCGCCTTTCAACTTTTTTGTATAGCTAATTGTGTCTTTTCTAAAACAAAAACTCGTTCAGATAAGAGGAAATTTATTTCTTCCCTCTAAATAAGAGAGGCTTCATTTTGGTCACAGAGGGATACAATCAACGCAGCTTCTGAGTTTGCTTCGAGAAATCATCTGCCACACCGCGTACATAATCAAATGTTGGCACACATATGTTTGAGGTTCAAAACAGAAGGACTGAAGCAGCAAGACACATTAAATGATCTTCCAAAGTCAATTCGTTCAAGCATCGCACACCATCTCTTTTTTCCTGTCGTGCAGAAGGCCTACCTCTTTCAAGGAGTCTCCCATGACTTCCTACTTCAGCTGGTAATACCCCATACGTTTTGTTTGTTTCCTCCTTTTGTCTCTTCTCTGGATAAGTGAAAATTAAGACGATGAAGACCTAAAGTTGCAACAACTGACCCCAAGTAACTCTAATAATACAGGTCTCCGAAATGGAAGCCGAGTATTTGCCACCAAAGGAAGATGTGATACTTCAAAATGAATCTCCTACGGACCTTTACGTGCTGGTTTCAGGAGCAGTGGTGAGTTAACTACAGCATGGATAGTCTAGTAACAATAAATGAATCTTAGAGAATGTCTACTAATTCTAAGAAAATCTTACTATTGCAGAATCTCGTTCACTGCATTGATGGGAATGATCAAGTATGTCATAATACTCAAACAGAACATGTTTTTTCTTTCTTCAAAATTACACAATGAAACAACTGAATATAACTTCCTATCGCTACATTAACAATTCAGGTAGTTCTTGACAAGGCAACTGCAGTAGACACATTTGGCGAGTTTGGAGTTTTATATCATGTGCCGCAGCCTTTCACAGTTCAAACCACTGAACTTTCTCAGATATTAAGACTCAACAGTACATCCTTAATGAATGTTTTACAAGCAAATCCAGGAGATGCACAGATTGTCATGAATAACCTCTTAATGGTAATTAAGATATTTAAAGTCTCTAAGATCAAAACATGGGGAATATATTGTATAAGTTATATTCGTCAACGATATACCCCTCCTTAATAATAGTAGGTCCCTAATCCTAATAATTTGTGATCTGTATTTGACAGAGACTAAAGGAGCGTGAAGGATTCGTCTCTGAATATTCACACACAGATATTGGATTGATTCTACAGAAACTGCTTCATGGAGGTAACACAATAGAAAGCTCTTCTCAAGAGTGTAAAAATAATTTATCTTCCTTACTGCATGAAAGAGAGAACATAAATATCAGAGACTCGGAGAATAATTTGCATACTGTAACTAATGCTGTTCATTCAGTCCCTAATGATATGATACCTGAAGATGGCAAAAGAGATCTCCATGCCGCTACACTGACTGCGCATAAGGGGAAACTAGACATTGTTGAAATTCTTCTTGAAAGAGATGCAAACGCAAAGAACACAAATGCCATAGGATGGACACAAAAAGCTCTAGTACAACAGTCTAAAAACAAGAGCACTTCTGACCATGCAGTGAATTATGAAAGCCAGAAGAAATCAGATGAACATAGAATAGAGATTGTGGAGCCACAAATTCTTAAACTTGGAAGGAATGGCTCAACCAGAAACAGTAGACAGGATGATATTAGAACTATTAACTTCGCATTAGAGAAAGTATACGCGGACTCCAATTCAAGAAATTCCGATCGTCCAAGTGAAATAGAAATGACAAGGTTCACCAAGAAGAGGGTAACAATTCATTCGCCAAGTGGATGGAGAAGTGGCTCACATGGACAACACGGAAAACTGATAATACTACCTGATTCATTAGAAGAGCTGCTCAAAATTGCTGGTAAGCGTTGAACCCAAATCCCAAAAAGATTAATTGATCATGATTTATGTACCTATAATCGAGAAACAATAATTTGACAAACATATACAAACGCACGGAAGAGAAGGGAGAGAGCGATATCAGATTTTTTTCTCTTTTCTCTCAATGGTTTTTACTGGGGGAAGGGAAGAGAGACGCTGTCAAAATCAAAAGCAATATTCTGAACACAGAACATTATAAATCTATACTGATCTTACTTTTTACTTCTAACTATTAACTTGCAAAATTACAGGTGAAAAATTTGGCAGCTTCAACCCCACAAAAGTAATTAATAAAGAGAATGCAGAGATAGACGACATTGATGTCATTCGAGATGGTGATCATCTCTTTTTTCTTGGCAGTGAAAGTGACAATTTGAGTTTGTGATGTTAACAATTTAGATAGGAAGATAAGTAGTACCTTTAGGAACTTAATGACAATGGTATAATCAACTTTGAAAATGCCAAGCATTCCAGTAATATATTGGAAAATCATACAATTAAATTACAAAAGCTGCTCTTGGTTTATGATTGTTGAAACAAAATTTACAGTATCATCAAGAAGTATGGTTGTAAATCCAAGAAAAGAAGTCATATAATTGAGTGCAGTTTCTGCAACATGTTCGATGATGTACTTCATGTTTCAAACAATATTGGATAGTTTCTTTTTTTCTTGAGAATCCATCTGATTAATTCCTTTACAACCAGAAGCTATCTTGATTGGAATCAGAGATTGTAGAGTAACTTCAAAGAAGCATCTCACCTTGTGCCAACAAAATCTGGATTTCTCAAAACCGTCTATTGTATGCCTTTAATGAATAAAACTCATTTCTTCAAATTGATTGGTATAGGATGTGCTTCTGTATTAAAAACAAACTTATCCAATGGAATGTGGGAGACATCCCCAAAAAGCAAGTATAAATACTTAAGCGTTTCGCCTAGAAAGAAAGTCTCCATTTTATCTCTTCTAGGAGGAGGAATAGTAGTTACGTCGTCCAAAGAACTATAACCACCCGTTTCAATCTTTGTGTACTTTTCAAAGGCTTCAAATATTTGCCAACCCCATTCACGATATCTGCAAGACAATATATATGATTATTTTAGAAAAATATCAAAAAGATAAATTAAGCCTATATTCCCTGTTTCGACTGCATGGCGACAAGAAATTAAAATGTTAAGTAATCTTATACATAAGAAAGGGAAAGCATACTTTAGATCTTCTGTAATACGGTACAAAACAAATAACGACTCCACAGTCTCAGGTCTCAAAAGATTATGACGATCAGCAGGTCTTATTATGATGTCATGAATATATTCTGAGCTCCTATTTCCTCCCTCACGACCTTGTTCAGAAAAATCCTGGGTATCAAAAGCATACACCAGAGGCTACATGTTATGTCTCCATTCGCACAATATATAAACAGAGTGAAAAAAAAAACTTCCCATATGCAGCATAAGAAGAAAAAAAACATCTTTATGAGCAGCATCATAAAGAAGAGGACGTAGTAGATAATGAAATTCGTTGCTGCTTTTGAATGTGATCTATTATCATTTAATGAATCCAAAATGTCATAGAAATCCTACAAACCTTAGTATGAAAGTAAGCAATTTCAGGAGCCAGACCAGTTGCAGTCACTGAGTACATCTCATAGCATGTTTTAGCTAAATCTTCAGCGAGCTTCAAATTTTCTAGGTCTTCAAAGTTAAGCATATTGTTTTCCATTGCCTGTTTCTTTGTAAGGCCTTTAGTGGCACCAAGTGCAAGAGTGCCTGATAAGAAACAAACCTGAATAGACAGCATCAAAGTTTACTTCAATGTTAGTAAGTTAATGTCAACATTAATAAGGTACCTCTTAGTTATTGTTGAAGTTATGGTTTTAGATAAAAGAAGAAGAGAAAGAATAAAGACTTTTGAAATATGATCATAATTTAATATGATCGATAATAGTTCGATGCAACAAACTAAACATCGATCTGTGTTTATACTAATACAAGACTCCAAATCCTTAAAACAAAGGAAAATTGAAAAAAATATCAAGTTAATTACTAAGAAATATAAAGAATAGTCTTGAGAAAAAATCTAAGATACTACAAGATATGAAATTAATCCTAGGAGATAAACAAAGATATTTAACCAACTATCAAGATATTCTAAAATATTTTCAAATATTCTTCTAACAGTTACTATCAAAGGGCATATCTGAAATTTTGAGTTAAAAATGAGGGCAGTGACAAATTAACATTTATAATCAGTTAAAATGCAGGATGGATACATCCTTTTCTATCAGACAAAATTGATATTTCATGATTCATCAAAGGTACAGCTCATTAAGTACTGCTGCCTGTTATTGGAAATGTAAATATCCTGGACCAATCACAGTATCACATTTTCAGCATATGACAGTGGTGCTATTTACTTTCCTGCCATTCTTTTCTAACACTGGCCACAGAATATCGGCTTAATTTTTATTCAACTGCCACTTTTTAGTACAATCAATGACACCCTCATGTGAAATAATGTAATATGACTGCCCAATTTTTAAGTAACCAAAATACTTTCCCATTACCATAAATTCCAGTTCCTCGCACGGAAAACATGTTATTGAGACATTTCAAGTGTTAACAGAATGAGTTATAATTTATAAACCACGGTCATGGCAAAACATGAGATAGCATTATGCAAGCATATAAACTACTGTACAGTGACAAACGTATGTCTCTGCGAATAATCGATAGCTTCGAAGAAAAAAACATCCACAGTGCAGGATACATAGCAATTGCATAATAGTATAATACTCGATGGCACTTTCAATCAACTAAAGCACTAAATAAACTTCATGCAATGAAAAACTTCAAAATTAGGAAGTAATACCTACCAGGTGATCCATTTTCGGGCTGAAACTACCATCCAATCCAGCAGGCAATTCTCCAACAAAAACTAGTCCATTTGGAACTGATTTCTGAACAAGACGACGCCTAACACCGTTCATTGCTTCCTTATACATCTCGTATAAATATGATGTATTGTTATGGCCACTAGTTCCACTCTGAAGCCATACTTTAAGTAAGTACTCATAGTAACTGTCACCACGAGATCCCAGTCTAATATTTTCTCCAAAAAACTGACCAGAATCAGGGCTGCATTTAGTTAATAGAAATATCTAAATATCAATAGAAATCTACTGAGAAAGGAAAAAAAGATCCATGCCTGAAAGCGACTAAAAAAATTAGGGCAATAAAAGAAGCAACTGAACACAAACAAATTGAATGATTTATTTATCAATAATTATTTCAAATGATAATTGATGTTCATCCAGATGCACTGATTAAAATATCTAGTTACATACCTAATGTAGATAGGAACTAGTCCTTCAAACTTTGGAAGAGTCTTCATGTGCTCCATGACTTTCATTGCCTCCACACCATATTTCTGATCACCAGATACAGAACTGAGATAATTAAACTCAAGCTGCAACGTAGAAACTTCTGACGTGCTACTTAGTCCACCGGGAGCTGGATGTGCTGACGAGTCACGCAGAACAACGTCACTAAATGGAATAGGAGTTGGACTGGATGTGAAAGCAGATAGCAAACGGTCACCCAAATTCTTAGCAATTTCTAGATAAACAGCCGGTTTAGGTCCTGCATGATTAAAGTTTGTTCCATTTTCCCCACCACTTAGATGATATGCGCTTAAAAGTCCGCCCAAAACCCGTATTGTAGTTTCAAATAAATTTACTTGGCCTTTTTCTTTAATTCTCTCGGAAAGGTGTTCTTCAACCCAGGATCCCGCTTCAGCAACAACTTCATTAATACCCATTATCATAGCTGTATCAAGAGCATCCACTACGGTAGCACCTAATCCCCCCAATCCGTCAACTCCATTTTGGCTAACTGGCATAAGTTCGTCATAACCCATGGCATATTTTTTGTAGCCCGACCACGCGAAAGTAAAAGCTTCCTTGACTTTTTGTTGCCTAGTAATCCACAATGATTTCTCGTCTACTGTTGCAGGTATGTGGTTAATAACATTATTACGCACTTTAGTATCAGGGTTTAATTGAGGAGGAAGTCTTGGCGCCCGTCTCCAGAATTTCTTTAATTTCCCAGCATGATTAGAACCGCTGTTATTTTCTTCATTCTTTGTAACTCCAAATACTTGATCTTGAGAAACTACACGACCTGGACTTGGTTCATGTGTCAGAAAAACGTATGCTACACCAAAGATCAATATCAAGAACAGAAACTTTCCGGTACTACAGCTAAGACAATCACGCTTTCGGTTACTAGTGAGGAAGCTCTGAGTAATAATCTGGAAAATAAAGAAGTAGCAAACAATCATTTGTCTCTTTCCTTTTAATTTTCACTAAACGACATAAAGCATATTTAATACAAGAATGATAATATTCCTAAGAAATCACTCCTCCAACTAATATAACACATCCGCATTCGGTAATACTTAAAAGATCAAATAGGGAAGTGAAAAAATATTATAGGCAGGCTTTAGTAATACACATGTATTTATTGTATAAATGCAATATTTGCATGCGCAGCTACATATACTTATTTCTCGAGCATGATCGGACCATTACAACAACAACCAAGCCTTATCCCACTCAGTTGGGTCGGCTACATGAACCAAATGACACCATAGTGTTCTATTAAAAAACATGTCTCCCCTCCATCTGATCCACTCTCCTAACTACAAAATCCACAAGTCTTCACTCTACGTGCCCAAACCACCTAAGTGTTTTAAAGCCAGCGCATTCCCAAGACTCAAATTCAAATCCAATACCACTAATTAAGCTAACAGAGACTCATATCATCTCATCTAATAAAAACGCTCGTGTATTACATACGGATAATAAATCTTAACTCAAAAACTTTTAAAGCTAGTGTAATTCACCAAACTCGGATGATTCAAATCCGACACTACTAACTAAGCTAAAAGAGACTCGTATCATCTCATCTAATAAAAACACTCGAGTTAGTTACACACATTCACACATTAAAGCAAGCAAGCAACTAATAATTACCACAGTAACAAATTCTTAACATGTCTCAAACTGATAAAGTTAATCATATTAACAAATAAACCGAATTATAATTTTTTTTTGAACGGTAAATATATTATTATTAATAATAAGCTCTCTGCACAAGACAAACAGAGACCGGTAAAAAATGAAATGAATCTAAAGTGAATAATTGAATAGTGAAAATTGAACCAAACCTTGAAGAAAGAACGGTGACGAAACTTAGCGTTATCATAGTCAACATCTTTTCTGGAGTAAGGAAGAGAGTTGGACATACTGGATCCGATCAAATTCGATCCGATCCAAATTCGAAGCGAAATTCACAATCACAATAATCGCTTATGCGAGAATTTGATTGTGTAAGAGTATGAATAAGCTTGTAGCATAAGCGATTATTTGGATGTAACGTGATAACAAGAAGAAGAATCAGTGTTTCAGATCAACGTGTTTGAGAAGTGCTTTCGAATTAACTGAATGAATATTTTTTTGTATTTTTTTTTTGTTTAATAGTAATTCATTTACTAACGTTATAATTTTCCATTTTTTATTTTCTTACTGTTTTTTTCTTTTTTGGTAAAAATTTTCTTGCTGTTTTTATGAGTATATTTTATCCGGTTTATTAAACTAAATAAATAATCTCAATAAGTTATGTGAAAGCTGTTTGATTAAAGTTTATTTTATCAAAGCTATTAACTGGCTTTTTGGTTTTTTTTTTTGGTAAAGGGCTTTTTGGTATTAAAATACTATCGTCTCTAAATATAAAGATTTTATTTGATAAAATTGTACCATTTATTTATTATCTATCATGTTTTGATCGTATTTATTTTAATAATATAAAGGGGGTGTTTGAGAAAAAAAATTGTACTACAGTATATGCCGTTTTACATTACCAATTAAATATGTAATGTTTTTTTTCCTCTTATACTTTTAATTAATTATTTCTTATTCTTCTTTCAATTCTATAATTCATCTTTCACATACCATTAATGAGGAATAATTTTATAAACTAATTTATAATTTATCTTTTTCATACAACAGTGTTTATATTTCTTAATTTGTATGATATGGTCAAAACGACATATATTTTGGTATGGGGTAGTAGCATATAAGATTTTGTTTGATTTTTATTTTGATGAGTATTTTCAAAATATCAAATTTTTATAATTTTACTGCTAGATAATTAAATATATTAATGATAAAAATTATACATTGACGTATGTGCAGTGGTCAAACAAAATCTTATATTAATAGACTGAGTACCAAACAATATTTGTAACTTATGATCGTTTGACCGATCATTTATTTTTTTTGAAATATGGGTTGACCAATTATAACATTATATATCAATCATCGCATTTTCCATACTTCAGCGCATCCGATTTCTCATCTACTAGACTCGATCAAGCGGCATTCTTTTCAGTGGCTGAGAGCTCAGTATCCAGGGATAGGGGTTAATCTACATAGTTGGTGGGTGAATCTCTTGTTGTGTTTGAGTTCTTGATGTAGTGGGATTGTTTAATTTGAAATTTGTGTTGACTTGTGCTGTAAACTTCTGACCTGTTCTAGCACACCTTGTACTGGAGGGGTTGACTTTTCTTGATCATTTATATATATATATATATATATATATATATATATATATATATATATATATATATATATATATATATATATATATATCTCATTTTGGCTTGTTCAAAAAAAAATATTTGCTTAGAAATCTTAGCCCAACTAGCAGAAAATGTCGAAACTATTAGACCGAATGTCCATGATCGAAGTTTGATCCTTAATCCATCCGCTTTGTGCGTGGAAATTTACAATGATTTTACAATTTCATCTATATACCAACAAAAAAAACATATTTTGTGTTTTTAATAGTTTTGATAAAAAATAAATTTCAATTAACAATAACATTTTTTTGTGGTGAATCAACAAAAACATTTAATTATATAATTAAACATAGTAGTTTAGAAATTAAAGATAAAAGGGTTAAAAAAAACACACACACACACAAATTTTTAATTTTAGGGTTTCTTATATGAATAATCATTTAACCCAAAAATACCCACAACACACATATGTACTACCACCAAAGTAAGTACCATAGGCTATAAAATCATTAAGACTTTTATGGGGTGTTACTAGAAAAAATCTTTTAAAAACAATTCATTACATATCAAAATATACACTTAACTCTCAAAATCGTTCCCTTTAAAATCTCTATTCAAACATACCATAAAAAAGTGATTTTATGGTGATTGTTAAAGAAATTAAAATATAATTTTATTTAGAATAATGTAATTGGTATTTAAAACTAGTACTTGTTGTGATAAAATAATTAAAAATATTTAATGAAGTTTATTGAATCTTAGTATCTGAAAACATTCATGGTGGGAATACTGTTTTTATTATGTGTACATGTTAAATGCACATAACTCACCTAACAATTTTGTCAAAAAAAACTCACCAAACAATCAAAAACAACAAAGAAACAAACATTAAATGTTACTACATGTTTAGTCACTTCCTATTAACGTGTTTAGAATTAAGGTGAACCTACATCTAAATTTCCTATTAATAAACTAATACTTATTTCCTATTACATTAACAAATCAAGTAATCAACCAAGTATATTTAAAATAAGCTAACCTACAGCCTCCAAATCTTGATGTACCAGCAGTCGCTGATTCTGTCGATGGGCTTCCCTTATGTGTCCACCTTCACCACCAAGTATGAATCTCTCCTGGTTCCCCGGGTCCACCTGGTTGTGACTTGGATTATACCGAGCCACAATGCAAATTGCAACGAAATCGTTGAAGCAGATTCCTCTGATTCTCTCATTATGAAGGCCAGCCAATATTAACTGGTTTCTTGTCTAAAACTCTTCTTGAATATGGATCGGCGGAACATCTCCCTCCGTCGTACTCCTTGCATATACCACGTTGTACTAATCTGGAAGCTGTTGTACTGTTAAGTAGAAGGCGGCATGATCGGGGCGATTAAAAACGTATCGTGCCAATAAAACCCTAACCTCATCCAGATTCGCAGCCATCTAAATTGCTTGATAAGTGAACTATAACAAGTCACTATCCTATCATAATAGATTAGAGCCTTTAGAGGAAAGACAAGCAGCATTAAGATGAGAGTCAAAAAGTAGACATTCGAATAAATCAAACTAAAATCATATTTCAAACATAGCATAAAAAACCAGGTACAAATAATTATAGCATGTAGTTTAAAACAATAGAAACTAACGAAATACATTTTCAGGAACATAAGTGACCATTGTAGATCGATGAATGACGTGCTGGACTATTTTCAAGTTCTGTACTCCATAATCAAACTACATAATCCATGTTAAGTTTAAGGGTTCATAATAAGACTTAGGGGAAATAATTAAACATGGCTTCTAAGCCTTCACATAATTAAACACGTAAACATGGTTGAAAATGTTGAAATTGTTAGGCCGAATGTCCATGATCGAAGTTTGATCACTAGTCCATCCACTTTGTGTGTGGGAATTTACAATGATTTTACCATTTCATCTATATACCAACAAAAAAAAAATCAAATTTTGTGTTTTAAATAGTTTTGATAAAAAGTTTTTTTTTATCAACAATAACATTTTTTTGGTGGTGAATCATTAAAAACATTTAATTATATTTTTTTTGGTATGGTAAACATTTAATTATATTATTCAACATAGTAGTTTAGAAATTAAAGATAAACAAATTAAATAAAAAAAAAGCACGCAGATCTGTATTTTTAGGGTTTCTTATATGAATAATCCTTTAACCCAAAAGTACGCACAAAACACATATGTACTACCACCAAAATAAGTACCATAGGCTATAAAATCATTAAAAAATTTTTGGGGTGTTACTAGAAATAATCTTTTAAAAACAATTCAGTAGATATCAAAATATACACTTAACTCTCAAAAGAGTTCCCTTTAAAACCTTCAATTCAAACATACCATAAAAAAAGTGATTTTAAGGTGATTGTTAAAGAAATAAAAACAAAATTTTATTTAGAATAATGTAACTGGTTTTTAATACTAGTACTTGTTTTGATAAAATAATTAAAAATATTTAATGAAGTTTATTAAATGTTATTACCTAAAAACATTCATGGTGTGAATACTGTTTTTGTTGTGCGTACATGTTAAATGCACATAACTCACCAGGTATACTCTTTAAGCTAAAAAAAGAATTTTTAAATTTGGCAAATGCTAAAAAATTACACCAGGTATACTCTTTAAGTTTTTTTTTGGTCGAGACCGGAGTATCCACCGCCTAATATAGTGATTAATCCCTCGCTAGATTAGAGACACTTCGATAGATGGGATAGCTATTTAACATATCTATTTTGTTAGCAGGATGATTTAGTGTATGTTGTGGGATTCTCCGAACATGTTGCACATATGGAGGGCAAGAGGCCAAATGTTGTGCCAATTATTGAGAAAACTTATACTGTTTCTCATTACGGCATGTTTCTCACTATGGCAGATGTGATCTTTGGTGACTTTGATCATCTTCCTAAGCTGGTACTCTATTAACCTCGTAATATGATGTCTAATATTTCATACTCTTTTGTATTAAGTCCTTTATCATTTTCTCATTAAATTGTTATGTTGTATTAGATTTCTATGGACGGTTCTTTTACAATGAATCATGTTTGTTTTTATCTAAAAGTCGGTGGGCATTACATGATCTGCACAAAGGTTTGTTTTTAATTATTTATTTATATTTGATCTGCCTAGTAATTTCTTTGACATTTTTTTTTAAATCATTCCTGCTGATGATTTGTGTGAACTACAGGCAAAACATATGGGTCATACTACTTTTTCATGTTGCGATCCTGGAAGGGAATTCAAGCTAATAGAGAGAGTCCTGATTGATTTAGAAAAGGGAGCATATGCCCTCGATATTGGTGGTTACAGGATGCCGGATGAATAGTTGTTGTTTTCCATCTGCTTGTCTCTTCTTATGAACAATTCCACCTTCTGCTTAGGAGTTGCGGCTGAAAAACTATTTCCTAGAAATAAGTTTTGTTGATATTAAATATTCTTACTGGGTGCATTTGTTGTTGAGTTGTTGGTTTATTCCCTTCAATACGTTGAATTATATTTTTGTCAGGGCATAATTTTTGTCCATTATTATTTTTATCAATATCTCTAAATAGTTTTCTTGTAAAATAATTTGATGAAACCAATTCACTTTGATATGTTTGCTTTTCCTTAGAAACTTAAGGGTAGAAACTAGAAAATCATTTAGTTAGTGTATCTCTCTTTGTGAATTGCTAGCTCTCGATCATATCAATTTTCTTTCAAATATATTTCGAGGTGACATCATTTAGTTTAGTCACAACACATAAACAAACATTAAATGTTACTGCATGTTTAATCACAATCTATTAACGTGTTTAGAATTAAGGTGAACCTACATCAAAATGTTATTGTTGTGTATCTGGTTGCTATCAAGGTAAGAATGCAAACAATCAATAAGCGTAAATTTTCAAACAAAAAATAAACACTAGTTTAACAACACCAAACACGCTAAGAAATATACACAAGGAAAAGATAAAAGAGATCAAAGACCTTCAAGCCATTAATTTGAAAGTGAGTATAGTTAGGTTTGAATTGAACAAAATAAGATTCTTAATTAAAAATGTACTTTTCTTTCCACTATACTTGTATTTAGAATTTTCTTGAGGAATATTGCCCTGCAAATTCTAGTAAATTAAAAACAAGGATGAATGATTGTTAAGTACCTCATGGCAAGATGTGAACCCTCTAGAGCAGGAATACATGCACTAGAAATCCTTCTGGAGTATATGTTCCTCGAAATGGTCCATAACTCGATATGCTCCAACATAAGTATATCCCCTCCTCGAATGTTTCAAGTTATTTGGTCCATTGCGGTTTATATTACCGTGCCAAACCAACCGTACAAGATTCTGAGCTCCGATAGCCTGTATTATAGCACCGTTACGGCATTACCTATACAACAAATAACGCACATATATTCACAGTTGCTCTAAGTGCTTTTAACCAAGATCTTCAAAAGTTATTTCCGTGTGCATTCAGTGGTTATGCATCATAAAAAGGGTATGACAAAGTGATATCATTCAATCTTAAACACAGTGAAAATAAACTAATGTTTAAAATCAACTAATAAACTAATACTTATTTTCTATTACATTAACAAATCAAGTAATCAACCAAATATACTTAAAATAAGCTAACCTACAGACTCCAAATCTTAATGTGTTAGCAGTCGCTGATTCTGTCGATGGGCTTCCCTTATGTGTCCACCTTTACCACCGACTATGAATCTCTCCTGGTTCACTAGGTCCACCTGGTTTTGACTTGGATTATACCGAGCCACAATGCAAGTTGCAACAAAATCGTTGAAGCAGATTCCTCTGATTCTCTCATTATGAAGGCCAGCCAATATTAACTGGTTTCTTGTCTAAAACTCTTCTTGAATATGGATCGACAAAACATCTCCCTCCGCCGTACTGCTTGCATATACCACGTTGTACTCATTTGGAAGTTGCTGTACCGTTAAGTTGAAGGCGGCATGATCGGGGCGGTTAACATACATCATAACGTATCGTGCTAATAAAGCCCTAGCCTCATCCGGATTCGCAGCCATCTAAATTGCTTGATAAGTGAACTGTAACAAGTCACTGTCCTGTCACAATAGATTAGAGCCTTTAGATCAGAGACAAGCTGCATTAAGATGAGAGTCAAGCAGCAGACATTCAAATAAAATCAGACTAAAATCATATTTCAAACATAGCATAAAAAATCTTGTTAATTGTGAAATGTGAATCAAAATACATATCTTACAAACTCATTCAAACATAGCATAAAAAACTAGCTACAAATAATTATAGCATGTAATTTAAAACAATAGAAACTAACGAAATACTTTTTCAGGAACATAAGTGACCATTGTAGATGAATGACGCGCTGGACTATTTTCAAGTTTTGTACTCCATAATCAAACTACATAATCCATGTTAAGTTTAAGGGTTCATAATAAGACTTAGGTGAAATAATTAAACATGGCTTCTAAGCCTTCACATAATTAAACACGTAAAAATGGCTGAAAATGTCAAAATTGTTAGGCCGAATGTCCATGATCGAAGTTCGATCACTAGTCCATCCACTTTGTGTGGGAGAATTTACAATAATTTTACCATTTCATCTATATACCAACAAAAAAAAACAAATTTTGTGTTTTTAATAGTTTTGATAAAAAGTTTTTTTTTCAATCAACAATAACATTTTTTTGGTGGTGAATCAACAAAAACATTTAATTATATTATTCAACATAGTAGTTTAGAAATTAATGATAAAAAGGTTACAAACAAAGCACATAAATCTTTGATTTTAGGGTTTTTTATATGAATAATCATTTAACCCAAAAATACGCACAACACACATATGTACTACCACCAAAATAAGTACCATAGGCTATAAAATCATTGTATTTGGATCGTAACCTACCTGCATTTCTTCACGATTTCCTGTATGTTCCAACTCATCAATTGGAACCACAGCATGAAGGGACATCTAAACTACAAGTCTTCCAGCATCTATCGCAATAGTGTTCTTAAGAAGAATCTTTGCCGATATTTCCTCCATTGATCGATTAGCTAGCTCATGATGTTGGCTCATGGCTACACAATGTCCAACATCATGTACTACCACCAAAATAAGTACCATAGGCTATAAAATCATTGTATTTGGATCGTAACCTACCTGCATTTTGTCACGGTTTCCTGTATGTTCCAACTCATCAGTTAGAACCACATCATGAAGGGACATCTAAACCGCAAGTCTTCCAGCAGCTATCTCAATAGTGTTCTCAAGAAGAATCTTTGTCGATATTTCCTCCATTGATTGATTAGCTAGCTCATGATGTTGGCTCATGGCTACACAATGCCCAACATGTGTAAGGTAATAAGTGAAGACAACCACATACTCTTCATAAGTCCAATCATCATTTGTTGATGCCATAACATCGTCAATTAGTAACTTAAGAGGATCACTAAGTAAATCTTCATCAATATCCTCATTTGGAAACGAATTTTTCTTGTTCACCTTGATCACCAATAATTAATTTTTTGGTTCACGAAATTGTTATACCGAATGTCTATGACCAGGATTCGATCCCTAGTTCCTCCACTTTGTGGTCGGAATGCTAAGATCAGAGATTATGAGTCACTCATACAAGCTATTTCAAATGAGGCTATGATGAGTTCCAAAACCAACATCTTCCAAATTTTGTTTTGGAATCAGGGTAATTGTCCTTATGGACCTCTGTGTCGTTTCATCCACAATAGAAATGACATAAGACCTCACGGTGATATCATAAACATTCTAAAGTGTTATGACATTCTGAAGTCCATAATTTGATAGAAGTGTCATTGGAGTTAAAGAACGGTTTGGTCTCTAAATTTGAGTTTCATGTGATGTAAAATTTCTCAAAATGTTGCAGTGATGTGTTTCTTGTGATGTAAAATTACTCAAACTGCTATAATATTGTGTTTGTTTATAAAGTACTTTAGTATTCTTTGTAATTTTTGCATTTTAGTCGTTTGTTATTTTAATATTCTTTTTATTTTTGCATTTTAGTATTTTGATAAGTACCTTTAAAAAAAACTAGAGGATAAACTTGAGAAATAAAAAACCTATCACTTATCATAAATATTTTGCAAAATGAAATTTTGTAAAAGTCCAAACATTTCATTTTAAGGGGACTGAAACTACTTGATATTAGAATTCGTCCCGAACTCTGAATTACTAGGGTCTTTTCCCCTAGAAATCAGAGGGTGAAAATCAAACCACATATTTGTGTTGATGTGTTTGAAATGTCAAACCACATATTTACTGTGTTATTTATTTTATTATTCCGCAAAAAAAATGATTCAAAAATTTTCTCCAGTAATTATTATTTTTATATACTTCAACATAAAATTAAAAGACAACTTACAAAAGAAAATAAAGATAAATTCTAAAATAAAAAGATAAATAAACTGAACATCACATAATTTATATATTTTTAATTCTTTTCTCCATTTTTAAGATAACAAATATCCGACATTTTTAAATTTGAATTAATTCCACAATCTCTGAGTCACTAACCACACCTCCAACGATTTACATGACAAACATGATAACCTTCATCGTGGGTGTTGGTTCCACCTGTCTCTTTTGCGCTTATTGATGAGATAGAGGAGCAACGAGAATGACAAAGATCAATTTCTCAATATGGGGGAAATTGTTTGTCAATAATGGTTGAGTTTCTAAATTGGGGGAATATGGATTTATTTTTGGTTTGAACCAGTATCCTTTGCGTTTAACTGTAAAGATTAATTTCTCGAATGGGGTAAGACGTGTCAAAGTTCTCCTTCAAAAAAATTTAACACTGCATTTTCAAAGCTAATTTCGATCCCGTGACCTCTTGGGGAATATGAATTTAGTTGCCAATATCAAATTTTATAAAATTTAATAATAATTATTTTAATAAGTAAAATACCTTTTAAAATAAGTACTATTGAAAATGAAGAACATTTTAATGACATGGGTAATGTTTTGGTCAAGTGTGGAATGCCACATCATTAAATTCCTTGACACATCATCAAAATTGACTCTAAAATTGAGTGGGGACTAAAACTCAAGAAAAATTGAAACAATGGAACCAAAATGTTGATTTTTAAAATAAGGGATCACAATTTAAAAAAATTGAAAATAAGGGATAAAAAATGCTTTAAGTCAATAACATTTATTTTTCTTAAAATGTCAAAAAAAAATAATTTTTAAATTTGGCAAATGCTAAAAAATTACACCAGGTATACTCTTTAAGCTTTTTTTTGGTCGAGACCGGAGTATCCACCGCCGAGTATAGTGACTAATCCCTCGCTAGATTAGAGACACTTCGATGGGTAGGATAGCTATTTAAAATAGTAAATTTTTATAAATTTTTTTAAAAAATGTATAAAGTCAACTTATAAAAAATAAATACTTATATGATTTATTATGATCTGTGACCAACGGATCTAAGAAATTAAAGGATGTTTACTATTTTTTAAAATTTAGTTTGACACAATTTTTTGATGAAAATATACTCCGGAGCAATTTTATTGTGGTGTCATCGCTTGGTCAAAATTCAAGTTTTGTTTGGAAGAGTATTTCTAATGCAAAATTTCTTATTCGTGCTGAATGTAGGCAATGTTTATGTTTATAATAATAGAGAGTGTTGTGGATTAATGTTACAAGTAACTAAAAAATTACAAATTTAAATTCTTAGTAAGGGTTGTATCAGTTTTTCACATTAATGTTAAGTAATTTTTAACTATAGTTAGAGAATGTATTTATAATGGTGATTTTAAAGTCTATTACTGGCATTTCAATATAATGTTAGTGGATACAAGGCTAAGTCTAATTAACATATACTTCTTCTCCTCCGTCTCAAAATAAATATTCTACCTGACAAAATTGTTTGTCTCAAAATAAATATTTATATTATTTATAATATTGGTTTTTCCTATTTTATCCCTTAAAACAATCATTAGGTAAGAGAAAAAATACACTCAAAAATCTATTTTTTAGTGAAATTAAAAAAAAAACTTTATAATCCAAAATTTAAGTGAAATTAAAAAAAAAAAACTTTATAATCCAAAATTTATATCGAGATAAAATAATCCACTAGAGATAAAAATAAAATTCAATACTCTTTGTACCAAAAGCAAAATTCAATACTCCCACAATTCAACTTAATTATCTTGAACCCAATTAACCACTTGTAGAGGAAAAGAAAAAAAAAAACTTAATTCCATGTCCCCATAATTCATATTTGAATTAATATTCTACAAGTTGACCATTTCTTTCAACAATCTTAAACTTTTCTGTTACTTTTACTTTTTTCATCTAAAAAGCCACAATATAACCCATTGGAATTCTCATTAATCCTCAATCTAAGTGCAATCTAACTTCCATAAACTTTCTTCATTTACCACACAACAAATGCACCACAAAATTCACCTTCTTCATTCTCATGGCCAATCTCATTCAACTCTTCAAGTTCATACTCATAACTCTCTCTTTTCTCTTCATCTTCATCTCTCACACTACTTCATCTTCCTCAAACAACAAAGAGATTATTCAATCTCAAACTCAATCTCAAAACCCTTCTTCAACAACTACTGAATTATCTCACTATCATCAAGTGTTCTATCTCAAGAACACTGATCCTACAATGTTTTTGAACAAACAAGAACGTATCAAGAAGATGAGAATGATGATAAAAAACAAGGACAAGAACAAGAATATGATGAAGAAACATAGAAAACTGAGGAAACATAGGAAGAAAATGGTCAAGAACATGATGAAATCGTCGTTGAAACCTTTCTCTGTTATGCTTCCTAAGGGTTTTGTTCCTCCTTCTGGTTCTTCACCTTGTCACAATGATCAACCAAATTCAGTTTCTTTCCATTGTTATCTTACTTCAACAGAACCTTGAGGAATATTATTCAAAAGGTGTCATCTTCATTATATCTTATTATATATATATACAGATATATATTAATTATATATACATTGCAATGCAAGAAATTTTCACGTACTCATCTTGATCCTTTTTGTATTAATTGTATCACTTCCTCGATGACACTTTTGTACTTTTTTTCTTTTATGTTTGTAATAGAGGACAATAAGAATTTGTAAGAGATTCACTAAAAAAAATATATAGTGGCTATATTAATATATAAATCACTGAATCAGTGAAGATTTTGGTTCCTATGCATATTTTCTAGTGTTCATATTTTGGTTCCTATGATGCATGCACCTTTCAAACCATCCTTCACCATTCATTTTTCTTTATCTATTTTTGGTAAAAGTGAGAGTTAATCACTACAAAATATTTCTTGGTCAGTTTTTTTTCTCTCTTTTATTTGGGACTGAATTATTTTTTTCCTATATATATATATACTAATATACCACGATCACATCCAACATTATTGGATTTAATGCGTGTAAATAAATGATGTGTAGCGTGAATCAAACTGTTTTAAGGCTTTGTCTTTAGATATGTTGGTTTTTTTTCAATATATCTTCTCACGGTCACTATTATATGTAAATGGTAGGTGGTCCAAATCGATTGTATGATATCATGTTCGATTTTTATATAGTTTAATTCATCCTTAAAACTAATTTGTAAGGTGAGGCTCCGGAGCACCTCTCTTCTTATATTAGGATTTTGACCCTTTCCAATAAAAATAGCACAATTAGTAGTTGTAGAAATATTCGATGTATTAGAGTCTGAGTTCAAATCGACAATTTGTCGATCCTCTTAGTTAATGTGTGTGATTTTCGCCACTAAATTATTTGAAAATAAGAAATAGAATACATAACTAAAAATCTAAAGGGGCGCACATGAATATGAATATTTGTTACAGGCTAGACTCTAGAGATGTCTGTTATTGAAGAGTATATTTGATAGAATAGTTGCTAGAAAGGTGGGTGAAAGTGTTGGCAACATATGCGGAAGATGCATAGTGTAAGTGCATGTGAATTTGCATATATTGTTGGGGAGAACAAAAATACTACTACGAATGTTCAAACTTGCCTTTAAATGGAAGTTTTGTGGCGTTTACTTTTGGTTCCGTGCATGCAATGTATAGTAGGGACTGCACTATAGACGATGTGCCACACAAATCGGATCCATGCCACTAACATATAGTACTATACTATTACTACTAGTACTTTTAGTCAACACATTGGTACACATTAGAGTTTTTTGAATCAAAGTACACACTAGAGTTTGGTTGGAATATCAATCAAAGTCCATCGATGGCTAAGATAACTCAAGTTAGAGTTAGGTATGTTGGTTAATCTGCTCTGTTTAACCCGTTCAACATAAACTCACACATTAAATAAAATGGGCTGACCTCTGCGCAATTGTAACCACTTCATTCTCAAACCTCATCGGTTATCTATGAAAACGAGTTATAAATATTGACTCGTATCTAACATGCGTGTGTCCGCAGATTAAATAGTTGATCTGCAAGTCATAACAAAAAAAAAACTTTTAAAATATTGAATTGAGAGACAAGAGTTGTACAAATATTAATCAAATGATATGATTAGTAAAAACTTTTATTAAAAATTGAAATTAGTCATATATTCATAAGCATAATTCAGTTGAAATTTAGAGTTAAAAGAAACATTGCAATATACAAGAGCTCAAATCTAAAATTTTCCACTTATTCATATAATATTATGGAAGTTTAATAGATATGCACTGTTGATGTATTTTATTTTTGCACATAAATCTCTATGTCATATTAAGAAAGTGCAATGAAGTGAAACGACGTAGTGAAATATATGACTGATATGATTGAATATATAAAATTATTTTACACTGTCACTCTCATATTACTGTCACTAAACTAATTGACCTTTTTTTTAATGAATTGGATCATATGGTAGAAGAAATGATTGTTGAGTTTTTTAGACCTTGTATGTTTGATTCTATCTGGAAATATTCGATTGATGATGGTTGTCATAACCCTGCTTGGCCCGAGTTTGTTCCGTCGAGTGGTAAAGAGAAAACTAGGAAGATGGATTATGTTAGATATGGTGGTCATTTTTTGATTGGGATTAGGGGTCCTAGAGAGGATGCTGTTGAAGTTAGGAAGAAAATTGTTGAGTTTTGTGAGAGTAGTTTTGGTTTACGGTTAGATAATTCGAAGTTGGAGATTGAACATATTGCGAGGGGTATTCAATTCTTGGATCATATAATATCCAGAAGAGTCATACATCCAACCTTGAGATATACAGGTTCTGGAGGTAACATAGTGAGTGAAAAGGGTGTGGGAACTTTGCTTTCGGTTACTGCTAGCTTACAACAATGCATTCGTCAGTTTAGGCGGATTGAGCTTGTTAAGGGTGATAAAGACCCCGAGCCACTTCCGTGTAATCCTATGTTGTATTCGGGTCAAGCTCATACAAACTCACAGATGAATAAGTTCCTTGAGACCATGGCCGATTGGTATAAATATGCTGATAATCGTAAAAAAGTTGTTGGCTTTTGTGCCTATGTTGTTCGCAGCTCTTTGGCTAAATTGTATGCTGCTAGGTATAGGCTGAAGTCTCGTGCCAAAGTGTACGGAATAGCTTCGCGAAATCTTAGCCGCCCACTGAGGGAGAGTACGAACAATTCTGCACCTGAGTATTCAGATCTTTTGAGGATGGGATTGGTTGATGCAATTGAAGGTGTTCAATTTTCGCATATGTCCTTGATTCCATCTTGTGATTATACTCCGTTTCCGAGAAACTGGATACCAGATCATGAGAGGGTGTTGCATGAGTACATAAAACTTGATAATCCTAAATTTTTCTGCGAATTGCTCAGATATATTAAGCAAAAAGGCTTAAATATTCCTCAAGATGAAATTTCTCAAATGGTATGGGACTATAAAACTCTCGGGGTTCGGTATTTTCGATCCGACTAGGATAAAGAAGTAAAAACCGATACAAAGGAGATAACTGAGTAAGTTGGGCATTGATCGAAAATGGTTATGTGCAGAACAATATTCTATGTTGAGTTTAAAAGTTTTTAGATGGTATTTATGTGTTCTTTAGAAGGGTGAAACTGAGATGTAACTTGTAATTAACTACTGACCATATAGAACATGTAAACATCTACTAACACTATTTTCTACATTGTCGAACTGTGCTTATAATCGTCAAATTTTGGCTTATTGTAACTCTCTTTGTGATTTGCTAGTTCTCAATCATCTCAATTTTCTTTCAAATATATGTCGAGGTGACATCATTTAGTTTAGTGATGTGGTGTTCAAGTTTCAACTGTCCCTCATATGAACATTTTACAAAGAGAAAGAACTAAATCGGCTAGCATGGCTTCAGACGCAAAAATTGAAATGAAATCAAAGACTTATTTCGAACATTAATAAACTTTATTTAGAGAATACTACAAGTTTTGAAATGAAACAAAATCATTCATATAATTTATGTTTCCATGTTGTAAATTATCTATAAATACAGTATCATGATTCATATACCCAATCTCAGTCAGTTCCATACCTACTGAGACTTGTGGGCGGGAAGGGCGTAGGACTTGAGGTCAATACAAATAAATTATACTAGACTTTTACCCGTGCGTTGCACGGGTCTTATAAACTCGTATATATAGAAGAATTATTTCATATATGATATATAATAATTAAAAAATGGCTTCAATTAGTGTTGAGTATCTTTTTCTTTGTATAAATGACTACCTATTGTTTTCTCTCTATAAAATAGAACGGGAGTACTATTAACAAATCCAAATATTAAAAAATCCAATGTCAATCACAATAATATCAAATCATTTTTCTGCTAAAAGCTATATTAAATGCAACTCATCAGTCATTTAGAATTGATGATATGTTCAGAATATATTAGATATTTGGTTCCTGTAATGTAATAGGCATCTAACTTTTGCTATTAGCATAAGCAACTTTTGTGACCAAAATTAAAGTATGAGCAAGTCAAAGCACATGTATCAAATGATAATAAAATTAACTAAAACATGAGATCTGAATATTATAATCCAATTAAACATATCAATAAATCTTATTATAGGCTCAAATTAAACAACTTAACTAATTAAGCCATTACAAAAAAGAAAAACAGGCGAAGACCAAACGACTTAACTAATTAAGCCATTACAGAAAAGAAAAATAGGCAAAGGCAATGTTGCAAATCCTAATTTAAAAACCCAAACATTAAAAAGCATAGTTCTATCATTTTCCGTCAAGCTTCTCAATCTTGATGTGGACAAATTTTCGCTGTTTAGTAATCGAAGCCTCTCCACTCTCAAGCCCAATATCATGTGTAGAACTACACTATCTATGATAATAATGCCAAATTAACCACGGCCGGTATATATAAGCTTTATCCATGCACCAAATGAAAGACCGTAAAAATCACATAAAGCACCCCAACCTTTGGTAAAATAGACGTTGTTATTAATCTTTTCTACCAACACTTCAAAATTATTATGCATGGGATCGATTAAATTTGCAAAACGGTACATCTCGTCAATAAAATCAACACTAAAACATCTTGGCAACATAACAGCCCCCTAACATAAAAAAAAAAAATCATATGATTAGATACACTTAATAACAACAAAAATAAATAAAAAATGAAAGGAATATTTAGAATTCTCACATCGTTAACATTGTACTCCAAGTAATATGTGCGATAATTAAGTTGCAATTGGTTGACAGTTTTTTCTTCATCTGTCGTTGGATTTGGTTTTAGAGGACCTAATTTTAAATAAATAAAAAAAGTGAAAAATGGGAGCAAGAACATATAAGTAAAATATTAGTAATTTAACTAACCTTTTAGGCATTGAAGAGCAAGGATAATGGGACCATTGAAAGAACTCATTTTTAGAATTTTGTTTCCTTTCACAATATCCTTTTAGTACTCTATAATATGTGTTAGACAATATAGTTGAAGTATATGAGCTTAAATATGAGAGAAGAGGAGAGATAATCATGCATTGGTAATGTTTTACACATTTATAATTTGTCTATCTAGATAAGTGCATACAAAGTACTTGTACCACTTTTTTTTCACGGCAAAATAAGTGCATAATCATTTGGAAAATAGGTTTTTGGCATTTAAAATTTGAATCACCTCTATTTTCACACCAATCTAAATACCAAGCATAATAACAATAGAGAGAGAGTGTATAATAATTTCATAATGCATAATTATTTGGAATAGATATTAATTATTATTTTAATATTTTATTTAGAGGAAAAATAGCTTCAACTATACTACATTAATTAAGGGAGTGTTTTGGAGGGAAAAAAGTAGGGTTTTATGTTGCTAATCCAATAAAATTTAAAGATAAGAGATATTTTAATATTTTATTTAGAGGAAAAATAGCTTCAACTATACTACATTAATTAAGGGAGTGTTTTGGAGGGAAAAAAGTAGGATTTTATGTTGCTAATCTAATAAAATTTAAAGATAAGAGATTTGGAGATCTACACCAAACTACACAAAAAAAAAATGTTAAAATTAACTAAAAAATAAAGACCTTACAAACAACCATTAAATTACATATACTACAATCACAACCACACACACAAAAGTTTCACTCAAACTTTTTCAGTCATAATTATTTATGTCTAGGATAACACTTGAAAGAAGCTTCTCTGACACTCTTCTCTCTTTTTAAATTGGCTTAATTATACTTTTGATCCCTTAACTTATTTTTAGATTTTATTTTGGTCCCTTAACTATTAAATGTTTCATTTAAGTCCCTTAAGTTTATTTTTGTTGGTCAAAAAGTCCCTTCAAAATCTAAACCATTAGATTTTGTAAATCCATAGTATCTAATAGTGAACTATCAACACCTAACTCTTTTTTCCTTTTCTTCATCTTCTTCCCATTGCATCTTCATCAAAAAAAATTCAAAAAATTAAAATACCGTGTCATTTTAGTTATCTAGATCTGATATTGATTCCACTGTTGCAAAATTTGAGCTTTCAAATGTTCTGGTCATCAATTTATTCAGGCCATTGTCATGGATGTGGCTAGAATTTGTACTAATTGAATTTATATGCTAACAGATTTCTTCGCTTCAAACACTAGCAATGGAGAAGTAGTTCTTTCACAGTCAAATACGCTGGACGTGCAGTGCTAGTGTCTAAAACGATGCTGACAGTATAAAATTATGTTTGATTCGCTTCCTTTGTTTCCAACTGCTTCTCCAAAAGTTTTGAATCCTAAACCCTAAACTTCATGGTGGTTTGATAAATTAAAAGGTTATTTTGATTTGTGATTTGTTAAATTTTGATTTTTAATTTTTTGGGTTTTTATCATGAAGATGACGAGAATTGTGATTTGTTAAATTTTGATTTTTAATTTTTTGGGTTTTTAACATGAAGATGATGTTTCTCTCAAAATAAAAAACATGAAGATGATGATGAAGGTGCAATAGGAAGAAGATGAAGAAAAAGAAAAAAAAAATTAGAAGTTGATAGCTCACTACTACTTCCGTCCCTTTTTATAAGACCTCGTTTGACAAAATTGTACTATTACTTATCATGTTTTGACTGTAGTTTTTTAATAATACATAGATGTAAATATTAGCATATATGATCTTGTTTGATTTGTTTTGATGAGTACTTTTAAAATATCAAGTTTTTATAATTTTTACTATTAGATAATTAAAGATATTTGTGATCAAAATTATGCATTGGCGTACGTGTAGTGGTCAAACAGGGTCTTATAAAAAGAGACAGAGGTAGTATTAGATAATACGGACTTGCAAAATCCAATGGTTTAGATTTTGAAAGGACCTTTTTGACCAAAAAATAAATTTAAGGTACTTAAATAAAACGTTTAATAATTAAGGGACTAAAATGAAATCTAAAAATAAGTTAAAAGATTAAAAGTGTAATTAAGCCTTTTAAATTTGTTTCAAACCCGGGCGGCCCAAGCAAGCAGTAGTAGAAATAGAAATTAATAATATTCATTCGATTTAGGGCTGGCAAGGAAGGAAGGAAGGAACTCAAAACAAAACAAAACAAAACAAAAAGCGGAATGGGAAGGGGAATGTTGTCGGAAGCGGAAGCGGAAGCTCGATTGATCCCTCCTCCGACATCAGAGAACAAACCGTTTACTTTGGGAGATCTTGATCGTTCCCGGAGACGGGTAAGTAGTAAATTATTCTTCCTTCCTGATTATTATTATCACCAATTACCAATCAATACTATACTATACTCTCTCTAATTGTTGATTGTTATAACTCTTTGTTTGTTTGTTTGTCAGGATGTTTTGCCCCTTCTTTTCCTGGTAGAATGTGCCACTGGATACGCTCTTATTCATGCCCACGGCATTCATGATATTGATAATGTAAACTGGCAACCAGCTGAGGACTACATCAACCGTTCACCTTCCCCTTTTGAGCTCAAATCTTTTCTTCCATTTTCATCTCCCAATGAAGCTCTCCTTCATTTCGATGCTATATCCTTCATCACCCCTCCCAATATCCCTACAGCAACTCTGCCTGAAAAGTTATTGAACTTCCTCCGCGACCAATTTCAACCCCCATTCCGTTACCATAAGCTTGTAACTCCTAATACGCTTTTCGGATCCAAGATCGCACACACATTGAAACTCAGTCACCGAGGTGGTATTTTTCTCACCAACAGTGTCATACGCGGTTTGCGCCAGAATATTCACAAATTCATCGGTTTGTCTGTATGTATCTTGCTTCCTTCCTACGTCATTCCTTACTAACCCATACATACATTTGATTATATATGTGCCTGCATGCAGCCTGGACAGTTGGACAACGCCCAACGCAATTTGGCAAGCCTTTACAAAAATCAGATTCTTGCTAAAACAACTCCCATCCCTGTTTCCTTGCCATCTTTCCTACAAGGAAATTTCACGGTTGTGCCACACAGATTTGAAGGTTTTTTCATCGCAAAGGGTAAAGAGGATGATGATAATATATTATGCACAAGAAACCTAGTACCCGGGGAAGCTTTGAATGGTGAAAATTTAATACTTGTTCAGGTGGGTGACCCACTTTTTTTTTTTATATATTATTGGTTATCCATCATCATTATTATCTTTTTTAAAGCTTATCAATCTTTATATCTCAGAATGACGATGGAACTGAAGTTGAGTACAGAGTATGCGATCCCCGTATATCCAAGCTGGCTGCTGCAATCCTGGGTGGTCGTGTCACCAATATATGGATTGTAAGTTATCGTATGTTGGAACTTAGAATAATAGCATATCAGTTACGGTTACTCATTTCTATGCAATTTTAATAAGTATGCTTTATTTTATTTGTTTCAGAAACCCGGCTCTCGTGTTATGTATGTGGGAGATGTATGCGGAGTTACGGTTTCTGATTTGTCAGATCTCGTTGGCTTGGTAAGTTATGCCGTCTATTTTCAGTCATATATCTTTATCATTTAGACCTTGCCTAGATGTGTGCTTTATAAGTAGTTTGCAAACATATCTTCTTTTTTCTTTTCTTTTTTTCCTTCTTTTTTTAAAGTAAAGGTACTTGCATTATTTTAACAATATCAGACACACTATTTTGATGAATAAACTCTAGAGCCGTAACATTCCACTCCGTTTTTCCAGACAAGGTATCCACGGTACCTTCCAAACCTTTGTGCTATCCTCATTTCCTATTCGTCTTCTACTTCCATGTTTCACAACATCCTGTGCAGTTAGAATGCTACGCCGCATAAAGCTTGGGTTAGCTCCAACATTCCCATTTAAAAGTCGCTATTAGGGAAGTATCTAGCCTTCATAAGAGCTGTTACCAGTGGATTATTATTGTTGACAATTCTCCATCCTTGTTTGGCAAGCATTGCAATATTGAAATTCCTAAAACTTTTAAGCCCCAAATCCCCCGCCCACTTTAACTGCACACAATTTATCCCATGGCATCCACTTGATGCCTTTTCTATTTGACCTATTTCCCAACCAGAAACCATTCATCCGTTTTTCTATATTCTCACATGTTTCATTTGGAATAAGGAACAAGTTCATCCGAAAATTTGGAATTGCTTGTGGTGCAGTTTTAAGAAGTGTAATCTTACCACCCTGATCTTAATTGATTCATTATCCCTTGACATCTCGCGCATAACTCCGTCTACTTACACGAATCTCGCATCTGCTTTGCAAGCACCGACTATTTGTATTATTATGTTTGTGACATTTTAATGGTGAAGAACATAAAAACTATACTTATTCAGTTTTTGGTCTGTATTGTAATGTGCTAACTACTTATACTACTACATGTTATAATTTGCTAACATATCTATTTTGTTAGCAGGATGGTTTAGTGTATGTTGTGGGATTCTCCGAACATGTTGCACATATGGCGGGCAAGAGGCCAAATGTTGTGCCAATTATTGAGGAAAATTATATTGTTCATCATTACGGCATGTTTCTCAGTATGGCAGATGTGATCTTTGGTGACTTTGATCATCTTCCTGAGCTGGTACTCTATTAACCTCGTAATATGATGTCTAATATTTCATACTCTTTTGTATTAAGTCCTTTAACATTTTCTCATTAAATTGTTATGTTGTATTAGATTTCTATGAAGGGTTTATTTGCAAGGAATAATGTCCGTTTTTATCTAAAAGGCGGTGGGCATTACATGATATGCACAGAGGTTTGTTTTTAATTATTTATTTATATTTGATCTGCCTAGTAATTTCTTTGACATTTTTTGTTAAATCATTCCTGCTGATGATTTGTGTGAACTACAGGCAAAACATATGGGTCATGTTATTTTTTCAAGAAACGATCATGCAAGGGAATTCAACCAAATAGAGAGAGTCATGCTTGATTTAGAAAAGGGAGCATATGCCCTCGATATTGGTGGTTACAGGATGCCGCATGAATAGTTGTTGTTTTCCATCTGCTTGTCTCTTCTTATGATCAATTACACCTTCTGCTTACGAGTTGTGGCTGAAAAACTATTTTCTAGAAACAAGTTTTGTTGATATTAAATATTCTTACTGGGTGCATTTGCTGTTGTTGGTTTATTCCCTTCAATACGTTAAGTTATATATATTTTTGTCAGGGCATAATTTTTTTCCATTATTATTTTTATCAATATCTCAAAATAGTTTCCTTGTAAAATAATTTGATGAAACCAATTCACTTTGATATATTTGCTTTTTCTTTAGAAACTTAAGGGCAGAAACTAGAAAATCAATAATGCTAAAATATAGGGTGTGTTTGTTTGAGATTAAAATAAAATAGATTTTTTTAAAAAAATCTATTTTTAAAAAATAGATTTATTTTGTAGAGATTTTGAAAAAAATCTAAAGTTGTTTTGTGTTTGTTTATAATTAAAAAAATCATTTTTGAGAACAAACACATGGTTCATGTTCTTAAAAAAATAGATTTTGGAAAAAGCTATTCAAAATAGCTTTTCATTTTGAAGAGAAAAATGATTTTTTTAAAAAAATGATTTTTATAAAATCTGAAACAAACACAAGTAAAATAAAAAAAATGATTTTTTTATGAAAAAAATAGATTTTTTTCAAGAAAAAGCTGAAACAAACACACCCATAGTAGTAATTGGGAGTAAATTGTAATATTTTTTCATTTCACGTGCCCATACAACAATTTTTTATGTTTTTATTTTCTGGATCTTATTATTTAGGCTTAAATATAATTTTGGTCCCTTAACTTATTTTTTGGTTTCATTCTGGTCCCTTAATTATTAAAAATTTCATTTTAGTCCCTCAACTATATTTTGTTAGTGAAGTTAGTCCCTTTTAACTTTTGATATTGTTGTTTAAATTATAACCCCTGGATCATGTAGATCTATTTTATCTTATCATAAACCATCTACACCAAATTTTATTCCCTCTGTTCTTCATCATCTTCATTACTTGGTCAAACCGTTTCCCAATCCAAAGTTCTGGCCAGTTCAGCACCGTTGAAACCTCTAGCCGCGACCGTAATGCCGCCGCTGGTTCTTCACCGCTGGATTTAAACCTGCCTCCTTCGATCAACGGTCCTGTTCGCTTTCCGTTTCAGCACCGGTACATTCCGATGCCGACGGTTAACCGGGAGTTTTGTTTCAACGCTTTCCGACGGACTGGATCTGAACCACCATAACGACGGTGTTAAAGCTGTTAGAAACTTCGATCTAGATCTTAACCGCCATCCGCTAGACAGAATACGCTATGAATCAGAATCTCAAATTTCAATTTTAATTTTAGTTTTTAATATTTGGGGATTATGAAGAAGAAAAAGAAGACGAAGAATGAAATACAGTATGTGTGAATACTGTGTCTATTTTTTGCCATAGAGAAATTTGTGTTGTTTCAGTATGTGTTTGGTTTGACGGTGAGAAAAATTGATTTTGATAGAATTGAGTTTAATAGAATTGAGTTTGGTTAAAAGTGAGTTGAGTAGAATTGATTTTTGTTTGGATATCTTAATATAAAAGTGATTCTCAACTTTTTATATTGTTTGGATAATTTAAATCAAAATTACTTTTGAGTGTGGAATTACCGAAATGGACATTTTCAAACTTTTTTTATTACCCAAATCTACAAACTTTTATATCTAATCTTTTACATATTTATCAGCATTATGTTTAGTCCAACTCTGCCACCACTACACAAAACCAACAAATTGTTCAAAATAACCAAATGAATTGTTTTTCATTGCACAATAGATACCAAGCTACCCACATATTCTCCCTGAAACTGCAAAAAAAATGGCAAACTATGAAACTCAACAAAATAAATGTGTTAAATCCTCATTAATAAAAAACTAGAAACAATAAACGATAAGCAATCAATAGACAAAATACATAACTTGGTCATTTAAACCCCAAATACTACATATTTTATCAACAAAAAATTAAAAATTTCTACACAAAAATTATGCCAAAAAAGAAGAAAAGTTATTCTCTATAAGGGACATTTTATCAAACAGGTAGAAGACAGTAAGATGGGAGTAAAAATCAGAGCAAAATTTGTAATGATATCACAAACTACAAGCCTAAATTTGTTCATCTCTTGTTTGACCCATGAGTCTAGAGTTAATTAGCAACTACAACGTTAGTTGTATTCAATTTTTTATTTTGTAAAAAAACAAAAAATTAATAGAGAAGATGATTGATGAAGGAAAGACAGAAGAAGAGTTAAGGGTAATAAAGGAAAGATCATTCATCACCCCATAACTAATTATCAGAATTGATTTCAGCCACCGTAGAAGCTTGTAATTCTAGCTTCAAAGTAAACTTGCGTTTGGGTCATAATCGATTCACTTATTTAGTAGCCAAACATCAATATTTTTTGTTAAATTGCGTTTGACCACCGTAAACGTGCGTTGGGAGTGTGTGGACGCGAAACCAAACACACTCTTAGCATTGTTAGCCTGGGAAAGCTGTGTTGAGTTTCAAATTTTAAGAAAACAATAGACAAATGGTTGCTACAAAATTAACAACATTGATAAAACACTGTTCAAATGTGAAACAATCAAAACAAATCCATGCACAAATCTTAACCAATGGCCTTACGCATCTTCAACCTTTCTTCATTCATCGCATTCTTCTCTTTGATATCACCAACTACAAAACTATATCACACTACATCCTCTCAATTCTTCACCATCTTCCAAATCCAGATTCCTTCTCATGGGGTTGTGTCATTCGATTCTTCTCTCAAAAGGGTCATTTCATTGAAGCTGTTTCTCTCTATGTTCAAATGAGGAGAATTGGGTTGTTTCCAAATTCACATGCTATATCCTCTGCTCTTAAGTCTTGTGCTAAGGTTGAGGGTAATTTGTGTGGTGTATTGATTCATGGGCAAGTTCATAAATTTGGATTTAGCACTTGTGTTTATGTGCAAACGGCTCTTCTTGATTTGTACTGTAAAATTGGTGATGTTTGGACTGCACGCAAGGTGTTTGATGAAATGACTGATAAAAATGTTGTTTCTTGGAATTCTTTGTTAAGTGGGTATATAAAAGGGGGTAACTTGGATGAGGGTCGACGTTTTTTTGATGAGATTCCTAGGAAGGATGTAATATCTTGGAACTCTATGGTTTCTGGATATGCGAAAGCGGGAAAAATGGATCAGGCTTGTTATTTGTTTCAACAAATGCCAGAGAGAAACTTTTCCTCGTGGAATACAATGATTACCGGTTACATTGATTGTGGAAGCATTGTGTCAGCAAGAGAATATTTTGATGCAATGCCGAGGAGAAATTATGTCTCTTTCATAACTATGATTGCTGGTTATTCAAAGAGTGGGGATGTTGGCTTTGCTCGTGAGGTCTTTGACCAGATGATTGATAAAGACTTGCGATCATATAATGCTATGATAGCTTGTTATGCTCAAAATAGCAAACCTAAAGAAGCCATTGATTTATTTAATGGCATGCTTGAACCCGAAATCTCTTTACATCCTGACAAGATGACTTTGGCTAGTGTTATATCAGCATGTTCACAATTGGGGAATCTAGAACATTGGCGCTGGATTGAGTCGCACATTAATGACTTTGGAATTGTATTGGATGATCATTTGGCCACTGCGTTAATCGACTTGTATGCAAAGTGTGGGAACATTGACGAGGCATATGAGCTATTCCGTGGACTGAGAAAGAGGGATGTGGTTGCATATTCTGCAATGATATATGGATGTGGAATAAATGGAAGGGTGTCAGATGCAGTCGAGTTATTTGAGCAGATGGTTGGAGAGTGTGTCGGCCCTAATTTGGCCACCTATACTGGAATTCATCTATTTTGAAACATTTTAAGCTGGATTGCTAAACATGCATGAAAGTGGTTTTTCTATCTGTCAAAGTGAAGGTAGTGTAGAGTACACACACCTAGAAGGAAATTGAATCATGAAATTACTAGAAGAGAATTCAGGCTATGTTTGGATTGATGGAGAGGGATGGAATGGAATGGAATGGAGTGGAATATAGTTATGTTCCATTGTTTGGTTTTGTAAAAAAATGATGGAATTGAATGGAATAGGATGGAATGGATTCCATCCAATACCACTCATTTATGCAATTTTCCATTCCCCCCAAATTGGGGTGTATGAGATGGAATGATAATCAATAATTTTAAGTTTACAATTTTACCCTCCATTATTTCTTCTTCTTCTTCTTCCTTTGACAGTCGTTTCATTATTTCTTTTTTTTTGACAACGTTCCATTATTTCTTTATTTCTGCTTGCTTACTTTGTGTGCCGTTCCTGCACAGTTCCATAAATTGAAACTTTTGCTACTTCTTCTTAGGCTCTAGCCTCAACGTATGTGTTGTTGTTTTTTTTTTTTTTTGATTTTTTTTCTTTACTTATTTCCCTGTTTATTTATGTATTTTGTGAGAAAAAAAATGATATATGTGAAATTAGTAATGAAATAAACTATGTTTTTGTTTTTTTTATAAAAAGGATTGGAGTATTGTGGAGTTTAGTGTGAAAAAGAACGGTAAACTGATAAACTAATAATCGTTGCTCCTAAAATCAAACAGAATAAGTTATGATATATGTGAAATTAGATAAATGGACAATGAATTAGTAATGAAATATGTGAACTTTATTGGTTGAATTTAATAGAAAATGCATGATATCAAGATGTTATAAATAAAGGATATAATTGGAATAAAAATGTTATAACTTATTCCATTCCGTTCACTTTCCAAACAATGAAATGAGATATTTGTTCCGCTCCATCATAAAATATCCAAACGATGGAATAGAATCTATATTCCATTCCGTTCCGTTCCATTCCCCTCCGTTCCATTCCATTCCGCTCCGCTCCATTCTATACCATCAATCCAAACAGACCCTCCCTCAGACTTCAGAGAAAGGCCAACAGAGCTTAAGTTAATTCAATAAAATTGATCTCACTGCCGTCATTTTTTTATCGATCAGTTGCTCCCAAAGGGCCAATGGAGCTTCTCCGAGTACCAATCACCACACCGGATGCCTTCCCCCATCAATTGAACACTCCAAATAAATATTTGAAAGACTCGGTATCAACTGGAATTCAGGCACCATCACCTTCAAATCAGAAAGGCCATTGGTAAGATGAGGTTGGGTACAGTGCTGTCGCGTTCGGGGGAGATTATGATGCTGAGTTCTTGTTTCCCTATTTCTTTCGACAAGCTGTTTATATTTCTTCTGTCTTCAGTTTTTAGAAGAAATATAGGAGAATGTTTTTTGAGGAAAGATAATGAGAATATGATTCCCACGTCATCCAAGATGATTGAAGGTGTTTCATTCTTGCCATAATTGAGAATCTAACCTTGTTTGGAAAAAGGCTTCACATGCATTCATAACTTAGCATCTTTGTCCTTTCTTGGGTTGCTTCATTTTCATATCAATCATGGAAATCTTACATACCCTTGTAATTGTAGTATCTTAAACCAGTGCATCCCAGACTTCAAGGCCATTGCATCCTGGTTCATGACGTCTTAGACTCTTAGGGTTGTATCCCTTGTCATGCTACAGAGAAAAAATACTTAAAAAATGAGGGGTATATTCTGAATATAATTTCTGATTCTAAGGTACAAAGACAAAGGTTAAGGTATATAAATTCTGTTAATTACTATTCTCTGATTAAGGAAAGAATAAATAAATAAATAATATGAAATCAACTGTACGAATAATGTAGAGACTCCAAAATACAACATGTATAACCCAAATCATAGCAATGGTAGGCAATAGTCGAGAAATGTTGCATAAAATTAAAACAAAACAAGCATGTTATAGATTACCAGCCGCAATTCTAGTTTACTTTGTGTGGCCACGAATCTGGGACAAATGTTCAACTTACGTTGGAGTGAGAGTGAAAGGGTAAGAAGTAGTTGCAGAAGAAAAGATGAGCCTGAGGTTGTAGAACCAATAGCTGCAGAGATCCCTCAAACATATTGAACAATTATGACTCTGAAGCACATGCTAAATTACCTTCCTCGCACTCTTTAGTACCATTTCATTGCCACAACTCCATCCCTCAAAAATTGTCATGTACATATTGAAAGCATGTGCAATGTGAGCCCAAGTTATAGCGATATTATGTGTACCTTGTTTTCCCAAACATGGAAGAGTTACATTAGTTGAGTGACACATCACATGAGTTGTGTCCAACTACAACCAGGTATCTTGCTAATTTTCTTTCCTTTCACACCTGACGTCAACTTCTTGGCATCGTTCCATTTTCCAACAGTAGCATATATACCAGAAAGAAGAGAATAGTAACCAGCTGTTTCACTCTCCAGCTTAATGCAATGCTGGGCAGCTATTTCCCCGAGCTTTACAGTGTCATGTAATCTGCAGGCAAGAAGTAGAGCTCCCCAAACACTAGCATTTGGTTGTATTGGCATATTTATTATAAGCTTATAAGCTTCATCCAGCCGTCCGGCCCTCCCCAAAAGATCAACCATGATTCCATAATGATCAACTGAAGGCACGATGCAATTGTCCTTCATGGAGTTAAAGCACCTGTAACCTTCTTCAACCAATCCAGCATGATTATACGCAGTTAGAATTCCAGTATAGGTGGCCAAATTAGGGCCGACACACTCTCCAACCATCTGCTCAAATAACTCGGCTGCATCTGACACCCTTCCATTTATTCCACATCCATATATCATTGCAGAATATGCAACCACATCCCTCTTTCTCAGTCCACGGAATAGCTCATATGCCTCGTCAATGTTCCCACACTTTGCATACAAGTCGATTAACGCAGTGGCCAAATGATCATCCAATACAATTCCAAAGTCATTAATGTGCGACTCAATCCAGCGCCAATGTTCTAGATTCCCCAATTGTGAACATGCTGATATAACACTAGCCAAAGTCATCTTGTCAGGATGTAAAGAGATTTCGGGTTTAAGCATGTCATTAAATAGGTCAAGTGCTTCTTTAGGTTTGCTATTTTGAGCATAACAAGCTATCATAGCATTATATGATCGCAAGTCTTTATCAACCATCTGGTCAAAGACCTCACGAGCAAAGCCAACATCCCCACTCTTTGAATAACCGGTAATCATAGTTATGAAAGAGACACAATTTCTCCTCGGCATTGCATCAAAATATTCTCTTGCTGACACAATGCTTCCACAATCAATGTAACCGGTAATCATTGTATTCCACGAGGAAAAGTTTCTCTCTGGCATTTGTTGAAACAAATAACAAGCCTGATCCATTTTTCCCGCTTTCGCATATCCAGAAACCATAGAGTTCCAAGATATTACATCCTTCCTAGGAATCTCATCAAAAAAACGTCGACCCTCATCCAAGTTACCCCCTTTTATATACCCACTTAACAAAGAATTCCAAGAAACAACATTTTTATCAGTCATTTCATCAAACACCTTGCGTGCAGTCCAAACATCACCAATTTTACAGTACAAATCAAGAAGAGCCGTTTGCACATAAACACAAGTGCTAAATCCAAATTTATGAACTTGCCCATGAATCAATACACCACACAAATTACCCTCAACCTTAGCACAAGACTTAAGAGCAGAGGATATAGCATGTGAATTTGGAAACAACCCAATTCTCCTCATTTGAACATAGAGAAAAACAGCTTCAATGAAATGACCCTTTTGAGAGAAGAATCGAATGACACAACCCCATGAGAAGGAATCTGGATTTGGAAGATGGTGAAGAATTGAGAGGATGTAGTGTGATATAGTTTTGTAGTTGGTGATATCAAAGAGAAGAATGAGATGAATGAAGAAAGGTTGAAGATGCGTAAGGCCATTGGTTAAGATTTGTGCATGGATTTGTTTTGATTGTTTCACATTTGAACAGTGTTTTATCAATGTTGTTAATTTTGTAGCAACCATTTGTCTATTGTTTTCTTAAAATTTGAAACTCAACACAGCTTTCCCAGGCTAACAATGCAAACGTGCGTTTAAGAGGAGCTAAACGCGACTTTTTGTTTTCAACACATGTTTGGGTTTCATTTCCAAAATCGATTCGACGGGTAAAACGTGATTCTACTTGAAGCTATCTTTTCAAGCTTCTGCGTCTGGCCGAAATCAATTCTACAACAAATCAAATTGATTTATCTATTTTACCCCTTTGAATATCATCACCAATCACTCACCATACGTCTTCTTCAATTTTTTTAACGGCTGCTGTGTTTATTTGCAACAATGTCAAATTCTCAAGGTTAGAGATGAAGGAGAAATTGGGCTTCCATGCACAACCCGGCCCACAAATCTATTTGTTTATTTTTTTTTTATTTTAAAAAATGCTGGTAAAGGACAGGTACCAGCAGTTTGATATCAAGTTGCCCATCCATTTTGCCACGACCAACAATATGCTACGTATTTAACTAAACTTTTGTGACGCGTATATTTTTTAGCACAAGCAAAATAATTAGTATTCCACTTAAATTAGTATTACAATAATATACTTTATATTAGTTTTGTAATATTAATAATTTTGACTCTACCCAATTTTTTTATTTAATATTTTTGTACTATATTGCATTTACTTATGTTAATTTAACAATTTTTATTTATTTTCTCACAAAAAAAAATCTATTTACTTGTATGTAACTATGTCCATTTTGGTATTTATACATTCAAAAGTAATTTACATCAAAACTATCCAAACAACATTAATTCTGTATAATCAATTTTGCATTATCACATCCAAACATAAATCAATTCTACCAAAATCAATTCTAACAAAAATCAATTATATCAAAATCAATTATATCAGAATCAATTATGTCCACCGCTGAACCAAACACACACTAAACCAATTTAATTAAACTCGCACACAATAGTGACCTATTGGTTTCGAACCTGTATCACGATGTTAGGTCTAATAATTTTAACATTTTGTCAAATGAATTAGTACTTTTAAAAACAACGAATTACACTTCTAGCAAACAAAATGATGATTTATCTATTTATCTATGTAAAAATGAAATTTTAACTATTAAATTATTTCATGGAATCATATTTTTTGTGAATAATCAATTGATAGCTCAATTAAATTGACTTATGATTGGGCTTAACGGTCTCCTCTTAGACAAAATTAAAATGATCTATTATCATCACTTTTATAGTATAGCATGTCATTTTAAAAATGTGAACATTATTTATGATTCATTATATTTGAAAACAACAAAAATAACACAAACACTTAAATTTTTTTTTTATATCAAGGGCAAGCATGCAAATGCAAGGACATCATTGTTCATGTACTAGCGCTACTTGGGTTATTTTGGTATTCTTCTGTGTGAGGACAGCTCAAATAATAGAGGAGATGTAACTAAATGGTGGAGATATGTAGTTTTGTCCTTAGTTGTGACTTTACTCTTTAGGTCCTACCTACAAACAAACAAACAAAACACTGACGTGAGATATGGTGTATCCTTGTCCACGTCGTCCAAGTCCCGAGACAATAATAAACCCCACTAATAGAGACATTTTCTCTTTTTGTTTTTCTGGATACCTCTTTTCTCTTTTTGTTGATAGATAGATAGATAAACACTTCACAATTTGCTGGAATTTTTAAGATCATAATCTTCACTTTATGATGCCCGCAGCTGGATTTGAAAAGAAATCGAAACTATTTGATATTAGAATTTGTCTTGAATTCTAGATTATTAAGGTCCTCTTTTCTAAAAATCGGAAGGTAAAAACAAAAAAATTATATAAAATCTCATTAACCAAATAACTATAATTAAAGAGTTAATAGTAGTACTGAATTGATTGATAGAGAGGATGCATGTAAAATTTGACGGTAATAACATTAATTTAGCTTGAGATGGGAAAAAAATTGACGGTATATAGCGTATTATTACCCAACAAAATCCTGCAAATACGGGCAGAGCTGAGCTGAGACAGACAATGACCTCTCTCTCACACTCACTCACTCAATCCATCTACCTAACCCAACGTTCGAATCTCTTTCTCTCTCTGTTTCGGTGTTTATCTCTAGTAAGTGCTCCAACAACACCACCATCACCATTTTTTCCATCTCAAGCTTATTATTACTACTGCCAAGTAAAGTAGTAACTACTAACTTAATTAATTTTACTCACCAAAACAAACAAACACCATCCGGTGTCATTTTTACTGTTTTTAATTTACTAATTTTTGTCAATTATTTTCTTACATTATTATTATTATTATTATTATTATTATTATTATTATCTACTACAAACAACATCACTGCTTCCTTCTATTCTAGTTCTAGTACCAAAAACAAAAACACAAAGCTTCTGTTCAAGCTTTCTTTCTTTCTTTCTTTACTTTTTATTCTTTCAAGACACTAAACTTTCAATTTTTGTAATTACTCTTTCTTTTACTTAATCATCTTTATTTATTTAACTACTACTAGCTACTGTATTCAAATCTTCGTTTCTAAATTTTAAAATCTTCTTCTAGGGTTTGGTTTTAATCTTCTTTGTCTTAACAACCAGATTTCAGTTGTGAACTGAACTGAACTGAACTGAACATGTTTGGCTTCTCTCGTAGACGCACCAAACTAGGAAGGTAATAAACATTTAATTTGTTTCTTATTCTGATCCCATTCTTCTTCTTTAGCTTCTTTGCAATGTCACATTATTAATAACATTGCATTGTTCTGTTGTTGTTGTGTTAGATTGAAGGTTCAACAGCTTTCTGAGGGAACTAGAAGTCCAGTTACTGTTAGGCAGCATCCGAAACGAATTCCAAACTCCATTCTCAATGTAATTCAACTAACTAACTAACTAACTAACTAACTAACTGTTTGGATCCACTTATTTGAGCTTATTGCAATTAGGAACAGTCAAGTTTTGATTTCATTTTATTTCATTTCAGGGTGATGTAGAAGAAGATGGAGGGGATGCAGTTACAGGCTCAAGTGGAAGTGCTCATTCCCATGAAATTGATAACGATAATGCACGAGCTGATATCACTACTTGTAGCTCAGGCGGGTCAGACAACTGGGTAGTGTTGTCAATTTCTGGAGATAAGCCCATTCCTAGATTTAATGTATATATCTTTTCTCTTATTCAATTCATGCCTATTATTATATTACTATTAATGTTAGTTATGGCTTAGTAAATTCTCAACTGTAGCAATGTATCTGTTTCTATTATTGTTTGTTCATTGTGAATAGCACGCTGCCGCTGTCATTGGGAATAAGATTATAGTGGTTGGTGGCGAGTCAGCTACTGGATTGTTAGATGATGTGCAGGTATAGTATGAGTCAATTGTTGCTAGTACTAGTAGTATTACAATTCTATCACCATTCATCTTAACTATTTTTGTTCCTTTCTAAAACTGTGTGTCAACTGATGTGAATGTCGTATTGGCGCTCTTCCTTTTTATTCTCAGGTGCTCAATAGACAAATGGTTGCTACAAAATTAACAACATTGATAAAACACTGTTCAAATGTGAAACAATCAAAACAAATCCATGCACAAATCTTAACCAATGGCCTTACGCATCTTCAACCTTTCTTCATTCATCGCATTCTTCTCTTTGATATCACCAACTACAAAACTATATCACACTACATCCTCTCAATTCTTCACCATCTTCAAAATCCAGATTCCTTCTCATGGGGTTGTGTCATTCGATTCTTCTCTCAAAAGGGTCATTTCATTGAAGCTGTTTCTCTCTATGTTCAAATGAGGAGAATTGGGTTGTGTCCAAATTCACATGCTATATCCTCTGCTCTTAAGTCTTGTGCTAAGGTTGAGAATAATTTGTGTGGTGTATTGATTCATGGGCAAGTTCATAAATTTGGATTTAGCACTTGTGTTTATGTGCAAACGGCTCTTCTTGATTTGTACTGTAAAATTGGTGATGTTTGGACTGCACGCAAGGTGTTTGATGAAATGACTGATAAAAATGTTGTTTCTTGGAATTCTTTGTTAAGTGGGTATATAAAAGGAGGTAAATTGGATGAGGGTCGGCGTTTTTTTGATGAGATTCCAAGGAAGGATGTCATATCTTGGAACTCTATGGTTTTTGGATATGCGAAAGCGGGAAAAATGGATCAGGCTTGTTATTTGTTTCAACAAATGCCAGAGAGAAACTTTTCCTCGTGGAATACAATGATTACCGGTTACATTGATTGTGGAAGCATTGTGTCAGCAAGAGAATATTTTGATGCAATGCCAAGGAGAAATTGTGTCTCTTTCATAACTATGATTACCGGTTATTCAAAGAGTGGGGATGTTGGCTTTGCTCGTGAGGTCTTTGACCAGATGGTTGATAAAGACTTGCGATCATATAATGCTATGATAGCTTGTTATGCTCAAAATAGCAAACCTAAAGAAGCACTTGACCTATTTAATGGCATGCTTAAACCCGAAATCTCTTTACATCCTGACAAGATGACTTTGGCTAGTGTTATATCAGCATGTTCACAATTGGGGAATCTAGAACATTGGCGCTGGATTGAGTCGCACATTAATGACTTTGGAATTGTATTGGATGATCATTTGGCCACTGCGTTAATCGACTTGTATGCAAAGTGTGGGAACATTGACGAGGCATATGAGCTATTCCGTGGACTGAGAAAGAGGGATGTGGTTGCATATTCTGCAATGATATATGGATGTGGAATAAATGGAAGGGTGTCAGATGCAGTCGAGTTATTTGAGCAGATGGTTGGAGAGTGTGTCGGCCCTAATTTGGCCACCTATACTGGAATTCTAACTGCATATAATCATGCTGGATTGGTTGAAGAAGGTTACCGGTGCTTTAACTCCATGAAGGACAATTGCATCGTGCCTTCAGTTGATCATTATGGAATCATGGTTGATCTTTTGGGGAGGGCCGGACGGCTGGATGAAGCTTATAAGCTTATAATAAATATGCCAATACAACCAAATGCTAGTGTTTGGGGAGCTCTACTTCTTGCCTGCAGATTACATGACAATGTAAAGCTCGGGGAAATAGCTGCCCAGCATTGCATTAAGCTGGAGAGTGAAACAGCTGGTTACTATTCTCTTCTTTCTGGTATATATGCTACTGTTGGAAAGTGGAACGATGCCAAGAAGTTGACGTCGGGTGTGAAAGGAAAGAAAATTAGCAAGATACCTGGTTATAGTTGGACACAACTCATGTGATGTGTCACTCAACTAATGTAACTCGTGTGTTGTTAAGGTGAAAATGGAATAAACTTGCTGTAACACGATTCCTTTTGATCTCATCATCATGGAATACTTAGATTAGATATATATACGGAATTGAGAGAAAGGACAAAAGTGGAAAAAAGAAGAAGCAAAGAAAAGAACAAGTGGAGTTAATTCTTAATCAAAGGAAAATAAAGAACATATTTGATGGAGACTATTGAATTGCATGCCTCAAACATTGTCTGTTTTCCGAATCCATCCCATACGAAAATAAAAATGATATGAACGAATTTGTATATTGTAATCCAATGAAACAGTGCATTTATTCCATTCATGATACGTGCATGCATTTGACCTTTCGTTAATGAGTGCTAGAATCACATATTGCACAAGTGACTTATCGATCCATAATTGACTTAACCAAATTTTCTAGAAGAAAAAAAAATGTGAAAAATGATTTTGTAAGTTGGGATTATTCTTTATATTAAGAGTCAATCTTTATAATGAAATACAGTACTAATCAATAATTGTTGGAATGCCACTGAAAAAAATTAATTCAGTTAGCGCCACTTGTTAAGTGTACCCGACAATAATATTCACCAAATGGAACAAAACTTTAGGAGATGTTCTTTTGGGCTAGCTGCTTCTAGTAGGGAAGTGCATCGTATATGGTTGATAGTGTTCTACTATTATATGCATTGTCCACATATTTTTCAATTCGGATGAACAAATATATCTACAAATGTCTGATTTAATAGCCATTTTGGTCTTCAATGTATTTAATAAGTAGTAACTTTCAAGTCAATGTTAGAGTTAAGTCTCGAATTATTTTTGAGTAGCTTCGATTCATTGTCGGCCCTAATTTTAACTATAAAATATAAAAGAAAGAAGAATAAAAGACTATGAAGCAGAAACACTATTTAGATTATGCGTGTCTCGGTATTCAGTACGACATCGACACGACACTTATAATTATATTAAATTATATCATCATTTTTTAAATTTTTATATATGTCAACTTGTAATGTTCGTCCTTCATACATAAAAAAATATCATCCATCAATAAAATGACATTATCAGTTTTTTTTTTCCTTTTGCATTTAATGATGCTAAAATATATGTTTTGTTATGCATTTGGGCTATAGTTTTCAGTTTTACAAGTTTCATCACATTTAATCTTCCTAGTTCATGCATACAGACATAGTTTCATGGTCTGAGTTTTGCAAGACCACCATGTCACACAGTGATGTTTGAAATACGGTATTGAATGTAGCTTGTTTAGATTAAAAGATGTTAAAATGAATCAACATCATGTGGCTGTAGTTTAGTGGTAAGAATTCCACGTTGTGGCCGTGGAGACCTGGGCTCGAATCCCAGCAGCCACAATTTTTTTAAAATCAAATTAATTTGATACTAAAAAGTAAACTTCAATGAACCAATATTTATTTATTTTCGACAAAATGAACCAATATTTATTTATTTATTTATTATGAAGCTCCTTGCTAATGACATTAATTTTTTCTAAATTCCTTTTATCTGGTATGCACAAAAACCATGCTTTATAGTAATAATTTAAGGCATGTTTATAAGATCAGTTTAATTATCAGGGTTTCAACTTGAATATTGGTGGAGCAAAGATCAATATGGAGGAACACCAGATCATTGTTATATGAAATTTCAAATCGAGAAAACCACCTCAGCTCACGTTAATAGACAATATGTTTATATATTTATCAGTTACTTCATAATGTTTTTTTTTTTTTACTCAAGTTACTTCATAATGTTATTAGTGGTTGTTCTCAATAAATACACTGCTACTAATTGAAAGATAAATACAACTGATAGGGTGAGCTTAATATACAAAGTACTCTTAGTATATATATTTCCTCCTAATTTTAGACAAAATTTTACACAATCGGGCACTTCTTAATATGACAAAGTGGCAGAAAAACTAGGAACCGAGTAGTGATATGTTCCAATTATCTACTTCACTGCACGTGAAACGGTTTCCTGGGTGTAGTAGATGTTCGATTTTCCATTGATTGCAATCTCTGTTTGAGATGAAAAACTTCGTACTGCAGAACCAACACAAAGAGATGATAATCGGTTCATTATGTCTCAAAGAAGTAAAACGAAGTAGCAACATAATGGAACCTAACTCAGACCAGTTTTGGAAATAACACCAATGAACTCAAACACAATCAGCATTCAATTTGCACTATATATAATATATTTGGAGTTGGTGTTTGACATTTAAAAAAAACTTATATACCAGGATATCAGTTATAGCCAAATATTAATCATTTTAAACTTCTAAGATCTACATGTACCTGTAGTTGGAATGCCCTAGCTCTTTCTCCTGCAATAACGCCTCGTGTTGAGTGCAACTCCTACAACAAAATTTTATCAGCCAATAATGACCATGCATAATAATATCAGGGTACTTCGAATAAATGATGTGTGTCATGTACCTTCTGCGTATCATCCAGAACAGCCTTGAGAAAGGCCACATCATGCTCGAGTCGAACGTTGTCAGAGTGGACAATGTTTGATAAGTTGTTAGACTCTTCTTGGGCCAACTCTAGACCGGCTAGCTTCTCTCGCAGTAATTCAATCTCCTTCAGTGCATCAGCTAATTTTTTCTCCATTTCCTGCTTGCTTTTATGCACAGATGTTAAGCTTTTCTCTGCAGCTTCTCTGCTTGCCATGGAAGCTGCCAGTTGACCCTCCAGCATTCCATTTTTCCTTATTAGGGCCGCTACTTTACTTTCATAATATTGATAGATATTTGTGGAAGAAAGTGATCCTGATTTATCATTCTCAGGAAAAGACACACCATCACTTTCTAGTGCATCATTTTCAAATACTTGATTTTGTTGATTTGACATCCCAGACAACACCTGCCCTTCAATATTAACCTTGGCTCCACTAATGTTCATCAGTTTACCACGGTCATTTTCATTGGTTCTGTGATCTGCGATCTGAAATGTACCACAAGTTAAGCAGAACATTACAATTATGATTCTTAAATGTGAACATTTACATAATGTAGTTATTATTCTCTGTGTGCAGCAAATTGAGGAAATATCATCTCAAAAGAAACAAGAAACTGGGCAAAGATTGAGAGTGACATAATTGAATCTTGTGAAAGAAAATACGATAGAGGGCATAGCCAAACCCAAACGCCGTTAAATCCATAAAAGAACCTATATGTGGGCATGTATTTGGATGTGTGTACTAGAGAGCCTTATCAAAGTACATTTGCATAATGAAATCCTTATCTAATATTTATGCATAATCAAATCCTTATCTAACATTTATACATTTGCACTAGGATATGTATAAGGTTCTTTGTCTAAGGTGTGACATCATGTTTTAAAAACACACGGAAAATGTATCCAATTCTTTGAGAAGTTCAACTAGTGTATCTAAATTAGAACACAACTAACATTAATAAAGAAAAAACAGTATTTTACCCGAGGTAAAGAACTTCCATCTGAGTTCTTGTCCATCTTGACATCTGCAATGTATTCTTCATCGCGATCAAATTGCTTACGAAGGGAGACATTTGTTGGGGGGTAATTGGGATTTACAACAGAATCAGAAAGAGATTTCCGTCCAGAACCATGTTCAATTGCAGATGCTAAATTTTGTCTAGCAACAGAGTCAACTAAGCGTTGGGAACAATGATTAAGTTGAGAGGCTAATCTAGTGGATGATGAATGTTTTTCAAGCAGTAAAGACGCAGGACCTTTGCTGGGAGTTGAACGTCTTCTAAGTGATGATTCATTCTTATCCAATTCCAACACCTCCACCTGACAGGTCAAGAAGCAAAAGGTCAACCTCCATAAGAATGAACGAGAACAATTAACTTTATGCTCTTTGTCAAACCTGATTTGATGGCTCTTTTTTGGATCCCCCAAATGCAACAAGATAGTCCTTTTCCTTGTATTGCACAAGTACCAAGCTGAAACCCTGGTAATTCAACATATTTTATAACCATTTTAAAATTTAAAATCACAAAAGAAGCATGATCTTGCAAGGCATCTAGAAATAATAATGTTACTATTATTAATGTACTGCTTAATAAATGAACTGATTCATTATAAATATAAATCTCATTTCCATAGTCATAACTTGAAAAAACAATATCATATTGTCAAAATTAGGGGTGAATATCATTCTTAGAACTTTCATCAAGATTAAACATATAGATGCGGGAATCAGATTTAAACACTTGTTTCCTGTTGGTTTTCTAAAACTCAGTAATCTAGACACCAAAATCTGAAGTGCAAAATGCTTAACAGAGCAAACGAAGAAAAATCATGGATACTTTATCGCAGTAAATGAAAAAGGGTGGTAAAGTGCAGGAGACTCCCACCAAATGGAATCTAGGGAGGATAACGCAGCCTTACTCTCACAATGAGATAGGATGTTTCTAAGATTTGGATTTTTGACCTCCATGTCACAGGGCAACAACCTTAACATTGCAACAAGGCTCGCCCTCTATCGACTATGGAATCACAGTAAATGAATAAAACAATAAATGTACTAAGTTATATTTGAAGGCTGAACTGAAGTACCATTTTCTAATGAGAGAATGGTCCATTAATCATTATTAATCTATCATCAACTAATTTAGTAACTAAAAACAAAAATAGCACCAAATGAGCCAAGTAGGAGGCATGAATCGAATTAGAGGCACACCTTGTTGGTAGTGATAGAAGATGGAGGTGAAGTAATTGTCACAGACCATTCATTTTTTATAATATCAAAAATCAGAGTCTCTCCATGTCCTGGAAAATGAAGGTGGGGATACAGTAAACATGCATAGTCCATAGAGCAATTTATAAACAAAGCATCAATACATACTAAAGTAAAATCTACTTCAATGCTGTAATATTTACTTCCCAGCTAAATTTCAGCTAGATCATTTAGTGCCATGGGAAAAGGACTTCAGATGCATGTAATGTAACTCAATTAGTGTATAATAACATACTTTTTTCTTCTTAACTTTAGAGTCAGAATTGAATTCAAAACACTGTCAGATCATTATCCTTTAAAAATATTAGTTCTCCAATTCTAAAGGCCCTATGTATAAAATTAGTCCAACATATTTAAATGCATAAAGAAATGGTAACAGTTTATACAATCAACATCAGAAGACTTGATACAAAAAGCAGCAGTATATTTCAGGTTAACAAATAATCTATTTCCAAGAAAATGAATCCTAATAACAAAAGTTCACATTACCAAAAGAAAGTAGGTTTAAGACGATTAATGTGTGCATTACATTACAAAACATACGTTTTTTTCTGCTTCCACCCCCTGTGATATACCATTTAGTACCACATAAAATGCCACAACAACCAGCTCTAGGTGATGGATGGAAACCTCGAACCTTTACTCTTGACCATGCCATCTGAAGAAATATAAAAATTTATCAAATAATATATAGTGAACTATTGAATTTAATCAGCATCTTGGTGAAATCAAAAGGTTTCATAGCATGCAATTTGATACTATTATTATCTATTATAAACATATTAGCAACCTACACCACTCACTGTTTCAAAATCAAGGGAATATAAATCATTTAAGGTCTTAGATTTTGATGATCCTCCAAATACATAAAGAACTTTATCATCATAAAGAGCTGCTACATGGTTCAATCTTGGAGAAGGTGCTGTTCCCCTGCAATCAGGTCATGCTCATGAGGAGATAATAACATTTAAGTCTAACCTTTTTTTTTCAAAATTCTTTTGAGTTTCAAATCACTTACGTGTAGTGAAGTGGAAGCCATGTCAACGACTTGAGATCAAACATATGTAGATCATTCAGTTTCCTCCTTTTTGCATCTTCACCCCCAAACAATATTAAATAAGAGCTTGCCCTAACAACACTGTGACCATTGCGAGCAACCTACCAAGAACATACTCTTCGGTAAGTAGGGCCTAGCTATATGATGTAAACCTCCAGTGTCAAAATCAATATGGAGAATTCAATTAATGAAAATGAGTGTTAATTTTTCTAATGTATCATTGAATTTTCTATGTTATATTATTTCTCTGAAATGGTTTATGCTATTGACTTACCAATAATTAACTAGACAGACTGAAATGCAAAATTATGAATATTAAACCTTTGTCATGTGTGAAATATTTTAACATTTACTGGACATGGGTCAGTCCTCAATCATAACCTAGTTCTTAATGTATCGATTAATAAATAATAACTCATATATTACTATTACTAATAATTATAGAGAAAAATATTCCATATACTATTACGCTTCCCAGTATTTCTTCTTTATATCAGTAAAGACAAGGCAACAATGCCTGAAAGCAACTTCTATTTTCTACCACTAAAGCAGAAGCATAGCTACAAACAAAAACTCGTACCGGTATGTCTCCCTTTGCCTCCATGAGTGACCAGCACTCACTTTCTGTATCAAATGCCCATACTACAAACACCAAAAAGACAATCAGAACAACTTCACAACGTGAAATATATTACATGTGAAGAATGTGAAATGAACCTGAAACTCTGTTACTTCCAGGATCCGTTTTCCCTCCAATGAGAAGTGCCTTTTTCCCATACGATACCTGGTCACATTATCATCAGGCGTAAGATATTTGACTTGAGACCAGACACAAATAAATATCAACTTTAAATGTAAAACACAAAAAATGAAGTAATAGATTTGACTTGAGACTAGAGACAAATAAATATCCATCTGTAAATTTAAAACACAAAAGACGAAGTATAAGAATATATAGAAGTGCCCCGGATACCAATCTTATTCCTCGCTGTCAAGTTCATATTTGCAAATTTGACCCACATCCCTGGGGGACTTTCATTAACCTTTGTATAATAGAAAAATATCAGTCATTTTCTTTTCTCTTATATAACTTGGTGTTCTAACAATTTTAACTTGTTCGAGGCCCCATAGTTTCTATATCATGCACATCAATAAGCAGAACATTGGTGGCAGCTAGAATTCAGTGATATTGCTATTCACATAAGGAAACTTTTTATATTGTATTGAGAAATTTAATTGGATGAACAATTAAAGATAGACAATGCAGAAGTGGCAAGGGGGAGATTGAAACAAAAAGAGGAGAAACACTTAAATAGAAGACAATTAAAATGTCGATTCAATATTTTTACCAAACTATGACCCTTGCATGCGGGAATCTTCAGGGGCAGACTGCTGGGTGACAAGTAAAGCTTTGACGATGCTGTGGTCCACGAAAATGTGTCAAAATTGAGCACCTGAGAATAAAAAGGAAGAGCGCCAATACGACATTCACATCAGTTGACACACAGTTTTAGAAAGGAACAAAAATAGTTAAGATGAATGGTGATAGAATTGTAATACTACTAGTACTAGCAACAATTGACTCATACTATACCTGCACATCATCTAACAATCCAGTAGCTGACTCGCCACCAACCACTATAATCTTATTCCCAATGACAGCGGCAGCGTGCTATTCACAATGAACAAACAATAATAGAAACAGATACATTGCTACAGTTGAGAATTTACTAAGCCATAACTAACATTAATAGTAATATAATAATAGGCATGAATTGAATAAGAGAAAAGATATATACATTAAATCTAGGAATGGGCTTATCTCCAGAAATTGACAACACTACCCAGTTGTCTGACCCGCCTGAGCTACAAGTAGTGATATCAGCTCGTGCATTATCGTTATCAATTTCATGGGAATGAGCACTTCCACTTGAGCCTGTAACTGCATCCCCTCCATCTTCTTCTACATCACCCTGAAATGAAATAAAATGAAATCAAAACTTGACTGTTCCTAATTGCAATAAGCTCAAATAAGTGGATCCAAACAGTTAGTTAGTTAGTTAGTTAGTTAGTTAGTTGAATTACATTGAGAATGGAGTTTGGAATTCGTTTCGGATGCTGCCTAACAGTAACTGGACTTCTAGTTCCCTCAGAAAGCTGTTGAACCTTCAATCTAACACAACAACAACAGAACAATGCAATGTTATTAATAATGTGACATTGCAAAGAAGCTAAAGAAGAAGAATGGGATCAGAATAAGAAACAAATTAAATGTTTATTACCTTCCTAGTTTGGTGCGTCTACGAGAGAAGCCAAACATGTTCAGTTCAGTTCAGTTCAGTTCACAACTGAAATCTGGTTGTTAAGACAAAGAAGATTAAAACCAAACCCTAGAAGAAGATTTTAAAATTTAGAAACGAAGATTTGAATACAGTAGCTAGTAGTAGTTAAATAAATAAAGATGATTAAGTAAAAGAAAGAGTAATTACAAAAATTGAAAGTTTAGTGTCTTGAAAGAATAAAAAGTAAAGAAAGAAAGAAAGAAAGCTTGAACAGAAGCTTTGTGTTTTTGTTTTTGGTACTAGAACTAGAATAGAAGGAAGCAGTGATGTTGTTTGTAGTAGATAATAATAATAATAATAATAATAATAATAATAATAATGTAAGAAAATAATTGACAAAAATTAGTAAATTAAAAACAGTAAAAATGACACCGGATGGTGTTTGTTTGTTTTGGTGAGTAAAATTAATTAAGTTAGTAGTTACTACTTTACTTGGCAGTAGTAATAATAAGCTTGAGATGGAAAAAATGGTGATGGTGGTGTTGTTGGAGCACTTACTAGAGATAAACACCGAAACAGAGAGAGAAAGAGATTCGAACGTTGGGTTAGGTAGATGGATTGAGTGAGTGAGTGTGAGAGAGAGGTCATTGTCTGTCTCAGCTCAGCTCTGCCCGTATTTGCAGGATTTTGTTGGGTAATAATACGCTATATACCGTCAATTTTTTTCCCATCTCAAGCTAAATTAATGTTATTACCGTCAAATTTTACATGCATCCTCTCTATCAATCAATTCAGTACTACTATTAACTCTTTAATTATAGTTATTTGGTTAATGAGATTTTATATAATTTTTTTGTTTTTACCTTCCGATTTTTAGAAAAGAGGACCTTAATAATCTAGAATTCAAGACAAATTCTAATATCAAATAGTTTCGATCTCTTTTCAAATCCAGCTGCGGGCATCATAAAGTGAAGATTATGATCTTAAAAATTCCAGCAAATTGTGAAGTGTTTATCTATCTATCTATCAACAAAAAGAGAAAAGAGGTATCCAGAAAAACAAAAAGAGAAAATGTCTCTATTAGTGGGGTTTATTATTGTCTCGGGACTTGGACGACGTGGACAAGGATACACCATATCTCACGTCAGTGTTTTGTTTGTTTGTTTGTAGGTAGGACCTAAAGAGTAAAGTCACAACTAAGGACAAAACTACATATCTCCACCATTTAGTTACATCTCCTCTATTATTTGAGCTGTCCTCACACAGAAGAATACCAAAATAACCCAAGTAGCGCTAGTACATGAACAATGATGTCCTTGCATTTGCATGCTTGCCCTTGATATAAAAAAAAATTTAAGTGTTTGTGTTATTTTTGTTGTTTTCAAATATAATGAATCATAAATAATGTTCACATTTTTAATTGAGCCCAATCATAAGTCAATTTAATTGAGCTATCAATTGATTATTCACAAAAAAATATGATTCCATGAAATAATTTAGTAGTTAAAATTTCATTTTTACATAGATAAATCATCATTTTGTTTGCTAGAAGTGTAACTAGTTGTTTTTAAAAGTACTAATTCATTTGACAAAATGTTAAAATTATTAGACCTAACATCGTGATACAAGTTCGAAACCAATAGGTCACTATTGTGTGCGAGTTTAATTAAGTATGTGTTTGGTTTGACGGTGAGAAAAATTGATTTTGATAGAATTGAGTTTAATAGAATTGAGTTTGGTTAAAAGTGAGTTGAGTAGAATTGATTTTTGTTTGGATATCTTAATATAAAAGTGATTCTCAACTTTTTATATTGTTTGGATAATTTAAATCAAAATTACTTTTGAGTGTGGAATTACCGAAATGGACATTTTCAAACTTTTTTTATTACCCAAATCTACAAACTTTTATATCTAATCTTTTACATATTTATCAGCATTATGTTTAGTCCAACTCTGCCACCACTACACAAAACCAACAAATTGTTCAAAATAACCAAATGAATTGTTTTTCATTGCACAATAGATACCAAGCTACCCACATATTCTCCCTGAAACTGCAAAAAAAATGGCAAACTATGAAACTCAACAAAATAAATGTGTTAAATCCTCATTAATAAAAAACTAGAAACAATAAACGATAAGCAATCAATAGACAAAATACATAACTTGGTCATTTAAACCCCAAATACTACATATTTTATCAACAAAAAATTAAAAATTTCTACACAAAAATTATGCCAAAAAAGAAGAAAAGTTATTCTCTATAAGGGACATTTTATCAAACAGGTAGAAGACAGTAAGATGGGAGTAAAAATCAGAGCAAAATTTGTAATGATATCACAAACTACAAGCCTAAATTTGTTCATCTCTTGTTTGACCCATGAGTCTAGAGTTAATTAGCAACTACAACGTTAGTTGTATTCAATTTTTTATTTTGTAAAAAAACAAAAAATTAATAGAGAAGATGATTGATGAAGGAAAGACAGAAGAAGAGTTAAGGGTAATAAAGGAAAGATCATTCATCACCCCATAACTAATTATCAGAATTGATTTCAGCCACCGTAGAAGCTTGTAATTCTAGCTTCAAAGTAAACTTGCGTTTGGGTCATAATCGATTCACTTATTTAGTAGCCAAACATCAATATTTTTTGTTAAATTGCGTTTGACCACCGTAAACGTGCGTTGGGAGTGTGTGGACGCGAAACCAAACACACTCTCAATCTGTTGTTACCAAATTAAACTTTTCTGTTACTTTTACTTTTTTCATCTAAAAAGCCACAATATAACCCATTGGAATTCGCATTAATCCTCAATCTAAGTGCAATCTAACTTCCATAAACTTTCTTCATTTACCACACAACAAATGCACCACAAAATTCACCTTCTTCATTCTCATGGCCAATCTCGTTCATCTCTTCAAGTTCATACTCATAACTCTCTCTTTTCTCTTCATCTTCATCTCCCACACCACTTCATCTTCATCCAACAACAAAGAGATTATTCAATCTCAAAACCCTTCTTCAACAACTAGTGAATTATCTCACTATCATCAAGTGTTCTATCTCAAGAACACTGATCCTACAAAGTTTTTGAACAAACAAGAACGTATCAAGAAGATGAGAATGATGATAAAAAACAAGGAAAAGAACAAGAATATGATGAAGAAACATAGAAAACTGAGGAAACATAGGAAGAAAAGGGTCAAGAACATGATGAAATCATCACCAAAACCTTTCTCTGTTATGCTTCCTAAGGGTTTTGTTCCTCCTTCTGGTTCTTCACCTTGTCACAATGATCAACCAAATTCAGTTTCTTTCCATTGTTATCTTACTTCAACAGAACCTTGAGGAATATTATTCAAAAGGTGTCATCTTCATTATATCTTATTATATATATATACAGATATATATTAATTATATATACATTGCAATGCAAGAAATTTTCACGTACTCATCTTGATCCTTTTTGTATTAATTGTATCACTTCCTCGATGACACTTTTGTACTTTTTTTCTTTTATGTTTGTAATAGAGGACAATAAGAATTTATAAGAGATTCACTAAAAAAAATATATGCCAGCTATATTGATATATATAAATCACTGAATCAGTGAAGATTTTGGTTCCTATACATATTCTCTACATTGATATGATGCATGCACCTTTCAAACCATCCTTCACTATTCATTATTTTTCTTTATCTATTTTTGGTAAAAGTGAGTTAATCGGAGTACAAAATATTTCTTGGTCAGTTTTTGTTTTTTCTCTTTTATTTGGGATTGAATTATTTTTTTCCTATATATACTAATATATACAACGATCACATCCAACATTATTAGATTTGATGCGTGTAAATAAATGATGTGTAGCGTGAATCAAACTGTTTTAAGGTGTTGTCTTTGGATATGTTAGTTTTTTTTCTTTCAATATATCCTCTCACGCTCACTATTGTATGTAAATGGTAGGTGGTCCGAATCGATTGTATGATATCATGTTTAATTTTTATATTGAGTTTAATTCATCTTTAAAACTAGTTTGTAAGGTGAGGGTCCGAAGCACCTCTCTTCTTATATTAGGAATTTGACCCTTTTAAATCGGCAATTTGTCCATCCTCGTAGTTAATGAGTGTGATTTTCGCCACTAAATTATTTGAAAATAAGAAATAGAATACATACCTTAAAATCTAAAAAAGGGGCGTACACATCAATATGAATATTTATAACAGGTTAGAGATGTCTGTTATTGAAGAGTATATTTGATAGAATAGTTGCTAGAAAGGTGGGTGAAAGTGTTGGCAACATATGCGGGAGATGCATAGTGTAAGTGCATGTGAATTTGCATATATCGTTGGGGAGAACAAAAATACTACTACGAATGTTCAAACTTGCCTTTAAATGGAAGTTTTGTGGCGTTTACTTTTGGTTCCTTGCATGCAATGTATAGTAGGGACTGCACTATAGACGATGTGCCACACAAATCGGATCCATGCCACTAACATATATATGGTACTATACTACTAGTACTTTTAGTCAACACATAGGTACACATTAGAGTTTTTTTTTTTTGAAGCAAAAGGTACACATTAGAGTTTTTTGAATCAAAGTACATACTAGAGTTTGGTTGGAATATAAATCAAAGTCCATCTATGGCTAAGATAACTCAAGTAAAAATTTTAGGTTCCTAAAATTAAAATAAAAAAATTATTAAGAGAAAAAGACCCTATATGTATATTAGTAGAGTTAGGTATGTTGACTAATATGTTTTGTTTAAACCGCTCAACATAAACTCACACGTTAAATAATAAAGTGGGTTGATTTATGCGCAATCGTAATCACTTTATTCTCAAACTTCATCGGTTATCTATGAAAACGAGTTATAAATATTGACCCGTATCTAACATGCGTGTGTCCATAGATTAAATGATTGATCCGTAAAAAAAACTTTAAAAATATTGAATTGAGAGTGGGAGTTGTACAAATATTAATTAAATGATATGATTAGTAAAATCTTAAGATTTTATTAAAAATTGAAATAAGTCATATTCGTAAGCATAATTCAATTGAAATTTAGAGTTAGAAGAAACATTACAATATACAAGAGCTCAAATCTAAATTTTCCACTTATTCAGATATTATGGGAGTTTAATAGATATGTACTGTCGATATATTTTATTTTTGAACGCACATTCAATAATATTGATTTAATTCTCTATGTCATATTAAAAAAATGTCGTGAAGTGAAGCGACATAGTGAAATATATGACTGATATGGTTGAATGTGTACACAGTCAGTCTCATGTTATGGTCACTAACCTAATTAACCTAATTGACCTTTAAAAAGCAGCAAGTCATTTTGAAATAATTTTTATAACAAATTTTGGAATAATTATACTCTCTTTTCTCTCATATCTTCCCCTTCAAATTTCATTTCCATATAACCAAACAAACAAAGTACTCCCTCCGTCTCAAAACTATTGTCCTTTTAGAGTTATGCACGTAAATTAAGAAACAATAAAAATTGATAAGTTAAGTCTCTTTTACCCTTACTTTATGAAGAAAGAGAAAATATATTTAATTAATACTTTAACTTTTGTAAGGATGCAAATGGTAAACTAACTTTAATTTTACATTAGTTTCTGAAAAGAACAATAGATTTGGGACAAAATTAAAAAGCTAAAAGAACAATAATTTTGGGACGGAGGGAGTAGTATATAATTTCATTTCCATTACATTTTATAATTTCTATCCCTCCATACCAAACCCAACAAACCCCTACTAAAAACCCACACAACACAACTCTAGCATTGAGTGTTTCACCACTCCCTCTCACAACCAGAAAATGTAAAAAACCAAACATGTCACTGAAGCATTTCATCAAACACCTTCAACCCATTCACATCAAACCCAAAAACCCCATTTTCTTCACTCGTTCTCTTCAAACCACAACCCAAACCCATCAACAAGATCATCACCAAGATCCACAATCTCTTCTCAAACAAGACCCAATCGAAATCTACACTTCACTATGGATCAAAACCTTCTCATCCCCCAAAACCACTTCATTCTCAAACCTCACTGGTTATCTCTCAAATTTCGATCTTTGGGTATTCGCTTATCAACGTTCATGTGCTCATTTCACTGGAACTTTCCCACCTCGTAATGCCATTCATTCAAATCCACTACGTGATCTTCTTTCGCTTCGAAACGCCGTTATTCGAGGTAGTTTTGTATGGAATGATAAAATGAATCAATTGGTTAAACCCCCTTATGATAAAACATTTTCAAAACCGTTATCGAAACGAAAGATTCGAGCTTTTGTTGATTCTAATGAGCCTTGTTTTCAAGATAGGGTTGTTCAGGAGGTTTTGTTGAATATACTTGAACCTGTTTTTGAACCTAGGTTTTCGACTAAATCGCACGGTTTTAGACCTGGGAGAAATGCGCATACGGTTATTCGTACTGTTAGGAGTAATTTCGCGGGGTATTTGTGGTTTTTGAAGGGTGATTTGAGTGAGATTTTTGATGGAGTGGATAGTGAGGTTGTGATGGAATGTGTTGAAAAGGGTACTAGAGATAAGAAAGTTTTAGGTTTGATAAAATCGGGTTTGATGGGTCGTGTGTCGCCGCGGAAAGTAGTTGAAAAAGGTGAGGTTTTGAAGAAAGATAAGAAGAGGAAAGCTACTAAGAAGAGGATTCTTAAAGAGAATGAACCGAAACCGGATCCGTATTGGTTAAGAACGTTTTTTAGTTTTGCTCCTGAGGAGGCTGCTAAGGTACCTTGTTATGGTCATTGTGGGATTTTGAGTCCTTTGTTAGCTAATGTTTGTCTTAATGAATTGGATCATATGGTAGAAGAAATGATTGTTGAGTTTTTTAGACCTTGTATGTTTGATTCGATATGGAAATATTCGATTGATGATGGTTGTCATAACCCTGCTTGGCCCGAGTTTGTTCCGTCGAGTGGTAAAGAGAAAACTAGGAAGATGGATTATGTTAGATATGGTGGTCATTTTTTGATTGGGATTAGGGGTCCTAGAGAGGATGCTGTTGAAATTAGGAAGAAAATTGTTGAGTTTTGTGAGAGTAGATTTGGATTAAGGTTAGATAATTCCAAATTGGAGATTGAACATATTGCGAGGGGTATTCAATTTTTGGATCATATAATATGCAGAAGGGTTATACATCCAACATTGAGATATACAGGTTCTGGAGGTAACATAGTGAGTGAAAAGGGTGTGGGAACTTTGCTTTCGGTTACTGCTAGCTTACAACAATGCATTCGTCAGTTTAGGCGGATTGAGCTTGTTAGGGGTGATAAAGACCCCGAGCCACTTCCGTGTAATCCTATGTTGTATTCGGGTCAAGCTCATACAAACTCGCAGATGAATAAGTTCCTTGAGACCATGGCTGATTGGTATAAATATGCTGATAATCGTAAAAAAGTTGTTGGCTTTTGTGCCTATGTTGTTCGCAGCTCTTTGGCCAAATTGTATGCTGCTAGGTATAGGCTGAAGTCTCGTGCCAAAGTGTACGGAATAGCTTCGCGAAATCTTAGCCGCCCACTGAGGGAGAGTACCAACAATTCTGCACCTGAGTATTCAGATCTTTTGAGGATGGGATTGGTTGATGCAATTGAAGGTGTTCAATTTTCGCACATGTCCTTGATTCCATCTTGTGATTATACTCCGTTTCCGAGAAACTGGATACCAGATCATGAGAGGGTGTTGCACGAGTACATAAAACTTGATAATCCTAAATTTTTCTGTGAATTGCTCAGATATATTAAGCAAAAAGGCTTAAATATTCCTCAAGATGAAATTTCTCAAATGGTATGGGACTATAAAACTCTCGGGGTTCGGTATTTTCGATCCGACAAGGATAAAGAAGTAAAAACCGATGTAAAGGAGATAACTGAATAAGTTTGGCATTGATTGAAAATGTGTGGAATCTTCTCAATATCATGATTCTGCTTCAAAATTGATGATCTCATAGAAAAAATGGTTATGTGCAGAACAATATTCTATGTTGAGCTTAAAAGTTTTTAGATGGTATTTTTGTGTTCTTTAGAAGGGTGAAAATGAGATGTAACTTGTAATTAACTACTGACCATATAGAACATGGAAACATCTACTAACACTATTTTCTACATTGTCGAATTGTGCTTATAATCGTCAAATTTTAGCTTATTGTAACTCTCTTTGTGATTTGCTAGTTCTCGATCATAATTTTCTTTCAAATATATGTCGAGGTGATATCATTTAGTTTAGTGATGCGGTGTTCAAGTTTCAACTGTCCCTCATATGAACTTTTTACAAAGAGAAAGAACTAAATTGGCTAGCATGGTCTCAGACGCAAAAATTGAAATAATATCAAAGATTTATTTCGAACATTAATAAATTGCATTCATAAATTACTAACACTTATTTCGAACATTAATAAATTTTATTTAGAGAATACTACAAGTTTTGAAATGAAACAAAATCATTCATATGATTTATTATGTTTCCATGTTGCAATAAGCTTCTTATCTGCTAACGGAGAATAACGTTGATAAATACCGTCCTCTTTAGCATAACACCAAGTGACTTTACTCCTTGGATAATCTGGATCCTCCACTCTATAAGCAACAAAAGTGGTGAAAAATTGTGACCATGTAGCATTGCAAATAAGATTTTTGTCAAAAAATAGGTAGTTATGTTCGAACATAACATTCTTATAAATTTGAATAGGGTGTTTTTCCTTGAAACAAGTGAATGTGACAGGTCCTAAAGTGTTGTTGGGTAATTCATTTTTGAAGTAAAAACTCACACTATATATATTGGCCAGGACTACTTTGTCCTTGTGTTGTTGTGGTTAGAAAACACAAGGACAGAATGAAGACAAGAAACAAGACAAAATGGTCATGAAAAGCCATTGTTTTGGTTTTGGTTTTGGTTTGATGATGGGTGAGTAGTGTGTTGAGATTTAAGGATATATCTCTTTATATACACTTCAATGAAATGAACCATTAATTAATTTAGTCACTTTTTTTATGCAATTAATTTATTCTTTAAACTATTACTTACTTCAATTTAATATTTAAATCACATAATTATATAATACTTTTGCACTTTGTTTTAATAAAAGACGATTCACTTTTTACAAATAGAAAAAGAAATTTAGGATTTTAAATTGTAACCTTTTATAAATGCATAAACTTAATTATATTGAAAATAAATTATTATTAAATATTTTTTTGACTAATATTTTTAAATATTTATAATTTATATTTTTGACTAAAAATATTTATAAAGCTTGTACCAAAAAAAATATTTATAAAGCATTATTATTAAATTATAATATTATTATTGTTTTTTACTAGATTATACTATAATTAGTCAAAACAATTATTAAGAACACACTTTCATTAAAGTTGCTTTATTAAATTAAATGAGTTCAAATAAGTATATTCTTTTTTTTTTGAGGAAAAAATAATAATAATATTATAAGTATAAAATGAGTTCAAATAGTATATTCTATAATTTATCACATTTCGAATTTATATATTTTGGTCAAGACATTTACAATTTTTAGTAAGATCATTATAAATTTCAAAAAAAAGAGTCACATTTGAGAAATCATAATATCTCTCCCGTAAGTGTAAAACTCTCCGTAACATATACATACCCTCACCTATCAAGTTAAATAAGACTTTAATTTAATACTACTTCTTTTTTCATGAGGGAGAGTCTCACTTGAATTAGATCATCACATTAGGCTAAGACCAACAACACAAATGAGATTCAATACCGTATATTCATGTTCATCTAAAACTTTAAGAATTGATTCAATACCAAAATATATATTTTTTGTTTTCACCCCCTTTTAATCTAGTTCACCAATTTAATCTAGTTTAAGATGAGTTTTGACATTAAATAATTTCAATTTCTTTTCAAATGCAGTTGCGCGTCTAACATCAATCACGGAACCAACTAGCATAATACAAAAACTTTAAGAAGTTATTGGCATAATTTGTTATTAGTTTGCCGTATTCAATTAATAACCGTAACATTCAATTGAACTAGCATAAAACCGAAAATACTGTTACACGTATATGCTAATAAATAAATATAAATTAGTTTGTACCAAAAAAATCAGTACAAAAAATAAAACAAATAAATTTATGAAACGTTAGTTAGTGTGATAATTGACGCTAAATTTAGTCTGGTGACCCGCACACGGGAGGTGAAAGAAAGAAAAATTAAAAAACTTATATAAGCTGAGTCAAAAATATCTTACTCCCCCTATTCTAAAATAAGTGTCGTTTGAGCTACGTGCGTACTATTTATATAATCTATTTTGACCATTTATTTTTATTGATATATAAAAACAAACAAATGTTAACATAGTAAATGTTGATCAATTTGTCTCGATAAATATTTTCAAAATAGAAATTCAATTTTATAATTTTTCATAATACAGAGGGAGTATAACGTAACATTTAATTTTGTGCAGTTTTTAATTTTTTGCAATTGGTTTGGATATTAACGATTCTACCAATCACGTTGCAACTGAAATATTAATCAAGATTCAAGTACGTAATCCAACAGTCCCGTAAACTTAATTCATTTGGTTGGACATTTGCACATGATGTGCAACGACCGGGGTTCGATTTCTAGTACACCTACATATTTACTTTTATGGGTAAAATTCTAGCCACTAAACTACCTAACAAAAAAAATGTAAAAGAAAAAGAAATTAGTCGATAGTACATGTCATTCGACGTGTTGTTCTTAACATTTTTTCCTTAATTTCGATTAAAATAAATCAATAGAGACTAGTAATATGTAATATATAATATGAGATATATAATATGTAATATATAATATGTAAGATGTTCAATACATGTTAGCATCAACATGATATGAGATATATGAGAGTTAGCTAGAGGTTTTCAAGAGCATGATCATCATTTAGTTTTCCATTTTGCAACAAGCTTCTCGTTATGCAAAGACCGAGTAAAAGTCTGATAGAAACCATCCTTTCTCGCATACCAAAAAGTGATTGTATACTCAGGAGTCTGCCAACCATCGTACGCGACAAAATTTCCGAACAAATGTGACCACGTGACATTTACATACAACATATCGCTCAAAATAGGGAAAGGATTCTTGATACATACCATTCACATTAATGGTGGTTTCTACCTCTTTGTTGCAAGTGATTGTGAGAGGCCCTAAGGTGTTATTAGGTAACTCATTTGTTAAACGAACGGTCACATTGTGTCGTCTAGGTCCTATAGGTGTCTCTGATGATGTTGTGCTTAGAAAACACAAGAACAATAGAAACATTGTAAAGTAGTCACGAAAAGCCATTGGTTTGGTTTGATGATGGTTGTTACTTGTTAATGGAGTTTGTGTTTTTTCTTATAAAGAGTTAAATGAGTTTAATTTGAGTTGAGACTTGAGACTTTGATCTCTTTAAATAGAGGATTGAAGAGATAGCCAAATACTAAAGAGATGGATTAATACATCTTTTGACGAAATATCATTTACTTTTTTTTTTTTTGACTAAAAATATCATTTACTTTTAGAAATTTTATTTTTAGGTCCTTTAATTTATGTGTGTAAAAGAGTTCTTTAATATATTCACGTATCCTTAAAATTATTCTTTTATTGGGGCCTATGAGCATATTTGGGGTTAAAGAATAATTTTCTATTCTATTTATATAGTCGATTCCTTCTTTTTTAAGTATTTTAAAATTGAACCAAAATCTATACCCAAAAAAATTGAACCAAAACAAAATTGAGTCAAAAAATACATTATATAAGGGAACTAGTCAATTACTATTTTTCAATACATTTTTACCTTTTTTGGATAGTTTAATTTTATTTGAATTTTTTTTGCATTGAGTTTTATTTGAATTTTGTTACCAAGAAAATAATTTTTTTATCAAAAAAATATATATTTTTTGGTCAAATAATCTAATAACTAAAAATTTCACCCTGATAAATAAGTGGGGGTGTCCGGAGTTCGAATTCCGACCCTTGCATATGAAATATGATGTTCCTGCCACAAAATACTTTTTTTTTATTGTTGCCTTGAATCGAATACTCGTTAACAAAACCTTTTTTTTTTTGAGGCAACAAACAAAACCTTTCTTAGACTAAGAAAATGTTGAATAACTATTTTAATTATATATTAAATATCTAAGCAAATTCAAGCTAAAACAATAACAAACCCTAGATTAAAATACAAATCTTTATCTACAAAAAAAAAATATTTACAAATTTGAGAAGTATATAAATATGTAATTCATTCTTTCAATCCTAATTAAAGTATCCTAAAAGAAAAGGAAAAAAATCAAATAAAGTTTGTTGTTGATTTTGTACGGAGATGTTGTTGTGATGTGTGTTCTCCTTGGAGATTGAAGGCTGAGATAGGAAACGACCTAGCAATTCCAGAAGAATTGGCGAATGATATCTTATTAGAAGAAGGATCATCAACAAATATGTCTGATATGGTGACCCATACAAATAGCTCTTTGGTCTTAACACCGGTGATCCTTCGCATGCGGTGTTCCTCCACGAAGGCAGTGACCTCCGCATCGAAGGAAACCGTGCGACCAATGTCATTGAACCGATGCACCTTCTTTTGTGTTTGCTTGAGCCACACGAAACCGGTGATACGGTTGTAACCCATTTCAAAAATGTTATCTAAAGGAAGTAATCCTTTAGGAAGCATAATTTCATCTAGGAGAAGACGTGATTTTTCCTTACAAATATCTTCTCCCTCGTATATATCTGCCTCATGCCTATGTTGTTCTATTATTTCATGTTGTTGGCATGCCATGTTTTTTCTTTGTTGCTTGATATATATATTTGATTCCTTGCTCATATTGGAAAAAGAATTAGTTTTAAGTTCAATGAGATGAGATGAGAATTTTTTTGATGGAAATACTAGATTTAGAATGTGAAGAAAAAGGGTCGTGTTGTTTTTAGCTAGGGAGGGACCAATGACACTTTTTGTGGGGCTAAAGGGTGTGGTAGTTAAAATAAGGATGAAGTTGAATTCTATCACATTATTATAGTGATGAGAGAAACCGTTCAAATATTGTCATGATTTTCGTGACACTACACAATTTATCCTCATCATTTTGTTAGCCATTCATTATGGTATGACCATTGTGGTTCTTTGATGAAATTAATTTAAGCATAATTTAGTGTCATTTTTTGGTAAAAAAAAGTTAGTGTCATTTAGGATTTGGCTTGGAGGAGAAGTAAAGGTTTGTGGTCTATAATATATCATGAGTATTTATTTTTAGATTGATTTGAAAATAGATTCTCTCAAGTGTGTGTGATTTTTACATGAGACTAATGTATACCATAATTTTTAACTATTTGAATATATCTTTGTGTGTATGTTACTATTGTGACTATCCAAATTTTATTTTATTTTCAATTTTCATAACCAGTTTAATCTGACTTTGAGTTCAATTTTAGCATAAAGCGATTCTAATCTTTTTCGAATGTAGATGATCGACATCCAAAAACATTTTCTCATCCCTTAAAAAAACACTTTTTCTCGCGTCCTTAAGTACATAAATTCTATTTAGTTGTTCTAAAATGAATGTTAGGCACCAAAAGTTTTGATTGCAAAATACACATGTGTATGTGTGACTCTTACAATAGCATAATTTAAAGTTTAAACTTTGAATACAAGTTTTGTTACTATTACTCTTCCTTTTATCCTTCTAGATGTATGTAGTCAAAGTGTGCATAATAATACGTTGATTCAAGAGTTTCCATTGCTTTCTCCGTTTCAAGCTACCTATGGATTACGTTAACCTTTCATTATTAAAAGAAAACGTTCATTCTCATATAATGATTCTATTGTTTTTTGCTCACGTTAAAACAATATAGCAACAATTTAAAACTAAAATAATACTAAAAGCAAATTAATTAAGAGAAGATTCGAAAAGGAATAAATACAAAAGAGACGAACGAAGGAAGGATGGAACATTCCTGTTAGGTTGTAACAGGTTGTCAGCTTTTCTCTATTTAATTAAAAATTGTGCTCACTAAAAAATAAATGTTCTTTTTGTTTTTATCTCAATGATTTTAGTAAATCATAGTAGTATCTTCATTTGCTTCTTTTTGGTTTTTCATAGATTATTTTTACTAGAATTAATTATTCAAGGTAGGTTAAACATTGAGTCGTCATATTATAAGAGTCTAATAATTTAATGTAGAGCCAACTCTGAATGATTACTACTCTTCAACTTTTAGTCTTATATATCTATATATATATATATATATATATAGAAAGTGATGTTATTAAAATGTTAGGGATTAACATTTTAATAATATGGACATAATATACAAAATTTGTATGGAGCAACTTTAAATCTTTGGGCCAGCTATCCCACCCATCGAGATGCCTCCAATCTAGCGATGGAATAGTCATTACGTTCGGCGGTGGATACCCCGATTTCGATAAAAAAATACAAAATTTGTATACTTAAAAACTAATTATACTTACATACTTAAAAATTAGGCTAAATATTTACTTCTTTCGATCCTTATTATAAGAAAAAGTTTACTTTTTAAATTTATAGAATATTTTATGTATTTGGACTATATTATTAACTAGATACATAAAATATTCCATAAATCTAAAAATCAATTTTTTATTTTATAATAAAAACTGAAGTACTATTAAATAACAACAGACATCAGTCTATTTGATAAGAAGTTGATTCATTCTACAAATATTTAACAATTTGAAGGCTTACAAATATATAATCAATAAGTACATTTAATAATACACTTCAAGTCTTAAATTTTGTCATAATCTGATGAGCTCTATAACTCAAGTCACCTAATTTTTTTCATTAGATAAGAAAAACTTTTACTATTAAGGTTCTTTTTATTTTTAGTTTTTGTTTTGACTTCTTTTATACTCTTGTGCTAGGTGCATCAAATATTAATCATTGGATACACCCCACATAGTAGAAAGATACTTGTGGCACCCACCACAACAGGTACCATTATTACCATACAAATCTGGTTTAGCCCTTTTGGTTCTTCTTGAACTAGACATTTTCTTCAAACTGGTCCCATCACTTCTCTTAAGATTGTGCCTATACTCAACTGCCACTTGTTCAAAAACTTCCACCTCAAACATGTTCATCTTTAATTTGGGATTCATGTGATCCCTAACAAATGCAAATGGTAATTGATCTCTTGGATTAAATGCTTCTAACTCATTGAACATTAGACAAGAAAATAGGTTGTTTTTTACTCCATGCTTCCTCAATATTAATGCACTGTCTGGTACATCTGCCAAAGCCAATTGGAACAGGACACTTTTCAAATTTTGTGTGCACACATGACAACATTACTTTAATGAATATATATCAGTGTAAATTAACTTTAACACTGAAATTCAACAGAATCAAGTATTCATATATTTAAGGTGGGATGTAGCGAGAGGATTTGATAGAATAAATAGTTGTTATGTAATGACTGTGTAAAACTGTATTATTTCAAATATATTTTTTAAGTGTACGTTTGATCTGTTAAAAAGTAAAAGATATGAGTGTAACAATTTGAAAGAGTGGTTACCTGATGGATAGGGTTTCTTGCTAGGACTCCATGGTTCCATTCCATTTTCACAATAAGTCTCCATTTGCACTTTCAAGGCATTAACATCCAACCATTTCTTCCACCTAGCAGTTGCCATAGCTTCTTCCATTGTATGAACATAAAAAGGGTGTTTTGATATAGCCATATCAACATTCTCATTTATAACAAGTGAATGAATCAACAACAAAGGATCAACCATGAGTTGCAACTTTGCATCAATCCAAACACTGAATTGTGAATTTGGAAATAGTCTATGGACTAAATATTTTGGTATAATTCCATTCATTGCTGGATTTTGATACAAATTTTGTGTTGATACCTTCACAACCCTCCATACACCTATCTTGTATTCTTTTGATTTTGTTGAAATCATTCCATGATGTTCTAGACCTTTCAGGGTAACTTCATCAACAAACATGAAGAAACATACAATTTCTAATGTTTTGGATCCAAGTCCCTTTGGTTGTCTTATTTTGTCATGATCATTGAAGATTGCTGAAACTACTACTACATTGTCACACTTTTCCATGGCAATTCTGTCTGCATAAAAAAAATGTACACAACATAACCAAATTACAATCTTAAATAATAATTAAAAACAAAACTTGACAATGAATTATGAATTTCTAGGCAATTTGATCTAAATAATTCCATGGAACAAACATTTTCCGTATATAAGAATCTCATCTAAATTCGAGGTTTTTAAAAAAGGTCGGTGAGTGTGACATATATGTTTTTGATGTATCTATGACTATTAGAGTTGAAATTAAATTCGCATTAAGCACAATTCTATGTATGTTTGAATTGGCGGTGAGTATCAGAGTGATCACTTCTCCGCTAATCTCAATAATGAGTTCCACAAAACCTCGGTTACACCTGTAAAACTCCAAAGTGTGGTTTTTGTTGAAATCACCGTGATTCTGCCTCACCGACAATCCAAACATGTACTCTATATAATATCAAAAATTACAATTCTGACGAGAATTTTACCGAGATAGCGATTTTAAACCAATAGAAACATAATGATTGAATATTTCCAATTGAATTGAGATCTAAACAAGTAATTCATGCAGAACTAACCAGAATTACTGATTGGAAATTTCTTGAGAAATCCACATGGAAGATCAACACTATCATTTCGATGATTAAAATAAGAAAACCTCGTAACCGTGCTAAGATTGCCACCAAAACTATCAGCATTATTCCTCTGCATATACCGCAAAACACGATCATAACCTCGAAAATTCTTCCTTAAATTCTCGAATTCTTCGACAACATTCCAATAATCTGAATTAATAACCAACAACCCATTAGCAAAAAGTTATGATCTTGATCATAAAAAAATGAAGGGTCATTGTTAAATTACCTGAAAAGAAAATTGGAAAAGAACAGGTGGAACGAGTTGTTGGAAGAGCATATTTGTGTTCACCATAAGAAGAAGGGTAATTGAAGAGAGAATTGAGAATGGGATCTGAAGGTGATGATCTAAAGAAGCATTTGGAATGAGAGAGAGTTGTGTAAAGTGCAAGAAAGAGAGTTGTGAAGAGATAGAAAAGTGAAAAACAGAGAAGTTTTGATTTCAGAATGAGAGGTTTGGAAGTTGTTAATAGCTTCCCCATAGAAGTAGTAATAATAATATAAAAAAAGTGATTATTTGTTGGGAATTTTGTGCCATGGATTTGATTGAGATTTCACATTTTTTTTTCACTTTTTGTGAAATGGAGAATGTGATTTTGATGATCATATGTTGATGAATTCAATGAGGTACAAAGTGCGGTTACTTGTAAATTTTGTTCATATCAAGTGGCAACTTGCATAAAAAACAAATAAAAAAGTTTGTATATATTTTATTGGGTTGATTCAAAACCTAATTTTGTATTATTCTAAAGGAAAAACCTAATTTGTAAGTTAATTAAGTTCTACTTTATCTTAATCTTCAAAGATTTAATAAAAATATAGTTAAAAAAAATTTTTTGGTCCAGAAGTCTTAGGTCAACTGGCAGAAAATGTCGAAATTATTAGGCCGAACATTCATGATCTGGGTTCGAACCCCGGTTATTTCACTTGTGTGTGTGAGTTTATTAATGATTTTTTTTTGTACATCGGAAGATAAATTTATTGATGGTTTTGCCATTTCGTCTATGTACCCAAAATTTTTTTTGTAAAGTTGAATTGTTTTTCTCTAAGTGAAATAAAATTTGATTGGAATTTGCTTACTTTTAACATTGTTTTAATTTTTTGAAGCAATTAACATTGTTTTAATGCAAATTAATAAAATCGCTTTTATCAATCTAATCTTTAATTGGTCTATTTGTTTTTGTTTTATGTAACGGAAAAGACAATTATTTAATTAAGAAATGAAATCAACAATGGATGATCATAACGTTAGAAGGATCACTGTTCGATGCTCGCAACTGCACTGGAAAGAATTAAAATAATTTGATATCAGAATTTGTCCTAAACCGAATTAAAAGAAGATAAACCAATACAATAAGAACAATCCTCAATACTATAGTGTTAAAATAAGATAAACCAAACTTAATTAAAGATATGTGCATAAAGAATCACATTTCTTTTCACATGAACAATTGAGCAACTAGAAAAATGAAAATTAATCGTTTGACAATTTGCTACTAGTAAGCCAAAATAAGAATTGTCATTCAAGGTGTTGTCAAACAACCTGCATCAACAAATATAGTATAGCAATCATTCCTAACATTATGATTCTCAAAATTTTAATGGGGAGGGACATCTACATGACCCAAAACATGTGTAGAAGTTAAGTCTTGGATGTACAAATTGACTTTTGTTACTATCTCAATGGAGATTTTTAATTTTAAGATTAAAAACACAATCATTCCTATAATCCTAAAGTTTCCATAAAATTATACAAACAGTTGTGCTTGATACAATCAAAAATTAAGTATCCAACATTAGATATTGTGATTTAAATAAGCTGAAAATAGTTTAGGAAAATATCATAAACCGTTTTCATAAATTCTTTCAACACAATCTTACAAATTTTTATGTCAGTAGATAAATTCAAATAAATCAATTCAATCAACTGTAATAAAAATAAATTGTTAAATATTAATACTCTACCGAGTATGTACTATGATCTAGCTATTATCTCACATAATGATCACACATTTACATGTTTTTGTATTCATTTATTCCCATGTAATTTTTTTATTGCTTTTTTAAGGTGTTTCACTTTTGTTTTGAACTCGTCGAATGAACGAGAATCTCCGTTTTGATCGACAAAGTATGTTTGATCTCGTACTGTGACGAATTCTTCCCAACATTCTTTAGCTTTTTCTTCGTTTCCCTTCATTTGATGTATAATTGCCTGTAAAATACAAAGCAAAGACAAGGAACCCAATGAGTAAATTCAATTTGACATCTTATAATTTTGAATTTGTTATTAAGTAAACAAAGGAGCCAAACGTAAAATAGAACTCGGTTACAGATTAGTCTCTACATCTGCGCGTAAAAGATAATAATAATAGTAACAATAATCACAATATATACCTTGTATAGTGGGCGTCGAGCATCTTGAAGCGAGTCATCTTTCAAGCATGGACAGTTCAAGGCTTTTTCGGGCTCTCTCTGTCAATTGAAGATCTCTTTTCATAAATAAATGAATAGATAACAGTAAATTTTCACAAGAAAATAACACATTTCTATGTCATTTGCAACACCATCGTCAAATAATGTGTTTATAAGGTCATTAAAATTTCAAAAAAAATTAATAATTGACATGTAAAGTTTCAAGATATTCATTCCAATAAGATCTAACATTTTTCTATAATCCATTAGATTATAAATGTTGATGAAGGTTAATTTTTTTCTCTTCGTAATATAACCCTCTGATTGCTACGGGTCAAAAGTGTAACTCAACTTAAATTTTAAAAAAAAATTTGTTAATAAAATAGTGAGAAAACGAGTTTTTTAACCTTGTAGATAAGCATTTCTACTAAGAACATTTCAATCTCGTAGGCTTGATGCCGTTTGTTTGCACCGTTAGCCTTTTTTACAGCCTCTTCAAGTATTTTTACCGCAGAATCTTCGCTTCCACTCATTTCCAGCTTCGCCACAGTTTCCTTCAAAATGCATTGCAACAAAGCTCATAGTTAGAATATGATCATATTATATTGCTATTGCTATTGTTCGATGTTAATATGTTATTTGCTATCATGCTACAATTTGGTAAATGACATGCTTAAATTCTAAAATTTAAGTTATATATATCCTCCGCTAAAGTCTAAACAAATGATTAAGAGATCGAACTCTAAATCAAATGCTAAACGGATTCAAATATCTATTACTTATATCACACTGCGCTAGTAACAAACGTTTGATATTGTTTAATGATAAATCTTAGCATAAAAGAATTTGGAAAATATTTTGATGTACCTGAAGCTTTATTAAATCAAGATATTCTTCTTGAAGCAAAGCCTCCAAAACTTTTTCAGTGTTATCTAATGTTGCTGGATTTACATTAGCTTTAATAAAATCTTCCCTCAATCTATCCAATATGGGCTTACCACCATGGATATCTCCAACAATCCATGATCTTGTACGTTTATAGTTTCTGCAAATGGGCCTGACATTTTGCTTGGGCCTTTGGTTTGACACATAATTTGTAAAAAAATAGAGACTCTCAAGGATTTTGTTTTGAAACAAGAGACTCCCAAGGATGACAATTACAAATGTTAATATTGTTGTAGTGACATTTATCTCATACTTAGAAATATAAGATAAGATTAATTTTCCCATTTCAGCATAGTGATTTGAAGGATGGGATAAATTAATTAAATTTTCTACTAGTTGATTCATATTTGAGTTGTAATCTTATTCCTTAAAAACAAAAAGGAATAACACTATTAGATGAATGTTCCTACCAAATAGTTTAGCACACAAAGTGGAAGCAAAATAGATATTTCTGTATATATATAGCTTGTGAAAAATGTCATCAAACACTCAAGCATATGATTCTAATCTTGAAAGATAGGTAAAGAAATGTATATATCCTATTGTTACTTTTGAAGAAATCCCAAATACAAGGAATGGATAACTATTTTTCATTTTATTTCATTATTATCCATTAGATATCCAAATTAACATTGTAATTTTTTTAATAGACAACAAAATAACAATAGCTATGAAAATTCACATATACATATATTAGTAGAAGAGTCAAGATTCAATTCTCGATCACGATATCTAACTTAACAATTTTGATAATTTTGTCTGTTAAACTAAAAGTTGTAAATATGAACACAGTCTCTAGACCAATTTTCTAAAGTTTTAAATTCATATTTATTAAATTTGAGATGAGTAAGAATAAATAAAAAATGATCGATATAAAAAGTTTGGTCAGTGTCGTCTAATCTATTAATAAATTAGAAAGGAAATAAATTAATTATAACCTTTGGAGACAGAGGAAGGGAAAAAAAACAACATAGAAAAAGCATAAAGTTCACTTCTGAAAAGAATACTAACTTTATATGTTCAACAAGTTTTCTAAAAGAGATTAAATTAGTCACCAGTAAAGACTAATAAGCAGTAAAACTGTAAAAGCACTACTCATGACATATATAAAAACACTAATTATAAATGTGGTTAAGTTTTAAGAGAAGGAAACATAACCAACTTATAGCCATTTATTTCTTTTATCAATTTTTATAGCTTTGGAAATTCTTCTTCCTATAAATTGTCATTTAAAAATATTGCACTCAATTTTACTTTTACAATTTCATCCATTTGCTCTTAACTTTACAAAATATTTTTTTCATAACTTTAACTTCACAATTGAGCTAGTTGACCTAGGACTTCTGGACATCTTATTACATAATTATATAGTCGCTAAAGATAAAAACACACATATAAATATGATTTGAATTGTTCTTAAAATAACATGGATAATAATAATTGTGGTGTGATGAGCTGAGCTAGCCCACCATACCACTGTTGTCCGGATCGGCGTTGGTGGTTGTGCGTCCGGATCTCTTCTCTCGTAGTGGTGATAGGTGGTTTGTTTTTTCGGTTCTGTTTCAGCCTCCACTGTCTCTCTTGCGGTGGTGGTTCTAATGATGGTTGTTGACTTTTGGATGAAGGAGGTTTTCGTTGCTCCGGCGACAGTGTTGGTGGTGACTCGGTTTTGCTCCGGCGTTGGCGGATCTGGGGGTTTTCGTTGCTCCGGCGACGGTGTTGGTTCAGTTTTGCTTTGGTGGTGGCGCAGATTCGAAGGTTTTCGGGTAGTTTTCGGTGAATCTTGGTTCTGCGCGGTTGCTCTCTTCATCGGAGGCTTTGGTAGTGGTTTGATGGAATTTGTGGCAGTCAGTTGGCTTTGAGTTGGGGTGGTGCCGGTTATTGGAGTTGTTGTGGTGGTGGCGGTTGTTGGTAGTGTTTGGATTTAGAACTGCCGGTATGTGGTTAATGTCGCGTGTGATTGGTTTCCTACGTACTTGATTATCTTACCACTTTCAAATCTATTGAGATTTACATGACTCTTTTTGTGTCTCGGATGGTTTCTAAATCTGTTGAGATTTGCAGGTTTCTTTGTATTTAATTGACCTCTACCGCGTCGGTATTGACTATTTGAAGGCAGACTACAAACTGAGACTAATCTGTCTAAGTGTTCTTTCTACCGTTGCTCCATCAATTTTTGACTAGCGAAGGTGCCTTTTGAATTTTGATGAGCCGATCATTTTTTACTCGAGATCGGAAGTTGGGTCTAGTAGCCCCTATTTAGGTCAATGGTAAAATTTATCACAATACCTTTAACATCACTCCAAACTTTAATCTCCCTCCTTAATTTAGCGTGTGTTTGTTTCTGTTGTGAATAAAATTAATTTTGATATAACAGATTTTGACATAATTGAGTTTAATAAATTGATTTATATTTGGTTTTTTTTTTGAACAAGCCAAAATGAGATATTATATATAAAAAAAAATCAACCTCCAGCACAAGATGTGCTAAAAACAGGTCGATATAATATACATCCGTACATCAAAAACCATCAGGCTACAAAAATCAAATGCCCATACATAACAAGGGGTTCACCCACCAACTCTGTAAGTTAACCCCTATCCCAGGATACTGCGTCCTCAGCCACCAAAAGGAATGCCGTCTAATCAAGTCCAAGAGATGAGAAACTGAATGCGCCGAATTTTTGAACAGGCGCTGATTGCGCTCTGTCCAAATAACCCAGACACACACAAGCCAAATGAGCTGCATAAACGATCTCCGTGCCCGACTGCCACCCACTGCAAAGATAAACTGAATGAAATGAGCAGATGTAGTCGGAGGATCTACCATCTCGAAGCCAATCCACAACCTGACTAACGTCCACAAGGGACCAAACACTCCACAGGTGAAGAACAAGTGATGAGCCGACTCAATGTCACCACAACCAGATACACAAAGCTGATGCTCAGATGCAAGAATGCTCACCCCGACCCCAAAAAAAATTAAGTAAAATAGAATCAAGGGCAGAAATGATACCTGTGGGAGCTTTGAAGAAAGAAAGCGCGTAGACAGAAAGAGAAGTCAAGACAGATTTAAGCAATACCAAACGACCGCCATAAGACAAGAAACAGCTCTTCCAACTGGACAATCGCTGTTTGACACGTACCAACACTGAATCCCAAAAACCTAACCGCCGCGGATCACCCCCAATAGGAAGGCCCAGATACACAAAAGGAATCTTACCTACTTTACATCTCAGAGCACTCGCAGCCTCGACTAACTAGTAATCCGGAATATTGACCCCGACCAGCATACTCTTCCGAAAATTCACTTTCAACCCTGACATCATCTCAAACAGCTTAAGGACAACCCTCATCACTCGCACATTGGCCCAACTCTTAGCTCCTAACAGGAGGGTATCGTCAGCAAACTGGAGATGAGTTACCGATATTACCCCCTGCGCCCCCACTTTATACCCTGTGAACAACTCACGCTCCTCCATCGATTTCATTAACACATTCAGCCCCTCTGCTGCCAGTAAAAATAGAAATGGGGACAATGGGTCCCCTTGTCTTAACCCCGTCTCAAGAGCGAACTCCTCGGTAGGACTACCATTGACCAAAACTGACGCGGTAGCCGTGCATACGCACTCCTTTATCCACTTCCTCCACAAAGTTGGAAATGCCATACGTCCCATCACTGCATCCAAGTAACCCCAGTCCACCGAATCATAAGCCTTCTCGAAATCCACCTTGAACAACATCAACTCTTTTTTCTGTTTCCGAGCCTCATCCACAATTTCATTTGCTATAAGAATCCCGTCTAGAATTTGACGATCACGAACAAAAGCGGATTGAGACTCAGAGACTACACTCCCTATTACCAGTCTCAACCGATTGGCCAGCACTTTAGCCAAGATTTTATAAAGACTGCCCACTAGGGCGATGGGTTTGAACTCATTTAGACACTGGGGCTATCCACTTTCGGAATCAGAGCAATAAAAGTAGCGTTCAAACCCTTAGTCAGCCGTCCATGACGGTGAAACTCTGAAACAAACCGCATAATATCACCCTGCAAATCCCTCCAGAAGTCTTTAATGAAGCCAAAATTAACCCCATCAGGACCTGGACTCTTGAAGCTATCACAGTCCCAAATTGCCGCCTTGACCTTGTAATAATGCAGGATTGATTAAATAGAGTGAATGTTGTTTGGATAATTTAGATCGAAATTGCTTTTAAATGTATATAATTATCAAAAGTATGATAATTAACAGCCAAAAGTACAAAATTGAATGTAAAATTAATTCTATAAAACTTAAAATTTAGGATTCTTGATTTCTAAAAGAATTGTTTTTGAATATGAGAATTGATTTTGTAAAACTAAGCCAAATTTACATGTTTAAAAACTACTTTTTACCTTTCTGAAATATACTAGAAGTAATTCTAGACTAATAAAAAGTTAAACCAAACAAACATTTAGAGAATCCAGTCATAAATGAACGTCTAACATATATAAGATATAAGTGTGACCTCATAATCCCACTAGTTATAGTTATGTATGTTTTAATTTTAACTCAATATTCTAGTATGCATTGTTGAGTATGATTTTCATTTTGACCAAATTGTTGAATATGCATGATATTCTCTAGATAATTTTCAATATATAGTGTGCATGTCATATTAAAAAATGCTACTATTTTATTTAGTCTTAAATATAAGAGAAATTTTATCTTTTAGATTCATTAAGAATGTAATATATCTAGTTCATATTATAGATAAAAGGGTTAAATATGTTTTTAGTCTCTATAAATATATCAAATTTCATTTTTAGTTCCTATAAAAATTTTCAACAGATTTTGGTCCCTCAAATATTTTCTATCATGATTTTTGGTCTCTGATTTTCATTCAACTGGAGTATATTATTCGAAATTTTAAATTTTTCCGCTGACATATTTAGTACATTATAGGAATCTCTACTACAAAAGTTGAAATTTTTTTACCAATAGATTAATTTAATATTAATTTTTTATTTTTTCATTGAAAATTCATAAATAATTCATCTTATGTTAATAAAATTTAAATTTTTGTGGGAAAGGTTCTTATAATATTATAAACATGGATACAAAAATTCATTTAAAAATGTGAAAGCATACAAGAGTTGATTTAAAAGTAGGGATCAAAAATTGTTAGAGAAAATATTTGAAAGACCAAAAGTTGATGAAATTTTTTATAAGGACTAAAAATAAAATTCGAGATATTTATAAGGACTAAAATGTATATATTTAAGACCGGAGATAAATGTTATATAGAGAAGATATCGATATTCATGTAAGTTGGTTATTTTCAAAATTGACCTAGATGTTATGCAAGTTGACTGAAAAAAATTTCAATACTTTTTTTTTGAACAAATTTTCTATACACATATTTAAACCAATAATTTTGCATAAATATGGAACCCACAACAACAGAAACTTTTTAACAGAAAAAACAGCACTTGCATGGTTTTTTCACGTCAACCACCAAATTATCTCTATTATTTTGTGAATTTGTGGCTGAAAATTAACTTTATGAACTGATACTATATGGCACATCAATAATTTCCATGTACACTCATTAGTCATTAGTGGGTAATAAATATCTTTGCACGTGATGTATAACATATGCCAATGTCTAGTGCATTATATCATTGTGTCAAAAAAAAAAGTGCATTATTATATCATATATCGTACAATTACAATTAGTGGATATTGAGTATTGAAGCTTTTTTCGAGCCAGAATCGAATCCAAGTACAATATAATAACCATTTCATAATTTTTTTAACATCTAAAAATATTGTATTTACTCAAATTCAAGCACAAAGGTGTACCCTACATTCGAATAACCTAATTCTATATGGTTTTCAATTTTCAAAAAAAAAGCATATGAAGTTGTTGCATTTGTAAAGCTTTATAAATGATGTATGACATGCATGGCCACCAAATCAGATGAAAATAAAAATGTGGGCATGCAAATTATGTGTCACAACCACAATGCACAAGGGCTGGGGGACACATTTTAAATCTTAAAATTGACATACAATTTCCTATCTCATATTATATACAAGAAAATATTTAGGTTCTTTTATCCCTATATTATAGAAAAGTTAACAATTATAGAGAAAAAAATATCAAATGAAATCAAAATAGTTATCATATTAATTTCTTTTTTTGATGATAAATAGTTATCATTTTCAACATGAGAATTATTTTTAAAATTGTATCTTTTGGAAATAGCATACAAATCATAACTTGCTCAACTATTTGCTCAAAAAAAAAGTTAGAAAACCTAAAAATTAAACTAAAAAAATTGAAAACAAACGGGCCCTTCACTCAACTCAACATTAATCATATACCAAGAATGTATTAATATCATTATGTGTCCACGTGTAGTACCCATAAAAACATTAAGTGTCCACGTGTTAACTCGTGGCTAAGGAAGGGAATGTGGGAATATGATATTTCATTGCACCACGTGTTGGGACAAATTTCATAATCAACGTTGCTTTGGGACATAACCTAAGAAAAAAAAAGGCCAAAGAAGAATCTTAAAGTGATTGAAAGAGAAGGCCCTTAGCTTGTATCTCAAAATTATCTTATGGGCACTTTGAACGTATGCAATTAAGACTTTAAAATTATTTGATTAATATTAAATGATTCAGATTTTAAAATCAAATTTATTTGTTTCTAATTACGTAATTTGATCTCACAAAAAAAAATTATGCAATTTGAACTAAAAATTAAGATCGTTTGATTTTAATTAAACAGTTTAAATATAACCTATTACATTGTAGTCACATTCACATTTTTTCAAACTGCATTCTTTATACCCCACAAGCAAGCACATTAAAAAAGGAATGGGCTTTGAATGTGAGATTTGTAATGACAACTACTATATAGTATAAGCACATTATTGTGCTACTAAATAAGGGCCGTCAAATGTCAAGCCTTGCCAACAATTTATGCACATAACTTTCTTGCATGTCGGATAAGAGGACCAATACACTGTACTCAAAGTGTGAATTTAAAGTGTTGCATTGTCATATGACAAAGACAAGTTTTGAAGATATTTAGAGACTTTCTTATAAAATATTAAGGAAAATAGGAAATATTCTCTTGAAACTTGTGTTTTTTACTTTTCTAAAACAATAAACACAATTCTCAATATAACTATTACCTTTATTGGTAACCTTAACTAGTACCCTTAGGGCACCGGTTAGTAAGACCCTTAGGGTAACCTTAACTAGTACCCTTAACTAGTACCCTTTTTTAGGTATTTTACGTGTGATTTTTAATAGAAAATCACTTTTTGTTGTTATAATAAATTTTAAAAAAATCATGAATTTGAAGAAATCATAATTTGTTATGTTAGCAAATCATACAAAAAGTATCTAAATAAATGCACATAAATTTTGTGCAAAAAAGCTTGAACATGAAACTTTTAAGAGTAGTAATAATAGTTAAATTAATACACTTAGTCTTACAAAAATCGACATTTTTATGAATAAAAAAAAATTACTAATTAATAGCAAGGTTGCACTTCAAAATACTATTTTATTTCATTGTTTTTAGATAGGGTTTTTCTATCATTTACAAATGTGCACTTGTTAAGAAATTCAAAATAGCAAGGTTGTATTGAAGCTTGTGTATTTTATATTAAATGCATACTTATTAAAAAGTAGTAATTGTTGTTTTTCAATAAAAAAATTACTTATTTTAGTTATTTTAACATGTGCAATATTGCAAATGTTAAACAAACCTTTTTAAATATTATGGTAATTTCTTTCATATTTTCATTAAAAAAATTCAATATGTAATGAGTAATGAGTTTTTTAAAAAAGTAAAATTTTATTTTCTTGCTAGTTTTGGTGAACATCATTTATTTATTATATTTTTTTAAATGATTGAAACGGAAATATCTTTCAAAAATAATTTTTTTTGCTGGTAAAAAAATACTCATTTACCTACTATATTTTTTTAAGTTATTTAATTAAATTTTTTTGATAATCAACTTTATGCTTATTATAACTTAAAATTTTTGTATACAATATATTTTTCATATTATAATTTTTTAATATTCCACTTGAACTTTTTTGTTGGCACTGCCATTGAAGCACTTAGATTGTAGGATCGGTGAAAAGGATGCTCCAAGATAAAGATCGAAGTCTGAATCTAATGTTGAGATGAAAGTAATAATGAAAAAGGGGTATGTTTATGTAAAAATGATTCTGACATTAAGTCAGTATATATTGTTGGCGCAGCAAAACAAAACTGACCAAGGCGATAGATAATCGGGTCGAGATGGCAGATAACTGGGACATGCGGCAAATAATTGGGCTGAGGCAGTTGAGAATCAGAGGCAGACATCTCATGCCCATAACCAAATGTGGGAAACTCAAAATTGGCTTCTTGGAGAAGCTCCCTAAGATATATTACAGAATTTAAATTTTTTCCAATAATCTCAAAGCAATAAGTGTTTAAATTTGTTCTGTTGATAATTTTGTTTCGATAAAGAATGATTGAAGTTTCTCTGTTAAAAATTATCATTTTTGTTGGACTCAAATATAATTAAATGCCAACTAATTTATTTATATTTAATATTTTTATTTTAAAAATACACTTAAATTAAATCTTTAATATATGTTGTTAGTAGACCATTAAAAATAATAACAATTTTATTAAATTACTTATTTTCTCGTTTGTTTAATGAGTAGAATTGAAAAATATTACATTAAAAATTAAAAAGCAACACTCGATTTAGAACAAATTTTTTAAATTAAAACGACAATCATTTTAAAACGGAGGGAGTACTGTACTAACTCATTATTCAAACATATAGGAAGCGGGTACACCTCATTATTTCTTCTTTAAATGTGTCAAACGATGCAACTAGCCAACTATAGTCCATTAATTTATTTATGGAGAATGTTAACATGTGTCCTTAAGACATATGTTAAGAAATTTAATAGAGAAATTTTGTCTATAGAAGATCGAACTGGAGTCTCTTCTATCAAACTCAACGTCAATCACCATTAACACTGAATCAACTAACATTTAGAAAATTTATACTATAAAATTAAAATAAATCAATTTAATTCAAAGAGACTCTTATACTAGTAACTCTTAAGTCTCAAATGATATATTGTGTAAAAAAAAGTCTTAAAATGATATAGAAGCCGTGACACAATCAAAAACATGTGACTAAGACTGTAACAAAGAGAAAAGACTATTTGAGGTACACAATCAAGAGTCACTCAAGCATAGACCACTCAATATGCAATTTTACCGGCAAAGTCTTGACCAAAATTGTTCAAACTTTGAAATTAAATTATGACATGTCTTAATCTTAATCCGCACGGGCAAAAGAATATATATAACTGTTCAAACGGCAGAGAGAAAAAAAAAATATTGTGATTCAATTATATGCACTTAGAAGTATCACTATCAATAATTAGATCAAGATAGTGATTTCCATTTGCCTTAAGCTTTTGTCATTACTCTTTTGATTTTAGGCATATTTGAGGATATTCACACCAAGGGTTAAATTGGTCTTTTCTTTGATCAGACAAATATTTTGTATATTTTCATTTATTTTGTCTTGTTTGTGCGTGTGTGTATGTACATATATATTATTATTGAGACAATTGATATTAAAAAAATGTTATAGAGACAAGTACTAAAGGGTTACTTAAACAAATGGCCACCATAAAACATATTGTCTATATGTTGTCTATACTTTTTATTCCTTCCGTCTGTTATTATAAAACACTTCAATATATTAGTGCTTCTATATTATTAATATCATGAAATACAGTAAAAAAAATCATAAAATAGAAAGAAAAAATTACAAGGATACACTAAATAAGAATAATTTAATTAGTATAAAAATCATTGAAGTATATGGAATATTGAAAATGACCTTATGCTAAGGAGTAAGGACAGAGATAGAGAAAGAGTAATGTTTTGGTATAATTGGCCCCAACAATATGATTATTTTCAATTGTTAAATGGAATGGACTATTAAGTTGTATTAGGAGTACTGTTAGCAAATATATATAGCAATAATTTTTTTTGAACATTCATTAACAATCACTTTCTATTGATTAAAAGTAAAATATATTTTGCGTCAAAAAAAGTAAAATATATTTCACATTAAAATAGGTTTTGCATATTGTTATATGATCAATAATGAAATTTTTTTAACAGGCTAAAAAAAGGAAAATTGAAAAACGACTCTGCTGGGGATCGAACCCAGAATCTCTGGTTCCGTAGACCAGCGCCTTATCCATTGGGCCACAGAGTCTTGTGCTTATGATCAATAGTAAATTACATATACCTTTTCGTTTTGGTTGATTAATTACTTTCTATGTATCCAACTTGGATACCAATAGCTTATCAAAAAAAAAAAACTTGGATACCAATAATATCCTTTAGCAAAATTTAATTTCATACCATATTTTTATGTTAATTTATTTAAGAATTTACATACTTTTTGAGGTCCAAACCAAAAAATTAAACATGCTTTTTGAGGCAGCTCCCATTTTACACAAGATTCATATAAAAAATCTCAAAAAACTAAAATCATATAAATTAATAATTACTTGAGCTAGTTAATAAACACAAATAAGTTTTTAGTAATTACATGGAGTGTACAATCTAGCTTAGTATTTTAGTATTTTAGTAGACATACATCAAATTAGACATCTATACGACTATACCGATGTGAAGAATTTGACTATTTCAAACATAGTATATTTGTCATTAATTTATACATGATATATAGCAAAGCCAATCTTGTTTTTAAAAATGAAATAAAAAAATCAAAGCCAAAAGCTAATCGTTTGGGGATTTATAGTTTAATTAGTAATTTTCATCTTATTAAATGCAATAGTTTATTTATTAGTATTTTTTACATTAAAAAATATTTCCTTGCAATTTTCTGTCAAACAATGTTATTGCCTCCTAGTGAAATTCAAAGATCTTTGTTGATTTATTTTGAACTAACTATCTTTGTTTCATCCTATATATTTTTTGTCTTCATTGATCAAGACATTTTTTTGACCTAATTATTCGAAGTAAGTTCTTTGAAAGGTCAGCCATGGTAAGTACTAAGAAAGTACTTATAGTAATAAATCCAAGAGAACTGGTCTTGTTTCCATACTAAGACATCTTTGATGACAAGAAAGAAAGTACATTCACTTTCATTTACTGCAGATAGATTGGGATAAGAAAACTAACTACTCACATAACTTTTTTTTTATAAGCAAAAATTAAATTATAAGTAGTACAATTAATACTCATCCCTTACTACACTCACGCAAATAGCTTGTAATGATAGAGAAATACTAATATAATTAATCTAACCCTAGATAAAAATTATTGAGGTCTGGAGGTCATAGTTCAACTGATAGAAAATGCCAAAATTACTAGGCAGGACGTCTATAATTGGGGTTCGATCCCTAGTCACTCCACTTAATTTGTGAGTGCGAGCTTTCAATGACTTTGGTATTTCGTCTATATACCAAAAAAAATTATTGAAACACACATGCACTTATAAAATACCTATCATTTAAACATTTCAAAAATATATATTGTTTGTTGACTCTCACCATTCTATGATCCTTGATCATTTATTTTTTTTTAACAGCAAAATATTATTATAATTAAATAGGTCTCCGCACAAGATGGATAAAGATCGATAAAAGATAAACTACATAATAAAGGTGTCGTATATATGGAGAGCATTCATGAATAAAACTAAAACAAACATCACTTAATTAATAGAGGTCTACTTCAAATCTCATTGTTAGAAAGACACTCCTGATCAGCTTCAAGACCAGAGTAGAAGACATCAACCCGACCCAAAAAACTCTACTAGACGCTAACTCCCGATCTAAAATCAAAAGTGATCAGCCCATTAAAATCTCCTAACAATCAACACACCGCACGAAAGATGGAAATTAAAGATTAAAATAGCTATGATAAAACTTTAAACCTAGATACTTAACATGTACAATAAATTGAGGTGTTTTCATATGTTTTCTTGTAAAACAAGTTGATAAGTAATATACCAAAAAAAAAAAAAACAAGTTGATAAGTGTCAAGATAATTGACTCACGAATCAAATTAAACTGGTTGGTGGGGAATTTTTTTTAATAAATGTCCCTATATTAAGTTTTTGTTATTGAAAAATTACTTATGAAATATTCCGCTACCAGTTTAATTTTTCAACAACTTAAATAATAAATGTCCCTTTAATAAGTGATACATACTTTTTGTTTATGGACTTGCCCCTTTTTATCACCTAAAGAAATATTATGTTTTTCACTTTTGTTTTTTTATATAAAGGCTACAAGAGTATAATGGCGACATCTAAGATATCTCAACTATGTTGGCACCTTGAAAAAGTTATTTAAAAAAATGCTTTATTGATATATATTAAAGTAAAATAAAATAAGAAATAGACAATAGAGCTAGGTACTATAACATCAACAAAATTTATATAAAGGTAAACCTAACTTGTTGTGATTAAAATCATTCCAATAGAGCTAGGTAAACTATTCAGCCAGGTGAAGTTATTTGTAGATAAACCAATATTCGTCAATTTAACAACACAATAATTCACTTCTCTGAATTGATGGGAGCTATTTTGACCATTAAAATTGCTTGAAAGGCAAAGTAACAAATTGTGAATCAATTTTCTCCTATAAATTTTATTGTAATTCTAATTTTTTGAGTAATATATATTTGTGGTGAAATCAAATACAGAGATTATTATTTAAATAAAAATATTGGCTTATAAAATAATAATTGTGTTTGAGTCATCGACGTACATACCTTCACGTTTGGGGTTGAACATCAAGAGTGTGATTGTCGATAAAAAAAACTTTATAGCATGCAGATGATCAAACAGATTTTAAAAATATTCTAATATCATCTTAAAATTTTGAATTTAAGTCCGACATAACTTTATAAAATTGATTTATAAACTTCACTTTATAAACTTATATATGTTATATAAAGTGATTTTCCGATGTATAATAAAAAAATTTGTTATATAAAGTATCATCTCATACAATGTGGAATTTTAAACACAAGTTAATAAAATTTTTTTACCATATATGTATGCAGATTCAAAAATGGGATTCGATCATCACCTTAACCAAGGGTCGAGGGTTTGATCTTCACATTGGATATAGAGTAGTTTTAAATTCTTTGACTAACTATCTCATTCATCGAGGTGCCTCCAATCTAGCGAGGGATTAGTTACTGCATTCGGCGGTGGATACCCCAGTCTCGACAAAATAAAGGATCAAACATATCTCGTAGGACGTGACCTGGAAAATATATGGGACCGTGAGAGAAAGGCTTAGTTTAAGAATATCTACGTCATAGTTCAATTGTAATATAATTCTTTAGGAATTAGGATGCAAATAATACATGCATGCACCTATTTCTTTCTCCAAATGGCTACGTTTCTAACTTAGATTATGACATTGCAAGAAATAAAATAACTTGATGATGACACCTCAATAAGAAAATTTCTAAAGCACAAACCACGCTTTAGCATTTTGTATATTTTACTTTTAGTATATACATATATATTAATCATTGCCTTTCCTTTATATTTTCTAGCCAAATGTTAGCGTTTATTTCACCATAATAATATTAAGTTTTTATAGGGTGTATTCCCTTATGTAATTACAGTGAAAACCGACAAATTCTTTGAATTTTTGAAATCTAAATAGCAAAAACTTTTATAAGACTTTTTTATATTGTTGTATGCTCAAATTCAATAATGAAAATCCAAAATTTTGATTAAATTAAAAATGACACAATTAGTGAATGATAATTTTGCACCATCCACCTACGTACATATTAAAAAAAATGCATTTTTCCAAAATATATTTACGGTGTGTGTCAACAATATAATATGCTTGATGTTCAAAAAAAAACAATATAATATGCTTATACTTATAATATGCTCATGCTCATTGAAAATGATTGTGTTAAAGAAATCATCAAAAGTTGTTCGATGCACAAACATTTCAAATATATATATCAGCCGCAAGATTCCTATATATAATATGTTTAGGTATTTTGGCTTCTCATTTTTTTTGGTTAGTATAATATATATATATATATATATATATATATATATATATGTACGAAATTTTTATCGTTAGTAATTATTAATCTTTATTGGAGAACTTGCGGGGCATAAATATATAGTAGATTCTTTACTCACAACCAATAACACACATTAGCTAATTAGGATCCACATTCCACATGCTTACAAGTTACTAAAAACCCAAAACTCTTATCATTTTGATTAATTTATTGCTCTGGTAACTCTTTTTTTTTTTCATTAAAAGGAATAAGTATATACTCAAATTAACTTATGCATATGTACCAAAAAAAAAACTTATGCATATTCTCACTTAATGTATCTCATTAGTCTAAATAAAGTTTTTTAGGGAAGTCGAATAAAAGTTAAAAGTCAGACTAACTTCAATAATATATTGACATATATACTCCTTCCATTTTCAGGTTAGTTTAATTAATATGCCTTAATACACAAATTAAGCTCTTCTTTTTTTTGAAGCAGCACAAGTTAAGCTTTTTAAACAACACAAATTAGTCAAAATTGAAAAACACAAATTATGATTTTTTTTGTCCATGAGGTGACTTAATATATAGTAATAGTTTATTCTTGTAACTTTAAAGATAGCTAGAGTTTAAAATTCCTTAGTTGTAAAATGATAAATAAAAAATATAAAATCAAATTTTCTTGTTCCCAAATTCTATTTCGATAATAAAAAAAAACACAAATTAAGCATTTTTTAATCAATTTATGTTTAAGATCTCTTTGATCTACAAAATATAAATAATGGATATATCACAATACATGACATTATAAGATAGAACAACAAATGAGAAATGATTAAAGTATTGAACAAATTTTATTTTGTAAGATGTTTGATGGAAGAAAAAAAAGGTTATTGTAGTATTTTAGATAAGTTGTGTTAAGCACAAAAAATTGTCTTATGGTTCAGTGGAAAACAAAAATATATGTTTTTGTTCAATCTCTTAACCCTAGTGTTTCTAGTCTGAGGAACAATTTTAAAAATTAAACACATTACAACTAAAATTATCATGTTTAATCTCTTTTTTTTAATTGATCAAATACACCTTATAGTTCAAATCAAAATTTTAATTTCCATTATTGAAATGAATACTATAATTGATTTATTAAAGTGATTGTTTTATAAATAATTTTAAATAATAATCACGTTTGATTATATGCATATATGCACACCACAACAATTATTTAATTGGGCTTACATCTTAATTTAATTTTTTTTTTACTAAAAAGAACTTAATTTAATTGTATTAGTAAATTACTATGTATGAACTATGAAGTAATGGCGCGTGCAATTCATTTAAGTTGTTTTATTAATCCCTTTTTACAAATAAAATTAATCAATTTAATTTTTTTTAAAGCTAAGAATACCCTAAGTAATAAAAATAACTTATTACATAAATTAGTTTAATGAAAAAAGATTGAGCATTTGCTGTATGATATTGTGATTTGATCCAAGTGTCATACTTTGTTTTATATTATTTAGATTATTAGTGTTGTAAATAATACTCCCTTCGTCTCAAAACATAATCATGAGAATTTAAAATATATTTTTATGGGGTTTTTCTTGAAATAAGTTACATAGGAAGGTGTAAAATTATTTTTTATTGATTATTTTTTATTGACAAAAGGAGAGGGAAAGAAACTTAATGTAATTTATATTTAATTTTATGAAAATAAGGAAAAACACATTCTTGAAAATAATTTTTCTCTTATATTTTGAGACAAAAAAGTGTTTTTTTTTCTTATAATTAAAATTTTGTTAATTTTTTTGCATGATGAAATTGTATATCATTTTAAAATAAATAAATATTAGAATAACATCATATTATTAATTTGTATATTATTTTCCTACACTTGCGGTGTAGGGAAGAATGGTATTATGGAGAGAAAAAAATGTTCCAGATAGTGGCTTAAGAAAAAGAATGTGTAAATTTGATGTGACATTCATTGCATCTGGCCCATATATACAAAATGATTTTCAAATAACATTTTAGATTCTTAAATATTTTTTTATGGAAATTCTTAATTATTTTTGAAAAGCCAAAATAATGATACACAATATAATCATAATGTCAACAATGCCAAGATTGAAAAAAAAAAGAAAAAAAAAAAAGATGTCAAAGAATACAATAAGGTGTCTAAGTGGCGAACAAACTAAAAAGTAAAAATAACAATTGTAAGTAAAATTACTCCTCACTCCTAATGAAAGAGTCACTCTTAAACATATGAGAGATTGTTTATTTCATTGATAATAATCATAAGAAAAGTTCTCAACTTTAGGCTTCTTAATTAACTTTAGACTTAATTTATGACCATACTACTAGTTTAACATATTAAGAAATGAAAATTATAAACAATCCTAATACATTTCTTTACTCCTAATACATTTCTTTACTTTGATTGTCTAATTATCAACCAAAATATATAATTTGGTGACAACTTATGTACTCCTTTAAGATTTGGAAGTATTTATCTCTATATTATATAATAATATTTTGATCGATATAAATTTTATAAAATGCACCGTTAAATTAAAAGTTTATATTATATAGATAATTTGTATAAAGTTTCAGACAAATCTAAAATTATTTAATATGCTATTGAGACACATAAAGATTAACTGTGTTTAAAAAAAAATCGCACAAACCGTTAATTTTGATGTGTCTTAATAACATATCATATGATTTTAGATTTGTCTAAAATTTTACACAAATAATCTATATGAAATAAACTTTCAATCTAACGGTGTATTTTTTAAAAATATATATAGGTTAAAATATTATTGAAGTTATTAAGTAGTTGAGAGGTAAATACTCCGATTCTTAAAAGGGTGGATTAAAAAAAACCAAATAATTTTACTACTATAAAGGAAGGTTCCTATAATTAAGTATTATAATAATGATTCTTCATTTTACAGATATTTTGTTCTAACTACTATAATGATAATGATTTTGCTTTGGAAGGTCTAATTATACTATACTATACTATATAATGGCTCTTAATTAAGAATCTCTACCAAATTAAAGTATCAAGATTATCTAAAATCATCAATTATCTTTTGGTCAAAAATCTTTACCAAACCAAATCAACCAATGTGAAAGAAAAGAAAAATATTTTTATCAAAAAAAAAATGAAAATTAGATATTTTTTTCTTTTTGTGGTTTTCATCACAATATTTTAAAAAAATTATATCTATAAAATGATTTTTATGAAGAGTTATTTAAATTAATTATTTTAAAACTTTAATCAGAATTAGTTATGACATCAAATGATTTCAACCTCTTTCGAATACAATTGCGGAGATCGAACATGGTATTTCACTCATCTCTACCAAATCCACAACCGATCATTATTTAATAACCAACATTGATTGAAAATTAGATTTACATTTCAAAAACTAATACAAAACCAAATCAACCAATTATATTTACATTTCAAAAATTAATTGTGAAACCAAATCAACTAATATGTGGACCAAGAAACTTTATATTTTAGACTAACTATTTCATTTTTTGAGGTGTCTGTGTCTCTAATTCATCGAAAAAAATAGTCGCTATATTCGACGATAGAAACTTTGATCTCGACAAAAAATATCAACCAATGTGAAAGGAAAGAAAATTAATTTGGTCATAAAGGAAAATATGAAAATCAGATTTACCCCCTCTCTCTCTCTCTCTCTCTTGCTCGATACTATAAATGTGAATGCCAAGGTGACAATGAGAGCCAGATGGGTCATCTATATAGTTCATAACGCCTCTCCCCCTAGCTTTCATGCATTACAATTTCTCTCACACCCATTTCTTCATTTAAAACCTCTTTCTCTCTACACTTTTCCACCACCCTCTCTCTCTCTCTCTCTCTCTCTCTCTCTCTCTCTCTCTCAAAAACCAAACAAAATCATGGTTGTTCTATCTAAGCCAACATTAAACAATTTCTTACTTGTTAAGTCACCATGCAAACCATCAACAACTATGTTGAATGAAATACCTGTCGTCAACCTTGCAGACCCGGAAGCAAAAAATATCATTGTTAAAGCTTGTAAAGAATTTGGATTCTTTAAAGTTGTGAACCATGGTGTTCCATTGGAACTTATGACAAATTTGGAAAATGAAGCATTAAGATTCTTCAAAAAATCACAAGTTGAGAAAGACAAAGCAGGTCCTCCTGATCCTTTTGGTTATGGAAGTAAGAGAATTGGATCAAACGGTGATGTTGGTTGGGTTGAATATATTCTTCTCAATACTAACCCTGATGTTGTCTCGAACAAGTCTCGTTCCATTTTCGACGAAAATCGACAGAATCTAAGGTATTGTAATGTAATGTTTTTGTTCAAAACAGAGTCCCCTGTTTTTGTTTTTCATCTTTGGTTTTGTCATGGAAAAAATTGATTTTGATTAAAAATATGTCACAAATGTATTAGACATGCTTTGTACAAATTTATTTTATGTGTGGCTGTTTTATGAAATGTTTTAAAAATTGGTACGAGGATCGAACTAATAAGACATTCGATTCATGGTTAAATTGATTCAGCCAATAAGTTAAAAAAAATCGGTCGAACAAAGTGTGATTCTACTCGATTCAATCGTGGTTCAACTAGACTGCGATACAACTATAATCAAACAAGCGATGAATTAGGCCATTGTTGTTCATTCATTGAATCGGCCGGTTTAGTGTGATTTTTTAAAACATTGTTTTTACCTCCAACGCTAGTGAATACAAATATGCGTTACACAATTTTTCGGTGAAATATTCTCTTTAGTCTTTTTTTTTGTTACAAAGAGCGTAACGCCCTATTCCTTTTGACCTTTAGTTATAAACAAAAATGAATTGGAAAAACCAAAGAATGAATTTCAAATGAATTTAATTCAATTTTTTATTCGAACAATTTTTTAATCAGACTTTACTTATTTCAGGGTCGAATTCTTTTGATTAGTCATGTGATGGTAACTTTATACAATTTTGTAGGTCTGCTGTGGATGATTACATAGAAGCAATGAAGAAAATGTGCTGTCTAGTGTTAGAATTAATATCCGATGGATTAGAGATTGAACCAAAGAATGTGTTAAGCAGATTATTGAAAGATGAGAAAAGTGATTCTTGTTTCAGAATAAACCATTATCCACCGTGTCCTGAGGTGCAACAAGCAGCAGCATTAAATGGAAGGAATGTGGTTGGTTTTGGGGAGCATACAGACCCACAAGTTATTTCTGTGTTGAGATCTAATAGCACATCTGGTCTGCAAATCTGTCTCACTGATGGAACATGGGTTTCTGTTCCACCTGATCACACTTCCCTTTTCATCAATGTTGGTGACACTCTTCAGGTTAGCATGTTCTTAAAATTACTTTTTATTCGTAGACGACATGATAAGTTATTGAAAAGTTATACACGCACGATAAAATAATTGGAATTCGAACTCTGATCATAAATATATAACTTAATAATTTTGATATTTTCTATCAGTTGAACTAAAATTTGTAGATAAATACATTTCTTTTTTATTATTGGATTAACATGTTTTGCTACATCTCATTGCTCTAATAATGTGACTATATATTTGAGACATATCTTACATGTACACCATATAATTGGTCTAAGATGAATAAGCTATTATGAATAACTTGATATGAATAAGCTATTATGAATAACTTTATTTTAAATAATTTGGTTGTATTAAACAAATACAAAATAGTTTTTGCTTGTTTTTAAATAAACATTTAAACTTTAATTCTTATGTTGTTGAATATTAAAATATTTTTTTTATTTATAATATGTAACAAAGGATCAAAGTAACAATTTTTCAAGGGATGAACTCATTATTCATCAATGAGTCCATATTTATTGTATAATAATAATTCTACATGGTAAAATCATATTCAATTTGTCAATTTTCATTAAAGAATTTGACTTGTTGAATAAGAAAAAGTTTTTCATTTGAACCAAATCATGCACTTAGGTAGCTTCCATTGCCATAGTCAATAGGTCAACCTTCTTCCCTTTAATGTCATGGTTTTTCCCTTAAAAGTATTATAATACCTCAACATTAAAATGCTTAATCTATTACTCTATAGCCCCATCTATACAAATGTCAATAGTTGAATTATTCAAACTATTAAGACATATAATTAATCTAAAATATTAAAAATGTGGCATCAAATTTGATCAACTTGCATACCATAAAGTAATTGAGTTGAGGCCTTCAATTATTTTATTCTTTTGAAGTGTTGTGTTGACACAAGTCTCACTTAACCTTTTTAGTACAAAAAAAAACATCCACACATGTATTCAATTAAATTTTTTGATGGGGGGTCTATTTTAATTTACTTGTATATAAAAGAAATGTTCTAACTTTGGTTGTGATGTTGAAAATGATGCAGGTATTGACTAATGGTAGGTTTAAAAGTGTAAAGCATAGGGTTTTGGCTGACACAACAAAGTCAAGGTTGTCGATGATATACTTTGGAGGACCACCCTTAAGTGAAAAGATAGTGCCTTTACCTTCTTTAATGTTAAAAAAAGAAGAGAGTTTGTACAAAGAGTTCACATGGTGTGAATACAAAAAGGCTATGTACAATTCAAGGTTGGCTGATTATAGACTTGGGCCTTTTGAAAAATCTTATGGAAAATAGATTAAAAAAAATTTATGAATTTTGTGGCACATGATATTTGGCCTTTCTTTTTGGGTGTTATGTATTTGGGATTTTAATAGTTGACTCTACTTTTTGACATATATTTATTTAAATATAGAAAGTGAATAGGTTGTTTAAGATGTTATTCCTTTTTATCTATGGTATTATTTTTTCTTGTTTAATTGAAATGTAATAGTCACTATTATCTTATAAATTGTTACTGCAATGGAAATCTAAGTAATATTTTATTGTGTTACACATTTTATGCATTTCCTTGCCTACTCAATTCCATTTTTTTTGGTGTATTTAGAGTTGAGAAACGGAAGCAAACTAGTACAAGTGATCTAAAAATAACCTTAACACAAAAAACAAAAAAAACTATAACATAAGCAAACCACACCCAGCACAACACAAACAGTCAAACACTACATAGGAATCCACGCACGAACTCTAAACCATAATAACAAAAAAATATATTAAGTGAGAATTTGCGATTGTGGAGAATGGCGAATGAATCAACCAGCAACACAGACATTTTATGATTATTTTAATTAAAATTTTAAACTCTAATTAAGTTGAGTATCGAATAATAATTTTTCCTAGTAAATTAACCGAATATATTAATTAAATTGAAGTTAGCTTTAGCAGCATAAAGTGCATGCACAAAAGCAGCAATACAAAGAATAATCCTCCGTTTTTTGGCATCGAAATAAATCATAATATAAATAGAATAAAAAATACAACAAAGAAGCAAGAATTAGGTAGAACCAAAACATGGAGTTAAAAATATGAGAAAGTTGGATCTTACCAGAATTATTCTTATGTGCTTTATTTATAAATCAACACAAGATTTTACTGAAAGAGAGAATCAAAGTGATTTCTTGGCAGTTGGAATCAAAGTTATAAAAAATGTTGTAGTGTGATATTATTTTATCAAAGTTGTTTAGTGTAATTCTAATATTTCTTTTAATCATGTCACTCATGGAAAATTTTCACCAGTTTTATATATGATCAAAGATCAATCTTTGTTGGGTATTTTACTAGCCATTTTTAAGTGGAGTGTTCTCTCAACTAAATTTTTTTCATAAGGAATACCAACATTCAAGAGCGGACCATCAATTTGTCAAAAAAAAAAGAAGAGCGGAGCATCAAGTGAATAGGGGAGGACCACGGCTCTTCCAAAAAAAAAAATTAGGTGAAATAAAAGTTTACCAAATTTTTTTTACACTTTACCACATAATTCAAAACCCCAAAGACGATTTATCTATGCGACATTCTGCTCATTTTCCTTAATTCTCACTTCTCTCCCTGTCCCTCCGCCGGCCTCCTCTCTTAAGTTGCCCTTTAGCGAAGGCGACTCACGGTCACTCCTCTATTCTCTCTCTTGAACTTCAATCATATTCTTGCTGACACAGCATTCATAATTTTTTAAGGGCTTCTTATTTGAATGCAAGTGTTTTCTTTTAGCTTGCATATCTCACTTACAAAATCATCATATTGTATACTTTTATGTACATTTTGTGGGGGTTTATTTAACCATCTCCTCTCTAAGTCAACAATGGATAGCTGATCGACATATCATATGTCATTCACCATATAAAAGTTCTGCTTCTATGTTTGCCATGTTTGGTATCTTTGTTTGGCTTAATTTGGTACATGTACCACGACCACATTGTAGGCTATGTCCACATTGTAGGCTTAATATTGTTTTAAAACTTGGGCTATATTTATATATTTTGAAATGAATTTATGAAATTGAGGGAAACTTGGACTACGAGTGAAATAGAATGAAATTCACCTTAGCAAAAAAAATAATAGAATGAAATTGAGCAGAATAAAATGTACAAATTAATCATTTTGTAATGTACGTTAGTTTGATTTAATCAAATTGAGAAATATAAGAATTAAAAGATGAATTTTAAGAGAATTCAGGTTGCATTTCTGATATTCATTTTATAATATATACAAGATTTTATTTTATTCATTGTTATTCACATTTTATTGTATACATTGACTCTTACCATGTGTCTTTTAGACATATGTTAGTATTTTCTATTTTTTTTAATATACGATACATGGTATTATTATTATTATTATTATTATTATTATAAGAGACAAGTCACTTTTTAGATTCATTGAATAATTAATGTATCTAATCCATATTATAAACTAGATACATTGATTATTTCAACGAATTTAAAAAATAACTTATCTCTTAGTATAACTAGATTATGAGCCCGTGCCATGCACGGAAAAAAATGTGTTTGTAGAGTTATTGATTTTCAAACATATTTTATTAAAATATTCTCTTACACATTTTATAAAAAAAACCCATAATGACATAAAAAAAATCATATTAATCTCATAATATCTTTAGTAAAATAAATATGAAACAAAAATAACATAAAAAATTACTCAAATATATCTTACATTATTTAATTACCATATTAATGTCCTTCAAATAAAAACCAGGTGTTTGTATGACTATGTGAATAAAAATATAGTATCCATATTAATATATGCGTAAAAGTATTGGCCTCATAAAAATTATAACTAAAAAAGACTCGTATAAATTTTAAAAAATATAGTCTTCGTATAAATTAAAAAAAATAGATTCCATTTAAATTACAAAAAAAAATAAGCGCCGTAAAAAATACAAAAAATAGGCATGCATATTAATATATGCGTGAAAATATAAGATCCCGTATAAATGTTTTTTAAAAACGCTCCCATGAAAACAAAAATTGTTAAATTAATTGTTGAAATAAGAAAATATTTTATTGAACGGTGTGTGTACAATATTTGTTTTGATTTCCCGTTGTTGTACGGTATTTGTTTTGTTTTCCCATCTTTATACAGTGTTTGTTTTAATTTTTCGTCTTTGTACGTTTGTTAGTTCAAATTTTGAGATTTGCTTCGGTCCAAATTCAGGTCAGATTTAATGATTTTTGCGTCTTTAACATTGTAGATCCAAACCAGAAGCATGTCTATTTTGGACATTTGAATTTTGTCATATGAATTGTAGAGTTTGTAATTAAGTCATATTATGCTATTAACTCGAATGTTGTGAGCTTGTTCGCAGATTTATTCTTTTTAATTTTTAGCAAAATTGAATATGTTATGAAATATATTCAACATCTCGACATTTTGCTCTCTCATCTCATTTTTTGGGCCTTTTATATTAATTCACATTTGAATTTTTTCATATATTTGAGTGTTATAAAAAAAAAGCTTATACTTTTCAAACAAAAAAAGAAAAATAAGCTCCCGTATTAATATGAATATAAATATTTGTCCCGTATAAATATTAGTATAAATATAAATCTCTTAATAAAAAAAGTTTAAATATAAGTCTCATAAAAATTATTATAAAAATAAAATAAAATAGGCCTTGTATTAATATTAGACTAAAAATATAGCCCCTATAAACATAAGTCTGCATATTAATATAAAAATATAAATATATGTCTTTTAATATATATTAATATGAGTATATAAGATGATAACAACATTAACTCTCATACGTCCCTATTTTCTTTTTTAATTTCTTTCTTTTGATTAATTTATGTTTCATGCTTTGTGTGATAGACATACTAATACAGTAATATTAAATGCACAAAAGTATCTTCAACATAGGTAGTAGATCAATAGCAAACTTTTTTTGATTTTTATATAATTCATACTCATACTTTCATTTTCCATTAAACTTCTACGTTTAACTATTTTTTTAACTAAAGTTTAATTAATTGATTCTTTTACTGCAATTGTTACACTGTTTTTATATTATAATTTGATCACTATAATTATATCAAAATTTACAACCGTATAGAGGAGGTGCAAGTAAATATATTTTTATTGGGATCTGATTTATTTCACAAACATGATAATTCATTGTCTAATGATTTTTAAGCATAAGGAATGCTCATAAACCAACAAAACTAAAAATATAAAAAAAAAAAGATATATAAACTAAAGAGAGTAGTTGAATAATAAAAATTACAGTATTATATAAAGTTTCAAAGATATGGTAGAAAAAAATTGTCTAACACTACTCAACTTCTTCAACTCGTATTCTAAAAAATCTTAGACCTAGCAAGCTACCGTGTTCTTCACATAATTTTCAATAAGAAAAACTAAATCAAGGCACAGTAAAGAGAGGTATTGCACAAAAAGGAAGAATATACACATGCACATGTAGATACAACTTAAGAAGAATATACATCTGTAATATAAAATTCATCAAACTCAAAGAAGAATAAACTCAATCAAAGCCCAACAAATAAGAGAGATATTTGCACAAAGAAAAGAGAGAAAGATTAATAAGATTGATGTTGAGCGGTTGATGCCTGTTGCATGTTGCCTATGTACAATGTTTTGTTAGCTAATGCCTTTTTATAGATGTATAAATTAGGGCTTGTTGAATATTGTGTGCAGCACGATTCTTGAAGTTTTTTTTGAAAGATAGTATAATTAAAATCGTATGATTAGTCAATAAAAAAAATCGGGTAAATTTATTAAATACAAATAAAAAGGTGTGAATTGATTCATATGCCTTAATTGGATTGCCATTCTAAAAAATTCCTTTTGGGTTATAATATTTGAATTAGAAAGCAATTAAAGCAATTGCAAATAAATCAGATCCGATATACAATTTTTTTTTTGGTTATAATATTTGAATTTTGAAATTATACCATTTGTACTCAAAAAAAATAATACTCCATTATTATACCATTAATTGCATATAAATATATGAAAATTCTTTGAAAACATTAATTGCTAAAACAATATGAGAGGAGAATCAATTTGGGACTGCCACATGTACAATTTTCTTTGAAAAAAAGGTCCTAAATAATAATAGTATAGATATAGATATAGAATAGAGGTAGTATTAATTCTCAACAAAGTAGTCGGTGATTATTTTCAAAGATAAATCTATGATGGGCCTGTTCCCTGATCACTTAATAAGATTAGGCATGTTTTTGATTAGAGTCCAATTCTGACCGACCAAATCATTCCAGCACAAAGTACTGCCAAAGCAATGGTTGTTTGTAATTTGATGTCTGTCTTTGGACTATAATTTAAGTGAATATCAATGTTTGTGGAAATTATTCCTCAACAACTATAGAGAGGAGTAAATCCCCTATAATGATTTAGTGTGTGTTCTGTATCATGGCAGGTATGTCAGAATCATAGTGACTCACAATAATTTTACAGTAGCTATAAAGTGTAGCTTTAGATAATCACAGTGGATCACTTTGATTTTGTCATATCCATTGTCTATTATAGGGGATCCACTGTGATTATCAAAAGTTACACTATGTAACTTCTGTAAAATCACTGTGAGTCGTCATGATTCTAACATACCTGCTGTGATACCAAACATAATCTTAGGAAATAGCATATTCGAATTTGGGCTCAAATATCCTATTACTTTATCCTAAAAATTGCCACAAAATATGGAAAATGTATCATCTCCAAAGCAAATTCACTTTATGCACACTTACTAGTTACTAATATATGAATTTTCCAGATTATAAAGGTTTAATAATCCTCTGGTAACCGGAGGGTTAAGACTTAAGACTATAAGAAGTTGTCAATTATGAGATGTGATGTAACTATTTGGAAGTTAAGTAATTGTAAGGAAAAGGTACCAAATGATCAGAAAAAAAGTTTTCTACAGTGTACCAAGGTACATATGCTACCTAGTGTGGTAGACTGGTTTGAACATTGGTATAACTTCTTTAGTTAGCACTTAGCAGGTTGTTCAGTGTTTGTTTGGAGATACTTTTTTCTTAACTTTGATTGTATGCTGTCAAATATTTGACGAATTTATGCAATTGACACATTTGTAATTGTTGGATTGAGATTGGACAATTCAGATTTTAAGTTTGATATTTTTATTTAAAAAAATAAATCAAAATCTACATTAAAATTTAGACCATCCAATCTCAATCTAACACTCACAGACTTTACTAACAGCATGAATGCGTCAAATATTTGATTGCATTGCAGACAATCCGATTTGGACCGGATTCTCCTATGTGGCGCCAAAGGCACCTTGGCTTTCAATCATCCCGTGTCATTGGATCAAGCAAACATTCATAAAAGAGTCATGTGTCCTTCAACTTTATTCTTAAATAAAAAGCTTAAAACAAACTTCAACAAAAACAACTTGACGGAAAGAGCTTCACTACGCCACCATCAACTCTACCGTGCCACTGCTTTGACCATCGTCACACATCTCACTGCTCCAACCTCCGTTTTGCCTAGGGGTGGAAATAGACCAGACCCATCTACTTGATGAAAAAGTCTCATCATATTGTTTGGGCCTTGCTCAATGTCCATTACAAGTCCCTTTGTTCAAAGTCAAACTTATCGTTTGGGCCCGGTATCATATGGGCTAGGCCGGAATATATTCCATCCTTGTATTGCCAACAGCTCTAGAATATTAAAGCTTTCTCTTCCTCTTCCTTCTTCCTGCACATGCAAATGCAATGTAAACAAAAAGCAGCAAGATTATGAACTATATTTAGTAATTAATGTTATATTACATGTGATCAGTCAAATCATCTAAAACTTATATTAGCTAACATTAAGCATTAATCTTAACTCAATTGAAAATTCGGCGTGTCTAATGTATTTATGGAGTAACATAATATGAGGATGTTTATTACTTTTGATTCGTACTTTAAACAATGAGCTTCTGAAACTAACAGAACTAAAACAGCCAAATTATACATATTTCAGCACATAAAGAATTATAAATCATCTTGTTCAATCCAACAAGGTTGATCAAAGAAAAAAAAGAGGCTCAAGCCTCTCAGACTATCAAGGCAATATTACTTTCCTCCATTTATTGATTGACTTGGAAACAATGAACTTCCCTGGCCGAACTGAGGATACAATCTCGATTCAATTTCAAACTAGTTAGAGCTCTATCATGTAAATAGTATAGGAAGGAGTGGACCTTTCACCAGCTGCAATAACCTCTGCTTGCTTTGGTTATAATGGCTCAATTTTACCCTCATTGGCGTTTCATTGAAGTTGAAGGCCTCATTTTATTTTGTTGTGCCTACGGTATATTGATTCAATCAAAACTAGCAAGGTGTGAACCATTCCTCACAAGCAGAGATGGAACCACTTTGAGCAATAAAGATCAAAATTGCATGTGCAGTGTTTATTGTATGTGCAATGTTTTCTTCCTGTGTGCCACAAGGGAAGACTGTCTAAGTTCAGACATTTCATGTGCAATTTTGGTGCTCAGCAGAGGCGGAGCTACTCTAGTGTGAGGGGGTGCAGCTGCACCCCCTACTCCCTAGACTTCTAATATTTACACATATAATCCTATGTTATCTCTATTTGAACCCCCTGAATTATAAGTTTGTACCCCTACGTCCAGGGTCCTAACTCCGCCGATGGGCAGAAAAGACAACACTTCATCATGAACCTTTCGTGTTCTCATCCCTAGCTATCAATTTCAACTCTGCTGAATCCAGCCTCCTTTATAACATTTGCTCCTTCTGTTTCATGCACCCCACAATTGACTAAAGCAACATTTGTTTGCTCCGTTTCTTGCATTCTTGCAAGATCCGAGATTCTTCCAACAATGGCATACATGCTAGAAATGAGGAGGGAATCTGTAGGATGCGCTCTGTAAAAGTTGTTTAGCACGTCTCTCACACATTCCCCCAATTGAACATCTCCATGGACTCGGCAAGCAGAAAGCAGTGTGCGCCATGAAGTAGCATCGCTCTTAATTGGCAAGCTATTGATTAGCTCAAATGCTTCACGTAACATTCCTGCTCGACCCAAGAGATCAATAAGACATCCATAATGCTCAACCCGCGGTAAAAAACCATGTTCTTCAACCATGTGCTTAAAAATTTCCATCCCCTCAATAACAAGTCCTCCATGACTACAAGCAGTCAGAATTGCCAAAAACGTGACTTCATTTGGTTTAAACCCTTCATTCTCCATCCTATTGAAAAGTCTTATTGCATTCAATGGCTGCCCATGAATTCCATGACCCGAAATCACGGCTGTCCAAGATTTCACATCTTTATTTTCCATCCTCTCAAATATATCCATGGCCTCACCTAGGAAGCCGCATTTAGCATACACATCAACAAGAGCTGTTCCAAGAACCACATCCAGTTCCATATTCTCCTCTTCAATCAAACTAGTAACATATCGAACTACCTGCATAGATCCGGATGCAGGGTACACTGAAAGCAACCCGACCAAAGTAGAAGAGTTAGGTTTCACTCCTTCATGTCTCATTTTCTGTAGTAATGCCACAGCATCTTCAACCAAACAACTCCTTGCATAAATTCTTATCAAACAATTCCATAAGACAACATCCTTTTCCACAATGCCATCAAAAACTTTTTGCGCCAAATAGACACGACCCGTTTTTGCATACATATCAATCAATGCAGTAACAACATTTAAATTATAACCGAATCCAATTTTAATACAGTAACCATGAAGCGACTTCCCCAAAACAAAGTTCCCTACATCACCAGCAGCAGACAAAAGACTCAACATAGTGGCAACATTACCTTTAATCCCACAACAACACATCTTCAAAAACAACTCAAAAACCAAACTATACTTCGAAACAAAAACACACCCACCCATCAAAATATTCCAAGACACCAAATCATTTCTCTCAGTAAATTCATCAAACACCTTATATGCATCATCAATTCTTCTACAAACACAATAAAATTGCAAAAGGGTATTATTCACATCAACAAACAACCTATTCCCAGACTTCACCGCAATCCCATGAACCCCTTTTCCAAATCCAACCTCAAAACTTCTACCACAAGCTTTCATCACCGCGACGAAAGAAAACATATCAAGCTCAATTCCACAATTCCTAACCTCATTAAAAATGGGTAAAGCTTTATTAGCTAAATTACTTCCTGAATAGCCTCTAAGCATTGTATTAAACATAAAAAGATTAGGGTTTTGAATGTAACTAAAAATGGTGGATGCATAATTCATGTCTATAATTGAAGCAGCAAGAAGCTTGCTTAGAGTGAAAGGAACATTGGTGAGAGATGTTTTGATCATGTAGCAATGAATTTGATGAATTTGTGAAGTGGTTTTGCATGATTTTAATATAAGTGTTAGTTTGTGAAATGCTTGTGATATTGGTGGAAACTGTGTCATTAGTGAAAGTAATTGTAATTAGAAAGTGAGAAAATTTTCTTGCTTCGCCGGAGATAATGGCTGAGACGCCGCACACTCGCCGGAAAACAAATCAGGAATAATTTTTGAGGGGATGACCAAATAAAATATTCCCTCGTTCTCTTTTTAACCGTAGATACAGAGCACTATTTTTTATTTATTATACGCCGTTGTTATTTCCTTCGTTAGATGAAAAATATTTTAGAGGTGGGATAATTGACATAAAGATTTAAAATTGTTTTGTACTTAAGGCGATGATTATACTTTGATTATTGGCTTAGCAGCTCAACCACACTCTTGAGTTCATATAATTTCCTTTAATCATATATTTTTATTAATATATTAACCATTAACAAATATTATAAGCATATAAGATAATTGTACAATTTAGTCAAAAATAAATATCGTTAAATTTGTATCGATGAATATTTTTAAATATAATTTTATTTTTTATTTTTTATAATACAAAATTAAATATATCAATCGTCAAAGATATACATTGACTAATTGACATATGTACAAACAAATACTTGTTGTTGTTAGCTACGACGATTTTGTTAGCTAAGACATAATTTTGTGGGGGTTTAATAGATTCGGTTGTTCAGATTATATAATCCGAACTTAGTGGGGATTTTAGCAGGTTAGCATTATAAAATCTGAACTTCTCCTAAAACCCTCCACAAAATTCAATTTTTGTAACTAATTCGTAACTAATCTCTAGTAAATGGAGTTCGGGTTCTGCGACCCGAAATTGGTTTAAATCTCCCCCAATTCATATTTAAGGGCAAAAAAGGTAATTAGGGGGAAAGAGAAGCATAGGGGGTGGGATGAGAAATTTTCTATTATTTAGTTGAATCAAAATGTTCAATCAATAGTTGGCCCAAAACACAATAGTCTAACAAAAAATCTTAATGAGTTAGCAATGATAACAATTGAGAATGATTTTTAGGAGAAAATCTAATACGAAGGATTTATCAAATAATTTACTTCAAAAAATGCTAAGAGGGAGATTTTTTTTCATACAACTTTTTTTATTAAGAATCCATATTAATTATTTGTCTTAAACCTCTAAAATATCGGCTACGACACAAGTGAGAGCCAAAGTTGATCGAAGTTAATTCCATCAATAAACAAATTATGCTTCACAAGTTTCATCCAGTTTGACTTAAATCAATTTGAAATGGGCCTGAAAGCTACAAGATTGCTATTGGTAGCCATTTGAAAATTACATAGAGCCTCTTTGGGATTTTTTTTAAAAAAAGGGTTTGGCCAGCTTGAATGAATAGGATAAAAGGAGGTTGAACTTTATAGTTTATACACCAAAAGAGAAAAAATGAGAAGAGTTGAGAGTTTTTTTTTCTTGTTTACTTCATCTTTATGTTTATATATATTTCTTTCTTTCGTATCCTTGTTATCCATGAGTTATATAATCTTAATAGAAGACTAATTTTCTTAATCAATTAATTTGTGTAGAAATTATTGAAGTTTAATTTGTGAAATATTATTCTAACTTAGTTTTATTTTTGACAAAATTATTCTACTTAGTTTACTCATAATGGATTTCATGTTTCTTTGTTCTTATCTTTTTTAATATAATTTTATTTACTTAAATGAAATTGATATATGATGTTATTAGAGATGAACTAACGCCTGCGTTTTAATAGGTTCGGCGTTTGGTGGACTGTAGATTGATATGGAGAAGCGTACCATATGAATTCTATTTCACTTGGACAATTGATTGTCCAACTCAGCTTGACCATCCAGATCATTTAACTCCACTATCGGTTTATCCAGTTTGACCATACAGGAGATTCAGCTACACTACCAACTTGCTCAACTCAGCTCAATCATCAACTATACTATCAACCAGTTAAATGTAGCACCAACCATGCAAGTCATCTAGATCACAAGTTAGCATCTAAGCACGAGTTGTGGTCCACTCTCTTGATTTGCCACGTGACCTGCATGGAAAGTGACGTTAGCGATGCATGCCCCAACTTCATGTGACTTGCACGGACAAGTGATGTTAGTTTCACCTGCTTCAACTCCATGTGTCTTGTACGGGCGAGCTACACATGGATCTTAGAACATTAGTTTATTGGGCCTAAACATTCAAAGAGAGACTCATTTGATCAAGAAAATGGTGACTATAAAAGAGACACTTAAAAAATGAGACGATAGGACCACTCTAGGGCCAAAACAATGTATTGTATTATAACTTAGAATATTAATTATTTTTAGAGTGTTCTTACCTTAGAGAGCAGCTCACTTATACTTTATAATTATCTTATGTTTATTTACATGAAAATAGGTATATATGATCAAATTTTCTCTTACTCATTATATAATCATTTCCGATAATTCAAGCGAGTCAGGTGCTACAGACCCATTTGATAGCTCTATTTATAACCACTTGGCCTATAGTATTTGACTTTTCTATAAATAAAAAATATAGTAGAACTTTCAAGGTTACAAAATTTCAAGCAATAGTTATGGGCCATACAGTAAAAATATAGTATGATTGAAGATGCCAAAAACATGTTTGAACATTTTCGAGAAGGAAGAGGGTCAATAATATCTTTTGAATTGAAGTTTTGAAAGCTACTTAAGAATCAAGTTTCTAAATGATTGTGACTAAATTCAATACCATTGCTCCCTAAACTTTAAGCAGGATCATGTTATAAATTTCTACAGTGTTATAGATTAATCTAGTGCTATGTATGCAACAATTCATCAATGACAAATAATAGAAAACATATCATCACGAACATACAAAATAGACAAAATAACTTGTCACAATGTTTATTATGATTGAGCTATGATTTCATTTTCATGTCTTAGCAATTAGCCAATGAAATAAAAATTGACTTGTGTGCAGTCGCAATCATGTGACTGTACATAGTTAGCCTATGACGTACAATTAAAATCAGACCGTTCAAAATTTAAACTATATTAACTAAAATATTAAAAGAGAAAACAAAAAATTAATGAAATTTGAACATTTTAATCTTCATGAAAGTGTCTTTAATGTGAATGCATGCATAATTAAGATTGTGAATAAAAAGTGGTTATGAAAAGGCATATGAATGTGAATAAAGAATACAAGGATTGCATTTTTTTCGGGTCTATCATAGTCATAGATAAGCAGCTTCACATGCTGAGATTATTGTATGATATGGGACCCACATTTGAGATACGTCCTATTAAACTTTAATCAAATCACTAAAAGGACAAAATAGTGCCAAATCACTTGTCTACAGAAACTAATCAAAAGGCTTATAACACAAATATTCTCGGTGGGATTTGTTTGAAAATTGTCTTAGAATTTTTATTTTTTATATGTACCTAAAGAAAATATAAGAAATTAATTAGTAGTATTAATTTTGAAGGTTGGCTTTAGAATTTGAGGGGTTCATGTGCACCACGTTAGATGATGTCAAATAAGTAGACCAATCAACATCACTTTTTGATATGGCTGAGGTTTGCTTGTCCCCTCTTTAGTACAGAAGGGAAATAGAACAAGATTAAGAAAAGATAAGAAAGTACTATTTGATTAACAACTAAACCATTGATGATTAAGAAAACTTTGGAAAAGGGATGGAAATGACACTATTCTAATGGTTATTTGGCAAAGAGGGAATGAAGCAAGACCGTCCCATTGTCTTCATGGGGATATAATATAAGAACCAACAAAGCATCTAATTAAGAATTACTCCCTCCTATTCAAGAGCATTTGGACAAGATAGTAAAAAATATCTTTCAACTTAATTAAATTAAAGGTCATAGGATAGAAGAAAGTCGGATTTGGATCCTCTTCAGCCACTATATGTGGTTGCTCAATCTTAATCTTTAATAAACAGTTGAAATCAATGCAGGGTACAAAGCAGAAGAAGAAGGGCATGAGAGGATCAGGATCCGTTAAAATCTCTGCAATTGTGTATAAAAAATATTTGATTCAAACTAAAAAAAGAAAAGAGTTACTCCCTCCTCTCATAAATACTATATAAAAAAAAATTAATCAACAAAATTGATATATTTATCTAAATATTGGATCATTTCCATAAACTTTTGTTGACTTAGTTTTAAGTATAACTAAATTTTAATTTGTTCATTTTCTATGATTAAGTGGTTAAAGGAAAATAGTTTCAACTCAAATCAATTTGTCAGCATAATTCACAAGTGTATTTTTAATTAAAATAATCATTAGTCAGATTTTATTTATTTCACTATTAGAAGACTTTAGTTTAGTTGGGACTGCTAATAATGAAATTTATAAAAATAATATAAATTAAATTACTATAGGTAACCAAGATTGCAAAAAGTGGACAAAAAGAGAGAAGAAGATTAATCTTGCGACATATTATAACTTTAAAGTGTCTTTTTTCAAATGTATACCATAAAAATTAATCTTGGATATATTATTATAGTAACAATCGTGGATTCCACCTTCAAAAATGGTGAGCATGTCTTAACAACCAATAAAATGATGCATATTGTATAAGGCAAAACAACATAGATGACTAATCTCAATACTTTATGATGCACATGGCAGATATCTGAGATAAGGTAGGTTAGTCCTCAAGTAGTACTACTCCTTTTTCTTCTTTACATCAATGAGATTAAAAATTGGAAATTTTTTTGCCTTTTCTTATGTCAAAAGTTTATGTCTAAACTCATCAAAAGTAAAAATTGATAATATATATAAAACGTTAGTTGGTCGATCAGTGTTGATTGACTCTGAACTTGGTAGAAAGATGAACGAATTTTAAGAAAAATGTTTGGGATGCCTTAAAACCTAACTAACTTACTAATATTTGTTTATAAAAAAAATCATATTTTAATGAACATGAACATACTCATAATGCAAAGATAGAAACAAAAGTAAAATTAAATTCACATAATCAACAATATACAATTATATAATTAGTAATTAAAACAATTAAAATAAAACTAAAGTTTATGATCTTGCAACATCTTGCATTGAAAGAATGAGATGGCTTTTGTCCCCTATCTACCTAAATAAGTTTAGATTTGTGTCACCTCCACATGGTAATAGCTAGAATGTGACATAATGGTGGGGTGAGTGGAAGAAACTATAGCCACTTGACAAAGACATTAAGTTATCTTCCATTCTTTCCATTGAATTCCTTTCTTTGTGTGTACCTTAATGCTGATTTTGTTGCCCAATTGTTTGGAAAGTGTGTTGGTCCTATTTTTTGCAAAATAGGATACCTTTAAATAAAATGTTCATCATATTTGAGATTCTAAAAGTGCCTTTGATTCAATTGGGTCTCTTTTTTGGCCACTTTGAAAGAAGTAAAATCCCAAATGTACTTAATGTATTGACATGAATCTCACAATTGTGGGATAGTCTTCACACATGAAGGATTGAAACCAACACATATATAAACATCAAATTAACCAAGTTTTGGTATCCCTTTTGTGCTACCTGTTTCACATATATAAAATTGAATTAATTAAAGAGAAAGAATGAAAATAATCAAAGAATATAATTAGATTCCAATTGGTCAAAATTTACTAATTACTAAAATTTGCCTATTAAATAATTATAATATTTTGTAACAAAAAAAATAATATTTACTAACATTTTCATCACTATATTTCAATAAGATGTATGATTAGTTAATTATTGGGTCGGGCCCATTATGATTTTTGGATCTTACATTTTAGAAAATTAAACCTTCCACCCCAACACTTAATCTCTCACCCCTACAAATTATCAAATATTCCAATTTTATCCTTTTTGTAAAAAAAAAAAATTATACTTCATTGAAGTTCACCCCCACCAGTTTTTTACCCACGGATTTTTTACATATAGTGACAGATTTTACACTTTTAGTGACACATTTGTCTGTCACTATAAGCCAAAATTCCTTCAAAAGTAAGTCATATACCGGAATTTGTGAATTAATGTTCCGTTAACAATATACAAACCGGAATAATTTGAAAAACAATTCCGGTACCTGTCAAAATAACAACCTTGTATACATTTTAGACTTTTAGTGACACTTTTGTCTGTCACTATAAGTCAAAGTTCTTTAAACTCAAGTGATAATAAACCGGACTTTCAATACTGTGTTCCGGTATGAAGTTCTAAACCGGAATACTTTGATAAAATGTTCCGGTATCTGTCTGAAGTAGTTGCTTGTACACCTGTAACACTTTTAGTGACAGACAAAAATGTCACTAAAAGTCTAAAATGTGTACGAGGAGGTTATTTTGACAGGTACCGGAATTGTTTTTGAAATTATTCCGGTTTGTATATCGTTACCGGAACATTAATTCACAAATTCCGGTATATCACTTAATTTTGAAGGAATTTGACTTATAGTGACAGACAAATTTGTCACTAAAAGTGTAAAATCTGTCACTATATGTCAAAAATCTGTGGGTAAAATTTGGTGGGGGTGAACTCCAATGAAGTGTAATTTTTTTTTTTTGCAAAAAGGATAAAACTGAAATATTTGATAATTTGTAGGGGTGAGGGATTAAGTGATGGGGTGAAAGGTTTAATTTTCTATATTTTAAACATTATTTGTGCATAATGTTGAGAAAACTGTGTGTACATGCATGCATGTTTCCTTGCATAAATATGATCATGAATGTAATATTTAACCAACTATTTATAGTGGACAAATTTAGTTATTAACTTGTGACACTTTATGATTCATGATTAGAATTCATAATTTATCATATAAATTGTTTAAAAATTCTCATAAATTTTTAAAATCAGTTTCTGCTAATCTAATTTTTGTCGTGAAATAGTATGTTTATTAAAATAATGATCCATACACATTTATCACGTATCACATACGTGATAAATGTGTATATTATGGTTTTACCTTAATGTTAGTTGCAGAAGAGGCAAGAGAAAATGAACCAGAATCCGATGGTGATGACGACGAAGATGGTGTCGCAAGAGTAGAAATCCCCACATTATAAGTCATAGATTCATCAGGTCTAAAAAGACCATAATTTCTTTCTGAAGTTGGTCCAGGTTTCAAATCTTCATTAAACAATGCGAATAAGTAAACTTCCAACCTCATTCTCGGATTCAAAGGCGTCCCTTGATTCGCCATTTGTCTTCTCAACAAATTCCTATTATAAATTGCAGCATTTTGCGGGGAAGCACCAACCTCATTAGAGTCGCCTCTAGAAGGCCAACCCGTCTCAGATACCCTAACTTCAATCCCTTTAAACCCCATTTTCGCAATCGAAAAATAAACAGCATCGGCCATAGCATAAAGCATGTTATCATAATGTAGATTTGTATTGGGATCAACCATTCCTTGATTAGGATTAAATAAAACATAATCCAAAGGAATAGAATTTGGAGCATCTTTGTAAGCAAAGTAAGGGTAAGCATTGATCCAAAATGGCGCTTTTGTTGTTGCCAAGAAGTTCAAAAATTGGTACATCATGCTAGAAATTTCGCCTTTGAAACTACCTGCCGAAGGAGGGTAAGAAGTTTCCAACACTGCTAAAGAACTCGGCGTTGAAACCCAAATGTTCGAATATCCCAAATGAGCTAAAGCATTGTAGATATTAATCACGGCCGGAACAAGATGTTGAAGAAGAGTTGTATCATCGTCAGTGAAAACTTCGTTACCTACTTGAATTCCAGTAATTCTCGTGTTCGGTAGGTACGGTATTATACGGCTATTTACCCATTGAAGTGCTTGCTGAGGATCATCTAATTGATTTAGTATTTCATTCTCAACAGTCACAATTATTTCAATGTTTGACTTTGAAAATGTACCAAGAATTTGAGGATTTGTGTCATAGATTCTTGTTTTTGTGAGATTGAGAGTGCTTAATAGTACAAGAACTTTATCAGGTTGTGGCAAATTATTAGCAACTTGACCATAATTGATTCCAAAACAATATCCAATATCTGTAATTTTCACAAATTTCACATTAATCAATGGATTAATTAGTATTTAGTACTAAACTTTGAAGAAAAAAATGCTACAAAGAAAGAAGAAGAAAAAAACAGGACAAAACATAACAAATTAAATACCTGCATGGAGAGAACATGCTAGAAAAATAAGCAATGTTGTGATTAATGTTGTCATGTTAAGGAAGGAAAAGAAAAGATTCTAGGATTCTTAATGTTATGAAAATATATAGATATAGAGGTATTGTAAAGATTATGTAATTCCTTTCTTTTCTTGTTTGAATTAATATTTTTGAAGAAAGAGAGAGTTATAAGGTAAATGAAATGAAAGGATTTGTGTTTGGTTCTTTGAGTATTGTATTTGCAAATTAACACTTCATGGTTTGCTTATATTTATATATTTATATATATATAGATATAGTTAGAGAGATTCTTTTGGACTAGGTTGTCTCTTTCCAACCCACGTCAACTTCCAATTATCCCTTTGACCTTAATACCCTTTAGCCACTTCCTTCAAACAAAAGCAAAGAGAAATCCTATTCACATTTTTATTTGTTAAATTAAATATTAGAGGCTTTAAGGCAAGTTTATTGATTGCATGATCCCACAATTTTGAGGTGAGATTGAATATTAGCCCACCTTAATCATGAGAGATTCCATATTACATTCTCTCTTTTCTTTGTAAAATGTTTTTGTAATTATTATATAAAATAATAATTGGTCATATGATTAATCTCTAATGAATAATTGATTAGTCCATAAAATTCTTAACAAAAGTGGGGTTAATGACATATTTGAAATGTCCAAAAATACTAGCTTAAATGATCGAAAATGTCGAAATTGTTAGTCAGGACGTTCATAACTGAGGTTTGAATCTCAATTATTCCACTTTGTATGTAAGTTTTTAATAAAAAAAAATGATGCATTTGTAATTTTAATATATTTAGAGACTACATTAGGATTAAAATGCCTCTTTGCCCATGTTAATTTGTTAAGCTAAACCACTCTCAAGGTGGCACTATCCATACGGCGCCGTTTAGATATGGTGCTATTTTTTTTATGTCACAAAATTTTAAAAAGCTTTGTGGGTCTGCTGGAAGTCAAACTTTTTGACTTAGAGATGCTTTCCAATTCCATAATATATAAAAAATATTTTGAGCAAATTTAAATTATGCTACATGGGTCCTTTAATTTTGTTCGTGGTTTTTTTTTATAAAATCCTTTTATTCGTGGTTAACATTCACTTATCCACGTAAAATGTATATATTTTCAAAAAAAGCACCATCTTTTTATAACTTAGGTGAAGGCTAACATGAAAGAGTGAGTCGTGTATGATGCACTATTTGTGAATTATATTATAATGAATATGAATTTTATAAAATTAATCGTAAAACTGAAAACTTATATAATTGATCAGAGAACTCTTTGTTGAGTCACTTTTTTTCATTAATTAGTCTAGATGATGCACAATATTCTCTTAACGGTTGTAGAACAGCTTCTGTTAGCAATTCTCAACATGTTACGTTGCTATAGTTGGAAAAATAAAAATAAATTAACGAATATAATTAATTAAATAGGAAAATGATGAATATATAATTATCACCGACATTAACAATTGATTGATGGAAATTTGATAAAGTATTGGATTTGAGAATATTCATGCATGCATTGTTTATTATGGTTTGTATTTAGCAAATTATTCATCAATCAACAAGATGCTCAAAGATTACAAATCTAAGGATACATCCGCATCCAGTTTGGAAAGTTCAATCACTACCAACATCTTCTTTTACAAATAAAAAATCTTGAATGGAATTATCAAACAAAAAAAAACTTAATTGAATAGAGAAAATGTAAAAAGAACTTCAAGACTACTAGCCCAAAAATTACTTTTAAGAAGAGATCGGAAGTTCGAAATTATTATTGTGTAATATGAACCGTTCAATTTTACGGCTGAAATTCTTAACTACGTATAAATGTGTGTGTATGAGGAAAGTTCGGATGCATGATTCTAACTTATATATAAACGATGAAATGTTGACACCAAATTAAACTTATTTTTCTTTTCTTATTAATTACGAGTAAGAGAAAACTTACTATTTTGATCCTTTAAAAAAATTCTAAAACTAAATTAATATAAAGGATAAACACATCTATAAAATCGAAAGAAAATAAAAACAATAAACAATTCCTTATCAAGTTGGCCTAAATTGATCTTCTACATCTATAATTTGGCCTAATTTTTTTTTTTTGAATAAGCTCAAGTTGGCCTAAATTGATCTTTACCGTACACATAAAACAATTCCTTATCCACTAACAAAGTCTGCAATTCTTGTTGTTTTATTTTGCCAAATTTACCAATCAATGACTGCTTTTAATTTGGTATTGTACATGTGCTTCTCTGCCCAACCAATATCTAAATGTTCACAAGTAATCGATGTATATTTAGTATCACGGTGAATTCCTGAATTGAGAAATATAAGAAAACTAAATTGATGTGTGTATATATGATTGAAGTATTATTTGTACCATTCATAAATTGAATTAAGATAGCTGAAGGCATATTATTTGACCTTAATCATTACGTCATCCCTTAAACTTTAAAATAAATTGAGTGGATAAGGGAAGTAAAATTGAGTTTGAAGGTTATGAGATGTAGGTGTTCTTATCTTATAAATAAATATAATATATGTGTTTTTTTTTCATATATGCTCATGCTTTTGTGTTGTATACAAATGAGAATGTTCACGTCCGAACAAAGAAACGTATATTTATTTTTACTTAATTTACTACTACTATGCTAGCTATAGGCTTATGTTTTAGCAAAACAAAATTATTAATGAAATTTTTCGTGCCGCTTTTCTTTCGATCCATATATTATAAATTTTAATTTAATTGACAAAAAAATTGTAAGAATTGTTAGACGATTGAACGCTATGACTGGGGCAGAGTTCAACCCTGCGAATCTCTCATTTATGTGTATGTGAATTTATAATATAGTTTTGTTATTTCGTCTATGCAAAAAAAAAAAAAATCACTAATACTAAATCAGATAAGTTATGAATTGAACATGTTGAATTTAATGATATATCAAAAAGAAGACTTAGAGCTAGCCTAATACTACTATATTACTATTAATCATGATATGAGTCTTTGTAACTAACAAAAAAGATTGAAGTCAGACAATCACGTTGAAGACTTGGATCTATAATATATAGTACATTATATTAACTATACTTAGAAAAGAATGGAATTATTCAATTAACTATATATAACCTTAAATTATATCATATGGAGAAAACTATGTTAATCACCATGATAATTAATTAATCTTACTTTAATTGAATTGGGATTGGGAATGAATGACATATACCTTCCTAAACACTTTGAGCTGAAAAGTAGTGGCCATCAAATTAGTGTTTACATGTATATGATGAGTTGGAAGGTTAGTACATTTTATATGGTTCAAATGTCTTAATTTGTTAAATCTAATGAACTGAAATGTCTTAATATATGTATATGTCATTCATTGCCTAAGAAATAATCCTTGTCTGGTCGGTATGTTGTTGGTACTATCCATATATTTCAATGCTTTAAGGTCATGATCATAGAACCTCCATTCTGTTTTTAACTTTATGGCCAAAATGGTCAAATTATTAATGGAATTAAACCAAGTGTTCATGCTCTCTTCCACTAAAATTTTGTTTGGAATAGACATTCATCCTAGGAAAAAGTTATATGTCTCCTCAAGAGATTTCAATAAGGGTTGAGGTCTTGAGGATATGTGGATATGAATGATCTCAATCTATTTACTATTTCATGCAAATGAAATGATACAGTTACCTAATAGAGACATAATATAATGCTCAAATTTAAAAAGAAAATTGGAGACATAATACACATTCAAACACTAATATAAATTATAGCGAGTGAACAAATTTGGTCGCTAAATCGGCCACTATGGATGGCGAAAAATAACTCCTAATAAGAAAATAAAATTGTAGTGAAGATTGGAGAAGGGAGGTAAGTTCTCTTTCAATAGATTGTGATTGTGTATTTTGAAAAATTCTTACCTAAGAAGCAAAACTAGAGGACGATGTATAAATAAATGTATACAAACAATTACTTATCATGAGTTGCTTTGAGCAGTTTGAGGTAATGCACATAATTGTGAGGAGTTGAAGTGTTAATTTGGAATGTCTTCTTCTCTTGTCATGCTTCTCCATCTTATGGATTTTGTAATAAATCTACATAAGCAATTTATCATATTGTAATGATAAAATAGATTATTCGTTTTGTATATGAGTTTTCAATGGTTATTATCACTTTAAATGGATTATCTGATTCACTTCGAGCGGGCACGCACAAAGTGTAATTATCAAGTCAATAAAAAATTTGTTTTAAGGTTTTGTCTAATTATGCGGGCTACTGACGACCGGCCAATATGGACTAGCCCAAATTCAAAATAGTTTCACCTAGACCATCTAAAGGTTCAAAAACTACTCAAAACAAAATTTTAAGGTTCAAACCTATATTATCGAGCTTTGGCGGACTCATAGCCATAAACTTAAAAATTCTTGTTCGTGAATTCTAATATTATAAGCTTGATTTTGACACCCTCAAAGGACCAAATTAATTTTTCTTTGATGATCAGTTGTAAAATGATCATTAATATTGATATCTATGATTTATCTCCAACAAATTTACAAAATAAAATAAAAAAAATCCAATAGCTAGCTAATTTTATCATGTCTATTGGATGTCTTATATACTTCCAATTAGTTGTTATCAGCTAGCTGTATGTGAATAATCAGATATGATGTGCTGATAAATATGTTTAGGTATTGAACAGCTAGCAGTTAATTTTGAGTTACACTGTTGATCTAGTAGAGAAGCTAAAGATATGGAAAAGCAAGTAAAGCAACACTTAAGTTGAAAATTTTCACTTTAGCTATGTAGCTAATTAACTTTATGAATATTGAATGGCATCACCCCAAGCCTTGCATGTGATTCCACGGCTAAAAGGAGATAAAAAGAAAAGCTTACGTCCATAAAGATGATCACTTGAAGAAAAGAAGAATAAAAAGTGTCTAACAATATTGTCCTTATCCGGGTGCAAATTCATTCAAGTTTGAAGAAAAAGTGTTTAATGACACAAACTAATTTGACATTAAATACTACATTTTTAATAACATTTTAACTGATATAAATTTTATAAAATTCATCAATGAATTAAAAGTTTATATTATATAGATTATTTTTATAAAATTTCAGATAAATTTAAAATTATTTAATATATTTTTTTTGTCAGGAAATTATTTAATATGTTATTGAGACAAAACAAAATTAATGGATTATGTATTTTTCTTAAGCCAATGCAGTTCCTTCTCAGCTCGGCCAATACAGTTCCTTCTCCTAACATAAAAGAGTTATGCTGACATATTTTGTAGAGAAAAGCTATACATTCAAGCTCATTATTCATATCAACATAAGAAAACTCTAAAGTCCTATGTTTACTATATATCTTTTCTTTTCCCCCTTCATGCATGCATATATAGAAATGGAATATGAATATGAATATGCATGTGTAAGTGAATATTGATAAAGAGGCTTTTATGGTAAAAGGCAATGCCTTTTTTTGGTGTTAAAAGACAAATTAGACAATTTGTTGCAAGTATGGATTGCATCGGTGGAGAGTATGGGAGAGATTTGTTATGCTCTCTAAAAAGTGATTTTATTTAAATTTTAACACACATCACATGTTCATAGTTGCTCAAATACATGTTAATGGCACAATCTATGTTTAACGCATATCACATGCTAGCTTGTGTTTACTTTTTGTCTTTGTTGTTGTTACTTATAACTTAATCCATTTTGTATGGAGAACAAGGTTGAAAAAGGAAAAATTCTTTTGGATAATATGTATTTTTTATATGTTTTTGGTATGGTTATTATCTTAACTACTCATGAACTTAAAAATACATCAAACAGTTATGTTGAATATTTTTAAATGGTATATGATTTAAATATTTTGGATATATCAGGTATTTTTTGTTGATGAATATTTTGGATGTTGAAATATATAGTTTTTTGAGCTCTTGATGTATATATAGTCATTTGGACTTAATGTCATGTGTTTGGAATCTAAACTTCAAACTAATTGACCAATTAGTTCAGAATATAGTTTTCAAACCACCTGTTTTTTAAAATTCAAACTAGTTCGGAAACTACGTTTCGAACTGCTATGATTTTGAACATTCTTGAAAAAAAATTGGAAAAATAGATCGGGAACTTCTGTAGTTTTCAAACTTCAAACATTTTTTTTTTAGAGTTCGGAATCTAGATTTTGAATTGTAAGTTTTCAAATTTGAAGGATAATTTCGTCATTTTGTGGAGTTGGAAGATATTGGACCTAAACAAAAAAATGTCACTAAAGAATTACTTGTCATTGGGCTATGGGCTTTTTGACTAGTCTAGTAGGGCTTCCAGCCATTGGTACTGGACTAACTGGGCCTTCACCTTTGATCACCATCGTCTAATAACTATGGAAATTTCTCAATTGAAATTTTGACAAATATGTTTAAAACTAGTTAGAAACGATTTTATGCATCGTTTGCTTAAGTAACTATTTTTCCATTAAGATAAAAATAATTCTTTATATTTAGTATTTACTCTCAGATTTACAATGTATTTTGGTTTATTTGTTGTGCTCATGCATGTAAGCATTTGTGAACTTTTGTCTCATTGTATGTTTATAATTGCTATGCAACAATGAACGTACGATCTCTTGATCAAGCTTGAGATTTTTGTTTTGTTTTGTTTTGTGTTAAGTATTAACTCTTTATTTTTAATGGAAGTGATTCCTAGTAGTTGATACGAGCAAGTAAAGTTTAGCCAAGAATTTGTTTTAAGAATCGAACCGAAATTTTCCAAAATTCGTCTTTTAGTGAAACTTGTTAACTAATTTGAGTCAAATGTAAGCTTGAGGTATTTGTACATACTAAAATATTTCAATAGAATTATTGTTCTAATCAATAACTCAAATTTGTCGATAAAGATAGAAGATCTAACGGTGTTTTAGGATTGATGGAAGAAAGTTCATGTTGATGGAGGTTTTGATTTAAATCTATAGCGGAGAAAATTTCTTAAAGTGAAGGTGTACCTTCAAACACTTCAAGACACAGGTCAATAAATTGCTTGAGGAGAGGGTGAGAGGTTTAGAATCACCTTCTCAAATGCAATCTTTCATCAATCCTCAATCAAGCAATATATTGTCAATTTTTATCGTGAATATATTGTTTGATGCATGAAAGATTGCATTTAAGAAGGTGTGACATGACAAATTCAACATGAAATAGAACGCGCCTATAAAAAAATGGAACAGAACACAAATTAAGACTGAATTTTGGAAGATTGAAGCACACAAATACGAGAGATTAAATTGACCCTTTAATTTTAGTCATTCGATCATTATAATTTAAACATTGGATTCACATTGGTCCTCTTATATAATCTCACTGAAAAAAAACGTTTTCTCATATGAAGAATGAGGTTTAGATTATACTACTAACATGTATCATATGCTAAATTCTCTAAGAATGCAATTAAGAATATTTATCTTTAAGAATCATGTCGTTGATTGATTTATTTAGTTAACCGAATTATGTCATTGTTTTTGACATAATTTTCCTAGTCCCTACCTAATTTTTCTTTGCCAAAGTCCTTACCATTAACACTCATGGCTTGGACACAATACTTCCACGTACATGTTTCATGAATGTGGCTACAAATTAGTGAATCCCAGAAGGACTAGGCAATAGTCATCATCGACGTCTTAACATATTAAAGATGGAGTACTATACAATATCACTTGTATTAATTAAACAAATAAAAATTAAGTAAAATCTGTTTTTATAACGATACAAAATAGTGATTAAAAATGTAATATGTAATTATGTATCTTGACCAAAACAAAAAATCTTATTGGTGGGTCTTGTGAAGTCATATTGTGTAATATTTTTTAAAAAAATCTTGTGTCGGCCATTCTTTTATTAATTGATAGTCACACAAAATATTTATCCAATAATTTAAAACAGATAAAATAAAAAGTATAAAAGTTATCATTTGTCGTATATGCAATTGCAAATTGTTTTTCTCATTATTGAAGAAAACATAACAACAAAATGTGAAAAAATTAAAATAAGACGATGGTAATTAAATAAAAATTTAATTCATTATACACTTTCAGTTTAAAGACTTTTGACATTGTTGATCGATAATATTGATGAAAAAAAAATTTGCTTAATCATAATTATTTCTAAAGTCTTACAGATACTTAATTAGTAAATGTTGACGATAAAAATATTTTACTCTGACGGCATATGAAAATGAAATTAAACGCATTAATTAAATAAAAAATGGATATTGATGATTATGATTATGACCATAGCATCTCTTCCATTTGAATTGGAGGTAAATCTAACAACAAATTTTCAAAATCTTTGAATGACATGTTGCTCATCATCATAAAGTTATTTGAAGTTGTTGAAGATGTATCAATAACCACATCTTCCGCCTTAGTATTTCTTCCTTTAATCTTCGCTGCAGCAGCTGCGGCATATGTTCCTCGACCGATCCAGTCAGTCGAGGAATTTTTCCCGGTAAGGCTTTGAACAACATCTCTAAAGTTTCCAGCATCAGTTTCCACATATCTTGTTTCAATTTGCACAATCTTTGGACCCAATTCATCACCACTATTCCTTCTCATCTTGATATATCTGAAATCTAGAGCTTGATATATTTTTTTGCTAGGTTTAATTGTAGTGTGATGTAATGTGTGAGTTTGAGAAATGAATGTGAAATTGTGTATTAAATAGAAGAAAAGTGCTAGTGGAAAGTTAAAGGTGATGATGCATTGAGAGAGTGATGTGAGATTGCAGTCAGAGGAGACTGGTCAGTTGAAATTTTATGGGGTCCAAGTCAAATAGCACGCAGTTTGGAATATGGTCAAATTTATAATTATTAATATCCTTATTAATTATCATTATATAGTAATTAAATTATTTCTTTCTTTTTGGTACATATAGTAAATTATTTCTATCATGAAGAAAAAAACAGAAGCTAGGAACGTCATTTTCAACACCTAAGAAATTAACAACACAACTTATTTTTTGACTAATTAGTAGTCTCTCTCGCGTGGCATGAAAATTTGCTTCATTCAATTTCAAAGATTATTTTGGGTGGAATATTGTTTGATTTTCTGTGTGGTTTGATTTTTTGTGTTGTTGATGTTTGTTTTGTTTAGATTAATAGATAAATTTTGATTAATTATAGATTTAATTGAGACATTAATATTTCAGTACGTCACTTTGATTTTATAACGTTATTTATATATATTTTGTCATTTTTTTTTCACAAATTTATTATTTTTCATTTTAATAATTGTGTTTTTTTTGTGTTCTCTATAAATTTAAATGAATTACTATAGTTTGTAGAAATTTTTTTGTAATCATATACATACTTTTGAGTGTAAATGTTGTTTAGTATTTTTTTTGTTTAAATAATAAACCAAAAAAAGGTGTAGTCAAGAGTTGAATTACTCTTTTTTTAATTAAGTCATTATATCTTTGCTTATAAAAAAAATTAAGTCATTCTATTAAAAGAGTTTTAGTCAACACTAATCTAACATATTCTATAAATAAATTTTTGAACAAATTAATTTAAACATATGAAAACTGATTTATTATTATTAATTATCATTTTTAGTTAATATAATTTTATATTAACAATGAAATACAAAATAAAATTTAATCAATAAATATATAGAATATATAATAATTATAAAATAAATAATAAATAATTTGAAAACTCAAGTCAAAATTAAACTAAAATATACAATCAAAAACAATATTAATTAAACTATTATTTTTTATCGTTATAATTAAACTTTTATTATATTAGATATAATAAAATATAACTATTTTTCTTGACCAAAAATATTATTTTAAAATTATTTTTTATATTTAAAACAAAATAATATTTTTTTTCAAAAAGTACATCCGGCCTCTAGCCCATAGTCTTTGGATACATTGAAGAACTAAATTTTTAAATAACATTTCATCTGTTAAAAAATAAGAGATGGATATGACAACTTCAACTTTAGTGCGATTGATTTTAATATTTTCATTGAAATTTAATAATTTGGGGTTAAGAGATCGGACAAAAATAGATATTTTTGTCTCCCACTGAACTGCGAGACAATTTTTTGTCTTTAGCATAAGTTGTCTAAATCACTAAAATAACATTTTCTCCATCAAACATCATACAAGACAAAATTTGTTCAATATACAAAACATTTGTCATGTGTTGTTCTGTCTCATATTATCTTATACTATTCTATTTCGATACTTTTATTTTGCAGATTAAACGAACTCTCTCTCTCTCTGTTATGTGTGGAATTGATCGATGTCTATAATTGCTCATGACGCAGATGTGTACATACTTTAATATGAAATAAAATAACAAACATAACTAACGGATGTCTACAAATAGATGTTAAAATATTATATTAAAATTTGTTTTGAAAATAACAGTTTTAAATTTTAGAAAAACAAAATATACAAATTTTAAAATATTTTTTTTTTTGTCTTTGATCGCCTAGTGTGTATTTTGGACATTGTTAACAAGCATCAATATTTAATACTACTACTATCTAATATTGAGTCAAAAGGAAGCTAATTACCTAATCATATGCATGACAATTGAGTTTGTTATTTTATAGTATACGTGGTAGAATTCTTGGGTGGGGGACATAACATTCGGTTTGAATACAAGAATGAAGATCTAGAAACTCATTTTTTTCAGCTAAAAAATAAAGAAAAAAGAAAAAGAAAAATGCCATTCTCTCTTTTATTCAATCATATGCGTATATATTTTTGTTATGTCGACGAATACAAGGACATTTCTACACCCAAAAATTCAAGTCCTCACATAATAAAATAACGTCTTTCAAAAGACGATAAAAAAATAAATAACGAATTGAATTAATATATATTTTGTAGTATATTCAAATGTTAAGTTTCAATAATATGGCCAAGTGTGGTTTGAATCTCTACTAGATGCGTATGTATTTTAGTGTTAATTCCACGCAACAGAAGCTTGCAAGTTTATCCAAAAGAACAAATCATTAATTTGGTTCCTAAATTATCACACTCTCTTTAATTTAATCACTAAACTATGTAAATATACTATGTAGTTCTTCAACTATTATTAATACATCAAATTAATCTTTCATTTTCTGTAGGATAAATTTTATTAGGAGACAAGTCAATAACATAGCTCATTTGTTAGCAAGAGCGGTATTGTCTTTTACTAATTGCCAAAAATTTCATTATACATCATTTGTATTGAATTTTAGTTGATGAGTGAAATGATTTCTTTTAATTGGATAAGGGAAAATTTTATTATGAATGAATGACAAATTTTATGAATGAAAAATAAAACTTAGTTGTCTTTTCTTATGAATGAAAAATATGAAGAAAAAAAATTGTCATTTGTTTAAAAGAGTAGTCAAACTTTCAAAGTCTTCTTTTTTCTAAAATGAGAGGTAGAGGTGAAGTTTGGGAATTATTACATGTTTGTTTTTGTTGTGAGAAACATTTTATTTTAATGAGTGTAAATTAAGTCTAGAACTTATTTTTTTATGTGAGTGATGTGCATGAGTTTTTACGATATTGAGAGAACGTGGTATCTCATGTTTGATTGTCTTTCTCTATTTTACGATATATCTTGTTTTCCTTATTTGATCGTATGAAGATTCTTCAAAGTTCAAAACGTGGTTCTATACTCTTTGTTTTTTTCCGATTGGAGTGGCCATAAACATGGAGCATGAGTAAAAATGAGTAAACAATCATTTTAAGGGAGATGCTACGGTACAATTGATAAATCTTCGTGTACCGGTACAATAAAATATATTAACCAATAGTTATTTGACATGTGGATAATATTTGACATGTGGCAATAATTAACTTTTAAAATATAATATAAAAATGATGATGTGGATAAAAGGTAGTTTTTTATTGGTTAAAACTTCTATTGTACCAGTACATGATGATTTATCAATTGTACCATAGAATTTCCCTCATTTTAATAATGTCTGAAAATGTCACTCACTGTCATATTAGTCACTGAATCAGCATAAAATATTTTTAAGTTTTTGGATGTTGATTTTCTTAGTCAAATTAATTCAAAATTTTTAAAAAGTGTTAATTATGAAGATGTGTCTATTACTTTTGTTAAATTAGATACTTATGTTATGTGTAATGTTAACATTCACAATAGACTAAAATGAAAGACAAGATAGAAAAACACTTTATCTTCTTGAAAAAAGAAAAACATAATAAATCAATTTGTTGCTCTATTCTCATTAAATGAAAGAGATATTGAAGTCACTTTAATCTCTAGCTAACATGAAAGTCAGACATAAGCAACTAACATTGTAAAATTAATGAACACATAATCATAATTAATACCATTTTAAAATTTTAGACTAATTTGACTAACAAAGTCAACATCGAAGGACTTTAAAATGTTTTATGTAGATTCGGGGACTATTGTGACAGTGAATAACATTTTTATGGACTAAAATGGCCGTTTACTCGAGTAAAAATGCTCAATTGGCAAGTCCTACTAGCTTCGATTGATTTTGCTTCTCCCACAACCTTCGTTTATCTCCATTGTCTTACAAAATATTCGACTAACTCGCATTCCAATATTTTTAGCAAAACCACCCAACCATTTCTCCATTACTTTCCTGAATAATACCACCACACCCTGATATGCCATTATCCGACCGAGAAAATTTTGCTTACCTCTAAATCACATGTCTTGCCAATTTTGACTTACAAGTTATTCCCTCTATAGACTAAATACATCAACAATCAAATATAACAAAAAAAAATCAAATTTACTTATATTTGTTGCCAGAGAGAATATTTATTTTAACTGTAAATAAGAACAATGAGATTCAAACTAAGATTAATCTGAGTTGAATATTTATCAATTATTCTCCCTACCCTTCTTTTTTCATTGAATCACCTTCCCCTCTTTCGTTCATAATTATTTAGTTGCATGAATTCGTCCAGATATAACGAAGGAAAAAGATTGGTGTGCAACAGAAATAAGAACAATTGTTTGCTTTCTTAGCCCTCCCTTGACTAGGAATTGAAAATCAAAATGTTGGTTTAATTTGCTATAAAAATTGTTTACAATATGTTAAAATTTGGGGCAGGTTTATGTTGTTCATTGAGGGGGTCAACCCTTAGCTTCTTTTCTCTAATTCAAGGATAGAACAACATCTACTTTCTTTGAATTTTTGTTTTCTATTTTTCAGAATACCTCTTTTGAATTGTAAGTGTTACTGAATATGTAATATACTAGTTTGTTAGAGTTAGTTAAAAATGGAGTTAGGTAGTTAGTTGCTATATTTGTAGTTGTACAGCTCATTGTATCAATTTTATAATCTTGTATAATATAATTTCTTATGAGTTTAACTCTGTTTTAAGCTTTTTTTTCCTTCTTAGAATGACATGGATGTGCTAATTACTCTTAAGTAATGGGCTTTTACTCTTATTCAAATCCACATGTGCTATTTGGAAAGAAAATTTCTTTTTGCACCCTCCTACAATCTTATGCGTTCCTTGCAATTTCAAATTTAATTATTTCCTGTGTAGACGGTGGGTGTGTTATATTGAAGAAATTTGAAAAATAAAATAGTTTATTGTCTGCGTAGCAAATTGATTTCGTTATTTAAGATGCGAATCTTATAAAAATCAAAAAAATTTGTCCCTCCCACTCTTCTCTTAACTCCGTAGTTTTTATTGAATAAAACACGTTCACAAATCAAAGTGTGAACGTTTTTTTTATCCCAAAAATTCTACAATGTTTATGTATAATTTCTCACTTCAAAATTTCATATCTTATTATTAAAAATTTAAAATAAACACATGTTATTTTGGTAAGAAATAAACACATGTTTAAGAAAATAAAAACCAAAAATATTTTCATAAAAAGTAAACAAGCTCCAAATGTTCCCATTTTTATATCAGAAAGATAAATTATTCCCTTCAGTATTTAATTCCTAGACCTCCCCTATCAAATCCATATTCCTCGATTATTACCACTTAAGTTATCCTATATAAACCTCTTCATCTAGATCTAAATTTAAATATACAAAACTTATTTTTTCCAAAAAAAAATACAAAACTTACAATTTTTCCTTTTAATTTTTTTTATCTAATAAAAAAAGTACATTTATCCAAGTTTCATTCAACACATGAAAAAAAAATTTAGAAAAAGAAAATATTTATTTTTATGGTACATAAACAAAATGATATATTATTGGTAAAATTACATCATTTGTCCTTTGTGATAAATTGGTTCTTTATTTTTCATTTGTGACAAATTTGACCTTTATCTTTTTTTTTTTTTGACGAAGTCCTTTACCTTTTTTATTTGTAACATATTGGTCTTTTATCTTTTTTTTTGTAATAAATTGGTCATTTATCTTTTTCATTGGTAACAAAGTAGTCCTTTATCTATACTAAGATTTTTCTTGTTAATCAATTTTTCACTTCCATTTAATGACCAACATTGTAAAATAATATAAGATAAAGGACCAACGGTGTTAATGTTAGTAAAGATAAATGCCCAATTAATTACAAAAAATAAATCAACTTGTTACAAATGAAAAATAGAAAGGACCAATTTGTTACAAATGAAAGATAAAAGATTAATTCGTTACAAATGAAAAAGATAAAGGACCAACAGTAAATAATTTTGCCTAAATTATTTTAAATTCACATACACAATAGAGAATCAGGTTTCAAACTCCAATCATAAACGTCCAATCTTATGATATCAAAATTTTCTATACGAAGTAAAATTTTTGGACAATTATTACTTCCTCCCAATTTAAGTATTCTAGCTGATCATTTCATACACTTTAAGGAAAAATGTATAAATGTATAAATGAAAGAGAGAGAATATGACTTTTACTAAAATATCCCTTCTTTTTATTAGTAGTAGACATGTGAATCCTTAAAAGTAGATCTTTAAATGTATTTTTTCTCTCACCTAATGATTGTTTTAAGGGATAAAATAGTAAAAATCAATGTTATAAACATTATAAGATATATTTTTGTTTTGAGACATACAATTTTAGTAAATTAGACATTTATTTTGGGATCGAGAGAATATTATTATTTGGTAAATTGGACAATTATTATTATTATTACAAAATTATTACAAAAAAAATAAAAAAATGAAGGTTTGTGTAATTTGGGTATGGCACACCAATACACCATCATCCAAAGGCTCTCGATCTGAGCTTTCTCTCTTTCTCTTTGGCTGCGAAACACCAAACACACACAATGAGACGAGTTTCTCTTTCTCTTTCTCTTTCTCTGTGTTGTTAATAACAGAGAAACGAAACGAAAAATCACTTTTAACTGAGTGAATTTTCTTTCATTTCATGTCTCTCCCTTCAAAACGTTCTTCTTCTTCATCTTCAACCGCCGCTATCTCCTCTATCCCTATGAAAAAATCTAAGTCTCACGACAACGACGCCGTTTTAGACAACAACAACAACAACTCTTCTTCTCCTTCTCTCGACGACGATCTCGTTAAACCTAATTCTCGTTCTCTTATGGCTGCTAATCTTTCTCGTAAAAAAGCTACTCCTCCTCAACCTGCTAAAAAACTTCTCATTAAGTTCACCAAAGGTTCTTCTTCTTCTTCTTCAAAATTTTTTCATCGCTTATTTTTTTGCTTAATTTTTCAATTTTTAATCTGATTATGTGATGTTAATTGTGTAATTAAGGTTTAATTGTGGTTTTAGATTGTTAATTTTGTTGTTAGACTGATTAGTTGGATTGTTATAGTAGTTTTGAGATTTTGGATAGTGAAATAAGATCTATTAGTTAGGGTTAGGTTTTTGATGAGTTGGATTAGGTTGAAATAGTTATTGAATTTAGGTTTTAGGATTGTGTGTGTTTTTTTGATTTTTTTGATTTTTTAGATGTTGGTTGCTGAATTAGTTAGAGACTTGTTTGGAGATTTTTTTGAATAATTAAGCTAGATGTATTATGATGATGATAATTTGAATTATGAAGTGAGTTAGGTTTTGAATTTTAATATGTATTGCATTTCTAAAACTGTGATTGTAGGTGTAGCTGCAATTAAGCTATTATTGGATGCGATTTGATTGAGATATTTGTATTTTATCACCTTTATCTAGAATCTGCGTATGAACATGTATGTTTGGTTCTGCGATGAGAAAAATTGATTTTGGTAGAAATGATTCTGTAAAATTGATTTTGATAAAAATTGATTTGAAGATAAAGTGATTTATGTTTGGATATATTCATGCAAAAGTGAGTTGAACAAAATATTTGAGTGTAAGAATCAATTTTAGAAACCAGAAGCTACAATTTCTAGCTTTAAGTAGAATCAATTCTGGAAGCATAATCAATTCTACATTTTAGAAACCAAACAAGTCAGAATCAATTCTACACCTCCAGAAACAAAGTCTAGCTATATCTAATGTTTTTCGTGTGAGAGTGTGTTTAGATGGCATGTAGAATATGGCAGTAGAGTGAGTTTATTTTACTGATTTAGAAATGGAATGTAATTGTGGTTTCTGTTTTGTTTTGAAATTGAAAATCTATTCACACTGCAGTATTATAAATCATTTTTTTTCCTCTTATGAATAGGGTGGCTGCTAAATTTGTTTTTTTTTTTTTTTACTTTTCTGTTTTCATTTGTAGGTAAGCCAACAGTACCCAGTAATTTTGAGGAGCAGACATGGGCAACACTAAAGTCTGCTATATGTGCTATATTTTTGAAGCAACCTAACTCCTGTGACTTGGAGAAACTTTATCAGGTAATTGTTGAATTTTTCTAATTCTTATTATTATTATTTTCGTAATGTGGTTTATTCAGCCTTGTCAATATTTATTGTGAATTAATTTATGGGAATTTCATGGTAAACTCATAATCTTTACAGGCCGTTAATGATCTTTGCATTCATAAAATGGGCGGGAATCTTTATGAACGGATTGAAAAGGAGTGTGAAGTACACATATCTGCAGCACTGCAGTCTTTGGTTGGACAGAGCCCAGATTTGATTGTATTTCTATCTCTAGTGGAGAGATGTTGGCAGGACCTCTGTGACCAAATGTTGATGATTCGTGGTATAGCCTTGTTTCTGGATAGAACATATGTGAAGCAATCCGCAAATATACGGTCTTTATGGGACATGGGCCTACAACTTTTCCGGAAACATCTTTCATTGTCTCCTGAAGTTCAACACAAAACTGTTACTGGTCTTTTACGAATGATTGACAGTGAAAGGTAAAACCAATTTTTGTGATTTCACTTTTAAAAATGACTGCTAGACCTTTATATATAATTGATCAAATGTTCCATACTATAATTCATGTATGTATGGATCATGGGGGGGAGTGTGTTAGGCACTTCTTACTGATTTTATATGTTTCTTCCCCAACTCCTTCTCATAAATTCATATTTGTATATAATGGGATGGGATGGGATGAGATGAGATGTACCCATGCAAAATATACTTGCAAATTATTGATATCATTCATCATGATAGCATATTTGTCCAATGTAAAATTGCCGATTTGATTTCTCTTCAGAGATAGAGCTAAGCATAGACCCCCCTCCTTTATACTTTTTTATCTTTTCAGTTACAACAAGTTGTTTTGATCTAAGAGTGAAATACTTATGAGATTTTTTCATTTGTCCACGAGGAAAAATATTCACCAGATTTTTGAACTGTAAGTTCCATGGGAGTGGTCATTTAGTTGAGGTTAGCAGAATGACCCTGGCTGGCCACTCTTTATCTTTTATTTCCAAAAGCCAGGGATAATACCTTGTTCCACATGAATTTCAGGATTGGAGAGTTCTAGAGGGGGTTAGAATGGGATTCTTGCTGTTATGATCTTTGAAGCATAGATACATTTCCTTTTTGTGGTGTTGCAATGTTAGACATGTTTTCGACAGTGACACTTGTATGGCATGCGTAAGACGCTCCTTACTGAGTGTCCATTTAAAAGATTGGCTTAGACAATTGCTGGACAGAGCTTAATCACTTTATTGACACTCATGTGGCTTGATCTTGACAATCATTTTATTATTTAGAGAAGTAACCCCTAAATAATATTTTTTTATTGATAAAAAATAGTTAAAATCTGAAAAAATTTGAGAAAAATCTCCAAGACACTTTATTTGGAAATGTCACCACTTCCTATGTTTATCCTTGTACTTTTGCACATGTATAAATTCGAAGTGCAAAAGTGAAATGTGGTAATCTTGACCGACTATCACATGATCAATATTAACTTTTTTAATGCTCTCAACTAATATATCCATGCTACATCCTTTTTATAGACGATACAGTCTTAATTGGAGAGTTGAGAGAAGAGACAGACAAGTCAGAAATGACACAGCCTTGAAAACACATGGTTTTTACCCAAGTAGAGGTAAAACAGAGTATATAGAGTCCAAGTTTAGCTAGAGAAAAACTAATTATCGCATAGCTTAAGACTTGAAATATTTTATATAACTGAATATCGGCCAGCAACAAGCCAACCAGAAAGTAAACTCAGTATCACAAATATGAAATGTTATGATGTATGAGTTGTTAAATACGACAAGATAGAATTAGAAATACAATCATTAGAGTGTAAATTAGTGGACTTGAGTTTCATTCTAACCGTTGTCTTGTGAATCTCTTATCTTAGGCTTTGTTAGCTTGTATGAGTTTTCAAGCCTTCAGCTTCAGCCTCTATCACTATAAAATTTGGTTTCTTCTGTTTTTCCTACTGCAAACAGTACTTTTACTCACAATGTACTTAAATCTATTGCTCCTAGTTTCTTCTTTACATGAAATCTCAAACTTGGACATCCCAACTCTGATGACAAACACATTGTCTTTCAGAATTGTGATATACCTTTTTCAAATGAAGATGTTCCTGACTTCTGTTCTGCTTGTTGTGCTGGTAAATTACATAGATTACCTTCATCCCTTTTTCAACTGTTTGATGTGCCTTTCTTCTACTTCCTTTCCTCTCGAATCATGATTTGCAATTTTGGACATTAATTATTTCTTGATATAAAAATTTTAGCCAGCTGATCCATCTGAGTATCAATAAGGCCATCAATTTCTTCAAATTGCGATGTAGCTTACCTTACATTTTGCACTTTTGTTTTATTTTCAGATTAGGGGAAGCAGTGGATAGAACTCTTCTAAACCATCTTTTAAAGATGTTTACTGCTCTGGGAATTTATGCAGAAAGCTTTGAGAAGCCATTCCTTGAATGTACATCTGAATTTTATGCCGCTGAAGGTGTGAAATACATGCAGCAATCAGATGTTCCAGATTACTTGAAGCATGTAGAGGTGCTTACTTTTCTTTATCCCCTTGTATTATTGTCAGGACAGTTAGAGTAGCCAGTTAGTTAAAACAGTTAGGGTACAGAGGTAGAAGGGTTATCATGTATAAATTGGAGAAATATGAATAGATGAAACCATGGATGTATTTCATACATTTTTGTAGTTAAATGTAAAAAGGAGAGATCCTTAGGAGGGGAAACCCTGAAGTTTCTTTCAGTTTTCAATAGTACATTCTATTATCCTGATTCTGTCCTTTCATTCCATTTTCTTTGGTTCCGAATAGTTATCTTGTTAACTTCAGTTATATTTATGATTCTTTGACAGATGGATCATGTCATGAATTTTATCTGATATTGTGACCTGAAATATTATCCCTTTTTGTTTATTCAATCCTTCCCTTGTCCCACACTCTATACTTACTCTAGGTGATGTTTTTGGGTACTAAACTTTGCAGACAAGATTGCAAGAGGAACATGAAAGATGTTTGATCTACTTGGATGCAAGTACTAAGAAGCCATTGATAACAACAACAGAAAAGCAACTTCTAGAACGTCATATACCTGCCATTCTTGATAAGGTTTTGATCGCCACTAGCTTCTGGGTTATCCTCTGTTGATTTCTTTTCTCTAAAATTTTTCCTCATTGCTTCAATTTTATTTGATTTTATAGGGTTTCTCTGTGCTTATGGATGGAAATCGTATTGAAGACCTTCAAAGAATGTACTCACTCTTTTCAAGGGTCAATGCCCTCGAGTCACTTAAGCAGGCCCTTAGTTCATACATCAGGAGAACTGGGCAGGGCATTGTTATGGATGAGGAGAAAGACAAAGACATGGTTCAATCGCTTCTTGAATTTAAGGCTGCTCTTGACACAACATGGGAAGAAAGCTTTGGCAAGAATGAAGCATTTGGTAACACCATTAAAGATGCATTTGAGCATCTTATCAATCTCCGTCAGGTACTTACCATTTTGCTGTGGTTTTTACATATATGTTGGTTGGTTTTCATAGAGAAATTTTAGAATTATCTCAAGACTTAAAGCTCCAGCCAATACTTTTTGGGTCAACTCATCTGGTACCTTGTCTGTAACAGCCTCCCCCCCCCCCCCCAGTTGCTGATTATTGCTGTCTTATTGATTAATCAATGAACTTGGTTCCAATTAAGAAACCTTTTCTACTCAAAAAGTATGCCACATGTTGACTGGTGATATTGCTCATAGTTGTTAAACCATGAATGGGAAAGCCTATATTCAAATCTTTAATTAAAATGTATTATGAATACTAAGGCTCTTGATAGAATAATGATGATAACAAACTATACTTCTTAGATAATCAAACATTGCAAACATCAAGATATTGGCATTTTGAAGTCAAATAACTTAATATTTACCTGGCAAATTGAAATATAACTTTCAAATAAATCATGTTTCTGTGCTGCTGCATTTCAGGCATCATCCTATGAAATGTCCAATGTATTTCATCCAATGCACTATTTACATAACTCTGCCGGCATATAAATGTCCTATTACTAATTCTGCCTATTCATGTTCTTATTTCTCCTAGAGTACATGATCCATATGGCAAATTGAAATATAACTTTCAAATAAATCATGTTTCTGTGCTGCTGCATTTCAGGCATCATCCTATGAAATGTCCAATGTATTTCATCCAATGCACTATTTACATAACTCTACCGGCATATAAATGTCCTATTACTAATTCTGCCTATTCATGTTCTTATTTCTCCTAGTGTACATGATCCATATTTTTGGGGGCATTTTTTCTTCTTTTCCTTTTTCACAATCTAGGACCTGACCCACATTTTAGCTTTGGGCTCTAGCAGTACCAAGGGAGAGTAGAACTGTAGAAGGGTCAATTCCTTGTGTAACCCGCTTCTGTTTTCTTGCTTCTATGCAATATCCAATAAAACAAACTTATTTTCTTCACTATTTTTGGGTTACCATCAATCAGATTCCTGGTAGTACATCTCTGCCAGTGGTTGATAATTGATCATTACTACTTTTTGTCTATGTGAGGGCTTCTGATATGTCAAGCATGTACTTCTCGGTCTGTAACTTGGGTCTTATTTTTTACCCTCATGTGGGTTTTATTGTGTATGTGATTTGCAGTCAACTGACTGTTATTATTTTATTTTATTACATTGCAGAACCGACCTGCAGAGCTGATTGCCAAGTTTTTGGATGATAAACTTCGTGCGGGTAATAAGGGTACTTCAGAAGAGGAATTAGAGGGCACACTTGATAAAGTCCTGGTTTTATTCAGGTTCATTCAGGTAAGCACAATGTTTCATTGTGGAACAGCTAACAATTACATCTTGTGATATCATTCATTTCTACTGATTTTTTTCTTCCATACTGATACGCTAGATTACTTGTCGTTTTATTGTTAAAGGGCAAGGATGTTTTTGAGGCATTTTATAAGAAAGATCTTGCTAAAAGACTACTGTTAGGAAAGAGTGCTTCTATTGACGCGGAGAAATCTATGATCTCCAAGGTGAAGACTCATCTTTCCATTTAACTTCATAAATAAATAGATGGTTCCTCGGAAAGTTTTCATTAACATGGCAATTTCCTTTCATCAATGCAGTTGAAGACTGAGTGTGGTAGCCAGTTTACAAACAAACTGGAAGGAATGTTTAAGGTATATATCTTTGAATCAGTTTATAATTTTAAGACATTTTATTTATCTTCTGGTTAGCGTGGACTGGATTGAAATCATCTATACCATCCTCAGTTTTTTGCCATGCTTTTTCCTTTGGGAATTCTAACCTGGTTAGAGATTATATCTTTTATGGCCTTTGGTCACATTTATGAGTCAGCTCTGAGGTTGAAATTGGATTTTGATTAATAAACCTCATCAGCCATATAAAATGTTGTTGCTTTACAATTTATTTGCATTTATAACTTGAAGAGGCGATAAACAATATTGGACATGATTTTGAAGAAGGAAAGTTGCTCTTCTCCCAGTGTAGTCTTCTATGTGTGTTTTAAAATCTATGACATAGCATTTTTATGAATCAATTATGAAATTGCTTTGCCCGTCAAACAAGCATTTTTTAGACAGCCATCAAATGATTTATAACTTGTATTTTAAAGATGGTGATGAAGCAGGAATTTGGTATTTTTTCATTGATTGAAGTCCATATATCTATCATGCGCGTGGGTTTCATAGTTTTATATAACTAATTTATGAATAACATGTTAAGTAACCCCACCCAATTAGTTAGTTGGGATCAGTTAGTTTAGTCATTCAGTTAGAAAGGTATGGTATGACACTGTATATAGATACTAAAGGGGAAGTACTAGAAGACAATTATGAGAGTTCCAGGAACGGAATTTGGGAGGGAATTTAGGTCTCGAGTACCTAGAAGGTTGGAAATTACTATGTTGTATACAAATACTAAGGGTGAAGTAATATAGGACAATTATTAGAGTTTCAGGAATAGAGTTTGGGAGGGAGTCCAAGTCTCAAGTACCTAAATGATTGGACATTAGTATGGTGTGCTTGAATTGTGAAGACTCATCAAAATTACATTCTTTCTTTAATGTTATAGTAAAATTCATAAATTACTAAAGCTTTTATTCACTGTTTTTTTACAATTATATTCAAAATTATTTTTGATACAGGACATTGAATTATCAAAAGAAATAAACGAGTCCTTCAGACAGTCATCCCAAGCGAGAACTAAACTCCCATCAGGGATTGAAATGAGTGTTCATGTCTTGACAACTGGGTAAGCTATTTGTTTCCCATTATCTATTGGCATCAGTAATGTTAATGTGGTTCTATTTTCTACGGAGTCTTACAATAATTTTTTGATGAGTGCAGGTACTGGCCAACATATCCACCCATGGATGTCAGACTTCCTCATGAATTAAATGTTTACCAGGTTCAGCACAAGCCATAGATGAATGCTCTTTTAATTGTTACTTTAAGTGACTTCCTTGACATGGTCCTTTTTGCTTCGTTTTTTCTTCAGGATATTTTTAAAGAGTTCTATCTAAGTAAATACAGCGGAAGGCGTCTCATGTGGCAAAATTCTTTAGGTCACTGTGTCCTAAAGGCAGATTTTCCCAAAGGGAAAAAGGAGTTGGCTGTCTCCCTATTTCAGGTTTGCCTTTCTAAAGCCATTATTATTTTGTTATAGTTTCATTTGTTTATCTTGTATTGCCTACAATTTTCTGGAATTAATTCTGCATGTCTGACTTTGCTCCAGACTGTTGTTCTGATGCAATTCAATGATGCTGAGAAACTAAGCTTTCAAGATATCAAGGATTCTACTGCTATTGAAGACAAGGAACTGAGAAGGACTTTGCAATCACTTGCATGTGGAAAAGTTCGTGTACTACAAAAGGTTTGTTTGTAACCATTTGCAGAAGTAATCAGTTTATGGAATTTGTTTAAAATATGGTCTCCTTTAATTTCTTATTGTTGAAACATGCAACAGATGCCAAAGGGTAGAGATGTTGAAGATGATGACTCATTTGTTTTTAATGATACATTTACCGCCCCTCTTTACCGTATAAAGGTACCATACCCATTTCTTACTACAAAAGATTAACTGATTTCAAACTTTCATTTAAGTTTTAATTTTGATTACCATAGTTTAGCCCTTTACAATGATTAGTGTTTGTAGAGTGGGTTTCACTAGAATTATGACTGAGGTTTTTTTTCAAACTAATTTTGGCGTGATGGAGTGCAGGTTAATGCAATTCAGTTGAAGGAGACAGTGGAGGAGAACACAAACACCACAGAAAGAGTTTTCCAAGATCGTCAATATCAGGTCATTTTTTTCTTCTTAAAAGCTTCCTTGCTTAAACTCTAGAAGATTATTGTTCACAAAAATGTAATGCACCTTATCCAAAAGAACCTTCTAAGCAGACATTATACTCTAATGTTTTAATGAATTATAAATCTTGCACCGATTAGATTTATTTCACAAAATATGTCAAATAATAAAATGAATGAGCGAACGTGTTGTTGGAGATGAGGTGTTAAGATGGATTACTGATCATACAAGACAAAATAGGATTATCAATACAATTGTTGGCAAGAAGTTTCATGAAATTGTTAATATGTTAAATTTCATGGTTAAAGACAAAATAGGATTAGCAATACAATTGGTGGCAAGAAATTTCATGAAATTGTTAATATGTTAAATTTCATGGTTAAATAACTTGTAATTTAATTAAGGGTTAAATTTTTTAATCCATCGAATTTCCTAAAACTTGGTGTTACCCTTTGAAAAGGGGGACTAAAAGTAAAACCAAATTTTAGGAATTTTGGGGGGACAAAATATTTAACCCTTTATTCAATACTACTCTTTTTGATTATATACAGAAAATTGGAAAATACTATTTTAGATATTTAAACTTGGATATTTATTATCGCTGGTGCAACCAAACAAGGGTGCCTTGGTTGGACATCCTGTTATACACAATTGATATCTTCCAGTATTGTTTAGGTATCCAAAATGAGTTTTAAATGTCTATGTACTGGTTGATTAAAATAAGTATGGAACATTTAATAATGATACGATCAATAACCTTTTCCCTTGTTGTCATGGTTTATTTGCAGGTTGATGCTGCTATTGTGAGGATAATGAAGACTAGGAAAGTACTTAGTCACACACTTCTTATTACTGAACTTTTCCAACAGGTAGGTGACATCATTGCTACCTTTCATTCTTTAATGCAATTGAAGTCTGTGAATCCACAAATAGTTCCATCACTTGCATATCAAAATAGTGTTGTCGTCTCTTCTAATGGTGTGATATAGCGTTGTTGGCAAAGCTACAGAGCCGTTATGCTCTCTTGCTTACGAGTGAAACTGTGATTGTTAAAGTAAATACTGATTTTTCGGGTCATTTTTTTGTGAACAGCTCAAATTTCCTATTAAACCGGCTGATTTGAAGAAAAGGATTGAAAGCCTGATTGACAGAGAGTATCTGGAGAGGGACAAGAGCAACCCTCAAGTATACAATTACTTGGCATAGTATATTTATTTCATTTTACATTTCAAAGTTTTTTTTAATTTTTAAAATTGACATGGGAGAAGCTTAATGTTTATTCCCTTAGTCATGTTTGTACAGTAAGTAACAATGGATCCCACCCTTTCTTCTCTTTTTTATCTTTTCATTTATCGACAATTGTACTGTAATTGTAAAGTATATGTTTCCCTCTCCTTTGAATTTCCTTTCATTTTCCTGAAAAATCAAAATTGTTCCACAAGGCTCTTCTTTCATATATGAACATTTTGTTTCACCACTGTGTTTTTTACCTCTATTTCTGCCCACAGTGCCATTGACTTCACCTAAAAAGTAAAAATAACCATTGTTAATAAAAGCACGAACCCAATGCATTTTTTCATCTATCAGTCTACGCTTCATATCAACTTTTTATTTATTTTAGATTATTATCTAAATTAGTCTTGACAAAAACATTGTAATATATTTGGTCGACAAAAAATGAAAAATACTATTTTGATCCTTAGAATTCTCAATTTGGGTTGAACTAGCTTTTTTAGAATAATTTTTGGGGATATTTTAGTCTCTATTGGAGACTAATTTGACCAATAATTAAGGTTTTATTTGTCAAGAAAAATATTTACACTTCATTAAGTTTTAGCTTAAAGTTTTGACACATTCTAATCTAGGAGTGTAAGCGTTTGAAATAAAGTCGATCAAACTGACATATCAAATTGAAAAATAACTAATATTTTTGGGTTTGGATAAAAATCAAACTGAACCGAAGAAAATTAAATTGGTTCGGTTTAGTTCTTGGTTTTAAAATGCGATTGATAAACTAAATTGAATCCCTTGCTAATATTACGTCTCTAGTTCGATTGTGTACGTTTATTTGATAATATTTTTTTACTAAAATATATAGACAAATATTAACATATGTGCTCTTGTTTGATCTGTCATGATAAATATTTTTACAATTTTAACTTTTATAATTTTTCATAATAGATAAATAAAGATATTAATAATTAAATTTATGTATTGATATGTTTGCGCGTCCATTTAATCTGCAAAAAAAAGAGTACTGGACAGAACAATTCAAGACGGAACAACACATGATAAACATTTATAATTAGGCATGGCAACGGGGTGGGGCGGGGGCGGGTTTAAGCAATACCCTCCCTGCCCCCAAACCCATTCGGGGGTGATATGTGAACACCCACACCGCCCCCAACATAGAACAGGTTTTCTCGCCGACCCCCGTCCCCACCCGCAAAAATTATAATTAAAAAAACTTTTTTTTCATTGTTTGCAAAATATTATGTTTCAAAACAAATTTTAAACGAAAATAAATAAATAAATAAATTAGTCCAACGTATACAAATACAAGAGCTATATAACACATTCAAGATTCGATTTTTCACAGTAGCATTTTAGAGAGACTACATACTATCTCTAGATCAATTTAAATAACGATAGTTTTTAAAATATCTAAAATTATTAGTATTGTCAAATATATTCAAATTCAAATGAATAACTTAATTGTTTATTATTGTTTTCAAGGTTTTTTTTTATGGACTTAAAATTATTATCTTAAGAAGGATAAATATGTAAAAATGTTGTTAAATATTAGGAAAATATTGTAATTTAAATTGGACAAGGCGGGACGGGGGTGGGTGCGGGGCGGATGGAAGGTCATACCGCCCCCACCCCCGTATATAAAATTCAGGTTTTCCCGCACCTGTCCCGACACACAGTTGAAACGGTTTTTTCCCACTAAATTTGGGGTGGGTGGGTGCGGTGGATCTGAATCTTGTTGCCATGCCTAAGTACAACCAAAGTTTGTCCTATTCAGTTCCTTATTGTTTAGCAGATCAAATACACTTTTATTTATTTTAAAACAAATGTACTATTTTAGTCTATGGCAAAACCTAATAGAGACTCATTCAAGTTGAAAATGAATTGGTATTTAAGACTAATCTATGTTTGGAACCATGGACTATGATATTTTAGGGTGCATTTGGAATTTATTTTGGATTTTTGTGAAAGTGGTTTATTTATTTGTGTGTGTCGTTCGTGTGTATATATCGAGAACTCGATAGACATTGAGGATATATTGATGAGAGTGAGTGAAGTGCAGCAATTCAAAATTTTACACAGCAACACCGATCGTTAGTTCATTTAGTGGTGATTGACGCTGAATTTAGTAGGGAGGACCATGGTTCGATCCCCGCAACTACGATCTGGAGAGGACTAAAACCACTTGAATTTAGAACTGACTCTCGAACCAGATTAAACTTAAACTGGTGGTGAAAAATAAAAATTTTACACAGCAACAAAATATTTTTAAACATGAATCCATTGAGAGAAAATTATGCTTCTCCAAGCTATTGTATTGTATGTAATCAAATGAAAGTAATTCAAAAGTAGAACAAAATACATGCATATGATTGGCTATGGTGGTGCACTGCGAGTCACTATTTCCCCTTTATTTTCCTTCTTTTCTTACGGAGTTCAATTCACTAATGGTTTTCTGTTTCTACAAAGAAAATGTTATATTTAACTTTTTTTTTTTTTAAATAGTCTAATAGTTAAAATTTTATCTTTAAAGATGAATAAGTGGAGTGATCGAAATTCGAATTTCAACTCCTACATATAAAATGTAATGTTCCCAACAATTAAGTTAAGTTTACTGAGACACAATATGTTTAAAATTAGGAATACCCGTTATTATTTTATGACAAAAAAAGTCCCTTATCAGATTTGAACCGATGACTTACGCCTTACTATGGAGTTAGTCTACTAATGACTTAAAATAATATAGCAGTTTTTGACAGATTTTTATAACAAAATGTTAAATAGTTGAGATGAATAAGTCCGGTTTATGCGAATTTTAAATTGATTAATTCAACAATGATTTCTTACATTCATTTAACATTTAATTTTATCTCTATCACTCTTCCTATCAGATCATCAACTTTTTCTTTTTGGTAATACCATCTTCAACTTTTTACGTATATCTCATCATATATTTTCACTCTTTAACTCAATGTGCATATGTTAGATAATAAAATTATTTTGATAGTTTTTTTTTTTTTTTTTGGATACATATTTTGATAGATTTTTATAACAAAATTTTAAACAGTTGAGATGAATATGTCCGGTTTATGCAGATTTTAAATTGATTAATTCAACAATGATTTCTTACATCCATTTAGCATTTAATTTTATATCTATCTCTCTCTTCCAATCAAATCATCAACTTTTTCTTTTTGGTAACACGCACGATCATCAACTTATTACGTATATCTCATTATATATTTTCACTCTTTAACTCAATGTGTATATTTGTCAAAAAAAAAACTCAATGTGCATATGTTAGATAATAAATTTATTGGGCCGGTTAGTTTTATAGTTTTGTAGTTCATGAGATTTTATAAATGGAAAAATTTAGGGCCCGTTTGGTGCGCCGGATAAATAGAGACAAGATATGATAAGAACTGAATAATAATACGATATGATAGTGACAAGATTAGCACATATCATGTCATGTGTTTGGTGCACACATGATAAGAGAAAAAAAAATTGGATAACTCAATCGAAAATAAAGATTAAAATAACAAAAAGTAATTGGATAAGCTTAATGGTAAGTTAAATTTATCATTTTCTATTGGTGCACCAAACAACAGATTAAAACAAGATTGGAAAAGTTTAACATATCTTATTTCCTAACCTGCGCACCAAACGGGCCCTTAATGTATTTCTTTAGGTACTTTTCGTATGGTTCTTAACATAAATTCACTTATTATGAGATTATAACAAACTTTGAGAAATCATGAATTTTGAAGAAATCATAGTTTGTTATGTTAAGAACCATACGAAAAGTACCTAAAGAAATGCAACTAAATTTTGTCATATATATATATATATATATATATATTCCTCTAATAGTCGAAAATTCGGCCGCGATGTAAATAAAGTCTGACTAAGAGATATATTCTTTGTAACTTTTTGTAATAATGATATGATATTCTAATAAAACCCTGGTCGTCTTTGTTTGTTAGTATTTTTGTTAGTCTCTTATATTGTTAACATGATATCATAACCAACTAGGCGTGAGAGTAGATGTTGAAGTTGTTTGGAGTTTCACATCGATTAAATTTTTGAATTGCTGAGTATATAAATGTGTTTGAACTCCTAACCTTTTAAGATATATAGCTTTTAATATGAGATCCAAGTCTATTTAACTGCATACACCCACACAAGGATGTACACTTTGCTTGAGATTCAACACTATCAATTGTTGAGAAACACCATGAACTTGTGATTCAACACTATCAACTGTTGAGAGAATTTTTTTTTTTGGAATGTGAAAGCGTAGAATCTGCCATTATGGTTCCGCATATCATATATACATCACAAGACAAAATACATAAAACAAGCATTAAGTTTTACAAAGATTAAAATCAATAACAAGCATGATAGCAGCTGCCACAGTCAAATGGAAAGTGTCCCAAATTTTCATGCTCAAGTCTCTCCTATCTCGGAGAACTTTATGTTCTCCGAGCTTTATCAGCAATTGGACAAGATCTTGAAACTTAATTGCTGTGTTTGCATTCTCAATTTCGTTCGTCCTCCAAATTTGGCGGAAGAATTTTGATGCATTTTAAAATAACCAGTATTATATTCAAATAAATTATAATGCCATGAAAGGAATACAATAACTAATGCAGTTCTTCAATAAATAATAGGTATATGTGTAAAAAATGATTTGACTTAAGGTTTCTTTAAATGACAATATATTCTCTATTTTACTATAAATACTAATCTCTCTTGCATTTTTTTTTCCTACTTAACATCATTTTAACTCTTAGTTAAAAATTAAAATACACAATTGCAAAACTTTCATGTCCAACTCTTGGAGCATTCAAGCTACAACATCGCCTTATATAACAGCACTTAACAACATTTAAATTATACATGTTGTCATAGTTCATCCAATTAACTAATTTAATGTTAACAATTACCTTCCATATACGATTTTGTTCAAAATTGTTTATCAAAGTTGACACTGGCCAAATCCATTTAACAGTATACACCCATGATATAGGGATGTACACTCAGTTTGAGAGATTCAATTATAAATTATATTCAAATACTCCATCGGTCCTTAATTATTAAAGACCGAAGGAGTACGTGTCACCACAACTTGTTGGTTTTTTGTTTTGTTGGATACACCTTTGTTTTTTTATCTTAATCTTAATTGGGCTTCTCTCTCCCTTTACTTTTCTTTTTTCAAGATTCAATAATTGTAATCAAGCCGCTTTGTGTGATAGATACATACTAGCAATGCATCTAACCTATAATATGAACTAAATACATTAAAAACTGAATGAATCTAAAAAGCAAAAATTTTCTTATATTAAAGATCGGAGAGAGTAAAAAGCAAAAAAAAAACCATAGAGGTCGTGAAATTCAGGAGGAAGTGTATTCGCGGCATATAGCACTTCTCTTAAAAGACACATATACCCCCTTAGTTTTACAATAAACATTAATCTCCCTTACGTTTTTCTCTATTTGACATCATTTAACTCTTTGTTAAAAATTAAAATACTAAATTGCAAAATTTTCATGTCCAACAACACTTGACAACACCTATATTATACATGTTATCATAGTTCATCCAATTAACTAATTTAATGTTAATGAAAGCAACAATTACCTTCCATATACATTTTGTTCAAAATTGTTTAACAAAGTTGACACTGGCCAAAATTGGTTGTCTTAATATTTTTTAATTACAAGTTCTCATTCAATATAACTTGGGTTATAAACAAGGCAACTAAAACAAGGTTTGTAAGGAAACTTGATATACACATTTCACAAATATAGCACTACAAAAAGATGGTTTAACATGGTTTTTGATATATGACAGCAACCATATATGATAACAAGCAAATTGGCACCCCGAAACATGGCAGCACCATAATTTGACAACTGGTATCAAATGGGAAGATTATTCTATGGCAAAGAGCAAAGAAACCAGCAATTGTTACAAATAAACCAGTGAATTGAAGAAAGGGGTGTAAGTGTTTTTGTAATGAAACCTAGGGAAGTGAAAGCAATTTTTTGTAAATCAATTATCCTCGTGCGAAACTGCATAGTCTTAACTCTTAATCCCTTCATATTACTAAGATCTATTTGAGAGATTGACCTCTCTCAACATACATTTTTCCATAAGCACCAATCAGAGATCGAATCTCTAACCAAATGATTATCAGACCCAAGCATCAATCACTTGTGTCCTGCCATGTTGGTTAACTCAATGCAGTTTTCCTTATATCAAAACATAATGCATCTGATACTCTACAGTTTTAAAGTGAAAACATAAACATCATTAACTGTATGTATGTATGGATACACAACTGGAATGCTTTTCTGGCGTCCCTATGTAATACAAACGTGAATTTTTAGAAGCTAACAAATAGTAGAGTTAGAGGCACTAAGTTGCTTCAAAATATAACCAAAAATAGCTTCTCAAACAAACAATTTTCCTAAGACATGTTAACTATATGTTCTTATGAAGCTCCGACACTCTATAGATTATGCGTGTCCCGGTGTCGGACATGTGTTGTGTCCAACACCGACACTTACAATTACATTGAATTATATCATTTTTTCAAAAAAAATAAAATTATCCGTGTCAACGTGTCAGTGTCTATGTCGTGTCCGTGTCAGTGTCTGCTCTTCATAGATATGTTCCATAAACTTGTTTCCACTATTAACATCTTGCACAATCAATTCCAGAAAACAATACTGCTTAAATTAAATTTCAGTTAAAAGTAAGAAATAGCTAATTAACCACTAGTAGTAAAATTCACTGTATATCCCCACACATTACCTACATTTGGATCACTCTATTATACAATTATTCAATTCAACTCACTTTATGCTTGCACAATTTATCCAATTCAATCCACTAATAATAATAATAATAATAATATATAGATGGTAGCTAGTTACATCAATTAACAAGACATTCATATTTCAACCAAGTTGGATACAATTCTGAAATTAAATTAAATTAAATTCAAATATATGATATAATATAATACACACACAAAAAAAAAACAAAAAAACAAAAATTCATTTTCTTGTTCAAAACATAAGTGATACCATGAAGTATTATGAAACGGTTTTAGCGGCGGTGGAGGAATCGGCGGCGGCGGGGGCGGGGGCAGGGTTGAGTGGTGCTCGGACGGCGTCGTCGTCGGGATCGTAATCAGGATTGAGGTTACGATCAATGGCTTGACGACCTTGTTCGAGGCAAGGCTTACATGCGATCTCGATTGTGATCCAACCTAGAAGTACTGCTGCTACTGCTATCACTGCGCTTGTTATTGCTCCCATCGCTTTTCTCTCTCGAGATTGAGATTCAGATTCTGAGATTCGGTTGAATTGAATTGAATTCAATGATGATGATGATGAACTGTTTCAGATGGGCCTCACATTTGGGCTAAAGAAAGGTTTGGGGAACTTCTTTTCCCACCTCATACTCATATGTTCTTACAAATGGACGAAATCATAAAGTTATCGTAAACACACACGTATACAAATTGAAGTAATTGGGATTTGAACTCCGGTTATGAATTTCCGACCTAATAATTTTAATATTTTTTAGTTGAGCTAGGACTTATGTACTCCTATAGTTCTATTTTACTATGAGAAAATTAATTAGAAAAAAAAAGATATAAAAGAATAATATACGTAGACGAAAAATTGATAAGACATTGAAAACTCAAACATACAGAGTGAAGGGACTGAGGTTTCAATCTCGGTTATGGACGTCTCATCTAACAATTTCAACATTTTTCATCTTTAATATATGCATTTTAGAAGTATACATTTCAAATTATAAACTTATTTTTTGCCATTTAAATGTGTGTTTCTAAACATAAGTACAATTATTTTAGTTCATGTTGTGTACTTTTTTAGAGAGAAATGCTAGCATTTGTCATGATGGAGTTCTTGTTCAATTTATACCTTTTTTGTGGTAACAAATTCTTACTTCATTTTTGGTGGGTGGACTGGTCCTGAATTTAACGGATTTGGATTGAGTGCATTCAATTTTCCTATGCAGTCATGCAGTTGAATTTTCAGTTATTTATATGAAGATGTGTGTTGTACTATTATGTTTGTATATTATGTTCAATTTTCAGTTCAATTTTCCTATGCAGTATATATAAACCTTTAGATGATGTGTGGTGGGATATTATGTTTGTTGCCAGCATAGAGAAATTGAATGCAATCAATCAAAATCCGAATTTAACCTTATACTTCCTGCGGTTATAAATATAAGAAAATTCTTATTTTTAAGATTCATTATAAAATTAATATATTTAAATAAGAGTATCGCTAACTTCGACCTATAGATCAAAATTAAATAATATTAACTTTCTCGCACGCCCCTACTTTTTAGGCAAAACTGTGTAGGTGTCAAAATTAAATAATAGTATTATTATCAAATGGTACATTCTCAAATTGACAAAATATTTATATCTCACAACTGAAAATGGAATATAGATATTCAATTCAACCACTCCTATCTCACCCGAAAGTGAGTTTTGATTTCAAGTTTGAACTACCAAACTACCTCATTATTTGTACTCACCAACCAACCAAAACCAAGAACAAGAGCAGATAACTCTTCAAATAATGAAGATTTAGCACGTGGAGCACAATCAACACATCATTCTAATCATAACAATAATTGCATCATGCATCTTTAAAAATTATTGCATTAATAAATTTTTAAGTGGAATAAATATTAGTTTGAGATACCACACTTACAAAATTACTCATTGGTTATTAATAAATTACACAAATAATCTATGTCTCACCTTTCTTAATTCATGTCTTAAAATCTTACACAACTTATAATTCATATCATATCTCTACAATTCATTCAATCCATCCAAGAGGCAATCCATCTAATTCCAACAACAAAAGATCAATTGATCGATTCTTTTTATAATTATTTAATTTAATTTAATAGACCATGAATGAGTAATTGACTATTTAAACCCATTAAGCAAAAAAAAAAACCCATCTATTACTTTATTTATACAAAAAAATCATCTGATTCATCTATTTGTCACCCTAAAAATATCTTTGCTTTCCATTTTACAATTATAAAATAAAATAATATTTTACCTAGTAAATAAATACAAATAAATTTTACCTAGTCACCCATAAACTAAAATAAATTACACACATAAATCAAAGTATGTAAAATACATGCATATCACTCTCCCTTACAAATTTATGAAAATGACTACCACCAATGGCAATAGATATGAGGAAAAAATATTGATGAAAAAGTACACATATACAACTATGCAATAGATTTGAGGAAAAATTATTGACCAACTCCAAGTGATACATGCATGTTCAAAACAACTCTTGAAATTTGTGAACTATGTTGAAGTTATTTGAACAATATTATACAAGAATCAAAATAATAGAGTCTTTCAAGACTCAAAGTATCTAATAAGTTATTGCATTGTTGCATAACCACACAATCTACCAATCCTTGATATGGGGAATCCACAAACACATTCTAGCAAATATGTACACATGTTAATAAGCCTTTCACAATTATAATATTGGATCTTTTATCATACTAGTCTCTTCAATCTTGGTCAACAATTTGACCTTGACTTTTTAATGACATTACAATTACTAAAGATGTTACTTATTTAAATTGCACAATAGCACTATGAACATTTCATTTTGGTAGTTTCTTTACCTTTCCCGGAATTTGTTTGAATTGACTTATTTGAAGTTATCTACTGACAAAAGTACTTGTCAGATTGTTTGCGAAAGTTTTCTAAGATAACTTATAAAAACAACTTAAACTTACATGAAAACAATTTGATATCTTATGTTATAGAAATAGCTTATACATAAGCACTTATATGATAAGTGTTTATACTTTATACTATAAGTGCTTAATTAAGGTGTATATGGAGCACAATGGAATTCCAATCTCTGCTGACATTGATCAAGGAGAAAACATCAAGATAATTATCAGTGCACAACTAACATTTTCCACACAACTAACAGATACTATTCTAATACAACTCAAAAACTGCTTAAATTTACCTTCACATAGCTATTACAAACTTTAAGACCTCTAATAACTATATTTAACTTACACTTTATTTGAACAACATTCATAACATAATATTACAGATTAATGAAATAAACTATGCAAATATCACCTGAGAACTCGAAGGAATCAGATCAGACAAACTTTTGGGAGCATCGATTACATGCCATTGGACGCCAAAGTTCCATTTCCCCTCACAACCTTCTTTTGGATTCAGTTTAGAGATATGACCAACAGCAACCAGAAGATTTCGGCCCACGACATAAATTTGACAATCAAAAGCATTCACAGCAAAAGGCTTGCATATTTGCTCAGGCAAAGGGAGGCCTTCTATGGCTTCCCAGGAATCGGTTTCCGTGTCATAAACCTTTAGCTTCATTCTTTCGAGCTCAGAAACAACAAACAACTGGCCGTAAACAACAACACTCGAACCAGTCCATCCTTCTCTAAGTCCAACAGCCATAGTTTCCCAATTATTCGTTCTTGGATCGTAGACTTGTCCTCTCGGAGAGACATAAAAAGGCCATAACCAGCCTTCAGTTACGAGAAGTTTCCCGTTAAGAACTGCAGCATCATAAGATGCCATATTAGTTCCCATGTTTGCGATAGCGCGCCAATTCCCACTAATCGGATCTAATACCTCAGCCGAATCTAGCTCATAAAGATCATTACTATTTCCACCAGCTGCATAAACCAACCCATCGATTACTCCACTTGCGAAAAACGACCTTGCACTAATCATCCGATTCATCACGGTCCATCGATTTTTCGTCATCTCATATTTCAACACCAAATCAAGAGGACAATCCACGTCAGAAACCATGCCACCACATACATAAAGAGTACCATCGTGAGGAATCGAAACACACCTAAAACCATGAGGACAAACCTTGTCCTTACAAGGCATTGCAGGGATGGTGTGCCATGAAAAGTGAGTTAAATCAAGAACCTGCCATTGAATCTTTCCGGTGCACTTATGGTATGCAAATACAAAAAGCCAAGGATCTTTCAAACCCAATTGCTTCCTATGAGTAAAAAACCTCTCTTTATTACCAAGTAAAAGATGCCACCTCTTGCAGACAGACCTACACGACGAATGACTCTGAACCGGTAGACGAAGAAGACAATTGAGAGCAACATCATCAGGTAAACCCGGTATTAAAGGTTCTTCGCTTAGAGAATGATCTAACTCTGGTGATCGATTCGTCAAATCAGATTGAACCGCAGCTAACCTAAACTTAGGAGATAATGTCATTTGAGGATCACCTAGCTTATGAACCGGTGCTTGTTGAGACGAAAATCTAACACGCTGCATCTTTATCTTTAAATCTCAAAATACACACCTAAACCCTTAAACAAGAAACACTAACATCAATTTCTAGTCTCTACTATATTCTCAAATGGAATGGAATAACATCAATTATCAAAATTCAAACCAAATAGTAACATCCAAATTTTCAATCCAAAAGATAAGAATCTATTCCAAATTCTCCTAAAATGATTCCCTCACACATTTTTTATATAGCAAATAAAAGGAATCCCTAAATCCTAATCCACAATAAAGAGAAGAAGCACAAATTCTTCCTCCACAATGATCTAAAAGCAGATAGAATACAACAAAAACAATAAATTAATTCACCTTCTTAAATATTCAACTTAAATGAAAGCATTTCACTCATAAAAGATGTTGAAAGTTGAAACCTACTTCTTCATCAAAAGCTATTAACTTTACCATTAACCAAGACTTAGGAACCAAAAAAAGTGTAATTTTGCACCAACAGTAAATAACCCAATTCACATATCTTCAAATAACAACACCCCAGAAACAGTATCAAATAAAAATCTCAACTTTATATGAAAAAACAGTGTGGAAATAACATAAGTGTTTTTCTGAATCAAAAGAAAGACAACCTTGAAGTTATGTTGATGTTAACAAACATTGAAGCATAACTAAAACACAGAAACAAAGAAAGAAACAAGGTAAAGTGAAGAGGTAAAAAGAAACAGAAAACTTACAAGAAGCAAAGAAAGTGGTTGGTGTGTAACTAAAGATGAGATTCAATTTAAGGTAGTGTTTGGTTTTTGGCTTCACAACAAAGAAACCATATAGATAAAGACTAGAGAGGAAAGTTGGTATTTGATAATGATGATGATTTTTTGTTTTGTGATGAGAAAAATTAGAAAAATAGAAAATACGACTATACAATATATTTTAAATGATATTTATATATTAATTTTCTTACAATTTTATTTATGTAAGTATTTTTTTCATCGTTAAATAATATATCACGTCGTTTAAAACATATCACATCGTCAATTCATAATTAAAAAATAAAATAGAAATTAAAATTAACAATTTTAAAATAAAAAACCAAAATTGCAAAACGATAAAAATGGAGAGCAAAAACACAATTAAACCAAATAAAAAAGATTAAAGAATTTGATTATCTTGTGGTATATATGAAGCCAGTAGAGCATATACATGCAAAGAAAACCACGCGCATTTTTTGGTTACTAGTTTCACACGAAAAGGAGAATGCAAATTATAAAAGTACTTTTTTCTAGTTATTATTATTATTATTATTATTATTATTATTATTATATAAGGAAAATTCTAACATCATCAATTATGGCATATACTGTAATAGTGTTATTTGTTGGTACTATGCTCCATGGTTTAAAGTTGCGACTATTACAAAACCTTTATCTTGTTATTGCTATAATTTGGAAAAGGTTAAAGATTGTGAACAAAGATTAAGCTTTACTCATCTATCTTTTCTTTATCAAAGAAAAATTTGAAAGGAACAACCAGAAAATAAGGAAAGAAAAGGCCTAAACTATATAATATGGCACTTCTTTATTGCAAGCCAATAAGAAAACTCACCACTTCTTTAGAGGATTCAAATTTAGCAATTGTCATAGTCTATAATGTGACATTTAACATTTAGCTAATTCCAATAGCACATTTTAACATACTATTTAGTTAATTAGTAATTACCATAGTCTACCATGTGACATTTTAACATTCAGCTAATTAGCATAGTCTACCATACTATTCAGCCATATATTCTTATTGTTAAAAAGTTTCTTATTTTTTCTTGACTTCTAAATGTTTTAAATGCATGCGAACTAAATTACACTCATTTTATTAGTGAACGTTCTTCTATTTCCTAACAAACTTTTAAAATGAGCAAAAATATAAACCAATTACATATAGAATACCAAACACTCGTAAAAATTGAACTTAAAAAAAATATACAACTCCGATTCTCCAGAGCCACAAATATCAATACAAAAATATGACACTGATTCTTCGAAATCACATCAACATATGCAAATAATGAACCTCTCTCTCCAATAACTCTACTAAAAAATTATCTTTTATTGCAACTCTATTTTGAAATTTTCCCACACTAAACACAAAACTTTTGAGATTAACAAAGTTGAATCACATGAATGAATGTACTTTGTTTTTTTTGGTACAAGTCTTTAAGATGAGTGAATGTACTTAATCCACATAGGAATATTTCATTATAAACACATGGGTATACTATTAAACCCCACAACCAAATTTTTTTCTTTTCTTTTTCACAAAACAAAATAATGGAATTATTTTATCTTCTATGCTCTATAATCTTCACTTCCATCACCACTCTTATTCTATCTCTTATCCTTCCATTTCACGCGCTACTTCGCCGTTTAGTAACCTCACGCGCCGCCACTTCCTCTTCCAATTCCGAAGCTGAACCCATATCTCTCTACGAAGGTACAGTCTACCATCAACGCCGCCACCCAGCTCACCATTCCTTTCAATACCAAGTTCGCTACGCGCTTATTGACCTCGACCGTGCACCTCACGCGCCTCCCAATCAACTTTCTCCCGATGAAGCTCGTCAAATTACTAATACCAATGGACCCATGTAATTTATTTTCTTTATTCTTTACTTTTTCTCAATTGGGTTGTCTCAGAACATTGCAAAATTTCATCTTGATGATTCATTTTTAGTGTAGTGAAAGTTTCTATGTTGTGAAGTTTTTGATTTGAAACCAATTTTGTAGCTTGCTTTTGACAATTCCAGCTAGTGTTGGATATGAACAGAATCCATTGAGTGTATATTATTGCTATGATGTTGAAGAAGATTCTGTTACACGTTTGAAGAAATGCATTGCCGAGGTTTGTGCTAATTTTGATACTTTTTCTTAGTTTATTAGTAATTAGTAATTCATAATTAAGAGAAAAAAATTATTGCTATATTAAGAAAGTTAATAGTACTAATAGTTTTACCAAATTTACTTTTTAGGATATAGAATTAATGTATCCTAGCTTAATTGCACTTTAGTCAACTATAGTTTCTCACTCGCGAAATTAGTCCTTTTTTTTGGGACTTGGGACGTAGATGAAATGACAAAGTCATCATAAACTCTCTCACACACACACGAAGTGGCCATCAGGCTTAGCAATGTCGGCATTTTATGCAAGTTGAACTAAGACTTCTGGACTATTCATTCCCCTTATTTTATAGTCCACAAATTTCAATATGTCCAACATTAAATATGAGGAGGAAAAGAAGATTTACAATAATTAGAAGTAATTTGGTAAAGAAAGTACTTAATATAGTTAATAATTTGAAAGAGATCCTATAAAATTGGAGAACAAAGTTCTCAACAATGTCATATAATATAGATTTGGACCTTGATTGAGTTTCTTTTGGTATTCAGTGTTGCACTGCATTTTATCTGTTTTCTTTCTAGGATTTCTTGAAGTAGATGGTTTTTTTCACTTTTGTGTGGGATATGTAATTTGAAATCAGTACTGTTTTTTTCCATTACTATTAATATTGTCACTAAGTAGAGTATTGTGAAAGTGAAACTGCTGACATTATTGATGTTTGATGCAGGTAACAAATACACCATGGGCTGAAAGAGTAACCTTTATTTTCAATCCACATTCTGATCTAGTCGCCAAAGCTTTGCATGTCAGTCCTTTTATGGTATGTAAATCATTCCATTTGCATTTGTTATGCAGATTTTAGGACACTCTGGTTCAATTTTGTTTATTGTTTAATACAAAAGAAATTGGAGAAGTGGTAAGTTATCAAGTGGCACCGATGACAATTATAGAATTGTTCCTGAGGAGATTTGAAGTTTGTCTCTTGAGGTTACAAGCCCAAGAAGCTCTTATAGCTGAGTTAACACCTCTTGGACATTGTTACTTATTGTGTAATTTTATCTTGAGAAATCAAAAGTTGCGTCCTTAGCTCAACTCGATCCTTAGCTGAGTTAACACCTCTTTGGTTTGGTCATTGTGTATTGCTTCGAACTGAGAAAATTGTATCAACGGTAATAAATAAAGGGAATAATCTTGATTATGATCATTATCAACACATATCATGGTTGGCATTAGATGCTTATCAGCCTACATGATTAACTTAAATTTCTGCATTTTATCAGTAAACATCATCCTAAACCTGAACTATTGCAGGATATGCTTGGAAGTTGGAATATCAAAGCAAATGATCCTGGAGAGAATCTTAGCATATCAATTTCAGTTCATCACCCTGAGTTTGGAAACTATTTTACTGCTAGTCTGAAAGCCAAAAAGCTACGCTCCTCATCAACGACAGATCATGCAGTTTTCTTTTGGTTGATGCCTCATAAAGTTGCCATATGGATATATTGGCATGTAAGCTTCTGTTTTGCTTTACCTTCCTATTACTGTGCTTTTAAATTATACAAGTGTTTAGTGCAATTTCTGTTGTGATAAATTTTCTTTGGCAAGTAATTTGAACTCACACTTGGGGTGTGACACTGACACCATTATTTTCTTGCATGAAAAGTAATTTTTTTTGCTTGAGATTAGGATTTAGGATACCATAACAACACTTTGGGTTGTATCATCTCTTGTATGTCATTAGGCTATTAATTTTGTTTTTCACATGTACTAAGTCCATTATGTTCATTCATTTTTCAGGCTGTAAAATTGTGGTGGAAAAATGTACAATTTATACAACACCCTAGATATACCGCTCCAACATATCGAGCCGAAGCTTTAGCACGTGATAGAATACTGCGGTGTTCTGGATTGAGCGGTTATAATAGGCATGTACAACAAAGAGAAAGCAACAAGGATATTTTAGCTGAAACAAGTCCTAGAGACAGATGGTTTAGATGGATTGATGCTAAATGGCCATGGTCATAGTTATAACTAACATTCCCAAATGGGTAATGAATGATGATAAACATGTATGTAGGTTTACTTTGTATTCTGGTTTGTACTTAACCATTTATTGTATATCATCACTTAGCTTGAGATGTGTCATTATTTCACTAATTTTAAAAGATTTCTTTGTTTCTGTTGTCATTTGAGCTTGTTAACTAAAATTAAATTTGAAATAAATCTACTATACTATATATACTTTCTTTCTACACAACCAAATCTCTCCAACAAAACGGTGAACAAGAAAGAAATAAATAATAATTTCTCATATTGTTCTAGCTGGTGGCTTGTGGATGAGTGGTTCATATTCATCATCATTACTTTCTTCACTGGTGTCATCAACTTGTTCAGTTCCAATGTCTTCAATGACATTTTCATTGTTGTCTACAATTGCAGTGATGTCCTCAACAATGTCCTCACTGTGATGTGAGTTAGTGTCACTTTCATCAATGTAGGGTTGTTTAGATGAACCACTTGTATCATTTTTATTCCATCTCCAGCTCTTAGAACTCATCAAATACTACTTTTGTTAGTATAGTTTTGGTGTTTATGGATTGGGCCTTGTGTGTAAGCCCAACCATTGTAATAGACTTGCCTATATAAGGCTTCAATAATAGAATAAGAGGTATTGGACTTCATTACACCAGCAATTGATATCAGAGTCTGGTTCAAGAGAAATGAACCGACTTAGTAATGACATATTGAGAAAAGTAAAATATTAACGGTGCCGTTGAGAAAAGTAAAGTATCAACGAACTTCCGCTTGATGTGGTAGAGCCACACTTGAGGGGAAGTGTTGAGAAAAACAAGTGTGAGTAATGTGGGGAAGTCCCATATTAGTTGGAATTGTGGAGACTTGAACATTTATAAGTAAGAGCACTCATAAATTCATAGCCTTAAAGTTTTGGGTAAGAGTGTAGTGTCCAACTCACTTGTATCAATGTTCTTGGTCATCGTGTGAATGATCCCCGAACTGCCCCCTCGTGCTCTAACACTCCGACCTAATAATTTCAGCATTTTTAATAATTGAGTTTGAATTTCTAAACTTTAAATAAGTTTTAACCGATCGGATAAATTTTAACTTCTATTTGATCATACATTTCTCAACTTAATGGAGGTTAGTAAAATTCTAGGTTTACTCTTATAAAAATAATCAAGGTTTAAAAAAATGTCTAAATCGTGGTTGATATCGCGCCATCTCAAATAGCGATTATCCCACTACTCGCTATCCAATCATCTCACTTTTGGGGTCAACCGCTACGCTATCTGGAACGCCATAAACAATTATTATTATTATTATTATTATTATTATTATTATTATAAAATAATTGTATATGATATTTTATCTTAATAATATTATAAGTGGTGAACCCCGTGGTGCCGACACGAGTGTGACATGTATACTTGCGGTGTGCGATTTCGTGTGCGGCACGTAAACACGTGGTACAAACTAACTTTACAATATACTACTACGTTGAAAACATGCTCTAATTCATTCATTCATGTTCATGTAATAAAATCAAATCAAATAAAAAACACATGTTCTAATTGCACTAAGACATTACTAGTAGTTAGTGGTATTAGAAGAAGACAGCGCAAGTTGAACTTCTATGTTGTGTCTGTCCCTCTCAACCGTTTCAAAGCCGAAATTTACATCTCTTTTCCATTCTATTCCATTTCTTTGTATATATACCTATTTTTCTCTCTATTCTCTTTAACATTTTCACTTCATCTCTCTCTCTCTCTCTCTCTCTCTCTCTCTCTCTCTCTAAGATGATGAAGAGGAGGAATTGTAACTTGGAACTATGTCTTTTTCCTACAACCTACCATTCTGCCAATTTCTCCATGTAAGAAATTAGTTCTCTTTGTCTTTCTTTTTCATTTTTCAATTTTATTTTTATTTTTATTTTTACATTTGGGTATATATTGAATTATATTGAATTAATTCTTTGTTAATTGATTTGTCCATTAAAGGGTAGAAGAAGAACAAGAAGAAAATAGTGAACAAAGTCCAATGAAAAAGCAGCAACAGTCACCGCTGACCATTTTTTATGATGGCAAGATGTGTGCTATTGATGTCACAGAAATTCAGGTAATTTCAATTTCTATTATGTGGCCTCTGCATGTTCTTGAAGATTATATATGATTTTCTTTGATCAGATACAATATAATATATGCTATCATTAGTTAGAGAACCTTATTATATGTATCATGTTAAGATTAAGATTTAAGAAGGTTTTTATATTCATGAATCAACAATCTAAATGGTTATAATCTACAATGATTAAGAAGGTCTAATCCCAGTTTAATTGTTTTGGTTTTAATTTGGTACAAGATAATGTTATTAGAGAATTATTTTGAGTAATTTTCTTTCTGTTTTTTTTTAAATGATAAGTATAATCACTTTGATCTTCACAATTTTTTGGGTTAATTTATTTCAATATATAAATTATAAAATATAAATAATTTGGTGTTTCAAATAGTTTCAACATGTTCACCAATAAAAATTCATCCCATAAATTAGGTGTTTACCAAGTGTACTATTTTGGTATTTTTAGTACTAGTTTAAGGTAAAATTGAGATTTTAAGAGTTAATTGACTAAACTAAATTTTTTTGTTCAAATCTGATAATTTTTTGGATTAGTTTAGAATTAGAACTAATGAGATCTTTTGTTCAAAACTAAAATTTGTCCAAGGCAAAAGTAAAATTTTTTGTTCAAAACTAAAATTTTGCACGGACTCTATAATTTTTCTGGTTCCATCGCTGACGACATATATAATTTGATGTCTATCAAGTGAGTTATGTATACGAACAAATCAGCATATAATACTTAATTAACCCAAAACAGAAATTTTTAAAAAATAGCAAGTATTTTACAAATATTTGTTGTCGACAAGTTGGTGATAAAATCTTAAAGAGAAGATTAATCAAGGATATACACAAAAAGAGACATGAAGCCATAGGTAGGTGATACATCTAAAATTCCAAGTTGATTGTGAAACTTACTTGTTGTACGTAGGTTTAAGGTGGTTTAGTTTGGTGTCCCATGCTAAAAACATGTTTGGTGTGCGCAAAAATACTTTTGACTTTGATGCTAACACAAGCTTGACAAGTTGACATCTTTTTGTTTAAAGCAAGCTAATTGTCAAGTTTACAAGAAACTTCAAACTTTTAGTTCATAGACTTTTGTTACTTTGACTTTAATAATTCTAATGTATTAATGTTGTATTTGAGATTTTTCTTGTCATGTGTGAACTATGAATTTGATGTCATAATCAACAAGATATTTAACAATATAAGATGATTCAAATAACTAAAACTTTTATTTGTTAAATAAAAAAAAAATTTGATCCCAAGAATTTAGGGTGGTATCATAGGGGTTTTGGTTGTTTGGGTAGTCGATGGAGATGGAGCAGAAATAGGACTTTTGTGTTGTTATTGATTTTTGTATTTTATTGCTCTTATGTATTTTTTCTCGTCATATGTATGTTTTATATTTATAGTGCGTATTATAAATATATTTGCCGTTCAAAAAAAAATATTTAGGGTCTTGCTCGGTCGCTTCTCCCGCACATCCTCTAACTCACATGTGTCATGTGTGCATATATACCAATGTTCTTTGTGCATGTTCTTCATGTGTTCTTTGAACTATATATGAAATGAAAGAATAATTAATCTCTTTATGAAAAGAAAATTAATGGGTTAATGTGAATCATGTGCAGGCCAAATCCATTTTAATGCTAGCAAATAAAAAGGTGCAAGAAAAAGTGAAGACACCAACAGGGTCAGTGCCAACAACACCAACAATTTTACAATCTCCTCATCAATTGTATAGTCCTGGACCTGCTCTTTCAATGAAGAGATCTTTGCAACATTTTCTACAAAAGAGAAAAAATCGACTCCAAGAAGCATCTCCATATAATCACTAGCAAAATCAAATTAATTAATTAATTAATTAATTTGCACTTTTTTACTATATATAGCCTATTTAGTAGTATATAGAATCAGTTGTTTTCTTCTTTTTATAAACCTTGAAAAGGTTTATTACACTATTTTTTTTGTTTTTTAAATTGTTAATTTGAAATATTGAAGGTTTTATCCTCACAAGTAGTTTATATACTAGATTCAAAGACTGACATTGTGTGATATATATAGACCCTTCAAAGATCATGAATTATAATTTGTTTTTTATGATTTCTTTACATAGTTTTTTTTTTTTTGACAAATTTTCTTTACATAGTTGTAATAGATGATTTCTTGATTAACAAAATTACTACTGTATTACAAATCATCTATTAATTGTAACACTTTTTTAAGAGCTAACAATTTTTCATCATCAACAAAATACATAGACAATTACTACTGTAGGAGAATAAATATAACACTTGATATTTGAAGAGAGAAAAATGAATATTAGCAATAATATATAATTTAAGAGTATTATTTATTTGAAATAATAAATATAATATCACAAGTTTTATCTATAAATATCCGGTTCAAATAATTAGTTTCTGCAATTGTGTGTAAATGATATTTAATTTAATTTATAAATTTAAATTTTACCTTGTAAGATGAATAATTGAATGTAGCAATATTCAAATCATGATTCTTGTATATAATGTGTGATGTCTCTATCAATTAAGTTATATTTAGTTAAAATTATATGAGATTATTCAATAAAAAAAATATATAACTTCCTTTTTAATGTTGAGATGTGTGGGCTAGTCCATTGGGCCTTCAACTGGACAATCTTGTGTAACTTATGAAAATTACTCTTTAGGCTTCTTGTGTTGCTTTCAAACCCCTTAAAATCCGAAAATATCCCTTAATTGCTTCTAAAAGAGAGTGGTTCTTAGCTCTTGCATATAGTATAGAATTCATTACTAGTCATAAATCTGAGGCAATTTTGCTCTTGTGATTATTTATTTTTTTCATCATTAGTGTCCATTAGACTGACTAATCCAATTCAAGACGAATTATGATAGCAAATGGTTTTAATATCTTTTTAAATACAGTTGCGGAGATCAATATGTGGCTTTCTCTATCAAGTTCATCGTCAATTCACATTGGACCTATTAATATTTGGTTATAAGTTGTCTCCATCTTGTTGCCAACATTTATTATGCTGACATCTGCCTTCTTCCTTGAGGTGGGTTCAAAATGCAATGATGAAATAATAACATGAAATTCAATATTTAAAAATTTAAGTGCTAGCTTCCAAATTCAAAAATTCACATCTAGAGCATTATTTCAAGACAAAACCATTTCAAAAAACTACAAAACATTTTGGTGGGGTTCCTGTCAAAAATTAAATATTTTTGGGACCAACTAACTAGAAGCATATCAACATAGATTTATTAGTGTACTGTGTACTACTACATTGCATATCAATTATCCACAAATAGAATTTATGAAACATGCTTTCAACACTGTATTATGGACTAGCCAAATATAGTTTGGTTCTACTCTAGTTTATTTTATGGGTAAAAACTACTACATGTTTAATTAACATATCATGTTGTAGCAGTTAGTTTTTTATAGAGAAATTGTTTTGATCTATGTATTGCAGTTGTCTGATTGCACAATTATAGTGAAGCTATTGTTGGATCATGAGGGGCACGTTGGATCACAATTTTAAGAAGTATAATTTGCATATTCACTACAATAATAAATATACTAAACAAAGCTCCAAAAATACAAAGAAGAGAACAAGTAGAAAGAGACCATGAACCTTTTTTCTTGTTATTTCTTCCGATTCTAAATACAAGAGACAATTAGATCAATAAAAATTAATGTATCTGATCTAAAATTTGAATCAAATTCATCAACTTTTTATGACTCAATTGTCTTTTATATTTAGAATCGGAGTCGGTATATATTTTCTCCCTCCATTCAAACTCAATGTCTCAATGTGTTAATTAAAACTTTACAAGATGAAGGTAAAAATAGGGAAATACTTAAAAGATTCTCTGTGTCTCCCTCCCAACCAAAACAAGTATTGAAAGAGTGCATCTTTTTTAAGAGGTGTTTGAAGAAGTGCAGCAGCATGCTCTTTAGTATCAGAAATGGACAGTTCTTTCTAAAAGGCTGCTACAGACAACAACACTCGGGGATAGGACTTGGGAGTTGTGACACATCTTTCCCCAAAATATACATAAAATCAAACACTAAACTACAAACATTCTGACTCTTTTTCTTTCACCATTGCATGCAAATACAGTCCTATCTATTTAATTCAACCCATTAATTATGTGCCACAAACCACAACCATTGCATCCTAGTATATATCTAGTTATACTAATTGAATGAATCCTTGGTTCTAATTAGTTCTAATTGAATGAATTTTTGGTTTTGCAGTGAGATAATTTGATTGTGCCAAGATTGATTTTGTAAAACTGATTCTAATTAAAATTTAGTCGAAGATAAAAATGATTTATGTTTAGAGACGTTCAAGTTGAACAGTTCCGGTGGAAAATTATATTCTAAAATCAATTCTATTTTAGAGAAACTAAACATACATATAGTACTAAATATAAGTGATTGTTGTGACAACATTATATTTGATCTAAAATTTTGGACTATATTAATTTTTATTGATCTAACTATCTCTTGAGTATTATTCATTTATATGTCAAGTGAATATGTACTAAATACAAGTGAATATGTCAAAATTACAACGATTCATTATGATTTTGAAGAAGCTACTGCTACGACTTGTAGCTTATGTAAAAATAGGGTTTAGATGTGATATGTGATACATGCAATAAATATTCACCTTCCATCATAAAAGGAAAAAGAAAGAAACAATAACATTACCTAGGAAAGCACTTTAATGAGATAAACTTTCAGTAACCAAATATAGATATGATTATGAGTCAAACATTTCATAAAATTACATTCCAAGTTTCACAAACACAAATTAAGAAAACTAAAACTAAAACTTAAAACCAATGTAAAAATAATAACTTGTAGATCCAAATAAGCTGAATTTGAACTTATGTTACTTTTGATCCATGATGGCTTAATTCCTGCTGGATCTTCAGCAGAAGATTTGTCATTTATAGGCCTCAATCCCACACAAGATGAAATTTCCAAATATGAAGAAAGCTTCTTGTTATCACTTATACATAGTTCATTATTTCCTCTTACATCTAACCTTTTACCAAGCTTATCAACAAACTCATTTGAAAAATGTAGAACACCATTCAGCTTATTGTAGCTTATATTAAGTTGATCTAAACTAGGTAACAAAGCTAGATTTTTTGGAACATTTCCAATGAGACTATTGTTATCTAAGGATAGTGCTGAAAGATTCTTCATCAAAGAGAAATAATTTGGTATTGGACCAAATAATCCACATCTTGAAAAGCTTAATGATTTGAGATTCCAAAGATTTTCTATGAAGTTAGGTATCATAGCTTTGATGGGATTATCATCAATGATTAAATACTCTAAAAGATTCAAACTTTGAAAATTTTCAGGAATTGGGCCACTAAAAAAATTATGACTTAAATCAAGTAAGACTAACCTCTTGAGATTACCAAGATTAGGAGGTAATTTTCCATTAAGCTTGTTTGAGCTAAAATCCATTTTTTGAAGAAGTTGAAGTTGTCCAATAGAGTAAGGTAAATTGCCTTCAAAGCTATTCCAACTTAAGTCCAAAATGGTCAAACTTTTCAACCCTCCAATTTCATTGGGAATTTGACCAATGAAATTATTATAACTTAAATCAAGTTGCTCAAGAAAAGCCAAATTTCCAATCTCTTTAGGAATGCTTCCATTTAAGCTGTTTTGTGATAAGCTCAAAACTCTAAGATTAGTAACAAAACCTAAACTTGAAGGTATTTCTCCATAGAGTTTAGGATTAGATTGTAAAGCAAGGTGTTCTAAGGAAGAAAAAGGACCAAACAAAGATGTTGGTAATGTGACATGTGAAGTAACAAAACAGTTAAAAAGTGAAAGTGTTTTTAGAAAAGTGAGTTTCAAAAGTGATTTTGATAAATAAGCTGAAGTTTTACAAGGTGGTGAGAGTACATCAGGACCAATGTGAATCTTTGTGACATGAAAGATTTGTTGTGTATCATTTTCATCATCAATGCTAACTTCACACTCAATTCCTGGCCATGGTGTATCAGTACATGGTAATGGATGTGATTGTGAAAAATCAGGTTCATCTAAAAGTGCTTCCATCACTTCAAACAATCCTAACAACTCTTTTTCTTCCATCACCACAATTTCTTGATCATCACCACCACCTTGTACAAGTACATTGCTTGTAAACAAAAGAAAAACAAAAAGAACAATAAGAGACAAAAAAGAAGACATTTTTTTGAGACAATGTTTGAAACAAACTTTGAGTGTTTGACTATAATAAAATGGAATTATAATTATAAAGATTTGATTTTTATGAAGAGAATTGAAAAGGGTAAGATCCACTTTCTTAAATTGTGGTGATAGCAAAGGAGAAGAATGTAAAGTTAATTCTAAGCATCTAATTTTATGTTGTGTCAGCATTTGAAAGCTGAAAAGAAAAAACCAAAAGTGTTGCAATTTAAGTTGCTAAAAATTGATTAATATGATTATTTATGAGTGTGAAAGTTTGCATGGAAAAAGGTGTGAGAGAGAGTGAAAGACAAAAATGGTTGCTATAAGAGGCAATACAAATTTCCAGAAAAGTTTAATTGTTTAATTCAGATAAATATGTGGAATTGATATGACATGACAATATTGTAAGACTGTGACAAAGTAATGGAGTGATGATCAATCAATACATACATTCTTTACCTGTTCTATCCATCAATTCATGTGTAAACCTTTTTTCAGTTTTTTGAATTGAAATAACATTCACTCATTTGCCAGTGTACTACTACTACTCATGTGAACACTATTGTCAACTTGTTTTTTTCATAGTACATGTTTTTTTGAAATTTATTTTAATGATCACATTTTATTTTATTTTAAATAAATGGTCTTAAAATGTTTTTAGTCAATACAAGAAATCTGCCAAATAACGGCACTTGATTTGCGGCAGTAGTTATAAAACCGCCGGTAAACAAAAAAATATTAATAATAGTGGTGGTTTTTTGGCGGTTTAGGAGAACCGCCGGTTTATTTTAATGGACCGGCGGTTTATTTGGGTGTACTGGCGGTTGGACCTCTTTCTTTTTTACGTTTTGTAAGTTTTCTCTTTTTTTTTTCTTTCTCTAATACTCTCTCATTCATTCCATCGTTCAATACTTTTTTCTCACCAATCCCTAATCTGCTCACCACCTTCCATTCAACCGGCACGACGTCGTTCTTCAAGCGACTACCCAGATCGAAAAGACAAAACCTTTATCGATTCTTCAAGCGAGTTCGACCTCTAGATCCATTAGGGTTCGGTTTCTACAGAAGAGGAATTGGATTTTTTTACAAGAAATTTGTGGAATCAAGGATTAATGGTGTTAATTTGGAGGAATCAAGGGTTTTTTTTACAAGGTACTTGTTTTATATTTTGGGTTTTCAACCGATTAAACAATTCATTGTTCGCGCGAGTTCAATTGTTTTGTTCACTGTTCGTTCGACTTAAGCAGTTCGATTTCGCCGTTCGTTCTTGTTGTTTGTATTCATCACGTGTTCATAGGTATGTAATATGAAACCCTAACTTGTTTTTTTTTAAGTTGTTTTGTGATTTCAATTTTTGTTGCTATTGTTGCTCAACACCTCTTGCTATTGCGGCTGCACAAATGATGTGATTGCAGAGCTATCTGATGAAGATCCAATCACCCAAATGAGTGTTTTAAACTAATAGTAATTTCAAAGTTCAAACTACTATTAAAATACTTTTTGCTGAGTTTGCTAATTTTTATTTTTGCTGAGAGATGTCTGATATAAAGCTCTCCTCTCCGCCTATCTAGTTAAGTTCAATTTTCATGTCTTCTTTATTTTTTATTTTGAGTTAATAGTTGAAATTGTGGGTGTATTGTTTTCGTTGCAGATTGTCGAGTTAGCTTGATTTGAACCCTCCAATTTTATGTTATTTTGTAGTTTTGATTTTGTTTGTTTTTTTGAGTTTTGCAATCATGATTTTCCAATTTATTATGTATATTAGGGTTCTCCTATAAGTGTGTATTGAAGACACGGGGGATCAATCCCTTGAATAAACAGTTTTGATTCAGTAATATATCTTGGTTTGAATTAGTTGAGAATGGTTTGACTCTGCAGGCTATTGATTTGGGGAGAATGCTACTATGAACCCTTATCATGTCCTTTCTCTTCAAGCAATTTTGGGATGTCTAATTAGGCTAATCCAAATGAGGAAAGATGCTGGTTTTCATCTGAGCCTCAATCATCTCATCTAGGAATACGAGAGGAGGATAAAGTCTCTTCTTTGATTCAAAAAATGACATTAAATAAGTTAGTCATTGTTGCAAGTGAAGGGTAAGTACTTTATCACTTTTTCACACATTTTCACTTGCTTTTAGGTTGTTCCAATGACACTCATGTGCTGCTTTTTACTTTTACTCAGTATAATTTGATGGGCAACATTTACTAACAGTCATGAATGGAATATCTTGAACAATTTCGCTAAAAATGCATATCCGTTTAAGGTATGAAGCTTTTCTCTTTTTTGTTCTAATGTAGATTGGGGTGCTATGTTTCTTCTGTCTAGTATGAGGGTTGTGATTATCAATAAGTATCTTCTGAACTATATTTCAATTTCATATATCAATGTACTTTTTTACTAGGTATAATCTGAAATGCATCACCAATTTTCAGTTGGAATACACACTGGTGATATTCATTTTGCTCCACTTTTTGTTTTAGACATTTCATTGTTGTTTCATAATTACTGTATTCTATTGTTTTTGCGGACAATAGCAATTATTCTTGTGCTTACTCACATGGTTATTCAATTTGGTTCTTTATGTAAGTCCCTTTTGTTGTATACTGGCGGTTCAATTGCTATTCTGGCGGTTCAAGACATTAAAAAACCGGTTCCCTCTTTTCTCTTAAAATTTCTCTCTTATCACACAAAAGTAAAACATTCCTATTTTGTTTTAAAAAATAAAATAAAAAACTTTCTATTTTCTCACTCAACCCTAAATCGCACAACCACATCTCACAACCCCCAACAGGCCATCTTCAGCTCTGTTTGCAAATCCGGAATCGCACAATCGCACAACCGCCCGTCTGGAACTCCATACGAACAATGCATTCTGTTAAATAATTTTTGGTCCTGGTGTTGTTTTTGATGTTGATTATTCTGTTAGACAGGAACAGTTTCGCTTTTTTACTGAAGCTCTTAGAGTTAATAAACTCAAGAGTTATGTTAATCAGATGGTTTCTGAGGCTGAGGTAATCTTTTCTGCATATTATCTGTTTGATGCTATGTTTTCTTCTTTATGAATCAAAAAAATCAATGCTTGATGGATGTTTGGTGTTTAATATGCATAATAACAAATCTTGAATGTGTTGGAATATTGATATCAATCTTAGTATCATGTAATGAATATGATAATTAATAGGGGGAGAACATTGATTTGGTGACACCCTTGTTTTTTGTTATAAACTTAGCACTAGTGAGTATGGATCCAATTTTTTATTGTTGTTTTGTCTAACTTAGTTGACTCTCCTTTTTATTTATTTTGAAATAGTACATGTTTGTGCATTCAATGCTTTATTCTAGTTGGTGGTTATTGGCAAACACATGTGGTGATCTGTGCTTACTGCAGGCTGCTGCTAAGTATAGTAAACTTATTGCAATTTTAATTGAAAGATTTGATTTTATGATTTTAAGTGAGGACATTTATATACGTCAATGTGTCTTTTTGGTTCCGCGATGACAAAATATGATTTCGTAAAATAGATTTTAGCAATGTGAGTTGAATGTGAAGTGGTTTATATTAGGATACATTAGAGCAAAAGTGAGTTAAAATCAAATTTTACACTACAATATAAATTCATTCTTATATTTTGATAAGCTGGAGAAGCTCTTGAATTCTATTTGGACTTGATTGCTTGTTTCTTTATATTGATAATTGTAAATTCCTCTATTGTAATTTCCTTTGGCTGAGTTGTGTTATTTCTCAAACATGAACCAAATTTACAGGACTATTTCTCAAAGTGGGGATCAAGTGGTGAGGTTGATTTGAAGTATGAACTTGAGCACCTAATCATCTTGACAGCCAGTAGATGTCTCTTGGGGTGTGAAGTTCGTGACAAGCTCTTTGACGACGTCTCTGCATTGTTCCATGACCTCGACAATGGAATGCTTCCAATCAGTGTTCTCTTCCCATACCTGTCAATCCCAGCTCACAAGCGCCGCGACAATGCACGCAAGAAGCTTGGTGAAATCTTTGCCAGCATCATATCTTCACGAAAAAGTGCTGACAAAACAGAGGACGACATGCTGCAGTGCTTCATTGACTCAAAATACAAAGATGGTCGCCCTACAACAGAATCCGAAGTCACTGGACTCCTCAAATCAGCACTTTTCGCGGGGCAACACACCAGTTCAATCACCTCAACTTGGACCGGAGCATATCTCCTGTGTAACAAGCAGTACCTTTCTGCTGCAGTGGATGAGCAGAAGAACTTGATGGAGAAGCATGGGGATAGGGTTGATCACGATGTTTTGGACAAATGCATAACCACCCTTCTCTATTTATCCTTGATTCCGGAATCGCACAATCGCACAACCGCCCGTCTGTGAGTACGAATATACCACAATGCATAGGTTTGTTAAATAATTTTTCTGCAGTTTTCATTCTGTTTCTTCTGCATGTGCAGTTTCACTTTCGATTATGGCTTTAATTAGAAATTAAATCATGTAAACTCTATAATTAGATTTTTCTTTTTGACAGAATAATTAGAAATTAAATCCTGTAATTTTTTATTGTTTGAAGGGATGGGAGATTCTAAGGAGTTTGGTATGGAAATATTTGATGCCTTGAATCGTAGAAGATTGAAGGCTAAAAAGATAAATAGAGACAAGCTTCGAGAATTCTGGTCGCAAATTACTGATCAAAGTTTTGATTCGTGCCTCCATATCTTCTTCTACATGTAATCATTGATTGATTTTGTTATTTTTGTATAGAATATAGTTTAATAATAAAATCAATCAATGATTAACAAATTTAGAACAGTTCCTTGATTCCAGCCATGCCATAATATGCCCAAGTTATCCTTATTGTATTGTTCATTTATGTTATTAAATCACATTATACAAAATATGAAATTCATATTTAATTAGTATATATACTAATTCATACATGGTACTATAATTAGTCTATGTTTTAAGTTAAGAATTTAATTTAGTTGCCTTAAACATGTATTTATAAGTAATAGGAAGAATTTTTTTTTTAACAAATTATAAGTATAGCGGCGGTTTGGAACTGCCACAATTTAAATAATTCTAAAACAATTTATATTTAGCGGCGGTTCAAAACTGCCGCAAAATTGTTAACAAATTTTGTTTTCGGTTTTGCTATTGCGACGGTTTTAACTGCCGCTAACAAAGTTGCGGCAGTTTGCTTGGCGGTTGCTAAAACCGCCGCCAAACTCAACTTCGCCACATGATAGTGCGGCATTGTTGAAACCGCCGGAAAACTATGTAATGGCGGTTTAAAACCGCCGGAATCACATAAAAAAACCGCCGCAATCCGCTAGTTTTCTTGTAGTGAGTCAACATTTTTGTTCGTGATTTTGAGATAACTCATGTGTATCTTTCGATTTTTTTATCGTTTTTTGTAGTCATGTTTAATACATTACATAGTGCATGTTTGGTATTAGGGTAGGCGTATCAGAATTGTGGTGATTCATCGTGTTTTTTTAGAAGTTACAAGTAGTAGTTTATGTAAAATCACGATAGATGACCATAATTCTGACACATTCATCGTGATACCAAACATAAGCATAAACTTTGAAGACCTTTGATAAAATATTAATCTAATAGTGGGGTTCCTTGATGCAAAAATATGTCATAACTCAAGTTATGTATGACGTAATATCTAAACTTCTTCTCAAGTAGTTAAAGGTGGGCTTGGATTTGCAAAACGACGATGCTCCAATATGGAAACGTAGTCGAAATGGCTCATACACAATTCGGTCGGCATATTATCAGCTCATGGAAGTAATTATAGATAATAATCATCTTAAAGTAGAAGGAGCTAGCCTTAGAAAAGCTATGGTAATTAAAGATCTCAAACAAGGTGAAAATTTTTATTTGGCGAATTTTCGAAATTGTCTTATGGTTCGTGCACGTTTGGCTACCAAAGGATGCAACCCCAAATACTAAATATGGGATTATTATTGGAAAGTGTTGTAGTTTAATCTTGTTGATTATAGATCAGTTATATTTGGAAACAAGACGAATGAGTCGCTCACGATTTAGGTTAGACAACTCGTTATAATACTAGTCATCAATTCATTCATTATTGTCCTCTTTATATTGAAATTATGAATAAAATACACTAAGTTTATTTTTGTCAAAAAAAAGTTATAAAAATGTTTAACAAAAGATAAATTAAACATAAATTTTTAAGCTTTTGATGCTTATATATTCACCTTTTATTCAAAAATTATAAAACATTCTCTAAAGTGGATCATAAGACAAATTCTCAAGACTCATAATAGTCTTACATCATTTAGTTAAAATTATATATTTTGACAATACCATTTAGTTAAAATTAAAACTAATTAATACTAGTAGTATTACAATTTAAAATAAAACAAAATTCATCCTAATTTATTAAAATATAGATTCTCCTCATGCTTTTGATTAGTCATTATCACAGGTCCAACCAATTTCTTTTTTTATTCTATAAAAGAAAGCATATAGTACAATAGTATATATTTTTGGTTACATAGGACAATAACATATGCTAAATTGCTAATGAAGTTAGAACATAAATCCATCCTAATTTAGAGGCAAACCCAAAATCACGGCATCCGTGTTTCCATCTGTTAAAGATCAATGAATGAAACAGACGAAATCCCCAAAAAAAAATTGTATGAAAATCTCTTCTTTTTTTTGTTGACTAGAAAGTCTTGTAAAACATGGTTTTATTAATGTATGGAGTATAATCTTTAGGTGATTTGATATCGTAAGAAACGGCTAATTAACCAATTGCAAAATGACAACCCTTTTTCCAATGTTATACGCATTCTTGCTCCCTAACATTGTCGTAATTATCATAAAATAATTGTTACCGGTACAATATTGTGAATATGACCAAGTTCATCGTTTAATAAAACTAATAGTAACCACTAAAATAAAATTTAGTTGATAGACATTACTGAAGTTCAAATTATATCTATTTATTCACTTGTGATAAGAAGTTTATCTTTAATGACACTATTTTATCTATTACTAGAAAGATGATTACGAATATTAACAATATTAATTGTGTATTATGTGAAAATTTAATTGAGTATGTGGGACACCTGTTCTTAAATTGCAATGTTCCTCTCTACAGTGTGGTACAATATTTTTAGATGTTCAGAGCTTTGTCCGAGGATAATAGGTTTGTGTTCTTAATAGGGATATATGGGTATTGGTAAGACGACTTACTTAAGGTGGTTGCTAATTTGGCATGTTATTTGGTTGATATGGAATTTTATGATTGACTTAATATTTGTTGGGAGATCGTCATTTGTTGAGTATCTAGTTGATAGGGCGAAACTTCTTGAAAGTGGTATTTAGTCAAAAAAAAAACCATCAACTCATGCTCTCTTTATAAGTGAGAAGTGCAACCTATTTTATTTTTGAACCGTTAGAGTATTGTGCGGTGGTGCCTTGAGATTTAGCGCTCTTTGCTTTATTTTCTTAACCATCAAACTATATGTCTATCTTCTGTATAAATGTCAAAAAATTAATATATATATTATTCAATATTTAAAAACATTGGAGCGGGTTGCAACCCTTGTCCTAAAGGGGCTCTATGCATGCAGTTGAGGATAAAGTACAAAGGATATTCTAACCATCTAATAATATTTTGAACTTACAATTTTGAAAAACTTAGCTGACTCAGAGATTTAAAGACACAAACTCTCATATATTTTTATTTTGTTTCTAAAATGACCCATGTTTTTTTTGTAAACAAATGTTAGTTGTTAGTGCATAGTTAATATATTGTCAATTTTTTTTTCTTTTGCTAGAATTTGAACCCTCGACATCTAGTAGCTCTTTAACCCTTAGCTCAACTGATCAGTTTAACCAATTAATTGAACTACCCATCCCTCCATATTAATAGTTACTTGATTAAAATGAGAAAGACCCATTAAAAATTTCTGCTAATTTTATGCAAATTACATTTTTGAAGATCTTATTTTAAAGATGTGTGCACCCAATCTAGTGTCACCATCTTGGAATTTGTATTAGGCTATTGGCCATATTTAATCACAATGATATTTGCCACGCAAGCAGTAAATGACCAAAAAATTGGGAGGCAAGCAGAGTTGGGTAGATTTGTCATTTGCGGGTCATGTGAAAGGCTTTACTACGTTACATGTGTTAAACTATGGATCAATCCTATATGGACACTCATAATTTAATTTCTCAATAGCCATTTAACAACCTTATTTTTCATTTTTATTTTTCATCACAACATTAATACGAGTATATCATATTTGACACATCACATTTTCTAATTCTTTTATATTTGTTACTATTTTCTATTTTTTTAGTTACTATGATATTAATATATACCAAATTTCTACCATTAATGATTACTAAGTGAGTTCTCAACTTTCAACTGAATCTTTTTTTCTTCTAAAGTGTTATTTGATTGTAAGTGTATTAGGTGTTCATCAAATATTTTTTAAACTTTGATTGCAAAATCGACCAATATATTTAGAGGTTTAAAACAAGTTTTATTTCAACTATCCAAATTATTATTAAGTCAGTTATCTTAGATTTAATTAAACTCTATTTGAATGTCACAAAAATGAAAAAGGACCTACAAACACTTATATTAATTAAATTATACAAGATTAATTAACAAGAGTAATCACACATACTAGTTTTTGTAAATGATTGCATAGTTTTAGGTCATGTGATTTGGTTTTTCTTTGTCATGATTGAACAATAATCATCCGGACAATGATAAGTACTATACATAAAACAAGCTATAGACAACATCCATCGTTAGTCAAAAACCTCTTAATTAATGATTCTGATAAATCCTAAACTAAAATTGTGATTTTCCATCGTACAAGTGTCTATATTCAGAATATAAAAGTCACACATGTTCATACATTTGGTTCAATCACACGTTTGTTTATCTTTGAGTTCAGCCACAATTACAAGTTAATGAAAGTTCGAGAACATGTTACATGGTATTATCTCTGTTCTTTATTATAAGAGATAAATGCAGTTTTTCGATTCATTAAAAAATTGATATATCGAGTCTATTAATGAACTCAAATATATTTATTTTTTAATAAATCTAAAAAGTACATTTGTCTATTATAATAAAGAACGAAGATAATATTTAATTAGGTCTCCTTGATTGATATATCTGGGATATGTTTTCTATTGTAAGGTTTAGTCACATGCATTTGATGAATACTTTTTTTTTTGACTAAAAATGAGATATTCATTCATTCCAATAATTGATCGAGTACATCATCAAATGCAAATACAAATTCGCTAAAAATAAAAAGGATAAATTTGCAAACAAATTCACAGCATCCAAGTTAATAGCATATAACGACATTTTGCCTACAAATAATATGATAAAAGTAAAGTCACCAGAATATTCATGTTTCTAGATCTGCAACGTTGACGTCCAAATCATTGATTGAATCTGCAAGTGGTTGAAGTTGATCTTTCAATAGAAATAAACGAACACCGCACCAAAACAGGAAATCAAAAACGTCGTACTAATCAAACGACGAACAACACACCGCCGCACTCAGACGACGAACAACACACCGCCGCACTTAGACGACGAACAACACACCGCCGCACTTAGACGACGAAATCACTTCAAAAAAAAACAACTAAAAAACTTGATTATGTGAATAATCACACTTATTTAGATTAAAAGTGAAGAAAAAAGATGCAAAGGGGTGATTTTAGGGCAAAAATTGACCTAAAATCACCCCCTCACCAATAAAAAGATGAAGAAAAAGGCTTGAGGAAAAGGGAAAATAGGGTCGGCGCTGAATACATTTGATGAATACTTGGAATCATATTTAGCCACAAAAACCAAACATCTTAGTTTGTGTCTTGTTCAACTCAACATAAATTTGTTAAGAAAATTGAAACATATTGGACATTTATGATAATGAAACATATTGTACATTAATGATATATAGTTTTTTCTCCTTTTGTGTGGAGAAGGTTGTAGAGTGTTTTAATATTGAACCTAACTTGTTAATTCAATTGGTATACATGGAAATTGGCTAGAACTTTGGTTGATTTAATCTCATTTTGAACTATAGTCTGATCGAATTAAGTTGAATAAATGTTAAATCGATTTGAACTAGCTTTTTTTGACGCATCGATTTGAACTAGTTGAAGCACATATAATTTTTTTTTGTATTAGTCACAAGTGAAATTTCTAAAATTTAGATTTATTTTTTCTGCGAGGCTGAAATCACGAATTAACAAAAATAAATGATTAAAAGTGTATTTAAGTCAAAATAAAAATAACTTATCTCCGACAGAAAATCCATCTTATATATTATTATGTAAATGACAGTGAAATTTCCGTATTGTAACCAAAAAAAAAAGTGAAATTTCCGTATCTATCTATAACATAAAAAAGAAACATCCCTCCCCTCAAAATCCTTAATCCAAACAAGAGATTTTGTTGATCCGATGATGGTTTCTATATATTACTATTGAGAAGAAGATAAAGCCCATGAAATCTAAATGATAAATTAATCTCAATAATTTACTTATTTATAAAATTAACTTTTCGGCTTGCCGTGCAGAAATTTAGCTTTGATAACCTTGTTGTCACATGAATGTGTTTGAGGAATTATTAAATTGAATTATTTATTCAAATACATGACAATCATTAGAGCTGAATGAAGACTTTGCAGACACTTTGCTCCACTATTTAACATACCAACTTATTATGACATTTAGGATATTTTATTTTGACTTGTCCCTTATTTCTTTTTCTTTTCATTTTCATGCACAATAATTTTTACTTGTAGCATAACTATCATGTAAAATAATTGAAAGAAAACTAAGCCACTTGGTAGCAAAAAAATAACTAGCTAGGCACCTAAAAGTAACCTTCAATCATACTCCAATTATTATACCTATAATTCTATTCCTTGTTACATTTTTATATAGTTATATTAATGATCACATTCATTTACACAACATAACTAAAATAATTAAGATTTTGTATGTGACATATCATGTATATCATGTGGTCAATCAATAGGAAAATTCCAACAAATACTGCTCAATCCAAGATATGTTCAACTCAAACACATCATAAGGTTTAAATTATTCACCATGTTATATAGCTGGCACATTTTTAATTCATTGGATCATTATTCAAATGCTATAAGAGAAGGAAAACTTGCCACAAGAGAGAGAAGAGGGTATATTTGTAAATGTAGGGCATCAATCATTTGTCAAATATTCAACCAAGTAATAATAATCATCAATTCAAGCACATATATAAGCTCTATTTTGATACACTTCATTTACAACTCTCACCAACTCTCAAATCATCATAGTTAGACTCTTATAATTAAGCCTTAGCATAAAATTTCATAGTACTAGCAAGTACAAACTCTATCTTCCAAACTTTTTTCTATAAGCACTTTTCTAGCAATTTAACTAGCATGGCCAAACCCCCATATCTAGATGAAGATTGCATGAAAGATTTCTACAAATTAAAAAACCATAGTAGCCAAAATAAGGCAAAAAATTTATCTTTCTTTGCTTCTATTTTTTCTCTTTTCATCTACATATGTATTTTCTATATTTTCAACCTTTCTCCTTCTACTCTTATAAATAATAACATCTTTTGGTTTTTAATGTCCAACACTTTAATCTTCATCATAGCTATTGATTATGAAGCATTCTCTTCAACCAAACAAAAACAAGAAAATCTTCATGAAGAGTATGTAAAACATAGTCAAGAAATTAGAAACCAATATGTTTCATCAATTTCAACATATGATGAACAAGTTGATAAACAATGCATTAATATTCCAAAACAAGAGCTAGATGTTAAGCTCTTGCAAGAGGAAAACGACACGATTATCCCTGAACGCGTGTTGCAAATCGTGGTACAAAATCAACCAAAGAAAAGTACTAGTCATGATGATATTGATAGTACAAATGAGAAGAAGAAAAAGAAATCAATACTTCATTTGCAATTAAATGATGATATTGGTGATCATAAGGAACATGAATTGGAGAAAGCAACATTTCCTACAAGATCAACATATGGAAGAAGTAAATCTTATAGACACAATAGAACCAAACATGTTGTGATTGATGAAAGGAAGAACCGTGTGAAAAGGTTGGAGTCTATGAAAATAGAACCAAAAGTTGAAGAAGAAAATGAGTTTTCTATGATGTCAAATGAGGATCTTAATAAGAGGGTGGAAGAGTTTATTCAGAAATTCAATAAGCAGATTAGACTTCAAGCATCAACTATAAATTGATCTTAATCTATCTATCAAACTTAGAAGGTCTTTTCGGTGTTAGAATCAAATACTAAGATACGGATTTGATGCGCACTCTAGCATTAAAACACAATTAGTCGCTGTAATTAATCACAACCATTATGTGAGATCGGACGGTTCAAATTAAACATGAGTTTTACGCTGTTCAACAATTTTGACCGTTAATCTAAATCGGATGGTTCATAACAATAATTGTGTCACGCATTTAGTGCAACAAATCCGATTGCCAAAGACTATTCCAAAATTTTGATGTAAAATATTGTCTTGTACCTTTTGTACTTGTTTAATGTTGCATTTTGCTATACAAGTCCATAGTCCTTTCTTTTTCTCACAGTATTTTACTTGTCTATTTACTTTGGATTTTGTGCATGCACCATCATCATGTTTTCTTTCATCTTTTTATTTTTATATAATTTTTTTCCCTTCTATATATTAGATAAATTGAAAATTTAATCTTGTAAATGTAATTACTTATATGGTAAAAAACTAGTAGAGATATTTGATATGCATATTTAAACTCAGTAATACTTTATTTTACTATACTTAATATATGCGAGTTTTACTATGAGACTCTTTAAAATTAAAAATAAAATAAAATTGAATAGAGATTCGTTTGAAAGAAAAAAAAAATATCTATTCATTAAAAAATAACAAATGAATGACTAAATTTGAAAATAATAAAAATAATCAAGAGTGACAAAAAGGTTTAAGTATACAAAATAAAAATAGATCAATTTTGATACAATTGACTTGCAAATATTGTGTGAGCTATCATCGAACAATTATCTTTGGATTACTCATGATTTCTTTAACTCGTGGATTACAATACCTCTTTTATAACTCAATTTATTAAAAAAAATATATGTATTGTTAATTAACAGTGGTTGAAAATAGTCGATGTCAAAAGTGGAGGCAGACTACTGCATCGTAGAAGCAACCATTGACGGCCATGTGGTCGCAATACTAGTCTAGAGATGGCAAACAATTTTATGATTGAAGGTGGTTAAATGGTGGTGAAATAGTGGTCTTTGGGTGGCCGCTTATTGGAGTGGTGGTCGATGATAGTCAGAGTGGTGGTTGACAACCATTATTAATGACAAACTATAGAAAGAACAAATACAACTTCGTGTGTGTTTGGTTTAGCTTTTGGAAAAGTCAAAAGCAATTCTAGAGGTGTAGAAGTGATTCTAGATTGATTTTAGATATTTGGTTATTCTAAAGCAGAATTGATTCTGCCTCCAGAATTGATTCTACTAGAAGCTAGGATTTGTAGCTTCTGGCTTTTAGTATCATTTTTATACTGAAATTTATTGTTCAACTCACTTTTACATAATTATATCCAAAAATAAATCAATTATGCTACAATCAATTCTGATAAAATCAATTCTACCAGAATCAATTCTATCAAAATCAATTCTATCTAAAGCCAAACCAAACACACACTTCATCTTGTTCAAGTTGGAAGTTGGAAAAATGAAAGAATTTCATAGAGTAAGGGTTAGAGTAAATTATCAACATATCTTTGAATGAAACATCAACTATAAATATGGAGTTAAATTCAAAACCATATTGTGGAAAGATAAATCATGGCAAAGTCACACTCTAATGTATAAACCTTTGACATAATTTTGCATTACAAAATCATGCTACTATAATGTAAAATAAAATCCTTTGACAAAATTTCCATTAGTATGTTATATATTGCATCAAATCTTATTTTTTACAATGATATAAATACAGTTTTTACTAGAAATTAACCTCTAATCACATATTTAAGGTACGTTTGATCTGCTAAAAAATATGTGACTGGATATGACAACTTTTTTAAATCATGTTTGATTTAAAAACGGTTAAGGGACTCGACAAAATAAGTAGCAAAGGACGTGACAAAATCAATAATTTTTTTCTTTCACTAAACCACAACACAACTTTTTGTCCACAGTACAGTTATAGAAAATACGAAAATTCCATTTTTATTTTCAAATATAAAAAAATTATCTTCCTATTTCTCGTCGATACATTTTTTTTCTTGTCCTATACTATCTTATTTTATCATGTCCTGTTCTGTCCAGTACTTACTATTTTGCGAATCAAACGCACCTTTAAAATCTTTAAAATTTTTACCACTTGAATCAATTCATTGGTGTTGTTCGCATCAAATCTATTTACATTATATTTATAATTTAAACAAAATCATTTCAAATAATAATTTAAATTATAAAACTGGTATTAACAGTTAAGATAGAATAAAACATGAGAGAAACAAAAGGAATGGTTCTCTGGTCTTCTCCTTAAGCAATCAGAATCTGAAGGAGAAACTGTGCTATGGTTACAACCATCTCAATGTTTTCTCTGCAAATCAATCTATTTCCTTCACCATTGTTAACTACAAAATCCTCAACAAAGACCACTGTTACAGCTACTGTCACTAGGCGAAGAGCTACAGTGTTTACTTCAAGTCTTGTAGTTGCTTCATGGCTTAACTTCCTCAATTTCAGTTCAACACAACCAATTTCACTTTCACAACAGCTACAAGATGAACTTCAACAACAAGAAGACAACCTTGTACACTTGTTTCAGGTTTTTTTTAGTGTTTTTTTTTATCACACTCTTTTTCTTCATTTTTGACAAAGTTTGGTAATTTATTTGTTGGGTTGTGTTGAAATTTGAAATGCATTTTAAAGTTGTTTGCTTTATTGCATGTATAAACATAATTTGCAATTGGGTTTATTAAGAGTATTGATACTATTGAATTATATGTGTATTGATTTTTTTTTGCCTTTTATGTGGACATTATCATATTGTTTTATTGTTTAGAAGTTGCTCTCTACATTTTTTATTCATTTGATTTAAAGATGAAAATCACGGTTTCTAAATTGAAGTTGCATTGCGTTTAAGTTGCCAACTTTGATATTGTGAGAAAATGCAGACAAATGTGGGTGATGCAGTCACAACCGCAGCTGCAATGTCATTGTAGAGATCTTTAAAACCTTTATTTTGCGGATGCGATTGATGTTGTTGACCGCAATTTGGAACTATGATTAAAACCAATGCATGTGGTGATTGATAGGCACACTTTCAACACACTATTATTGGATAGATTATGTTGTGATATTTGTTGTGCATCACATATGAAATGGTGATTTTTGTTGATTATTTTTAATTTAAGCATTTGGATTATCGCAGGAAACTTCACCATCGGTTGTTTCCATTAAGGACATTGAATTGACTAAAGCCCCCAAGGCCTCTTCTAATGAAGTTATGCTAGATGAGGATGAAGATGCAAAAGTGGAAGGCACTGGTTCAGGCTTCATCTGGGATAAATTTGGTCACATAGTAAGAAGAAATAATCAGAAAGGGGAATTTGTTTGCCCCACTTAATTTGATTCTACTTGTTTATTGTATTTTACAGTTATGCTATGTTTTCCACTTTTAATTAAAGGTGTGTCCGTGGTTACATTCAATCACTTATGTTTTCTTAGCGTATTATTACTTTATTAGTATCTACGTATTAGTGTCGTGTTTATGTCTATGCCTATGCTTCATAGGAGAGTAATTATCTTATTGAACAAATTATTACACGTAAGATGCTGTAACGGTGTTTTCAATTTAGTGAAGATGAACATAGTATAAACTGTTGAAATCATTGGACAGTGAATACCTAAATGTAAGGTTGTATGCATAATTTGACAAACTCTCCCATGGCATAGATATAGTCTTTGGTTGCACAGGTTGCTAGTTTTTGAAACTTTCAATGTATTCATTTGGTTTTTTCTGGTGGACAGGTTACCAATTACCATGTTGTAGCTAAACTAGCTACCGATACAAGTGGTTTACAACGTTGTAAGGTTTTCCCTTAAGCTGTTAATTCCATCAAACTTCTTATTTTAGATTGGAGAAACATATTTTGTATTGATATTTATACTTCTATCTGCAGGTTTTCCTAGTTGATGCCAAAGGGAATAGCTTTTCTAAGGAAGGGAAAATAATTGGTTTTGATCCATCATATGATCTAGCTGTTCTGAAGGTTATATACATTCCAATCATCTTATTTTCTTTTATGCTATGTTACATTTAATATTTGCATTCTTCTTTATGTTACTTTAGACCGCTGGAAGAAATGCATGACACTTAGTCTATTTGCAGGTCGACGTTGATGGATACGAAATAAAGCCAGTTCTTCTCGGTGAATCTGAGAATTTACATGTTGGACAGAGTTGCTTTGCCATTGGGAATCCTTATGGATATGAGAATACTCTCACAACAGGGGTAATCTCTTTTGATAAATTGAGTCCAACATGGTAAAGTTTCATTAGAAAGCTTCTGAATCTGCTAAAAACTCGATCTGATCGTACCAGATAACTATTGTGGATAAAATTCAAGAAATTATGATTTACATCACAAAATTCAATAAACTCTATCTGATCTGTTGGTGATTATTGTGTATTATGTGATGTAAATTTTGCAGGTGGTCAGTGGTTTAGGCCGTGAGATACCTTCGCCAAATGGAGGGGCTATCAGAGGAGCCATTCAAACTGATGCAGCTATTAATGCAGGTATTATGTTTTGGATTTCAGTATTTTCCATACTTCTACTGATCAGAGGACTATATTAGTATATGATCTTATATGTGTGCGCGAATGTTAACAGGAAATTCAGGCGGACCATTGATTGATTCTCATGGCCATGTTGTTGGAGTAAACACAGCCACCTTCACAAGGAAAGGTATTACGCTGCTCCTTCGTGATATAACATGTCCTATTACAGAGTGGACAAAAGACTAGCGCTTTTAATTCAAATTTCTCAGGAAATACTTTCGCTTATTTCTACTTCTTTTGCATCAATTTTGTTGCAAAATTTTGTGGTTCATCACACTTTTTAAAGATAGTTTAATACAAGAAGCTGCCACAAAATTGAAGTCTAGAAATTGAGACAAAACTTCTGTCTACTGCATTATTAATTTCTAAGAACGTTTTGCTTTCGATTTATGTCAGGAACCGGAGCTTCATCAGGTGTTAACTTTGCAATTCCCATTGACACTGTAATCAAAAGTGTACCATACCTTATTGTATACGGAACACCTTATAGTAATAGGTATTGACTGTGTATGTAATCAAAAGTGGAATTCTTTAGAAAAACTATGGATATCATATTCACATTCAAGTTGTACATGAAAATAAATATCATGTTTATCCTATGTTGTTTTGTCCAGTACTTACCTTTTGCAAATAAAAATGACTCTTAACTGAAAATTAGTGTTCTAACCTTTTTTATTATAATACAATTGGTCATTTTAAGTATTGTGCAGCATGCTAGAGATAAATTTCACAATGTACAAAGTTTTAAGTAATGTACAAGGTCATTTTAAGTAATGTACAAAATTTCGTCATAATCACATCCGAATAAATTTAGTTAATACTTCATATATCAAACTCAGCATCTCAATTACAAGTTACAACCCAGGCAACATGAAGTTTAGGATGCTTACAATAGAAGATTTGAAGGGAGAGGAAGGCATATCATGAATAAAGCAACGAAAACATAAAGAAGACATGTAACGTCGCCGTTCCAACATAGTTTTATTTTTATCTCCACTCAAATGCACCAGAACGGCAGAATATTTTACACTCATGGTAAACCGTAATATTTTCTTCATGATTGAAAACCTAAGCAAGTGCCACAATCCTATATTCTATCACAACATACTAAAATCTTGAATTCCGTTGACAATTCATCAATGGAACAAATGAAAGCCCCAAAATTACTCATGTTCCGTGAACTGATAGAAGTGACAGTTGTTCATCTATAGAGCTATCCACATGACAGGACGTGCGGCAAGAAGAAGGAATAAGAATAAGACCAATGCACCTCTGTTCCATTGGAGAAGGTGATGAGCGTCGAGTGCTACGATACTCCACGGTATCCTGAAGAATAATATTCCCTTGCTTATCAATGCAATAGAAGTTACCCAAGAAGAACCTTCCATCTTTGATACCAACCAACATTCGGCGAAACAGCAGCTTCCTTACCCTACTGACTTGATCTGATTCCAAACTGTCTGAGCTCCCTCCTTGAACTCGAACAAGTTGTTCTGCTTCTTGTTCCATTTTAGCACTTGAATATCACCTGCAGAAGAACAACACACCATCTAAACATCACAAGGCTAAAACTATTTCAAAGTATGAACAAGTGTAAATGCAACTTCAGAATATATTATCAAAATAGGACGATACCAAGATGGTTTATGAAAATATTATCACTGTGAATCAAATTCAATCACAGACAAAAAAAATCGTGTAAATCACGTGAAGTTTGCAAACATCGATAAACTTATAAAGAGGTCTCAGATTATTTTAACACATCATAATCTAGAAAAGAGGATCAAGCCAATGTAGGCAAATTAAACACAACACTGACCACATCTTTATAAAAATTACACTACTAATACAGAACTCGCAGTCGCAGAAAGAACTATAAATTAAACATTCGATGCAAACGACAAAAAAAAACAGATTTAGATGGGGTAAGTGTTCACTCAGTGATGGCTAGATTTATTTAGGTTCGATTCTGCCAGCAATTTTCCTCAACTCAATATCAGAAGAGGGAGCTTTGTATCCTCATTGTAAACACTCTTTCCCCAGAAAAACACAAACAAAAACAATCGAAAAACTAAAACCAAAAAAATTAATTAAAAAGGTTTTTCATTGCACTGGATAATCAGTGAGAAAATAAAAAACCAGAGAAAGAAGGGTAATTAACTATGAAGCACGGACCCAGACATGTCAACACCGATAATAATTTCATAAAATGACATAATTCAATGTAAATCATATGCATTGGTGTCATGTCAGTGTCAAACACCGATGTGTGCCTGGCACCGGAAAACACTTAATTCTAATTCGAGGAGTGTCCGTGTTTCGTAGATAATTAAAATGAAAGAGATCACTTAATTCGGCGAGGTTATCGACACACATAGCAAGCAATCTCTTGAGAGTAAAACATTTTTTTCTCAACTCAATATCATATCATCTACACTTGATAGAATTCTAATTTTCTAAATTTCAGCATAGCAAATAAACAAAAATCAACAATTTATTCAAGTAAGTGCAACAGAAATTAATACTAAGAGCATAAATGATTGATTGATGCAGAAAAAAAAATAATTTTGATGCAAATTAAAACAATTGAACAATAATAGAAAATTTTCAGAGAGGAAATTTTCAGAAGCAATAGATGTTAGTTAGATAAGAATTATAATAATAATTATAATAATAATAATATGTGAAAGTTGAATTTGAAGAGTGAGGGAAGAAACAAAAGAACATACCTGTCAACTCAGAAACGACGGCGGCGGGAATGGATGTTACGGCGCAGGGAAGGAGGGCGAGTGAGACTGAGTTTCTCTCACTTCGATCTGTTTATTTTAAATTTTTATGGTAGATATAATTTAAAAGTTTTTTTTTGGTACTATAATATAAATGTTTATTTAGTCAAAAAAAAATTAAATGTTTATATTAAGCTAAAATGTGATCATTCATATTTATCAAGAAATAAATCTGTGTTACAGACTAGGGATGATCAAAATCGAACCAATCCAAAAGCAAAACTGTAAATTGAACCAATTCAAATTAAAAACTGCAAAAACTGTATTTGGTTTAGATGAGTTCGGGTGATGTTTTTGCCTAACCGCACGGTTCAGTTTGGTTGGCGGTTTTCATTTCTGAAAAACCAATTAGTGTTCTAACCTTTTTTATTATAATACAATTGGTCATTTTAAGTATTGTGCAGCATGCTAGAGATAAATTTCACAATGTACAAAGTTTTAAGTAATGTACAAGGTCATTTTAAGTAATGTACAAAATTTCGTCATAATCACATCCGAATAAATTTAGTTAATACTTCATATATCAAACTCAGCATCTCAATTACAAGTTACAACCCAGGCAACATGAAGTTTAGGATGCTTACAATAGAAGATTTGAAGGGAGAGGAAGGCATATCATGAATAAAGCAACGAAAACATAAAGAAGACATGTAACGTCGCCGTTCCAACATAGTTTTATTTTTATCTCCACTCAAATGCACCAGAACGGCAGAATATTTTACACTCATGGTAAACCGTAATATTTTCTTCATGATTGAAAACCTAAGCAAGTGCCACAATCCTATATTCTATCACAACATACTAAAATCTTGAATTCCGTTGACAATTCATCAATGGAACAAATGAAAGCCCCAAAATTACTCATGTTCCGTGAACTGATAGAAGTGACAGTTGTTCATCTATAGAGCTATCCACATGACAGGACGTGCGGCAAGAAGAAGGAATAAGAATAAGACCAATGCACCTCTGTTCCATTGGAGAAGGTGATGAGCGTCGAGTGCTACGATACTCCACGGTATCCTGAAGAATAATATTCCCTTGCTTATCAATGCAATAGAAGTTACCCAAGAAGAACCTTCCATCTTTGATACCAACCAACATTCGGCGAAACAGCAGCTTCCTTACCCTACTGACTTGATCTGATTCCAAACTGTCTGAGCTCCCTCCTTGAACTCGAACAAGTTGTTCTGCTTCTTGTTCCATTTTAGCACTTGAATATCACCTGCAGAAGAACAACACACCATCTAAACATCACAAGGCTAAAACTATTTCAAAGTATGAACAAGTGTAAATGCAACTTCAGAATATATTATCAAAATAGGACGATACCAAGATGGTTTATGAAAATATTATCACTGTGAATCAAATTCAATCACAGACAAAAAAAATCGTGTAAATCACGTGAAGTTTGCAAACATCGATAAACTTATAAAGAGGTCTCAGATTATTTTAACACATCATAATCTAGAAAAGAGGATCAAGCCAATGTAGGCAAATTAAACACAACACTGACCACATCTTTATAAAAATTACACTACTAATACAGAACTCGCAGTCGCAGAAAGAACTATAAATTAAACATTCGATGCAAACGACAAAAAAAAACAGATTTAGATGGGGTAAGTGTTCACTCAGTGATGGCTAGATTTATTTAGGTTCGATTCTGCCAGCAATTTTCCTCAACTCAATATCAGAAGAGGGAGCTTTGTATCCTCATTGTAAACACTCTTTCCCCAGAAAAACACAAACAAAAACAATCGAAAAACTAAAACCAAAAAAATTAATTAAAAAGGTTTTTCATTGCACTGGATAATCAGTGAGAAAATAAAAAACCAGAGAAAGAAGGGTAATTAACTATGAAGCACGGACCCAGACATGTCAACACCGATAATAATTTCATAAAATGACATAATTCAATGTAAATCATATGCATTGGTGTCATGTCAGTGTCAAACACCGATGTGTGCCTGGCACCGGAAAACACTTAATTCTAATTCGAGGAGTGTCCGTGTTTCGTAGATAATTAAAATGAAAGAGATCACTTAATTCGGCGAGGTTATCGACACACATAGCAAGCAATCTCTTGAGAGTAAAACATTTTTTTCTCAACTCAATATCATATCATCTACACTTGATAGAATTCTAATTTTCTAAATTTCAGCATAGCAAATAAACAAAAATCAACAATTTATTCAAGTAAGTGCAACAGAAATTAATACTAAGAGCATAAATGATTGATTGATGCAGAAAAAAAAATAATTTTGATGCAAATTAAAACAATTGAACAATAATAGAAAATTTTCAGAGAGGAAATTTTCAGAAGCAATAGATGTTAGTTAGATAAGAATTATAATAATAATTATAATAATAATAATATGTGAAAGTTGAATTTGAAGAGTGAGGGAAGAAACAAAAGAACATACCTGTCAACTCAGAAACGACGGCGGCGGGAATGGATGTTACGGCGCAGGGAAGGAGGGCGAGTGAGACTGAGTTTCTCTCACTTCGATCTGTTTATTTTAAATTTTTATGGTAGATATAATTTAAAAGTTTTTTTTTGGTACTATAATATAAATGTTTATTTAGTCAAAAAAAAATTAAATGTTTATATTAAGCTAAAATGTGATCATTCATATTTATCAAGAAATAAATCTGTGTTACAGACTAGGGATGATCAAAATCGAACCAATCCAAAAGCAAAACTGTAAATTGAACCAATTCAAATTAAAAACTGCAAAAACTGTATTTGGTTTAGATGAGTTCGGGTGATGTTTTTGCCTAACCGCACGGTTCAGTTTGGTTGGCGGTTTTCATTTCTGAAAAACCAAACCAAACTGCAAAAACCGCATTTAGTTTGGATGAGTTCGGATGATGTTTAAGCCCACCAAATTTCTTCATTCATTCATTCAGTTTCACCTCTAAGGTTTGGCCCTCTCACTGCAATACTCTCATCGATCTCTCGCTCTCTCACTCTCATCGATCTCTCACTCTTAGTCTCACCTTCATCTCATTGATCTCTCACCTTCATCTCACTTTCTTTATCTCGTCTGTATTGTAATGTTATTTTGGATAAAATTTTTTTATTAATGTTGTAATGTTATTTCGGAACTTCAAGTTTATTTTACGTTTAAAATTGTTCGGTACTACAATGTTATATTGTAACCGCGGCGGCCGAACCGCACTGAGCCGCATTGGTTTGGTTTGGTTTGGATGAATTTTTAAAAACCAAACCGAACCGCATATATTTTTATCTTGCGGTTCGACTAGCTCTTTTGGTCAAAACCAAACTAAACCGCACCACGATCACCCCTAGTACAAACATATTAGGAAATATAATGTTCTCTATTGACAATACTATAATTTATGAGCAATTTCCGGTAGAGTTGATTCAAGTTCTTTCCGATGATTGTAGGGGTATTTCTTTACCTCATTCCATCACTCTATATTTTTTATTGGGTTTATGCCCCTTTTATTACTTGTCTTCTAATTTTCATAATACTCTTAGCACTTAGAGTTTGTTTGATCGGAGAGAAATGAAAACGAAGGAAAGTGAAATACGAAAACCAATACATGTATAGAAAAAAAAAAGGAAAAAAAATTTCAATGCATGTGGGCCAACTCGTCCCGCACAGTTTAAAGCGGGCTATAAACATGGCAGACTAACTTAATATACCGAGCCTAAAATCTTAACCCATCCGCACAAAATGATTGGTTAAACGAGCCAGTGTGACGGTCTCGATCCATTTTGCCACCCCTAATTATAAGTATTTATATATTTTTTATTTAAAAATCGAATAAAATCAAATCAACCGAATCAAAATAAACCATATAAAATTAGATTGTATTTTTTTTGTACATAGACGAAACAACAAAATCATTATATACTTACACACACAAAATGAAGTGATCAGAGATCAAACATCGATCATAGATATTCTGCTTAACAATTTCGACATCATTTTACCGATTGAACTTAAATTTCTAAATACTAAATATATTTTTTAATCGTCCAAAAACGGAACCAAAGTGCATCATCTTTTCTCTACCCAACCGCATGCTCTGTTCTATGTCTTCAAAAATAAATAAATAAATAAATAAAATTATAAAAGACACCTTGATTGGGATCAGAGGGGATTCCTTTTCTCATTCTCACGTTAGGGTTTTAACTTCTTCTTCTTCTTCTTCTATCCAATTTTCCTCCACCAGGTATGTAATCTATAACTATGGCGTTTCACTTTTTTCTTACAATTCCCATCATCTCGCTTGTTAGGTTTAAGAAACTTCAATTTCATCATTTTCTAATAATAATTTGGTAATCATTGTTTTCAAATTAATATCTTTACAATATAGAATTATGTGTAATTGTGTAAAGCTTAAGTTTTTATTAGTACAATATTATTGGATTATGTTTTCTAATTTCACTGAGGTCTATGTCACAGTTGATGTTGAATTATGATTTTTGATTTTTGATTCTGTAATGGTTTTGTATTATAATTTTGTTTCCATTGTCCTCAATTACAATTATTTGTGCTGTGTAAAATCTTATCCATATAATTGTATGCAAGGTTTTAAAAAACGGTTTGTTACCGCGAAAACATCCACGACAAAACGGTTTTGGCACCGTTTTCCTCTGGTTTTATAGAGTGAAAAAAATTCACGGCGAAACACTGTTACAGCCGTGACAAAATGCAATTTGGCAAATAACTCCGTTTTTTTTTCTTCTTCATTTGAGATGGATAAAAAATACATTTTTTAGTATTACATAGGATTATCTCCTTTTAGCTCTTTTCCTAGTTCAAAACGTTATATCTCTTTAATTTAAGTTATTATTATACATATGTTATAGTAAAAATGATTTTAATAAGAGTTGTGTGATCCTGTCATTAATTCACACCGTGACAACCGCGATTTGTAACGCGACATCCGTAACAGTCAAAACCATGAAATCCTTACCGCGACCGCTATTTAAAACCTTGATTGTATGTGTATTTTAATTTCTGTTCATAATATGTTAACTGGTTATTAATAAGTGGGAGTATGTAGATCTGTTATAATTATATTTTTAGTACCTTGATTTAGCAAAAAAAATGATAGTTTAGTTTTTTTTTTATCTCAGGTGGTAGTATGGTGAAAATAAAATAATGTTTTTTTATGACTGGTTAGTATGTATATGCAACTGAAAGTATGTTTTGTTTTCATGAACTGCAGCTGTGATTTGTAGAATGGGTGAGACCGGTAAAAGACATCGTCCACAGAGAGACCGTGGAGACCGTAAAGGGGACAATAAAAACCAAAAGAGGCGTGTGAATGACAGAGATGAAAGGGATAAGGGTGAATTGATTGTGTATAGGATACTATGTCCTGTTGGAGTTATTGGGAGTGTTATTGGTAAGAATGGAAAAGTTATAAATTCAATAAGGCAGGAGACTAGGGCAAAAGTCAAGGTTGTCGATCCATTTCCCGGTGCGAAGCACCGAGTTATAACTATTTATTGTTATGTTAAAGAGAAGGAAGAAATTGAGGTTGAAGATGAAATTGGCAATGAAAAGCCTTTATGTGCTGCCCAAGATGCTCTTCTCAAGGTTCATTCTGCCATTTCAAATTCCATTGAAACTGCTGGAGATTCTGATAAGAAACGTAAGAATAAGGATGAATGTCAAATCCTTGTTCCATCAAGCCAGTCGGCCATTTTGATCGGTAAGAATGGGGCTACCATCAAACAACTGAGAGTTAAGACTAGGACAAATATCAAGGTTGTTTCAAAGGATGCAGCTGACCCTGAGCACTCGTGTGCAATGGAATTTGACAATTTTGCATTGGTAGGTATATTTATATTATCAAACATATTAACTTGCTATTGAACTAATGAACTCTCATGCACAGATTCATAACATGATTGCAACTTGTTTAGCACACTGACATGTGAATCCACCTTAGAAACATGCCGATTTTACTATTTTGTAGCGACAATTGCAACTACAATGATGTTATTACTTTTATGTCAAGGTGTGATTGTTAGATAACAATGTTATAAACAGTTAACTTTGTGATATTTATGCCGACTAACGAGCTTGCTATTATATTTTCCAGCACTTGTGTGCATTGTGTCACCTCTTACTTACCTATGCAACATAGATGTGGTTTTGTGACAGTTAAATAGAGTGATTTTCCATCTTCTTTCTTTTTTGCTTTTACTTTTTAAAGCTTCTTTGTATATTATTTGGGTCTACAACGATATCACTACAGTACCTTCATGAATGTTTTACCGTATTTTTATTTTTCGACCTTTTTTGCTTTTGCATTTATTTTTTAAATTTTAACTTGTTGCAGCTTATCCTCATCAGTAATCTGTTGTTATATGTTGTTGAAACGTATGTTTTAATTTATTATTTTGCAATGTTATTTGGTTGTTTAGCCAGAAAGTTAATTTGTAGCTTTAAATGGGTGTATTGAAACACATGTTTCTTTTGCAATTTCTTTCTTTTTTACATTTACATGTTGCAAAAATCTTTCATTGACATATATACAATATACGAACCTCCACTCTGTACTGTGTGTATTATATAGGTGCTACTGCTGATCTAGTTTTCGAGAAAGGCTTACATAAGTTTATATTTTAAATAGTTTTGTACGTAGATGTTTTCTGGTTGTTGAAACAATTCTTTTGCAGTGAGCTTCTATCTTATTATGTGCTTGTTTTCGTTGAGTAGATTACAGGTGAATCGGAAGCTGTAAAAAAAGCATTATTTGCAGTTTCAACTATTATGTACAAATTCTCTCCCAAGGAGGACATTCCTCTCGACACAACTGTACCAGAAACCCCTCAAAGCGTTATCATTCCTTCTGAAGTTCCTATGTACCCACCAGGTGGACTATATCCAGCATCAGATCCTATTATTCAGCCTAGATCTTTTCCTCAAATTATAGGTGCTACAACTGTGCAAGATCTGCATGGTTATGCAGATACAGGAAATCCGTGGTCTCTGTACTCATCCCCCCTTCCAGTAGTTTCCAGTCTCGGTGCTTCCCAATCTGAAGAATTAATTGTAAGAATGTTGTGTCCCTCTAACAAAATTGGATATGTCATTGGGAAGGGAGGAGGTACTATTAAACGTATGAGGCAAACTACCGGGGCTCGTATTGAGGTTGATGATTCCAAGGCTCGCCATGATGGATGCTTAATCACTATAACGGCAACAGAGGTGCATTATTTGTTCTTCTATTTGTTCATATCTAATTGTACTTATTTGTTTACATCTTTGCATATGTCTGCAATTTTGAAGTTCAAACCTTTTAGTTTGATCTCTTGTTTTGTTTCTTTATTCTTCTTCTTTTTAAGATTTTTCTAGTAAAATTGATGGTAGACAAGTTTCATTTTATCGTTATTACTTCAATATAAACAAGCTTTGACTACATTTCAAATTTTTTTGAGGGGTGGGAGGGCCGGCCGTTAGTATAAGATCAAGAAGTATTAGATACATGCAAGGATAAAAAATTAAAATCATGTAAAACATGATTATTGATGTGATTAGTTGATTCTTTCTCTTTAAGAACTTTGCATGATTATTGATGTGATTAGTCGATTCTTTCTCATTAAGAACTTTGCATGATTATTGATGTGATTTATGCTTGGTTTACTTGTTGGTGGATTTTGGTGCCTCCCATTTTTTCCATAGTCTATACTCTAGATTTAGTAGTCTTTTTCTATTATGCATTGACTGTGTGCTGTTCTGTTATTATAAGAATCAAATTCTCATGTAGTATGTGGTTTTTGTAGTCTTCAAGTGATCTGAAATCCATAGCGGTTGAAGCTGTTCTACTGCTGCAAGAGGAGATAAATGATGAAGATGATGCTCCGGTTTCAATCCGGCTCCTAGTTCCATCTAAAGTGATAGGGTGTATTATAGGGAGAAGTGGTTCAATCATAAATGAAATTCGGAAGAGAACTAAGGCTGATATTCAAATCTCAAGAAGTAATAAGCCTAAATATGCAGATGACAATGATGAACTTGTTGAGGTTCGATTTATTTTTCACTTCTTTCTTCTTCTTTTTTTGTTTAATCTGTACATCAATTTTATCTAACCTGCTTCAATTTATTATGTAGGTTGTTGGTGCAGTTGATTGTGTGAGAGATGCACTAATTCAGATAGTCTTGAGACTAAGGGAGGATGTATTGAAAACAAGGGACATTGACCACAATCCACCTATAGGTGCCGAATCCTTGTATGCAAGCAGTTCTGTTCTTTCCGCACCATCTATGCTGCCTTCAGTTCCTGCTGCTGTTGCCGCACTAACTTATGATCAGAGGGCTGGAAGTGGAACTGGACTGGGCATGCATTCTACTAGCAGCCGTTATGGATATGATTCTTACTCGGTATGATAATGTATTCCTTTTCATCAAAAAAAAGGTTTGCTTAAAAGTTCACAAACATTTAACTGAATTTTTTTATTCACTGAAGTTTTACATTTCTCAAGTCTATGTTTGGGGTGAATTTCTTACAACTATTAAGTATTACTATATCTGGTCTTGTTTGTTGTTGGTAAATTTCACACTCTTCATGTGATATTAGTCACTTGAAACATCTTAGGCCCAATGCTTATTGATATTATTCTGAGACTAATTCGAACTATAGACAATTTGATTGAGTTTAGGTGCAGCAAATAACTTTATTTTCTTCATCATATGTAATATGGATAAGGATGTTTTCACGGTTGTACATAAATATAAAATGGGAAAATCTTGTAGTAATGCAAATTGAAGTTATATTAGCAATGGAAAGTATATCTTCTAGTTGTTTTTAGTCATTTGGGTCTGAATATCATATTTATGAAGGTATGAGTACTACTACGAATATAATGTAGTGAAATAGTGAATGCTGGTGGATTTAAGCTATATTTTCTTCATCAATTCTAGCTCTCTTTTCTTCCAGCACTGTTTAAAGTATATTTTTTCGAGTACAGTATATGGAAACTTGTGTTTTGCTCTATCTTTATTTACTTCTTTTTGTTGTAACATAATTTATTTCTATTTTCAATTCTTGATCATATCATATGGAACTGATATTTTCTCTTTTTTGCTTCTATGTAAAAGATGGGAGACCATGGCTATGGATCTATGTCTTCATATGCTACCAAGCTGTATGAAGGGTTAGTGTGTCATTAAAGTTATATTTGTTCTATAATTTACAACTGAGTTGGTCCCTTTTATTTCTCCGTCTCTTTCATTAGCTGATATTTCCTACTAATGTTTTTTGCGCCATTATTAGACATAGTTTGCCTCCCCTGTCAACATTGGAGATGGTTGTTCCTGCTAATGCTGTTGGCAAAGTGATGGGTAAAGGTGGAGCAAATCTAGCCAATATCAGGAAGGTTAGTTCACACATTCTTATTTACTTTTCTTAAGTTAATGCCTGGTCTGGTAAAATTTCATTCTTAGTGTTAGGGATTTTTTGATTGGCTCACCTAGTTACAATTGATATGATGCACTCAGGCTAGTAATTTGATGTAATGTAAAAGATAATACATGATACATTACTGACCAAGAACCCTTATTTATACTAATGGTAGATTGCTAATCATAATCTAATAGGAACACAAATCATGAAAATAACTAAGGGTAATTTTGACCGACATTTATCGGTGATGTTTCTAACTTCTCACATTTTAATAGACCATAGTGTTTTCTTTCAGAATTCAGATGTCATCTAATGAGTAATGACAACCATCAGTGTAACACCCCCACCCAAACAATTAGAGAGAGAGAGAGAGAGAGAGAGAGAGAGAGAGATTTTGAATGTCAATGGCCAAAGTTTCAATCATACTGACGTTTGCACATCTTTGTCATAGATGGACTACTAATTTGTTGATATTCCATACTCATTAGTCATTACACATGTACTTCATTGAATCTGTCTTTTATGCCCGGTTGTTTTCATTCAGATTTCAGGAGCAACAGTAGAGATTTCTGAGTCCAAATCTTACCGGGGTGATCGCATTGCTCTAATTTCTGGCACATCTGAGCAAAAGCGCGCAGCTGAAAACTTGATCCAAGCATTTATAATGGCTACATAAGTTTTCGGAGTTATTTCCTGGTGGTTTGGAGGTGAAAATTTAATTCTCAATGTATCTACTCATTCCTCTTCTTACTCCATCTAGGTTGGTCTGGAGAGAGTATCCTCTAGGGTTCTTTGGCTGGACTCCTGCTTCTTCCATAAGTAACTTGCAAGATTGTGACAGAGCATCCATTTCTGGTTTTGTATTTTGGAGTTGGAGTTCGTTTCTTCAGCTTTTCTAAATCTACTCTTCATCTGTGATTTCTCTTAGAAGTGTAGGATCTTTCTGTCCTTTCATGCTGTTTTTCCCTTGATTAGTGTGCAATCATCTTTATCTCCATGAATAATCATCGAGGAACCATGAAGCGGTGTATGTAATTGACTTGTTTCTTCTAGCTCAACTTTTTATTCTCCTGTCTTGCTGAAATCATTTGTCCTAATGATGCAAATAAAATGCAAGATTCTCTAGCTGTTTCCTCTTCCATTATCCATGGCTTTTGATTTCTTCGGTCAAAAGTGTGGAGGTTGCCTCGCGAAATTGAAAATTAGCAGATCATTTCCCTCCTCGCTATTTTCTGTATATCTAATAATTCAGTGTAAGCGAGGACAGTTGATGACCATTTATTTACTGTTTTATTTCCAGGCCTCTGGTCATTTTGTTACAACACCAATGGCACTTTATTATATGCCTGTAATCTGAAAAACCATCGGAATACATTTTGTAAAACATGTGTTCTTGCTTTTCACTTCTCAATGCCTTATGATGGATACCACTCACAAGGAAATGCTTGCTGCTGCATTTTATTGTAGACGTCCTTCCCCTCTTCCATTGTGATTGAAAGTAATTTTATTAGATCTCTTAAATTCTATCAAAGGAAGTTCATGTTATGATCTCTATATCTGGCTTATCTGCTAACTGCGGCATATAGATTATCCTGATTGCAACTTAACATATATTTCTCTGAATCTCCCAAATTCTATCAATTGGGGTTCTTGTTTTGAACTCTATCTCTGCTGTCTGCGGCTTATCTATTGTATCATTGTTAACTGAATTTTGGTTGCTCAGATATTGAATTGATCTCGTTCTAGGAATTTTTCCCAAATGAAAATTGAAGTTGTTGGTAATAACCACTTACCAATATGTTACACATCAGCTCTTGATATTTTTCTCTTCGAGTACTAGGATTAATCAGAGTGCAATAAGGTTAAGTCATCCTATTTCATCAGCATTTGCCTTATAGTACTCCTCATCTTTTGTTAAAAAAAATATCTAGATTAACTGATGCCATTCTTTTAACATCATCCCAACAGAATCAATGTGCTCCAAACTTTCTGCTATTGATATATATGTGACTGACCCCTCTCAAGCTTCCTTTGTAGGCTTAAATATCTATTTAGTCTCTGCAAATCTGTCTCATTTTGGTTTCATTCCTTAAAATATATTTGTTTGAAACCGTAACAAGTTCATAATTTCTCGTTCTCTTATGATAATCTACATGTTATACTTATATGACACGTGACACTGCTTACATGGTATTTTTTTGCCACATCCACATCTAAACAAGAAAGCATGAGGGATCAAAAAGTAAATCATGAGCGTTTACATCAACGTTTTCGTCTGCAACCAAAATTAGGGTTCTTGTATTCACGATTGAAGGACAACAATGTCCATTTACTTTGTTTTTTTTTTGTCATCTCTTCTCATCATTATACCTCATCCCTAGAACCCTCGCTCAATTTGCATCATCATTTTCATCCTTTATCTATTGAATAGTTCCAAGTTCGATTGATAAAGCGCATTTTCTCAAAGTTCACCTTCAATAAGGTTCTGAGCACTCGCCAAAGACACTTTACATTCACATCGTCATCCTCAAATCTCACATAAGCGGAACAATTCATAAACACCTACATGGATACTTAAACACCTTCTAATGACATGGTGGCTCGAATAGCATAATCATGATTCTCACAGTGTCATAATCCAACTTTAAAATAACGGAAACACTAACTTAACGTGTGGCTCGAATAGCATAATCATGATTCTCACAGTGTCATGATGCCCTTATGGCATTTGTTAATAATTTAAATAAATTAAATGTTTTATTGGATGTTGTGCATTTAATTCAATTTTTAAACTTTTCATAAATTAAATGCACAAATTTTAAAAAAATATTTCTGTTTTTATATTCTTAACATGTGTTCTTATGATACATTTTATGGTGGTCCGCGGAGGAAAGTGCCAAATGACTCTTTGAAGTGGAGTTTTTTTGTCTAACCCTAGCATGGCCATTATTTAATAGCCACACTTTGAATAAAGATGTTTGGAAGAAATTTAGAGTGAAGGGTTTGGTTTTCTTTTCTAAATTAAGCAAGTTATAGAATATTTTTAAAAATTAATGAAGTGTGTAAAAATAATTTACACCGTCAGTATATAGCAATTAAACTCCAAAACATGCCCCTCCCGAACCCTCCAAAATCTCTTTCCCAAACAGACTCGAAGCCTTCTTTCTGTAATATGAATTCATCAAGTTGACACTTTCATGGTTAACTTTCTAGCCAATTATGGTAGTCATTGTCTCTTGGATACTAAGTTCCTATCAATTTTCTAACTCTACAATTCCCTTTTTCTTTTCTTTCTATGACAAATCCCTTTTGCTTTTTATGTGCATACATTATCTCTGATTATCATAAATTCTTTGATTGATCCTTTCCCCAATCATTATCTATATTAAGAGTGTTTAGCTTTATTTTGGCCATTGGGTCCATAAGCAACCTTGCTATTAATTGATAAAATTCAATGTTGATAATGTCATCTGCTCTAGATATTTGGTTTGTCTCAAAAGATATTTAGTTCCATGCTGATGTGTATGTATAATTCATTGTGTGGGTTAGATTAGAATTGTATTAAAACTTGATATTAGAAACCTTCTTTGTTAATTATTATTACCATTTGTATATGAATTTGTTTTTATGTTACTACATAAGTTGAAGTCATATTACTCTTTTGTTTGTGATTTCGGTTTCTAAGCTTTGCAATCATATGATCTTTACACTCATTTTTGACAATGACTTTGATATCAACCATGTGTGTAAAGATATGATGTCAGGTATCAAATTGAATACACCTATTACCTATATATAATTTGTTGGCAGAATGTGAATTTAATTCATTCATTTGGTGAATCGTACTATAGTACATTAATGATTATACATACGCTGTAATTTTTTTGACGATATTCATAAATAAATAAATAAATTTAATAAAGAGTCGTGCTGACATGTACTCACTTTTAGATATATTGAATAACTAACGTATTTAGTTTATACATTAGATTAGATACATTAGTTATTTAATATATCTAAAAAGTGAATATTTGATTATAATTAAAGTCGGAGGGAGTATATTTATGACACGTGTTAAAAGAAAATAATGAATTAAAGAAAATTGTATTTAAAAGAACAATTTTTAGTTGATGTATTTGAATCAAAAATTGAATCAAATAGTACTACTATATAAAAAAAATTATAGACATAAATATCAAAAAGAGTTATGATGAATTTATTGCCATTTTACCCACGTAGATGGAGAGTTTATGATTTTTGAAGTTTGTACCAGTTGAAACATTTTGTTTTGTGATGATAATTCATAAATAAAGATGAAGTAGGAAGTCCTAAGAAATTTTGGGAAGCTTCTAGTGAAGGCAAAGGTATTAGAGTAGTGTTTTTCTTATAAGTTTATATCACGTAAATGTAATAGGAAAAAATATATTAAAACATTAACTTGATCAAAAAAGGAAAATTGTCATTCAGATAAGTTTTAGAGTGTTTTGGATTTTGCAAGAAGCTTCACTTTTTTTTACCAACAAGACATCATTTATTCAAATTTGTTAGAATATATCAAAATATCAAAGGGAGTGAAATATTGATGTCTTTCGCAACCATACACGGAATAATTTGCCGTATGTTGAACTATAAACTATTTAAATTTAGACTGTCTGTTCTAGATCGGACAATTAGATTTCTCTCATGACTGCATCAATGTATGTCATTATGACCGCGTGAAATTCAAATCCCTAAAATCGGCTACTTGAATAAGAATGTCTCTTTTTATTGACAACTTGTTACAATATACATGCAACAAGGACATGGACCACCACACCTTAAACATTAAAGTGTATTTAGTACCACAACCAATACAGCTTTTTCATGATTGTTCTTGTAATAATCCTCTCTAGTGTAATGAAATACATGGTTGTGGAATATTTCAATATTAGTAAGCATGACAATTATTATCCCACTTTTTTTAATATGGCAACTGTGAAAGTCTTTTTGAAGTGCGTTTGTATAGTTTTAAGTGGAAATAATAAGTTTTCTTTTCACAAGTTGCACTTTTTTTATTGTAAGTACTAATATTTTTTAAAACATATTTTCATCCATAGAATCAATTTTTGCTACAAAATGCAAAACATAACGTCCAAGTGCATGCTTAGATTTTCAACTATATATGTAATGATCTATAGTATTTTCTATCCCTAATTTCATGTTAAAGTTCTGATAGGTTTCTTGTAATAGTTTTGTTGTTTTAATTAAGTTATCCAATGTGATGATGTTAATGATGTATATAATCCATGTGATAACCTAAAAATCTATCTTTCATTACAAAATTGTGATATATTGAAAATTGGATTGGATTCTCATGTTTGGGTTGTTGTCGCATTCACGCAGTCAAAGATATCAATAGTCGTATAATTTTAATTGAATGGTAACAATACAAAAATAAACTTAAAATTTTATTTTATACGTTATATTTTAAAATACTGATCTTAAATTTGAATCGTTCAATCTTAATCGAACAATTATCTATGACAAGTTTTGACTTTAGTCAAACATGTGATTTGATGTTGCATGTATCACAAACTTTTATATCAGTAATCATTTTCTTAATCATGAGAAGACTTAAGTGATGATTAACCCAACCATAATGACTCCCTTTTTTAGGGGTAATAACCATATTTGCTACTTTTATTAACGGCTTAACTACTTATTACTTGCTTGTTTATATTTAATGTTTCTAATATTATTTGAGAAACAATGTATAGTTGTGACTTGTGAAGTGAACTACAGATTCAAGCTAAATTAATAAACTAACCCAATTGAAAGCCACTTTAAGCCTAATCCGGATTACTAATACGTTAAGTCACCAAGAAAACAGATATTAAATGATTAATTAAACAAAAATTGCTTAGACGTGCCTTATCTTATGCAAAACTAGAGAGTTATTTTATTTTTTGATTACAAAAATAGAGTGTTACTATTTACTATACCTATTCAATGTATATATTTTGAGTATTAGTAATTAATTAGTACATAAACTTTTTTTTATCTCAAATTGTAGAATCATATCTACACTCTTTGAGTGTTATTAAATAAAACATGGAAGATGTTTTCGATTTCATTGGTAAAAATTTAAAGATACATATTCAAAATATGGGTTTTCTCTATGATTTCTAAAGTTTTTGAATAAATCATTGATGCTTATAGAAGTTTTTGAATCTCTAAAGAAACCAAAGTCATTGAATTTTAACTACAAAGATTGATCACATACTAAGGATAAGGATGTGAGTCATACTTTACAACAAAGTTTAAATTTGATGAACTTGTTAAGATAATATATATGTATTACAACTTTTACTCTCTTAACAATTAATATTACAATTTTTTTGGCGTAAACTAGATATATTCTGCATGCAACTGTATAGACTAATCTTTCAAGCAATTTAAATTGACGGCGAACTCTTCCTAAAAGTTTTGTCACTGCTGCATGTCCAAATTAAACTAGAGATCAAACTTAAAAATAACTTTGATTAAATTACAAGAAATTCATGTTATCTCATCTAAACGTTCTTGAGTAATATTACAACTTTTACTCTCTTAACAATTAATTTTTAAACAATAAGACCTACTCTAATCTTGACGATTTTCTATATATGACCTAACTCACCTAAATCTTTATTCATAAAATAGGGTTTGACAATATTATCATTCCAAAGTTTGAAAGTGGTATAAACTTGCATGTTTTGTGTTGTGTTTGTACTTGATTCCATATGAGTACGGAAATTGTATCTTAATTATCATCATCGTGAATTACATTGAGTGTTTACAAAGCATATGTCACGAATGAACACATGCCAAAACGTGTGTTTGTATTCTTATTTTCTCTTTTTTTTTGTTAATTAGTTGTAATTTCTTTGGGTCTAAATTTAAATTACTAAAACAATGTTAAGTGCACATGGCATGTGATGAACAAATTATATGATACAAAATATGCATTTTTGTATAGTTTATGGTACTTGCAGGAGGCTTTTGATTCGCAACTCTACATACAGACTAAGAGATAAGTTAATCAATTAAATCATACATTAGTTAATTGTATAATACCCCATCGAATATCCATACTAAAATATTGATTTTTTTAAAATTAAGAAAAATATATACAATTTAGTTAAAATTATTAAAGTTGTCTAGAATTTGTATGTTTTAGCCGAACAATAAACACTTCTTTTTTTTTTTGGTATAGGAACAATAAACACTTAAACTTATTGGTAAAATTGTCCTTCCAATAAAGAGTTTACATTAGTAAATTATCCTCTATTTATTTTAAGTATTCAATTTAATCATTAAAATTTTAAAATTGTATTAGATCTAAATGATCAAGAAAATTGGTCGGGTTGGCGAGGTAAATTTTGAGAGTGGTATACGTAAAACTCAGACGCTTAAGTCAGTAAAAGAACAAACAATTAAAAAAAATTAGGTAGAAAGAAAGTGTACAAAAATTGACGTTGAGAATTGGGTAGTTAGTCTAACACTCTTGAACTCATGAAAGACTATAGTTATCAAGTCAATCAGGACTTCTGCTCTCCTCTCGTCAAACCTTACGAACTTGGACTTGCCAATTTAAAGTAAAAAGATTGTGAATACACCTAACCAAAATGGGAGTTGCTTCAATAGTGAAGTTTCCTATAATCACGTCAATCAAGAGTAGTCACACTTTATAATAAGACACGAAATACATTCTCTCTAGGTCATATCCAAGCCCTAGTATATGTCCCACATTTCTGCATGAAAAACATTGCACGATCCAATCTTTTTAGCATAGTCTTTAATCCATCGCCCAACATCCTAAAGTGTCACTGTTTCCTTTATAAGCACCATCACTATTAAACTTGATCAATCTCCGACCAATATAGACCATCTTCTTTTGTTGAGGAATTTGAAGCAAATAACGATAAGTACACTCATCAATATCTTTAGAGTATTCTTGAATGACGCAAGTAAACCGAGTCATAAGACTATTGGAAATTGTCCTAAAAAAATCTCTTCATTTCTCCACTTCCAAAAAAAAATCAACAAGTAGTCATGAAGGTAGTTCATCACCCATCCTTAAAACCTCCAATTTCATTCTTATCAAAATTGTCAAAAATTCAATCCCTACAATCAAAAATGAAGAAAATACTAATATAATAAAATGAACAAGCGCAAGCCAAACTAGAGTTACAAGCACACAATATAAAAAACTGCAATCATATTTTTTTTTCACCATCATATTGGTATGAAGTTTCCACTAATCGTTAACAATTACTAATCTTCATTGAGAATATGTGGGGGCATATAAGGTGAGTTCTCCTCTTTCAACCAAATTTTTTTATATATGTATGAGTCAAAAATCAAATTCCTAACCACATACTTAAACGTAGGGGTGATCAAAACTGAACCAATCAAAAAGCAAAACCGCAAACCGAACCAAGCCAAACTGAAAACCGCAAAAACCGCATTTGGTTTGAATGAGTTCTGATGATATTTTTGCCTAACTGCACGGTTCGATTTGGTTGGCGGTTTTCATTTCTGAAAACCGAACAAAACCAAACCAAACTGCAGTTTTTACTTAAGCTTCTTTTATACTGCAATACTAGCCTAATTAGTAATTATCATACACAACGCAACAAATTAAGCTCACCAAATATCTTCATTTACTCATTCAGTCTCACCTCTAGGGTTTGGCCCTCTCACTGTAATACTCTCATCAACCTCCCGCTCTCTCACTCTCAGTCTCACCTTCATCTCATCAATCTCTCCTTCATCTCACTTTCTTTATCTCGTCGATATTATAATGTTATTTTGGATTAGTATTATAATATTATTTCGGAACTTCAAGTTTTTTTTTATGTTTAAAATTGTTCGGTACTACAATGTTATATTGTAAACCGCGGTGGCCGAATCACACCGAGTCGCATTGGTTTGATTTAAATGACTTTTTAAAAACTAACCGAACCAAACCGAACTGCATGTATATTTATTTCGCAGTTCGGTTGGCTTTTTTGGTCAAAATCGAACCAAACCGCACCACAATCACCCTTACTTAAATGTACAAGATTGTTACCACCTGAACTAATCCATCGTTGATTGAAACAAGATTTATAAATAATAATAATAATAATAAGGCTTAAATATACTTTTGGTCCTCTAAATATTTTCAAGGTTTCACTTTGGTCCTTTAACTATTTTTCGTTTCGTTTTGGTCCTCTAACTTTCATTATGTTAATCCATTTGGTCCTAATTATCGTTAGAAAAATGTCAAAAACGTTAACATAATTAACGTTAATCGATTCCTCACACCAAAGCCGCCAAGTCCCTAAGTGTCACGTACTCAAAATTAACATTTTTGATATTTTTCTAACAATAATTAGAACTAAAACAAAACGAAAAATAATTAAAGGATCAAAACGGAATGAAAAATAGTTTAAAGACAAAAATAAAATCTTGAAAATATTTAAAGGACCAAAAATATATTTAATCATAATAATAATAATAAATAAATAAATAAATAAATAAATAAATCTTGACAAAAAAAAATATAGAAGGATGAATGAATGACATACACAAACACACAATCACAACATCTTTACCACTCACTGATTCACCCTTTTCATCTCATCTCATTCTCATCTACGCGCATTCGTTAATTTATATCTCTCTCTCTCTCTCACACACACACACACACACACTCTTTATGTAAAGACAAATCCATAACCTTCTACTATTATTATTACATACATCATTTGTCTCAATTCAACTCTCATTCATAATTTCCCCCAATTCTCCAAACCCTAATTTCAGATCTACCCCCAAATTCCCAATCATGTGTTCAATTCGCACTTCAGATCAACCTAATCGGATCTACCCAGAACCCTATCATCAATTCGATCACTTCGATCGAATCCCCGATTCACTTCTCCTTCTTGTTTTCAACAAGATCGGCGATGTTAAAGCCTTAGGTCGATGCTGTGTCGTTTCGCGTCGTTTTCATTCCTTAGTACCACAAGTCGAAAACGTCGTCGTTCGTGTCGATTGTGTTATTTCAGACGATGATTCGAACAATTCTTCTAATTCTAATGATAAATCTCGTGGTCCTTTTTGGAATTTGTTGAAATTCGTTTTTGGTGGTATTGCTAAACCGATTCAAACCCTAGGTCAATTTTTGGGTCCCAAAAGAGTTGCTGGTAATTTGGGTAATTCGATGGGTTCGGGTTCTGGTTCTGGATCGAGTTCGCTTGCTGTTGGTAGTGAGGAAGATGGTGGTGGTGGTGGTGGTGATGGTGGTGTAACTCATCATTCACCTACTCAGGTTTTGAAGAATTTTAATGAGCTTAAAGTTCTTCGGATCGAGCTTCCGAGTGGCGAATTAGGGATTGAAGATGGTGTTTTGTTGAAATGGAGAGCTGATTTTGGATCCACGCTTGATAATTGTGTCATTTTAGGTGCTTCGTCGGTTTTTCAACCAAAATCTCAAGATGGGGTTGTTGTAGATGGATCCTGTGGTGGTGGTGATGATAATGGGAGTATACCGGATTCGTTTTACACGAACGGTGGATTAAAGTTGAGGGTAGTTTGGACGATTAGTTCATTGATTGCTGCATCTGCTAGACATTATTTGTTGCAACCGATAATATCGGAGCATAAGACACTTGATAATTTGGTTTTAACTGATGCTGATGGTCAGGGTGTGTTGTATATGAATAGAGATCAACTTGAGGAATTGAGAGTGAAGCCGCTATCGGCTTCTTCTGCTTCGAAGAGGACGCTTGTACCTGCACTTAATATGAGGCTTTGGTATGCACCTCATTTGGAGTTACCTGATGGGGTTGTTTTGAAAGGTGCTACTCTTGTTGCTATTAGGCCAAGTGAATTGTCAACTTCGACGGCTAAGAAGGAAGGATCTGATTTGTCTTGGGTTTCCACGGCTTTTGAAGAGCCGTATCGGTCTGCTGCTGCAATGCTTATTAAGAGAAGGACTTATTGCCTTGAGATGAATTCCTTTTGATGCTTTTTGATCCCATATAAGGTGCATTTTTTGCAATTGTTTTTATGTGTTTTTCTATTCATTATTAGATTCATACTTTAGGTGAATATAATAATAGTTTTGTGATATGTTAATCGATTGCAACTTGAAGTAATTGTTTGTTAGTGTCCGTGTTTGTGTGCGCTTGTTTGCCCAATGTTTTTGTTTTCGGACACACTTTGTTACTATCCTTGATATTGTGGATAATTGCGGTCAAATGTGGCTAATGTGGCCTCAATTGCAGTTGTGGATACATCAAAAAACTTAATGATACCTTAATGATGCGGCCCAGATCACGATCGTAGACTTTTTTAAAAATTCGTGTTTGCCTGCTAACCGAATCTGCCTGTGGCTCTTTTTAAATATATCTGTTCCGAAGAATTTTCTTGGCTATTTAATGCTAGTTTTCAACTCAAGAGCTCTTCATTGTTTCACTTTAATGCTAAATGTTTTTGTAGTTACAATCTAATTCTATATGCTATATATCTGTCTTCTAATTGTTTTAGAAGTTGTAGAATGACAAAATACAACTTGGGTCCTGTTATTTAGATCTCGCTTTGGAAAAGATTGCGTGGAATGCTTTTAGTTATTTAATTCTTATGATATAGCATTACCTTATTGATTGTTCTTTCTTTGTAAGTTTAAGAAAACTCTTATTTATTTGTTTGGAATGAAATTTCAGGGAAAATGTAGAATCATTTGAAAATGGGGAACATGAAGTTCCTAATATAGAAGGAATCAGAAAACACATTTTGTCTGAAAGCAGCCCAGTCACCTGAATCATGCTCTTTCCAGCTTCTGATCAACTGCAGCCCCATACCATATATGAGTAGTAGTTATTATTAAAAGAGCTGCAAATCATTTACCTATCTTGCTTGAACTGAGATACTGAATGCATCTGCTGGTTTTTAAAATTTGAGGCAATGCTTTTATAAGAGACCTGCAACTATGATGATCTTGTAAGATCTTTGAGTTACTTGTCATATCATATGCCGTTTTCGGGTCTCCATCTGTGAATATTCTAGGTCATTATCAATTTGGTTTGTCTTTGTGATATATCTTTTTTCAAGTTAAATGAGCAATGTACTTTTGCTTCTGTAATTTTAAATAACTTCTGGATGAGTCAAATCATACCATGCAATACTTGTTCCTGTACTTACTCTTTCCTGAGCTCAACTTTGTCATATTTAGAAACTCTTACTTATGAGTGAATTTGTAAACAGTTCAATAAATCATATGATTCAAGCCAAGGAGTTGAATTGAACTTGTGATGAAAATTCTGTTGGCTAGTAAATTAAATGCACTGAGGTTGAACTTACTTTCAGCTCATGAACTGATTAAATGCTGAAGTGAGCTAAAAGTTAGTTTGGAAAGTTGATCTCACAAGGTAAGGGTTGAGAATGAAACTAAAATATTCCTCTTTTTGTTAAATGAGATGAGATTGAATTTTTCATATCTTTTACTCATAAGCTGATTTTGATTTCAAACAAGCACTTATCAAAAAAAGGATATTAAGTTAATTTTTTAATTAAGAAAAACCTTAACTATTTTGTTGATATAAAAAATGAAATGTGAATTATAATAAAGTTGTTCGTTACTCAAATAGAATTCCTTAATTATTTTTTTGGTTAGGTAGCTAAGGGCTAGAATTTCATTTTAAAGAATAAAGATGAATAAGTGGGTATATCTAATTTAGAACCATAGTCTCTGTGTTTTACGTGTAATGTCCTATCAACTGAATTAAGTTTAGGGGCACTCAAAATTTACTAATTTTATTTTACTCTTAAAATGTTTCATAACATGACATTTACATGTTAATAATTGACATGAAGAAAATATGCCTAACTGCTACTTAAAAGTTAGTCAAAATCAAGTTGAAGCCTGATCTAGCTTAGCTGTCATAAGATATTTGAAAAGCATGACAATAATTAAAAACAGTGGGCTATTAAACAGCTTACATTAGTTGATAACTGATATAGATACTACATGCATTAAGGTTTAAAGCTCACATCACATGGTGTCTTAGTAGTATTAAGGTTTTTGATTTTCTTGTTACACCGTGTCAAAACTACAAACTTGGTGCCTTTAATTTTAGGGAGGATGGTCCCCTTGTGATAGGTAGCTCAATTTAATACAACATAATTATCTAGTCAGATAGCTATAGTGAATCTACTTACTATGTTATGTACCATTAACTTCCAACATTTATAATTGCAAATTTTTATAGGAGTAGATACTATGAGTACTAGATTTATCTAGGAGAGATTGCTATGAAACAATTTCATGAGTAGGTTGTTACTTTTTTATTCTCATTATTATGCATTAAGAGAGTGATTTTAATCTTCTTAACTAGTCTTATCTTTTTAACATCAAATAAAATACTAATAGTAATAGTAATAGTAGTATTTGTTGATAGTAACATGATTGAGACTTTTGTTCTATATGAACCAACCATTTGTTATAAACTCAATCAATTTCACCGTTCATCAATCATGAAGTTGATCAATTACTACCAACCCACAACGGTTCTAACCAAAAGAAACAACGGATTATATGCCAAAGTTATGAGTTTCTTTTTCTCTCTAATGAGTCTTATGTCTTTTCCCTTCTTGTTTTTTATTCATTTAATTTTGAATTGCATATAAATTTTTGGAAATATAAGGGGTGATTGACGATAACTTGGTAAGAAAGACTGCAATTCGATCCTCTGCAATTACGTTGAGAAAAGATTGAAATCACTTGATGTCAGAATTCATCCCGAACTCTGGACTACTAGGGTCCTTTTTCTCTAGAAACCAGAGAGTGAAAGTAAAAAAAAAATACCTCTCTTATTTGCTATGATGTCAAACTTCTATTAATAATGATATTTTTTTTTTAATAATGATAATAGATGACTATATGAATAGGGAAATCAACATTTTATTAGGAATATGTAACATCCTTCGTGGTGATGGATTATTACTAGTAACAACTTTGTTTTTTGACTTAAAAAAACAAATACACCAAAATGTTATTTTTAAAACTTGATGCTTCATAATTGAAATCGACATGATCATTTGTGTAAAGGGACACATATCAAACTTTTCTTTGTCTAGAAAATTGTTCTTTTTTGCTTGCAACCAATGGTGGACCTACATGCATTATATTTCAATTTTGGTATGCAAATACATCCTAGATTTTGTTAAAATTATAAGTAAATATAAATATATTATTTTGTATAGTTTTCCCCTCAATGTTTCAAACTCTTAATTTAAATTTATTACAATTTTATCATATACTTCAAAATTTAACATTTATACCTTTAATTATCTTCATATTTATGTCAACAGTAATAATATAGTTTTTTTTGTTTTGTTTATAGTAATAGATATTGCTCTCACCACTGGACACTGGTTATGGATGGATCCTCCACTACGTCTACTTGTAACCAAAATATTTGACTATCATTATTTTCTGTTTATTCTTCTTTCTTAATATTAATGACTAAATTGCTGGAATCAGTGTACACTGCACATACCATGTCAGCATGTCTTAATCTACAAATAAATGGGTCATACCAAAATAAATATGTATGCGTGTATAACTCAGTTGTGAAGGTATTAATAAATGTATGTAATCAAAAAAAAAATGTAGTAGGAGTATATAGAGGCATTTGAAGCACCAACATGCATATGAATTGGACTAGAATTTAAGTAAAGTCACAAATAATTGAGTATTAAGGATTGATTTAGGATAAAGCAGAGGGTATGTTTCGATTCGACCTCAAGTCGATATCTGTGAGAGATTGTCCGCTTTGGGGTTATCCCGTCACGGTTTTGTCCTTTGTAGAAAAGGCGTCTCGGTTGGTTTGAAGAGTGTGACGTGTTGTATATAAACTACTGTTAGCCTCGAGTTCCAAGCGATGTGGACTTAAGGTGAGCCAAAACAGATGGCTAGCCAAATTTTTTGATAGAAATTATAATCATCGCAATGTTAGTAAAAATATTTTATACATATAATATACTTAATAAAAAAAGTGTATTTTAATCTCTGTGAATATAACTCAGTTAATAGAGACATTCTTATAGGTTGGAATTCGAACTCGAAACTTTCTATTTGTCTTGAAGGGGCACATTAGCTAGCTGTCACACTCAATATGAGATAAGGCAGCTTGGTGGAACACATAAATTGAAAAGGGACGTAAGTGAAAATCAAAGAGGGTGAGCTTATTTATTTTGAGGCCTATATTACTTCACAAGTTGAATCTTGTTTAGAAATTTGAATTTAGTCATTGTCTACACAAACAAGTTTTCATTACATAATGGAGCAAGAAGAGGTGGGTCATAATATAATAGTTATGTTTGGTCAATTAGGTTGCATTACAATATCTAGTTGTTTCAAGAAATTGCAATGACACCCATGCTCAAGAGAGACGAATTCATGAGAAAAACAAAGACACTTAAGTTACAACAACCTAATCACAATTAAGAAACTTGGAAAGTTTTTTTTTTCATATAATTTTTTTTAAAAAATTGAAAATTAGTTATAATTAATGTTTCCATGTATAATGTAGATTAGAAGTAGTGTGTTTCAACATCATTTTAATGAACCCGGATGTGGTTGAGCGGTTATGGTTCATCCTCCCTTAACCAAAGGTTGAGGGTTCGATTCTCACATTGGATACGGAGCAGCTTTAAATCTTTGGGTCAGTTATCTCTTCCATCAAGGTGCCTCCAATCTAGCAAGTGATTAATCACTGCGTTCGGCGGTGGATACTCCGGTCTCGACAAAAAAAATATCATTTTAATGCTTTTTATCTTAAGTTGGAAATTAGACTTAAATAATTTGTTTGACTAAGGATTAGATATTTCCTAAATTTTGTGTTTTAAGTCAATTTGACTCTCTTAAGTATGTTTAAAAAAAGTAAATTTTATATTACACTAGTGTAATTTGATCCCTCCTTTTAAATAAAATGTTTACTTTAATTTCATAATAACATAAAGCAATAAGTTGTGTTTTGAGGCACAATATATCTTCTATTTTGTTTTTTGTCAAACTAACATCAAATAAATTATTATCTCAAATGTTACAAATATAATACTAAACGTGTAAAATTCTACTTTTTAGAATCAACATCAGATAAATTACAATATAATTTTTAGGTTAACTTCTAAATATTATAGTCGAAGTGTCAAACATTACAATAAATTTGTTAAATAATAATCTACTACTAGCCCACATTATATTATAACTTGCATCATATCATTTTTATTTGATTGATTATTTGCCAACTGCTGTGTATAAACAACAGAACTGAAATTGCAGCCATGCATTACAGTTGTGATGAGATGGCAAATGCAAATGTGTTTCCAAGAACCGACCTCATCTATTTCCTTCTGTTTCTCTTTCTCTAACAAATAATTCACATATTAATTATTATTTTATTATGTAATTAGTTGTTTCTGTTTCTAATTCTATCTGTATGTCACATGATCATAGGTACCTTAGCTTTCTACACTTACATTCCACGTGAAATGATTTCTAAATTCTATATACTTTCTAACTAAAATCAAACACAAGCTATGTTACATTATTACACAATAACTTTTATTAATTTTACGTAGGGAATGTACGCAGGAATAAGTTTGGCTCGACAATAAAGAATTAGTCATCTTATTGTAGAAAGTGATTCCATATTATTGATCGACATGGTTATTAGAAGATGCAATTTTAATGGGCTCACCCCATATTGATTCGACAAATCTAGGCGAGCTCGTAAACTCCGATTGACAGATCCAGTTGAAGCATACGTGGCGGGAAGGCAATAGAAGCGTTGATTGGCTAGTTAACCACAATCTAGTTCATAGTTCTTTTGATATAATAGTTATGGCGACTCCTCCCAGAGATCTTCAGATGGTCTTCTTTGATGATATTTAGGGGCTTGCATGCCTAAAAATGTTTGTTTAGTTTCTTAATCTTTCGTTTAAGCCTTTACTCTCTTCATATACGTACAAAAAAAACTTTACTTACTCCCCATATGCTTCTTTATTTTATTTTTTTGATTTATTATATTATATTATAGGTATAAAAAATTTCACCGCCATTTAACAATAATTAATCTCTACCAAAAAATTTATAAAATATATAAAATAAATTGAATTTTTTCCATATACAATAGTAAGAAATCAAACCCTAAATACCAAGAAATCAAACCCTAATTATTATCTATAATGCAATGACTCTTTTTTTTGGTAGATAGACAAAAGGACAAAGTCATTGAAAATATACTTACACAAAGTAAAAAGATTGAAGTTCAAACTCTAATCATAAATGTCTGACTTTACAATTTCAATATTTTATGTCGGTTGAACTAGAAATTCTAAATTATTCCCCTGACTCTTTATTATTTGTTTTCTTAATTATCACACACTTTTAATAATTTTAAATACATTTAATTTAATAGTCATATCTTATACTCCTATATGATATTATATTTCATATTAATATAATTGAAGATGTCGCCTTCTATTTTATTCTAGCCTATTAATATATTATTTAAAAAACTACCCTACGTGAGTAGATGATTCCAAGTGGGGGAATAATATAGGACACATCAAATGGTGAACAATCCCCCACATGCTAATCTTTATGCCGGCACAGTTTGTGACAGATTGGGAATTAAACCCACTCAACAAAATATTATTTGTATAACAATAAGGATATAATGATTTATGAACAAGAACGAAAATAATAAATTATGTTAATGTGTACATGGCTCATTTGGATTTATCTAATAATTGTACTTTGTATATATCATCATACTATCATATTTTGGAGCATTATATTTTTGGGTTGCATTTGAATTTTCAAACCTTTCTATGAAATGACCAAAGTTAATTAACGTAAAAAAAAAATGAAATGACCAATGTTTAAGTTGGAATTTGTCTACTTTCTTACAATTTTGTATTTTAAATTAAGATGAAGACACTATTTTGATTTTCTTTATAATTTTCTGAACAGCTCGATTTAGACTTTGATAAAAATAAAACCTTAAATAGTCATTGACATTTTAATCTTTAGGACAAATTAATTTTTTTTTTTTTGATAAGCAGGATAAATTAATCTTTGATTCTCTATACTAACAGGACTATAATTTGTCTCGAATACTCCTTCCGTCCCAAAATATATATAAGAGAAAGTTAGTCAAAGAAAGCTAATGTATCTGGACCAAATTCTTAACTAAATACATCAACTTTTGTTGACCAATTTTCTCTTATATTTTGGGACATAGGGAGTATAAAATATCATAAATTAATTTAGATTTTATTTTTGCAAGGAACTAAATTGAACTGTCAGAAAATTGTGAGGATTAAAATAAGTCTTCACTCTTTAAATAATTCGGTGAACTATATGAGAATAAATTGAAGAAATTGGATGTGCACATATTTCTAATTAATACATTTATTTAATCACTTATAGTTATATAAGGCCTAAATTATTGTTGATTTGGTTGACAAATCAATAACACAAGAGAGCTAATTGTTGCTTTAAATAAAGTCTTCATCTTCTTAGCGTGTGCTAATAATATACACTTAACTTTTTTGAAAATGACATTGAACTTTTTGTAAAAAAATTGCTCTGATCGTATCTATGGATTGTTTTTCTTCTTTTATTGCTTCTACTAAGCTAAAGTTGCTCTTATATGTCGTTTTAAAGTGAAAATTGTTTTGATTATACTATTGCATAGCAACAAATTAAATGGTCTCAATGTTAATTAAAGCATCCGTGATTCCAGCATGACTTAATGCATCTATTATTCATTATCTTCTTTTGTCCTTTAGGAATGTACAATTTTATTTATGTCCTTAATTAATACTACCTCCGTACCAAAATATATGTCGTTTTAACCATATCACACAAATTAAGAAATGTAATCATTGTTGTATAAAAAAGATAAATTATGGGTTAATTTACAAAATTATCCTTCATTAATAGTATGTGAAAGATAAATTATAGAATTGAATAAAAGAAGAAAGAGAAATAATTAGTTAAGAGTATAAGAGGAAAAAGAGTATTAAATAATTTATTGGTAATGTAAAACGACGTATATTGTGATATAATTTTTTTTTTAAAACGACATATATTTTAATACGGAAGAAATAATTACTTACCGACTAGTATATTTATCGTTAATTATAAGATTACTTTTCCTAGCTCACCCTATATCATCTTTCTATCATAACTTGTTAACATTTTTTATTTATTTATATAAACCCTTTAATTCTTAAGAAAAGTGAGCCCTAGTCTAGCTAAGAACTTGTGTAACATTTAAAAAAAATGTAATTAAAAAATTAAAGCATTTAAACCAACTTGGGATAGTCTAGTGGTGTTAGCTTAAGTCCTTGGATTGTGCTCCTCACAAGTCTCAGACTCGATTCCCTTTGATTCCAATTTTAGTGGACTAAATTCATACAGAGAAAAACACTGACTTTAAATAGACCCTTGCAAGTGCGCATGAGATTAGTTCATCGAATTAGTCGGTCCTTAAGACAAATATAGAGTTTTCAAAAAACAATTAATAACTAAAACATTTATAATTTCTTAATATAAGATTACTTTTTCTAGCTCACCTTATATCATCTTTCTATCATAACTTCTTTTTTTTTTTGACAATATCTTTCTATCATAACTTGTTAACATTTTTATTTTTTTATATAAACCCTTTAATTCTTTGGAGAAGAGAGCCTTAGTCTAGCTAAGAACTTGTGTAACATTTAAAAAAAAAATTAACAAAACTAAAACTAAAACATTTAAATTTATATGAGTTGGTCTAGTGGTGTTGGCTTAGGTTCTTGGGGTATGGTCTTCACAACATCTCATACTCGATTTCCTCTGGTGCTAATTTCGGTAGGCTAGTCCATACAGAAAAAAAAAAACTCTAGCTTTAAATAGACCCCTACAAGTAGGCGGAATACCAAATTTTCAAAAAAAAAAATAATAACTAAAACATTTATTACAATTTTTAGTCATTGTAATGTCAATTCGATATAAAGGTGTAAAATATTTTCAGGTAGTAAACAAAAAGCAAAAAAAAGTTCAGTGCAAGAAATGATTTTGTAAGGATTAGGATTGTCTACCTTTCATCTTTTCTCTTTATATTTATTATCAACATCTTCTCAAAGGTAGACAATCTTATTACCTACTTATTTACATGTGATTAGGCTTACAAATCTCAAAAAGGCCCACAGAAGGTAGTAGGTAGGAAAATTGCTCTTCCCGCCCCTCAATATGCTCCCACACTCCCAGTGGCGGAGCCAGAAAACTTATAAAGCCCGGGCAAAATTTAAAATTTAAACAAAAATTTCAGTTTTGCAATGAAAATTTTTAAATTTGAAAAAAAAAATTCAATTTTGCCCTAAATTAATTCTTACGAATCTCAATTTTACTCTAAATTAACTCTTAAAACACCAAAAAAATTATTTTGCGGTGAAAAATCTAAGTTTTGAACAAAAAAACTTAAATTTTACCCTAAATTAATCCCTAAAAATATCAGTTTTACACTAAATTAACCCCTAAAATATTAAAAAATTCCGACCGAGCCCGGGCTGCAGCCCCGGCAGCCCGGGTGGTAAATCCGCCACTGCACACTCCCCCAAACTGACGAAAATACCCTTCGCATCTTAAAATACGAAATGAAATTTGGTTCGTATTATACAAAACGAAAGCACTATAACATACAAAACGCATACACCTTGGAAAAACGAAGTTTTTTTTTTTAAGCTATGTTGTATGATTTCGTATTTTAAAATGCGAACTGAAACTTGGTTTCGTATTATAAAAACATAGATAAAAAAGACAAATGCAGAAATGGAAAGGACGAAATAACAAATGAACATGATAATATAAAATATAAAGTAGCTAGCTTGTAGCATATATATCCATTTCATTGGCGTAGTGTTCCATTAAGGGGGAAAATGGTTATTATTAAATATTAAAAAAGAATGAAGAATAAAAAAGTAAGTTTGAATTTGATGATGAATGTAGTATAGTATGTGAAATGTAAAAAGAAGACTGATTAAGTAGAGTAAAGTAAAGTAGTAGGTAGCATTGAGTAAAAATCGCAATATGAGTATTATGATATGAGAAAAATAAAATGTTTAATATCCATATACTGAGCAGCTCCAAAAAAAATTCTTATATCATCATCACCGAAAATACAATACACTAAACGTTAAAATAAATCATCACCGAAAACATTAAAACATACAAACGGAAAAAACTTCATTTCATTTGACAAAAGTCCATCAAAACATATATGGAAAAACTCATTTCAACACAATGCTGCATAGCATCAAGAAAAAACCTAAACCTAGAATGTTTGCTTTCTTTGTATAGTATACAATCAAAACACCAAACATGAAAAAATCATCACCGAAAACATTAAAACATACATACATAGTACATTAAAACATATATTAAGACATTGAATCTGATGATGAAGGTAGTATAGTATGTTAATGAGAAGAAAGTATGTGAAATGTAAAGAGAAGGCACGAAGGATTAAATGATCAAGTAAAGTAAAGTAGATAGCGTTGGGTAAAAATGGTGAAGAGAAGAATAAAAGAGTTTTTGAATTTGTTTTGAGAAAGCTAAGCAACAGATTGGATGAGGAGACATATGCTGAGAAGAATAAAAGAGTTTTTGAACCTGTTTTGAGGAAGCTAAGCAACGGATTGGATGAGGAGACATATGCCGAGAGAGAATAGAGACAAAACACCAAACGTTAAAACAAAATCATCACCGAAAACATTAAAACATACATACATAGTACATTAAAACATACATTAAGACATTGAATATGATGATTAAGGTAGTATAGTATGTTAATGAGAAGAAAGTAGGTGAAATGTAAAAAGAAGACACGAACGATTAAATGATCAAGTAAAGTAAAGTAGATAGCGTCGGGTAAAAATGGTGAAGAGAAGAATAAAAGAATTTTTGAACCTGTTTTAAAGAAGCTAAACAACGGATTGGATGAAGAGACATATGCTAAGAAGAATAAAAGAGTTTTTGAACCTATTTTTAGCTAACAATTGTTTTTAACCAAATTTGTTCTCTCTATTATACACTTGCAACAATTTGGTTTTTATCCTTTTCTATTACTCTTACATTTTTCTAAACATTTTTATAACTTTTATTACAATTTCTTATATATAATTATTACATATAATAAATAAATAAAATGACTAATATCCATATATAAGCTCCAACAAAACAAAACAAAACAAAAAAACAAGAAAAACAAAATGCTACCACTTTGCCTTTGAAGTGTCTGAACTGAAACAACCAGTTCTAGTCGCACTGAACTCAACTCGCCGGAAAACGCCGCCGGACTCAGTCGTCAACCGCCAGAAACAACCGAAACGTCACTCCAGGTTTTCCTCTTTTCTCCTTCCCTTATCCTCCCAGCAGAGTTCCCCTTCCCACCGCGATTCTGCACTAATGCGGCGCCAGAGGCGGATCCAGTGTACAGTGAGGGTGTGCACCTGCAAACACTGAAATTTAAAAATTTCACCGTTACCCCTATTGTTTTTAATTTTTGACCACTCTGAATTTATTTTTTTTACACCCTGGACCCAGCATGCCCAAAACCAAAAAATTACTCTCATAATTCAATTTCACATTTCTCTCTCTAAACCTACTATTACTTTAACCCGTGCGATGCACGGGATATACGTCAACATATAAATATGTCTCATATGTTATAATAATAATAATACATTATATAAAAATTAATAATAATATTGATAAATTAAAATACGTTTCACGCTTAACTATAAATATATACTAATGAGAAAGAAAAAGCAACAATATTAAAATATTTGAAGAACTATTTTACTTCAAGTGAAGAACATTTTATAAAAATAATCTTCATGGCAAAGAAAAAATATGTAGACGAAAATTCAATTCAATACATACTTGGGTACAAAACTTATGCAATTTTTTTTTGAGTTAAGTACCTTTTATTTTATGTAAAATAGGCTAAAGTTGTTTTACCTCTTATAATTTTTTTTGTTATTTTACCCCATGCATGTAATATATATAAGATTATGGAATTAGATGTACTATTTATCTTTATTTCTTTTTTCTTTTCTTGGGTATAGGTTTATGAATTATGACCCTTAGTTTTTTTTTTTAATAAAATAAGGGCATAAAATATTGGGTTAAAAATTTTTAGTCTAATTATTTCAATAACTTTCATTCTGTACCAAAAAAAATCTAATTTTTAATTTTAATCTTTGATTTTCTTTTAGGTCTCTTTATTATAACTCATTCACAAAATTGATCCATTTATTTTAAAATAACACAATTTTTGTATCTCTATTAGATTTTTGGACTTACAAATGACAATTTAACATTTTCTGAATGAAATGACATCAAAATATGTTATTGAATATTATTGAGTTGTATATTTATATCACATCATTTAAAAGAATTTAATTTATATGCACTGACATACAGTGTAAAATTATTTTACACGAGCATCAAATTAAATCACACCATGTAAGCATTAATGGAGATATTTTAGGAACCAACTTATAAAAGTGACAATTTGTTGTGTTTTCATTGGATACATGTGTAAAAAAGTTTTACACTGTCAGTGCATAACAATTAAACTCTATTTAAAACATGTTAAATCGTTTTTAAATATAAAAATATGATAAATTGACAAAAACTATATGATTTTAAAATAGAGTGACCAATTTCATGAATAACCAAAAATAGAAGAATGTACCAAAAATATAATTAAACCTATTTTTTATAAATTTATTAGTTATGAAATTGTATATAGAAATTTAAAAGAACAAAAAAAATGAACCGATCTGTAAAAAAAATGAACCAGTGGTGTGTCAAGCAATATGAATCAGAGACACCATGGGGGTACACTATGTTTTGAAAATTGAATGGGGATACGTGTGATAATAGGAATAAGAAATGTCCAAATCAGGTGGTTCATAAGTGTCTTTGAAAAGAAAAGAAAATTGGAATTGCAAAAAAGATCCAAAGGGTTGAAGCTTTGGGTAGGATAATTATTGCATTTAGGTGCTTAAAATGGTTTAGTTTAGTATTCTGTCTTAAAAGATTTCAGCAATTTAAGGATTTCAGCAATTTTTTGATCCTCAAATATTTTCTGTTACATTTGCATACACAATTTCAGAGTAGTCAGTTTAAGAAATATTATTTCTATAGTAAAATATAAATTATCTTGACTACACAAATTAAGAAATGTAATTATTGTTGTAAGGAAAAAAGAAATTATGAGTTAGTTTACAAAATTCTTTTTCATTAATGGTATGGAAGAGATAAATTGAAAAAGTAAAAAAAGAAAGAGTAATAAATAGTTAAGTACTCCCTTCGTCCCAAAATGTAAGCAAATTTGACTTTTTAAGTACATTTGACTATTGATGTATCTAGCTCATATTATGGACCAAATACATCAATAGTCAAATGTACCTAAAAAGTCAAATTTGCTTACATTTTGGGACGGAGAGAGTATATAATAAGAAAAATAATATTAAATATTTCATTGGTATTGTAAAATGACTTATCTTTTAATACAATTATTTTCAAAGAGACTTATATTTTGATACAGAAGGAATATGACATTTGCATACACAATTTCATCAATTTTTTTATCCTCAAATATTGTGTCGTATTTATATAAATAGTAGTTAATTATATTCTTGTCAAAAAAAAAAGTAGTCAATTATATTATGTCAATTATTTTGGAATACAGCGAATAATAAATTTGAAGAAAACAAAAAAGCAAGTGGAGTGATAGTATTTGTAAGAAAAAAATAGTGGAGTGATTTGTTATGTCGGGTAAGTCATTTTTTAATTTGACTCATTAAATTAAATTATTAGATTAAATTATTAGGTCATATTAATAATAAAATACAAAAAATAGAACATCCATATGTCAAAAAAATAGAGCATAAAAAAAAAATAGAAAATTGCATAACATAGGGAACCGAAGAGTTTGCTTAGTGGGCAGCAAAGTGCATTAGGCGGGATTTAAGCATATTAGGCGGCAAAACATGTTTACATATGTTTTTTGTCTTAATATATTAAGGATTTTCTCTCCTCTCTCTCTCTCTCTCTCTCTCTCTCTCGTACAATCCAACTCCACCCACGAACACAAACTCTGAAACAGCGGCGACGACTACCGGCGGCCGCCACAACTTCTCTACATCCCACCAATACTCCTCGAGTACTCTCCATCTCCGACGTGCCACCACGAACAGCACTCCTCTGTCTCCTCTCCTCACACGTGCAATTATTTGCAATTTCACGCTCACTTCTCTCGACTCTCGTTACGTACCACCACAGGTCACATATCTTCCTTTCAAAGATTTGAACGGTGAAGAGATTATTAGTAAGGTAATTGATTTTGATTTTAGGTTTTTGTTGATTTAGGATTTTCTGAAAATTATGAATTAGGATATTAGTAATTTAGGGTTTTATTAGTTACTTCGAATCTCTTATACAAGAAAGAAATTATTCACAATTAGTAAGTAATAGAACCATATAAATCAACAAAGTTCGGTTCTAAAATAAAACACTAAGTTCACTAGTTCAGAACTATGAAGCTCCGACACTCCTTAGATTAGGCGTGTCCGACACCGACACTTACAATTACATTGAAAATTATCACTTTTTCAAAAAAATTATCCGTGTCAACGTGTCAGTATCCGTGTCGTGTCCGGTGTCCGTGTCTGGGCTTCATAGGTTCAGAATAAAGTTTAGTAATTTTCACAATTGTGCTGAAAGTGGTTCAACAATTGAAGCACCTAGTTTGCAAAATGTTGTTTCTAGTGCTATTGTCCTTACAAGAACTAGTTGAGTCTTTAATTAATAAACTGTTTTTGTTCTTGTAGGAGATTATGGAGAATTTTTTTAAGAGAAAATTACTAGCAAATGAGTATTTATTAAATTTTAATATTTTGCACCCCCCGATCTGGATCCGCCACTGCAGCGGCGCAATTTGACTATTGTGCGATGCAGCATAAATCAATCTCAATTTTTCACTTCACATTTCACATATTTGTCTTTTATAATAAAGATTCATTTTTTTTTTGTGTTGTGTGTTGTGCATTTATCATTTACTAATTACCCATACATAAGCTTAACCTGTGTGTAATTCCTCATTAGAATTGGGAAGGAACTTGATTTTTATGGCCATTGCATTGAAATCATCTTGCTTCTTGCAATTGAAGAAACCCGAGACCGGTTTCCGGGTCAATTTTGCCTCCAAGAAAACTATAGTCTCAATAAAAAGATACACTCCTGTGGCTGCTTCTATCAAGACCATGGAAACAGTTGGCCTCTCTGAAACATTCAAAAGGCTCAAGAAACAAGGAAAAGTTAGTGTTTTTGTATTTATTTCAATGAATTAGTTACTACGATTTTATATACTATGTTGTATGATGCCAACTTAATTTGTTGCAACAAGATCGGTGAATGAACGATTGACGTGAAATGATTATATTCTAAGATGAATGTATATTTGTGTCAAGGTGGCTTTCATCCCATACATCACAGCTGGTGATCCTGACCTTTCAACAACGGCAAAAGCACTGAAAGTGCTTGATTTGTGTGGTTCTGACATTATTGAGCTCGGTGTTCCATATTCTGATCCTTTGGCAGATGGTCCTGTTATCCAGGTTTGATTTTTTTTTTTCTATTGATATTTAGCATTGTATCATTCTCAAACTGATGTATCTTTTTGTCCAGGCTGCTGCTACACGATCTTTAGCGAGGGGGACCAATTTTGATTCAATTATTTCTATGTTGAAGGAGGTAAGTTTTTATGAAACTATTTGCCATTTTCTAATTTTTACTGTCATAAACTACAACTGCTAGGATGAGGCCTGCTGCAATAATTGATTTTCATTCGCATATCATTTGTTATTCTTTCCTCTAGTCTTCTTTAGTATTTGACAAATTAGTTACGTAAATATCAAAATTTGCTAATTTGCTCCAAAGATTGAACCACTAATGTCTATCCTCCACCCTTGTTATATTGAAGGCATGTTTAAGCCCTCAGCCTTATATTTATCATAGGAAAAATGACTTGAACAAACCCTACCCTACTTTTTCATGCAGTGATGCACTTGTGTCTCGTAAACTTATATCAATTGAGTTTTTGTAATACAAGATAATAGATAGTTAATATCTTGTGCTTATTGTTCATAATGAGGGTGCACACTGCAAACATATTTTTAAGTTTTAACAATATTTTCTTTTGTCGCAACTTAATCTCTTGATTCCATTCCATTTCATTCATTTTATTTGAACTCATAAAACCACAATGTCTTCCGCCATTTTCAACCTTTGGCAGGATATTTTTTGTGCGCATTGTTATCTTTTTAAAACTATTATTCTAACTACGAGAAGTTCAAAAACCTTCTTATTGCTTTGTGAAACGTATCTTCCCTTGGATTCGTGATTCATGTACTGATTATCGTTCTCAATGGTTGATCTGGTAGGTTGTACCGCAATTATCTACTCCGATTGCACTGTTTACTTATTACAACCCAATACTGAAGCGTGGTACGGGGAAATTTATGTCCATCGTGAGAGACACCGGTGTTCATGGTGAGACTCAACAAAAGTAATTGTTTGACCAAGTGCATAGAATATTAAAATAACGCCGTACTTCTCTACTTTTGGTCTATTTTCAAAACATGTGCTATGATAAACAATGTCATAAAATGCATAGGTAGGATTAGGAAAAAAATTCCAAATTCTTATGCCATGTGGTATACTTAAAATCAGATCTTTTGGTTTTGCTAAATTAATATCATTATTAAAAAAAGCATTTCAACACTCTACCGCCAAGTCTTGGTTCAGGTTTCTTTATCGGTCAAATCCACTTAGAAATTGATTATGAAATAAAAACTTTTTTGTGTTGTTTTCCCTTTTTCTTCCAGTTTTGTAGTCAGGATAACATTATTTTCTTTTCCATACGTATGCAGGGCTTGTAGTCCCCGATGTTCCTCTGGAGGAAACAGAAACTTTAAGGGCAGAAGCTAAGAAGAATGGAATTGAACTGGTATGCTTACCTTTGAAATTTTCTTTTGCTTTGTTTTTGGATTTCAAGTGGATAACCCTTATATTGCTGATCATAATGATAGAGAAATAATGGCGTTCATTTTATTAAATATAACAAATGAAGCATGTTTGTGATTGGACCAATGAATTTTTATTATGAAACATAACTGTATTCTCTTGTGTTATACTTTTTGCAATATTGTATAAATTTAACGGTGGTATATTTTGTTTTAACATTTTCTAATATGTTTATGAAGCATGTTTGTTTATTTTGTTTGTTTAGTTTTAACATTTTCGAATACGTCATTGTATAAATCATCAAGGTACTCCTCACAACACCCACCACTCCGACAACCCGGATGAAAGCCATTGTTGATGCTGCAGAAGGATTTGTGTATCTTGTAAGAGCTTTTGATAATCACGCTGTCTTCTCTTTTTTTTACATATTTTTATTAGATATATGTTTATTTGAGTTCCTCTTATTTGTAGCAGTTTATTAGGTTAATTGTGTGTATAGGATGAGCTATACTTCTATCCTGCTACTAGAAAACATATTCACTGCTGTTTCTAAGCTGATGAGATCAGAATAATTTATCTTGCATAACTTTCTCTGGTCATTGTGTGCCACTGAAAAATGCCAATAACCATTTGTTGATTGAATTTATAGGTGAGCTCTGTGGGGGTCACTGGAGCCCGAGCATCAGTTAGTGGTAAAGTTCAGGCCCTTCTGCAGGACATCAAAGAGGTTTGTCTCTGTTCATTCTGAAAAGTGACTTGGATTGAAAGATGCCAAAATGTAATGCAGTTACTGCAGTCATGAGATTGAAGTTATTAGACGAAGATAAAATGGCTCAAATTCTCAATTTACATTTTAAATCCAATTTGCCAAGTTAAAATACTCATTTGATCTTAATATTTATGTTCTTCATTGATTTTTTTTTTTTAATTAAATTAAGGCAACAACTAAGCCTGTGGCAGTTGGTTTTGGGATATCAACACCTGAGCATGTGAAGCAAGTAAGTACTTTGTCCAGATTATTACAGTATGCATCTACTTCTATTTTGTTAAATAATCAATTAATCAAATAATTTGTTACAGATAGCGGGATGGGGAGCTGATGGTGTGATTGTTGGCAGCGCTATGGTGAAGTTGCTCGGTGATGCCAAATCTCCTCAAGAGGGATTGAAAGATCTGGAAAATTTCACCCGCACCTTAAAATCAGCACTTGATTGAAATTATGTCTGAAATAGCACAAATTTCTGATAGTTGTTTTCATAGATAATGGATTGAACGAGGTTCTGTTCTTTTTTTACATACAACCGAGACATAATATGGTCAAGTTTTTGTTCGTTTTCAACTATATTATGACAATAGTTTCATTACTGAAATAAATGTTCTAAGTTAGATTTATCTCCTTTCTCTGTTGAGCTGTGCCAACTGGTTCCAATAATCATTTTCAATACTGTCTATTTTTGTTTTTTTACAAAAATTGAGATTGATTAATTGAACTCTCATTGGATCATCTACATCACATAACATCAGTATCTTCGATAAATTTGCGCAAGAGCATTTCTACAGAAATAGAAATTGTGTTGTTACACTTAATTGAAAGGACATGAGAATTATGCAACATTGTGTCAAACTCAAGTCAAATTCTACTTCCCAAGACCCCTAATATTGGCTTATCAACACTATTCCAATTGCAGTATCTTCCTTTGTTGTGTACTCTTTAAATGGAACTTTGATTTGTTCGACGGTTATTTCAAAACACGACGCAAAAGGAAAAAAAAAAAGTACCAACTAAACAATTACCACATATCAATGGATTATGGAATCAACGAAACTCGTAACATTTAAGAAGGCAGGGAATCGCTGTACCTACTAAACAATTGGTACGTCATCACAAATTGAACTTTGTTAAGTACATTAAGCTTGACCTAAATCTGCAATCAACATATGCACTTAGCATTCATCTGATAAATGATAACCTTGCAACTGCATACATGTTTAACAATAAGGATTCATCTCTGTTTTATATATGCTGAGAGGTTGGTTATTTTCTGCATGATTCCTTTTGTTCCCGCGCAAAGTTAACAAATTGAAATATCCAGCAGCTGTTTCAAATAAGCAAGCATCTTGAACTTGATGTTATGAGTCATTCATCTAACCATCTCTTCCATTCTTGACATGCACGACGCAGACGCGGCTTGTGTCTTTCTGGTGTTGTAGGACTTGCATCTAAGGCACTTGAGCGCCACAATATGATACTTTACTTCAGATGTTTCTCCGCAGTCATTGCATAGAATCCAAACCTAGTCACATGTAACAAACATATTAAGGGTTTTATAGGCTAACCACTTTTGCCGCAATATAAAATATTGTTTGCAAAAATCATATACCATCTTGTTTTGATGCATTTCAGGCATAGGTGTCGATGCAACCTGAAATTTTATGATGCAAATAAATTAAAGGTTATGCTCATTTGATTAACGAATCAAATAACTAACTTAAGAATGACATTATTTTAAATCGTGTTAACTTGGCTGACTAGAGTGTGAGTGTGTGACACAAATAGAGTTACCTCCTCATCCATTTTTTCCCACAAACGCGACATATCACAGAATGATTTTGAACAAACAGGGCATGAATACCTGCAAATTGTGAATATTTAAATAACGATAGACAAGGAAATTTTCAATACACATACATCCATTAAAGAGCCTTTAGTCGTGTAACATTAACTGGAAATGCTGTTGCATTTCTCTCACACATCCCAAATGTATCGGGTGACCACATGGCAGTATAGTGATATCTTTCGTTGTATCGAAAAGAAACTGCACAGATGAAAAGAGTGGATCAACATATTTTTACAGTCTGAAAAAGAAACCTACCTAGAAATATCCTAGGTCTCTTGTTCAACCAATATTACCTCAAAGCAAACCGAGCAATTGTGATGCATTGCTTTTTCAATACAATGGTGTGAATCCTTCATCGATGATGAATAGCAACATTCTACCGACAATCAGATATCATGACAATAGAGAAGTTATCCCGTTCAGGGACGTATCCAGAAATTTTAACTACTGGGGTCAAAGTCATTTACTATAAAGTCATGACAATAGAGAAGTTATCCCGTTCAGGGATGCATTGCTTTTTTGAATATTGCAAAATTGTAGCATTGTTTATTCAAAAGTTGATATAATCACTCACCATGTATCTTCTTATTTTGAATTTGATTGTTGTAAGATTTTTTTATTATTTTTCAACAATATCAAATATATTATCGCATTTCGATTGAATGTTATATTAAAAAGTTCATTCTCGTAAGGTCTACATATTTTGTGTGTGTATATGAATCAAGTATTCTCTATGTGTAATTATAGAGACTAATTACACAATGTGTAACACACAATGGATGATAAAATTTCCACTAAAAAAATTTAATATTGTTGCACTCGTAGAGTTTGATTCAAACTTAAAACCTCTGAATAAGTTGAAAGATAACTTTTAATTATAACTCACCACTAATTAACTACTTGATTCTAATTATAAACACCGAAAAAATGGGAAAAAATAGTAAATCTGAATAATTTCTTCCTTGTTTTAATAAGAGATAGACAAAGCAACTTACATGAATTAGTTTCTTATCTTCAACTAATTTTAATAACAGAAATTTTTCTTTGCCAAAATGTGAAATAGAAATTGAGAAAGATGAAAAGGAGATAGAAATTCGTATGGAATTAATTTTTTTTGGTTTGATACAGTAATAAGAGGTTGTGTCTGCATTCTTTTCAACTTCTCACTTAACTAAAACTAATAGTAGTAATTACAATTTACAATTACTTTATCAACGTCACTATATCACTCTACCAAGTTATTAGTACTACTATATTTCTTTCTATTAATTTACTTTAAAGAGTTTATATTTCTAGTGTAGTTTTATTCTGTCTTTAGTAAATTTAGTGAGGTCAATATGTATAAATATAAAGAAAGCTGAATTTTTTTTACAAGTGGGGTCAATATGTATAAATATTTTATTATTGGTTAAAAAAAAGCAATCAAGTGGGATCAATTGCCTCTAATTTGATGTATGTAGATACGTCCCTGATCCCGTTAGAGAAACACTCGGTTTGAACGCTGAATTCACACAGGTAAAAGGGTTTGTTGCTTTAGGGAAGCAGTGTTCAATCAAAAGCTTACCACATTTGTTGCAGTGGAAAAAATTCTCTTCACCTCCAGTTCTGTGATAATTAAAGCATATAATATCATCAAAATACAAATAATATGGTTGCCAAAATATAAGTTAAGGGAAAAAATTGGACCTGCATATACCACATTCATCGCAATGGTATTGCTTTTTGGATACCTGGAAATACAAGTAACTTTTCAGTTATGGTGAACAAAGATAGACATAGGTATAGGTATAGCCAACAAGTATTCTCTACACTTATTCCATAAAAACTACTCACTAGTCTTAAATATAAGATAACTTTTACTTTTTAGCTTCATGGAATAATTGATGAATTTGGTCTATAATATGAACCAAATACATCAATCATTCCATGAATCTAAAAAGTAAAAATTATCTTATATTTAAGATCAGAAGGAGTAATTTTGATATATTTTAATAATGTAATATAATATTAAATAATTTTTAATTATTTTATAAAATTTGTGTTAATGTTATTTAAAAGTTGTACACGCAAATAATAGACTTAACATATATTTAGTATCACGTGTAAGAAATGTGGTGAGCGACCGACCGTGATTTTTATAATTTGTAGATTTTTAAAAATCATGATAAATCATCATCGTGACTTTGACCACTCACTCACGATTAGGGGTGGGAATAGGCCAGGCTACCCGACAGGGGCCTACGGCTCGGCCTATTAAAAGCTCGATTCGGCTCGGCCTATTTAGTAAAAAGACAAGATTCGGGCTTTAAAAAAAGCCTATTTAATTAAATAGGCCAGGCTTAGGCTTAATAAAAAGCTTACAAAGCCTATCAGGCCGACCTATTTATATGACTTTAATTTTTTTTTACGTACTTGATGATATTTTAATTTTATTTCTTTTCAATACATTGAGTAATGAGTTATTCTTTTTCTAATATTAGGACAATGTAACGGTAAATTAACATTAAGATTAAAAAATAGATTAAATGATATATAAAGACTTTTATAAACCTATATTATAATAGACAAAACAAACTATTTAAAGGTCTCAATATGAATATTTTTTTAAAAAAAAAATCTCAATGTAAAATAGGCTTTTAAATAGGCTTATAGGCTCAATCAGGCTTTTAAAAAGGCCAGGCCAGGCTTAAAAAAAAGCTCATCCCAATTAATAGGCCAGGCTTTAGGCTTCATAAATTCGAAGAAGGCCAGGCTCAGGCCTTACAAAGCCCGGCTCGGCCTAGCCTATTCCCACCCCTACTCACGATGATATCAAACATATATTTGACCGATAATCACAATCAAATATTCTTTTGTGCAACAATCAATATATGTGGAACCAAGTCCAAAACATTTCACTTCGAAAGCTACAACATACATACAGGATAGCTTACAAGTTTTCCAACCTCATCCAAATATTATCTGCAAATGTAACGATCTTCCTAGTCACCACAGAAGATTTTTGCTAAATTACTCATGCCACTTCATTCTCATCTTCTAGATATATATATAGTGAGCTTCATTTGTCTTGTGACACGTGGCCGAATGTGATGAACAATATATTGGCGATATGTTTTCAAATCGGGACACAAAAGATACTGGTATTTAAGAAACCAGGCCCATTATGATGAAAATGACCACAAGCAAGAATATTTAAAAAAGAGATGCAAAGTTATGACCAACAACAAAAAAAAAAAGAAGTTTGGATCATTAAATTTGTACTTAAATGTTAATAATCCTGACTTAACAATTTAGATAGGGGTATTAAATTGAATGGAATATTTTGTAACCAAAAAATGGAATATTTATTTTTAATAATGTCACAGGAACTTTGAATATATATATATATATATATATATATATATATATAATGTGTGATTGAGCGGTTGAAATTCTTCCTTCCTTCTTTGATTAAGAGTTGAGAGTTTGATCTCCGTCTTGTCTTGAGTAGGGATCAATTACTTTTAAATCTCTAGATTAACTATTTCATTCTTTAAAATATCTCCAATTTAACGAAGATAATAATCACTGCGTTCGACGGTGGTCTCGACCAAAACAACCAACCAGAAGAGTGTACAGTGTACATTAGACTTGCGTTTGTCTAAGTACAGTTACAATTTAGCATAGTAAAAGGAGTCACGGTCTCTAGCTAGCTCACTCAGCACCAACCAACCACCAAACACAAAAAGCTGATCCAAACCTCACCTGCTAGTTCACTCGCAACAAACTTCTTCATCATCCATGGCGGTAGTAACTTCAACATCACTTGCTTCTCAACTCTCCCTTGGCCTTCGCCGCCACCCTTCCCCCAAGCTCGATTCTCTCACTTCCCAATCTCTCTCCTTCTTCGATTCCAAACCCTCCCGTACCATCATCGCCATGGCTGGCTCTGGCAAGGTAGGTACTCTTCAATTTTTCTTTTCTTTTTTTAATTTCTTCAACAACTAAAAAAAAAAATCTGTTTTTTCTTCTTCTTTTCATTTGATGGTTAAATAAATATAACTTGTCACTCTTCTTCAACTACCACGACGAGGTTTGGGAGGATTGGCGGTTGCACGCTCTCTACACACAGAATCGTGTGCTGCACTTTCTTTTCCTAACCGATGTTTTCCAACATTGTCGGTCATTCCTATCACCACCAAAAATTCAAATACTCAAGCATAAATAATTTTACATAACTGAGCACTAACAAAATAGACCAAACACATAACCAATAATCATTGAGATAAAACAGAAAATTCAAGCAGATCTTTGTCAAGTGTATGATATAGCTTTCTTTGTAAGTTACTCTTACTAGTCTCTAAGAAATGCACATGAATATTAAGGGCCTGTTTGTTTGTTTATAAAGCTTTGTAAGTTATAGCTATCGGTCACTAACCAGATATAACATGTATGTATATAATAAGTGCTATACATATTCCATGACCACATATTCAAAATTTAATTCTCAAATGACCATACTGCTATAGTTTCGCTAACCAGTTTATCAAATGAGCACGCAAAATATTATGTATGCTAAACACATGCATACTGCTATATATAGTTTCAAACTTTTTGTATAAGTTTTTCCCCTAGTTAATCTAACAGTAGCTATAACAGTTTATAAAACACGCCTAAAGAATTCATTAAAACTTGAAGCATATCTATATACTATAATTTGACAAAAACAGAAAATTAGGAATTTCAATTGTTAATCTGTTTTAGTATATAGTTAATCTGTTTTTGACAAATTTTATTATATAGTTTGACAAAAACAGAAAACTAAAGTTTAGTATATACTAAACTTGAAGCATATCTATATACTAAAATTTGACAAAAACAGATTAACTATATACTAAAATTTGACAAGGGTAAAGAATTCATTGAGATTTGAAGCACATCTATATACTAAAATTCATTGAGATTGTTGATTAACAAAATACTCATTGATTTAGAACCATAATTTGATTTAGAACCCTAAAACTATCAATTTCCATAAAATCCCTAATTTTGAACCCTAAATCGCATAACCATTCCAAATCATTGAGTAGAAATCACACTTACTTGTAGAGTAGAAATTGTTGTTGTGAAGTTTGATGCAAATAAATCGTAGAATTTCAATTGTTGTGACCAATTCTGGGTTCAAATCGCGTGACCTTCTCTCTGCCCCCTTCGTATTGCATCTGGCGTAAATGTTTATGGGTTTCGTTTATATCAGACCCAATCGTATTTTACAATACGAAACAAGACGAGTTCGTATGTTAAAATACAAACCAAAAATCCATTCGTATTTTAAAATACGAACGCTACGCATGTCAAATTTTAAGGGTATTTTGGGATAATTGAGGGGGTGTGGGAGCATATTGAGGGGCGTAAAGAGTAATTTTCAGTAGGTAGTCTTGGTAGAAACAGATGGCCATCATAGGCCCAAAACATGAAGAAAAAACAACAGTACTATTTAGATGAATGAAAAAAAAATCTAACAGTTTGTACAAGACTGATAAAATAAATATAAATAATCTTACAAATATATCAATGTTCTCTTTGATAGGTTTTAGTTTCACATTTTTTTTATAATGAAAATTTATTCACTATACATTATTAATTTAAAAATGTTATACATAATCCTAATATATCACACTTGTTACGAAGAACAACATAAAACGGGTTGTGTCTCCCACTCTCCTTTTAGAGAGTGGATTTGTCCGTTTTCTCGTCTCTTCTGAGAGTCATAAGAGTCATGCATTGGTTTTTAATATAGACTTAATTTTATTTTTTATTAATAAGATAAAGAAAAAAGCATAATATACCAAGCCTTCAAAGATGTTAGACAAAGAAAAACACATAATTAATGAAATTTGGTAAGTAAAGTAATCATATTGACAAAAATAGCATGTTCAAAATAATCAACAATCCTACTTACTTAAATTGTTTGGAGTTTGAACTCCAATCTCTCCATTTGTGTGTGTAATTTTTTAACGACTTATCATTTTGTCTACATACTCAAAAAATAACAACACTACATCCAACTTTCAAAATAAAGAGTAAGTTCAATCAAGATTCTTTTACATTGCTCCAAATGGCAACAATAATCTGGATGCACAAGAAATTTCAAAATACTCAAAATGGTCACAGAAATACCAAACACATGACATGACAACAATGTACCCACCAACTTGCTGAACAAGTAAAGGATAGGACACAATTTGCTACTCCTGCATAGAAAGGCCATGGAAAATAATTCCTATAAAGAAAACAAAAATCACATGTTAGTTATTGTACATAAAAACATTGAACAATTCAAAGATGCTTAAATAATTGGACTTAACTCCTAAAGATTTATGAGTACATCATATCAAGAGTAAATTAAACCTTCAAGAAAGGATTTTCAGTCACAACAAAAACAGAAGATATCATCATTAAGAATAAATATGCAGATTTATAACATGCAAAAGTGTCTATTTATCAGAAACATGTGACTTTTATGATTTTAACACGCTTAGATTAAAATCTCATCAAAATTATGCTCAAAGTGAAAGGAAAAAAAAAGTTTAAAATGGAAAATTTTCATTAAAAAGGGAAAATAGGAATAAATAATAATGCTTTCCAACTAATTTTATTTGAGAATTTTCACCAAGACAAAATAGATTAATGTTTCTCCAATGTTCATTCTATTTTTGAGAGAAATTTTTTAGAAAATGGCTTTGAGTAGGGTACCGATGGCTTGAGAAAATGGCCAAACATCTAATAAAAAAGGCCAAACTTCTTTTTTTTAATCAACCAAAGAACTAAGTAATATTAAGAAATGGATAAGAGAATGGCCAAAGTGTCAAATCAAGGTCTCAGTAGGATAACTAAAGTGGTAAGAGCTGAGAGACATTGAGTTGAGTAAGGGGAGGTCTAGGGATCAATTGGAGAAGTTTATCTTTCCAATGTAAAAAAAATTGCCAAACTAAGGGAGCAAGGTTTAAATCTCACTTTCTATATTAATAGCTAAAAAATCTAACAATTTACTAACATAGTTTGTTATTCATAAAATTCTTAGGCAAAAAAAGCATCACGACCATCTATGAGGTTATACTTTGCTTAAAGAAAAGAAAAAATGACACAAACAAACAAATTATACAACGAGGTTATACTTTGCTTAAAGAATACAATTTATGCAAAAACAAAATTATAAACAATATACCATCTAATATATAGGTTATTACAAAGCATGAGCATAGATAAATATCATTTGTTAATTTTTTCAATCAAGTTAAAGTACCCCATATATTTCTTCTGTATCTATCCTACTTTATGAATCTGATTCCTTTAATGCTTGAAGGGTCAAGTTGTGCCAACGTGCATGAACCTATCACCATATTAAAAAGTCCCTCCATGCATCATATGTGTAACCATCCTAGCCAACTAATTGTGCTTAGTATGTTGTTGAGATGTTATATATATAATGCATTGGAGGTTGGGGAATGAAATGAACTAGTGTGCTTAGTATAATTTGTTTTTTTAACCAATTTTCTCTTATATTTTGGGACTGATAGATAGAGTATAATATAATACTATTTGCCACAAGAAATGTAACACATGGCATGAACTCAAGGGTGCAAGAGAGAAGGGGAACCAAGAACAATGAAAGAACAATAAAGGAGACAGCCAATGGATTGAAAACCCTATTCACGCATATTCATGCAGTGCAGCAGGACTCAAACAAAATGACAACTCCTAAAACTATGCTCACAATAGTGGCCAATTTGTTTACCATTACCAAGAAAAGCCAGTGGTGTCTCATTGTATTATTGCACACCACACAAAATCCAACACTACTCCACAATATGCACACACAATCAAATTAAATATTGGTCTTGTGTATTAGTATATCCTCCTAGCTAGGTTTAAGCATGTCAAAGGGGAAGAAAAAAAAGGCACAACAAACCAACCACAAATCTTACTAATTAGGCTAAATTTGTACAATACTTTTTTTTTAAAGTTATTTTTCAGTTTCACTTTATTGTTTGAATATTTTTTAGTTGTTTAGTTTTTTAAGTTACAAACATTACTTTAATCATTTAATTAAACAAATTTTGTTGTTTCTTAAATTACAAATATTAATCACTTTAGTCTTTTCAGTTAATTTTTTGTTTGAGTTCCGTAGTTTTTACCTACATTTTCTTCTTTTTGTTGAGTCTAACGTCTAATCACCAAAATGCAATGTCATGTAGGAAACATTTGAGACTCAGATAGAAATCCGACAGAAAAAATAAAGTGAATAATGATTATAATTTAAGCGACCAAAATGTAACAAAAAAAAAACTTAAGACACAAAAGTGAGACCTAAAAATAACTTTAGAGAACCTACTAATTAATAAGTAAAAACAACAATCAGATAAAAAAATGAAAAGGGTAACATCTAAAAATCTCAAATGTATGGAAAAACATATAAAGACTAAATTTTTATTTGAGGGTGCTTACCAAGAAAAAGATGGAACAAAGGAAAATGTGGCCTTCCATGAAGAACTCAGTTCTTATTGCATTTTTCCTTTTGATCCGAATGCTGACTTCCATCGCCATAAAAAAGTTGCAAACGAGCATCAAAGAGAGGTGAGAATTGAAGATGTTGTTGATCCATGGTTGCAGTAGGAGCTGCAGCAGCAGCACCTCCCATGAAGAAAGGTAGATTATTGGATGATGATGAAGTTGATGATCCATGATCCATAACAGGTGAAAACCTCTGAAAATGAGGCAAAAGTGAATTGGACTGAAGGGTCCCCCTATTGTAACCAACAAGGCCCGAAGAAGATATCGTAAAGTTGAGATTATAATTATCATGATTCCCGTTTTGTTGATCAGAAGATGATGTTGACATGAATGGAAAATGCTGCAACTGAGTAATATCAGAGTTGTTTTCATTTTCATCACTAAATGGTGAAACTTGAAGTGAATGAGAATGTCCTAAGAAACCGCCATGATGAATCTGATCATCATGAACCGATCCATTAGTACTCGTTACAGTACTCCTACCAATTCCACCGGTGAGTAACTCAGTAAAAGAACCAGTTATCGACGTGTTCTGATGATGTTTTTGTTGATGCTGTCCAATACTAGACTCATTTTCTTTACTTGTCTCAGAAGTACTACTACAACCAGACTTAGACAAACAAAGGTTATTGTTCTGTCTTTGATTCTGTCTTTCATCAAATACAAACCCTTCTTGATTAGTACTATTCGATCGTTGATTCTCATCACTTTTTGGATCGGTTTGAGTGAATGTGCCATCGAGAGAAGGAAGTTCTGAGATAGAATCAGAGGCAGCTTTGATTAACCAATCAATAGCTTTACTTGGTTGATCAAAACCAAGTCTATCTTGAATATCATAGAATTGAATAGCTGTTGTAACTGATAATCTAACTCTTCTATCTCTTAAACCCTTTGAAGTCATTACTTTACTATGTCTATCTTTTCCACCAGAACCTCTAGAAACTCTAACAATTCTTGAAGAGTTTTGTTGCAAACTAGTTTGAAAATCACTTCCTCCAACATTTTTCCTTCTACCAGAAGAACCTATGTTCTTGTTGTTAATTGATTTTGAATTGTTTACAATATTTCCAAGTCTTGGAAACTTACATGGTTGTTCAATCTCATTCTCCATATCACAATCATGCCTTTTTTTCAACAATAGAAGATGAAACTATGAAGTAGAAAAAGAGAGAGTAAAGGATATGGTTTGCATTGATGGTGAAAATAAAGTCTCAATGTGATAAAAAGAGCTTTTTCATTTATTTAAGCAATGATGATGATATATCACAGTCTAAGTCAGAAACCCTTGTTTAAGGCTGTTTAAGGCTTTTATCATAAGCAAAAGACTGATTAGTAGGTTTCTGAACCTCACTTTCTGCAAAACACAACCACAAAAGCAGCCCAAAATTAATTTTATTAGTATCATTAATCATCCAAGACAAAAAAAAAAATCATAAATTTTTTAATCTATTTTGGAAAAAATAATAAGCTATATATCTCAATTAATGTTCAATGAAACTAGAATATAATTATGACTAGAGAGAGGTTCAACACTCTTAACATATACTACTAGAAAGGAAAATTAATGAAGGCAGTGTTAAGTACTAAATGTGTGCATGGTTCATGAATCAAACCAAACTGAATTTAATTCATGGTTCATGAACTAAACCAAAACCATTTTCGTCCAAAACAAGTTCACAGAATATTTTCTAAGCTCGTATATCTATACGAGCTGCTGTGAAAAAAACTCAGTGAGTACACAATTTTGAAGACTTACTGAGTTCTTTTCGCAACTCATATAGATCTGAATCATTAAAGTTCAATTAATAATGAAACAAAAGCCAAAAAGAGAAAACATAAATTCAGAATTTGCAGATTTAACTCAGCTCATTAAACTGAATAAATATATAAAAAAATTCAGCTCATTAAAGATAATAACACTTCCACCACCATTTTATTTTGCTAACAAAAAAACAAACATATAAATAAATAAATAAATAAATAAATAAATAAATAAATAAATAAATAGAAAAAGCATAAGAGACCTTGTTTTGTTGTTGTCTTTGTTATATCAAAATTGTTGAGTCATGTATGTGTTGCTTCTTCTCAGAGTGTACCTTGAAGTATAAAGAAGAAGAAAAAAGTTAGATATATTATTTTTGTTCAATATATATAAAAAAACAAAAAAAAAAAACTGTTTGTTGTATTGTATTGTGTACAAGACAAAAACCTTGAATCCAACAACAAGAAAGAAAGCATAGAAGCATGTTTTTGTTCTGAGGTGAATTTGTTGCTGCTTATATATACTTACTAGCATGGATGTAGAGAAAGAGAGTGATGAATTGAAAGTGTAGTAGTAGTAAGATTATGAAACATGAAATGATGAATGAAAGTGCGGAAGAAGAACAAAGATTAAATTTTTGTTCGATCCAACAAAACAATGAAACGAGGTTATTGGGAAGCGGTTTTAGACAGACAGAAGACACTGCGCCGCTGCCACACTTTACTGTACTGTACATACCTCCACTCTCTCTCTCTCTCATTGCTTACTGTTCAATTACCTTATTACCCTTCATTTTTTTTCAATTTTTAAGGTCAAAAAATATTCATGGAGTCACTTAAATTAGTAAATACAATTCATAATCTATTAAACACAAATGATTAATGAGTTAAGAGTTAAGGAGCAAGGGATTTATGGTTCAATTTTTAGCAAAGGAAAAAATTAACTTTGCACTACTATTTTCTCCGTCTTGTTATATTAGTTTATCTGATCAATTTCATGTTTATTAAGAAATGTTAATAGTGTAATTTATGTGTGAATTTTACTGAAATGTCTTTTTGTTTGTATGTGTATTTAATTTAACTTTTCGTATTTCAATGTAAAGTTAGTGTAATGATTATGGGTATGTGTAGGAAAAAAATAATGAATGCATATAAAAATTTGTAAAGGGAGACTTATATTTAAAGACTATACTTTTTTTGAAAAGGTACTTATAATTTGGGACTGAGGGAGTAATAACTAATATTGCCTATAAAAAAAATGAGCTCATCAAAGAATAAATTTTAGGAGAAGTTAAGAATCTATGTATCTAGTTCATGTTATTGACTAGATACATTAGATTTTTATAAATCTAAAACGTTAAATTCCTCTTATATTAAGGATTAGAGGGACTAGGATAATTTTTCCATCAAAGTTTATTTATCTCGTGGTGCTAAACACATCAAAATTAAAAAATAAATACATTAGATCCATGGTGAGGTGTCTATTTTATATGCTAAATTTTTTGCGATTATTATAGCTTTAGAAAGGGCTGCTCAACAAGACTGACTTAATATCTGGAATGAGAGTTACTCGTTGGGCGCACTAGCTTCTTTTACAGTGTCATCAGTAGTGCCTTGAGATCTCCGTAATCGCTGGTCTATTGTTAGTTCTCTCTCTTTGGTGGGATGATATACCCTTGTTTGCACGGGCGGCTTATGTACATGACCAAATGGGTTTGCCTTGTTATCGATTCTCTTGATGTTTTTTTCTTTGTTTTCTTGAAGGGTACGGTCCAACCCCCCCTTCTTTTCATGTACATATTTTTTTCTTTTTCATATTAATATATTATTATGAGATATAGGTAGAGGATAAGTCCGTCTAGATGTGCCAACCTAGTGGGGGTCTCTATTCATACTTGGATACCTAGAGACTCTTAATTTACTGAAAAAAATGATAACAATTAAGAAATTATTAAAACTAATTAGCTTTATTTTTTTACTTTTTTTTTATTTTTTTTTATGCAGGTTGGTGAATTGGCTGGACTTGTAGTTGAATCTACGATCATGCTAAATAAGTTGTTTGTTGGGTATTATAATCTCTAAACTTTAGTGAATGTTATATACATTAATTGCAACTAAGAATGCACATTTTTTTTTCATTTAATCGGTATCTCCGTAGGCAACAATAGAGATTAATCTCTCGAATTTTGTAGAACTTAAATGTATGACAAACTCTTCCTAAAAGTGGGTTTGATATGCTAAGAGACATTCAATCATATTCTGTTTGATTTTAAAACTGCTCATGGACAGGGCAAATTATAGAGATAAAAGACAAACAAAAACTAAAATTATTGTCTATCACTAATTAACCACAACACAAAAATTTGTTTTAATTAAGTATATGTCATCTAAAATACCAAAAATAACATTTTATCTATCAAACATCATACAAAACAATAAATTGTTCAATAACTTTAAAGTTTGATATGGGATGTCCTATGTTTTTTACTTGTGTTGTCCGATTTTAATGCTTCTACATGTCCAGAACACCTATCGAACTCAAATCTTAACTAAAATGTATTCAATAAAATTGTGATGTACATTTTAAATTTAAAACTTACTTTTTTTTTACATCAAATAGATAAATTATTCTTTTCAAGGATTAATTCCTGAACCTCTCCTACTCAACCCAAATTTAAAACTTACTGATCACGAGTGAAAATATATTTGACAAGCCAATCACAGGAGCATCAATGAATCGAGCAAGAAGTTTGAGACCAACTATTGTGCACAATAAATTTAAAGGAATATGTCACTTAGCTTATCCCAAGAGTACTTCATTCCTCAAAGGTTCAGGAAGCAAGAGTTGAATGATTGAATGAATGGAGGAAAATTTATAAGCTTTGAATTCTTGACAACACATTGAAATTTTAAAATCACAATTGCTAATTTGGGTAGATGGAGCAAGAAAATGAAGTTTTATTAATATTCATGTACACTTTGAATAGTGGTTTTACATGCATAGTGAATATAGACATTGATTTTTTTTTGGTAAAAAGATATCAACATTGATTTTATTTTTGTTTATTTTAACCACCAGTTTAATCTGGTTCGGAGTTTAGTTCTAGCATCAAGTCGTTCCAGCCCCTCTCAATCGCAGTTGTGGGGATCGAACTGTGATCTTCTCTACTAAATTCAACGTCAATCACCACTAAACCAACTAACGATTGGTATAGACATTGATTTTAATTGTTAAGAAGATCAATATTTTTTTTTTATAATAGAAGACCAACATTTTTGAATGTAACAATTAGAGTAAAATAAAACCCAAGCATCCAATATCCCTATAGAATAGCTAACCCAAGCTTTTTTTTTTAATCAAACCCAAAAAAATAAAGTGTTTTTTATGAACTAGTGTTTATAATTTTTCTTTATATCGAAAAGATAAATTGCTTCTGCACTAGAGATTGAATCTCATATCTCTCCTAACTTAACTCAAATATTCTTCAACTCTTACCACTTGAGCTAGTTATTCTAAGGAGACAGTGTATATAATGTTTGGGTTGCGGAAAAATATGTGCTGCGGATTTTGTCTCGGTTTTAGTAGCTAATTCCGCAGGAAATGTTTCTAAGGATTATTAAATCTGCAGGAAATGTTTGCTAAAGATCTTAAAATCTGCAAAAAAAACAATTACTTACAAAGGTTTTAACTGAGAACCAGAATCCTTGAGAAAATTCACAAGAAACATCCGCAGGAAAGTAGCATATTAAGTAGCATATTTGTAATAGTATAAGGTATA